>CM022299.1:209687333-210336965 GCA_011799875.1 Thinopyrum elongatum
CAAAGAGCTTGCAATCCTGGTGAAGAAATTCTAGAAGTTTTCCAAGAAAAAGCGCTTTGGAAAGTCTCCGAAGTATGACCCGAAGAAACTTCTTGTTGGGACTACAAAAAGAGAACCTGCCACAAATGCAAGAAGCCAAGCCACTACATTGTTGATTTTAAGTCTTCTTCAAAGTCTTCATTGCACAAGAAGAGTTCCTCCAGTAGAGCTCGCGCTTTCATTGGCAAATAAATGGATTCAGAGGAGGAGTCTGGTTCTGAGGAAGAGGTGGAGGAGTCTGCTTCGGGCGTGGCAAGCTTGGCTCTCGCTTCTGCATTTGTCACCAAGTCTATCTTCAACCATGAAGATAATGGATACATCACCGACAATGAACCTTGTGATGATGACGACTCTGCTCCTGCCTATTGCTTCATGGAAAAAGGCACCAAGGTATCCTCCAGTGTTGCCTACTTTGACATATCTAGTGGAGATGCCTCTGAATGTGAATCCAAACCTAGCTATAAGAAACTTGCTAAAATTGCTACCGAGCAACAAACTACTATGGAAAAGATTCAGATTCTACTAGACAAAAGCGATGATCTGTTGGATGAGGAAATGAATCGAAGCTAATCCTTGATTGAAGACATAAAAAATCTTCAATCAAAGTATGATGAACTCCTAAGTCGTCATGATACTCTCTCAACCGGTCATGAGAAGCTTTCCTATGATTATCTTCAAAGGAAGCAAGATCTAGAAAAGTTGAGAGCGTCTCATGATGATCTTCGGACTAAAACTGATTCACTACTCGCTCAACAGATCAGTACCACTCAGGAAGAATTTGTGCTGCCTTGTTTGAAATGCCTTGAGCGTGAAAACACTAATTCTTCTGTTGAATGTTCAAATGCTTCTGAAACTACAATATCTTCAACTGTTGATATGGTAACTAACCCCTCGTCTGAGGAAACCACTATTGTTGCTGATGAAAATGCCAGGTTGAAGACATTGCTTGAAACAGACATGTACAAAAGCCTCAAAGGGCGTCAAGCACTTTGTGATGTCCTCAAGAAGCAAATCTTGAACACGAACCCTAGGAAAGAGGGCGTTTGTTTCGAAAGAAACATAACTGATGATGGCTCTTACTAGAAGCC
This sequence comes from Thinopyrum elongatum, assembly GCA_011799875.1. Taxonomy (NCBI): domain Eukaryota; kingdom Viridiplantae; phylum Streptophyta; class Magnoliopsida; order Poales; family Poaceae; genus Thinopyrum; species Thinopyrum elongatum. The sequence continues at coordinate 209,688,461 of CM022299.1, forward strand.
TGAGCAGTATCCGAAGACCACCTGGGTAGCTGCAAAGGGATCAATAGTAGATCCATCTACATTATCTGGCTATAACTATGCTAACCCTACCGATGAGTCACTTGACTCAAACTATAAATTGTTCAAAAATCAGAATGGTGAAGTGTTTGTTAGCTTCATTGGAACTAACTGCAGGAATCCTCCTTCCATGAAGAAAATCTGGGTACCCAAAAGTCTTATGGAAAAGCTTCCCGTGAATGTCATCATGACACCACCTGCGAAGAAGACAAGCCCAAGAGCAAAATATTTACATGGACCTAAGTCTTCATATGATCATGCTAATGCCTACGTTTCGCAAGATTACAATGATCGGACTCATGAATGTGAGCATTACACATCGGACCACTGTTACTACTTGTCAGCTGCGTTGGGATTTTCCTCGAAGAGGAAGGGTGATGCAATATAGTATTACACTCAGTAGAGAACCAAGGTTTATCGAACCAATAGGAGATTCACACAAACAACCGTCGACAATACCTACACACACAAGAGCAAATACTTGCACCCAACACGGGCAAGAGGGTTGTCAATCCCCTTGTACTCGTTAATTATAAGGATTAAATCTGATAGTAGTAGATAGATAAATTGCAAAGTAAAATAAAAGTAAATAAATTGCAGCAAGGTATTCTAGGGTTTTAGTAAATATGTTGAATAGACCTGGGGGCCATAGTTTTCACTAGAGACATCTCTCTCAAGAACATAGCATACGGTGGGTAGAAAAATTATTGTTGGGCAACTAATAGGAAAGTGCATAGTTATCACGTTATTCATGGCATGATCAGTACATAGGCATTACGTCCGTGAAAGTAGACCGACTAATGCCTGCATCTACTACTATTTGTCGGATTCAGAGCTCCGCAGACCCAAGAAAGGTTCAAACTCTGGGGCGTGTGCGAAGAACTCAACCTACCCAGCCTACCATCCCGTCGCCCCGCAGCCTAGCTCGATTCGTTTGGGCAAGGGAGAAGATGAACACGGCAGTTTACCCAGGTTCGGGCCACCTTGCGGTGTAAGACCCTACTCCTGCTTTATGGTGGATTGGCCTCATGAGGGGCTGAGGATGGACTAGTACAAGGGATGAACAACCTCGCGAGGTCTATGGGTGAGGGAATGAGTCGACCCCCTCTACGGTGGTGGCTAACCTATATTTATAGTGGCCTCGGTCCTCTTCCCCCAAACGTAGGCGGGAAGGGATCCCACAATGGCCAATTTGAAAGGGGACAAGTAGTACATCTTATCCTGACGAAGGTGGTCTTCGCCTGCAAAGCTTCTGGTCGTGACGCAGCGATGGGCTCGGCGATGACATCCGTCCTGCCGTGCTGGTGGCCTTGGTCTCGTTGCACCGGAATGGAAACCTTTGCCAGATTCTTCGGGAACCCATGCCTGTCCTTGCCTCATTAGCACCAAAGAGGAAACTGCCTCCTCTGCGCCCGCTGGCGCCCGCCTGCCTTGGTCGTCATGGCTTGCGTCATGGTAGCCTCATGAGGCTGGGTACCTGCATAGAAATCTCCGCTCCTCGAGAGGCTGCCTGGGAAGGCTTCTCTCTCAGGAGGTCTTGGTGTCGTCTCCCTCGTGAGGCTTGGCCCCTCGCGAGGTTCTTGTCTTGGCGGTCTTGTAGATGGGCCATACCGGGCCGTCGATGGAGCCACACCGTGGGCCGCAGGCAGGCAAGTCTGGGTACCCTGGTTCCCAGAACGCCAACACTATTACTCCACTTCCACTTCGAGAGCGCTTCTATGCTTGCCTCTCTAGGTATTAAGTTGATAACAAACAGAGTAATGCATGAAGTATGATAACACATAATGTAGACAGAATAAAAATCAAACAATATGATTGAACTTCGTCATTTTCCCCTTAGTAGCAACAATACAAATACGTGCCTCACTACCCCTTCTGTCACGAGGTGAGGACACCGCAAGATTGAATGTACTATTATGCACCACTTCCACTGAAGATCTACTCATCAACTTGGCCAAAGAAAACTCATAGATCAAAAAGCATTACATAGCTATATATAACAATCACACATAATAAAGATCAGAAAAGACTCAATTACTTTCAATAAATAATCTGATCATAAACCCACAATTCATTGGATCCCAACAAACACACCGCAAAAGAAGATTACATCGAATAGAACTTCGAGGAGAACATTGTATTCAAGAACAGAGAGAGAGAGAGACACATCTAGCTAATCCCTATGGACCCATAGGTTTGTGGTGAACTACTCACACATCATTGGAGGTGTAGCAAGGTTGATGTAGAAGCCCTCCGTGATCGATTCCCCTCCGGCAGAGTACCGACGAAGGCCTCCAGATGGGATCGCGGAAGAACAAAAGCTTGCAGCGGCGGAATAATTGTTTCGGGTCTCGCTCTGGTGGTTTGGGATTTTAGGGAATTTGTAGAAGTGGAATTAGGGAAAATGGGGTTACGATGGGCCCACAATGTCAGGTGGCGCGCCCCACCTGGGGGCGCGTCGTGTGAGCTTGTGGCCCAGTCGTACATCTTTTGGCCTCCTCCTGATGCTTCCAGGGTCCCTTCTGGTCCAGAAAAAATCACCGTAAAGTTTCATCGCATTTGGACTTCGTTTGGCACTGTTTTTTTGCGAAACAATAAAATAGGCAAAAACAATAACTGGCACTGGGCACTAAGTTAATAGGTTAGTTCCCAAAAATGATATAAAATTGCATATAAATCATACAACATTGATAATATAATAGCATGAAATAATCAAAAATTATAGACATGTTGGAGACGTATCAGCATCCACAAGCTTAATTCCTGCTCGTCCTCGAGTAGGTAAATGATAAAACAGAATTTTTTATGTTGAATGCTACCTAGCATGTCTATCATGTAATCTTTTATGGTATGAATATTGAGAAATGATGAAGTAATTGATATCAACATAATAATATCCATGAATACTAGAACATAATCATTACTCTTCAAAATAAATGATGTTTAACGAATGTTATCCCTACTCACTGAATTATGTATGCAAGGCATGACTCCGCCGTCATCACATAAATATAAATCATGAGCACCCTAGTGTCAAACCAGGCAATTGTATAATACTTTTTCTTCCTTCAGCATTTTCAACTTCACTCAATATATGAGCGTGGGGCATGGACTTAGCACTATGGGTGGAATAGAATAGATTGACAGAGATATAAGGGAAGACAAAAGGTGAAGAAAGTCTCGCATCAACTTGGCGGATCAATAGGCAATGGAGGGGGTTTCAGTCGATATCGATGCGAGGAGTAGAGATTGCCATGCAAAGGATGCACTAGAGCTATAAGTGTATGAAAGCTCACTACTGAAACTAAGTGGGTGTGCATCCAACTTGCTTGCTCATGAAGACCTCGGGCATTTGAGGAAGCCCATCATCGGAATATACAAGCCAAGTTCTATAACGTAAAATTTCCCACTAGTATATGAAAGTGACAAATCATGGAGACTCTCTATATGAAGAACCATGGTGCTAATTTGAAGCAAAATTTTGGTAAAAGGATAGTAGCATCGCCCTTCTCTCTTTTTCTCTCTTTTTTAATTATTTTTTTCTTTTTTTAAGAACAATATCATGAACCTCATCCCCACCTTTTGGAGGACTAATCAGTCTCCATCATTCTTTACCTCACTGGGGCAATGCTCTAATAATGATGATCATCACACTTTTATTTACTTACAACTCGATAAACTGAAACAATATGACTCCATATGAATGCATCTGGCAGTGTACCAAGATATGCAATGATCTAGCATAACATGTATTACAATGATGAATAGTGGCGTTGCCACAAATATCATGTCAGCTCTATATGACCATGCAAAGCAATATGATGATGAACACACATGCCAAGTGGATAGTAACCATGGAAGTTGCATGGCAATATATCTCGGAATGGCTATGAAAATGCCATGATAGGTAGGTATGGTGGCTGTTTTGAGGAAGGATACATGAGGCTTATGTGTATCATATCATGGGATTTGGATGCACCGGCGAAGTTTGCACCGACTCTCGAGGTGAGAAAGGGCAATGCATGGTATTGGAGAGGCTAGCAATATATGGATAGGTGGGAGTGTTGTATTAGTCCAAGAACTCACATTAGTCATAAAGAACTCATATACTTATAGTGAAAGTTTTATTATCCCTCGAAGCAAAGTACTACTCACAAGCCCCTAGGGAGGAGGTTGGTAGGATTTAACCATCGCGCGCCCCCGATTCAAACAACACAAAGGATTTCAATCAGAAATAAAAATGCTCGAACATCCCCACCATGCCATGACCGACATTTAAATGAGTAATACATAACAAGCTTTAATATCGATATCTTTACTAACTAATGATTATGAACCAATACCCTTTCATATTATTACATTAATATAATTAAATCACATGTTTCATATTCAGTGATCTACATGAAACTTTTTATTATATCCCTCTTGTATACCTATCATTTTTAGACTAGTATCATAACTAATGCACATTACCACTTCCTATTTAAGAGACTCTCAAAAAGATTTAAGTGAAGCATGAGAGTGCAAATGATTTCTATACAATATAACCACCACCGTGCTCTATAGATATAAGTGAAGCACATGAGCAACTGCATAGCTCAAAAGATATAAGTGAAGCTCATAGAGTATTCTAACAAATCATGATGAATGTGTGTCTCTCTCAAAAGGTGTGTCCAGCAAACAATAATTTTGGCAAACTAACAAGCAAACAAAATAAAACTATGTTACAAGACGCTCCAAGTAAAACTCATATCATATGATGAATAAAAATATAGCTCCAAGTAACATACCGATGAATTGTAGACGAAAGAGGGGATGCCATCCGGGGCATCCCCAAGCTTAGACGCTTGGGTCTTCCTTGAATATTACCTAGGGGTGCCTTGGTCACCCCAAATCTTAGGGTCTTGCCACTCCTTATTCCTTCATTCATCGTGATCTCACGCAAAACTTGAAAACTTCAGCACACAAAACTCAACAGAAACTTCATGAGATCCTTAGTATAATCGGAAAACCATAAACTTAGGTACTATTGTAAATTGATTCATAATTATTCTTGCATAATAGCTACTGTATTCTAACTTCTCCATGACTTATACCCCCGATATAATCCATAGCATCATTAAAATAAGCACACTATGCAATAAAAAACAGAATCTGTCTAAAACAGAACAGTCTGTAATGATCTGAACTAAAACCATACTTCTGTAACTCCAAAAAATCTGAAAAATGAGGACAACGTAGATAATTTGTATCTTAATACTGTGTAGAAATTTCGGTCGAGGTCATGTTCGAGTAAAAAGCATAAATTCCCGCACTGGGCGCAAAAGTTTCTGTTTTTTGCACAAAATCCATTCAACTATCATCCAAATCATCCCAAAGGCTTTACTTGGCACAAATACTGATTAAAGGATAAAAACACAATAATTATAGTACAAATAATCATGTCATCACACCAAAACAAAAACTATTGGGTTGTCTCCCAACAAGCTCTTTCTTTATAGCCATTAAGATAGGCTTGACATTTCAATGATGCTCACATAAATGATAGGAATTAAAGCACAAAGAGAGCATCGCATAGCATGTAACAAACACATTTAAGTCTAAACCCTCTTTCTCTGCATAGGCATTTTATAAGAAAATAAATTATCAAGACAAGCAATATCTAGCATATGCAAATAGGAAGAATAAAGCATTAACAATTTGAATATCAAGAGAGGAAACTGAGTAACATGAAATTTTCTACTCCCTCCGTCCCAAAATAAGTGTCTCAACTTTGTACTAACTTTAGTACAAAGTTGTACTAAGCTTAAGACACTTATTTTGGGACGGAGGGAGTACAACCGTATTTTCCTTTCTCATAATAATTACATGTAGGATCATAATCAAATTCAACAATATAACTATCATGTAAAATATTCTCTTCATGATCCGCATGCACAAAAGTTTTGTAATCTTCCAAGATAGTGGGATTAACATCAACTAAAGGCATGACCTCTCCAAACCCACTTTTATCAAAAAAAATCATAAGATTGAACACTCTCTGAATATGTGGGATTCTTTTTCCTAAAGTTGACACTTTTCCAAACCCACTTTCAACAGTCTTAGAAATTTTATTATCAATAGTAGATTCATTATGAGGCTTCAAATAATCGAAGGAAGCATCAAAATTATCTCCCCAATCATGATCATTAGCACAATTGATATTCATAGCATTTATAGTAATGCAATTGCAATCATGCTTTTCATTCAATAGATGTATCCCAATAGCATTTTCTTTTATCACTTCTTCATTATTAGCTATTGGTTTACTATATGCAGTAAATTTGAAAAAATTAGCAAGCGGATGAGGATCCATATATCTTTATTTTTGTTTTTATTTTCTATTTTGGTGTGTCAGTGATAAGGATAGCATAGCTAGGCAAGAAATAAAGCAAGCAAATGAGGTATGTGTATGTAGGTACCTTTGGTTGTTTGATGAAATCCCCCCGGCAACGGTGCCAGAAATTCTTACTGCTACTTGTGAGTTGTGTTGGGATTTTCCCCGAAGAGCAAGGGTGAAGCAATATAGTAGCAGATAGTATTTCCCTCGATGGAGAACCAAGGTTTATCGAACCAATAGGAGATTCATGCAAACAACCCTTGACAGTACCTACACAAACAAGAGCAAATACTTGCACCCAACACGGGCAAGAGGGTTGTCAATCCCCTTGTACTCGTTTATTGCAAGGATTAAATCTGATAGTAGTAGATATATAAATTGCAAAGTAAAATAAAAGTAAGTAAATTGCAGCAAGGTATTTTAGGGTTTTAGTAAATATGTTGAATAGACCCGAGGGCCATAGTTTTCATTAGAGGCATCTCTCTCAAGAACATAGCATATGGTGGGTAGACAAATTACTGTTGGGCAATTGATAGAAAAGTGCGTAGTTATGACTTATTCATGGCATGATTAGTACAAAGACATTATGTCCATGACAAGTAGACTGACTACTGCTTGCATCTACTACTATTACTCCACTTCCACTTCGAGAGCGCTTCTATGCTTGCCTCTCTAGGTATTAAGTTCATAACAAACAGAATAATGCATGAGTATGATGATAATATAGTCAGAATAAAATCAAGCAATATGATTGAACCGCGTCGTTTTCCCCTTAGTAGCAACAATACAAATATGTGCCTCACGATCCCTTCTGTCACGAGGTGAGGACACCGCAATATTGAACCTATTACTATGCACCACTTCCACTGAAGATCTACTCATCAACTTGGCCAAAGAAAACTCATAGATCAAAAAGCATTACATAGCTATAACAATCTCACATAATAAAGTTCAGAAAAGACTCAATTACTTTCAATGAATAATCTGATCATAAACTCACAATTCATCGGATCCCAACAAACACACCACATAAGAAGATTACATCGAATAGAACTCTAAGGAGAACATTGTATTGAAGACCAGAGAGAGAGAGAGAGATGTAGCTATCACTATGGACACGTAGGTCTGTGGTGAACTGATCACATATGATCGGAGGTGCAGCAATGTTGATGTAGAAACCCTCCGTGATCGATTCCCCCTCCGGCAGAGGTACCGGCGAAGGCCTCTAGATGGGATCGCGGAAGAACAGAGGTTTGCGGTGGCAGAATAATTGTTTCGGGTCTCGCTCTGGTGGTTTTGGGATTTTAGGGAATTTATAGAAGTGGAATTAGGGCAAACGGAGTTACGAGAGGCCCGCAAGCTTAGGTGACGCCCCCCTGGGTGCGTGCCGTGTGAGCTTGTGGCCTAGTTGTACATCTTCTAGCCTCCTCCCAATGCTTCCAGGGTCCCTTCTGGTCCAGAAAAATCACCGTAAAGTTTCATCGCGTTTGGACTTCATTTGATACTGTTTTTCTGTGAAACAATAAAATAGGAAAAAAAACAGGAACTGGCACTGGGCACTGGGCACTAGGTTAATAGGTTAGTTCCAAAAATGATATAAAATTGCATATAAAGCATACAAGATTGATAATATAAAAGCATGAGACAATCAAAAAATATAGATACGTTGGGGATGTATCAACTATGTTCACAAATCGAACTTCTTTGTACATATTCATTTGAGTATTCTAACCCCCATGTGAATCTATTTGCTAGGGCTTCAAAGCCAAAAATGTCATATGGTGCACTTAGACTCGTTGCTTCTAAGCCACCCTTACAGATGTGGGTGGTTAAGAACAAATCTTTTCATGCAGGGTCAGGTTTCTAGGCGAAATGCATTGGAATCTGAAGACAATGCTGAAGACCTGAAACATCTTGTCGGGCGCAAGATAAAATGTCCAAATAGTCTTACCATTTATTTCGTCCCTGGATTTCTTGATGCTCACGCTGTCATATCCTCCAAGAAACCTACTTTACTTGAAAGTGTTTCTCGTATTATGTTTGTCACTCACAATTGTCTTGGTGAAACATATCCCACTAACGGTACTCTAGGATACACTTCCTAAAGTCACTGAGTGGATCCTGAACAGTGGTTGCACTAACCATATGACTAGTGATCGAAGCTTACTTATGTACTCAACTCTACGTCCTCCTACATAAAATCACATCACATTTGCTGATAAAGGGAAAAGTAAGGTATTGGGTCTAGGTAGGGTTGCAGCTCAAAGGATTCACACATGGATAAAGTGATGCTTGTCGAATCCCTTGGATTCAACCTAATATCAGTCTCAATACTTTATGATCTTGATATGATTGTCATCTTTGACAAATTTTGTTGCTTTGTCCTAATGATCTCTGACAAATCCAAAGTCTTCGAAGGTTTTTTAAGAGGTGTCCCATGTGTTCGGTTTGAAGTATTGTGCTTATTGCCGTGTGAATGATGTTTAGCATCACAATGTTTCGCTAAAGCTCCTAGGATTACACGATTGCCGAACTCCGTTTGACATTGTGCATCAACGATTTATTTTTCCTTTCTTTTTCTTTTCAAAAATATTGGTGTCTGATCCGTCTGTGAAGCAGATTTATACAAAATATACATGTTGACCCATCCTTTTTCTCTTCTTTCTGCTTGACCTTGGAAAGTAACGCATTCACAGTCAGTCTAGGGCCTCCTTTGGCGAATATCCATTTCGGCTCCTGAGCTCATCTGATCTTGGTAAACAGTAAAATTGAAATAAATACTAAAAAATTTAAAAAAATACGTTTTTTTTCGTGGAAGATATTTAGTGTGTGAGCTCCGCTCAAAATTTCAGTGCATTTGGACATCTGAGCAGCTCTCGGCCAGAAAAAATCGCTCCCAAACAGTAAAAAAAATCACATACCCCAATTTTTTTTTCTGAGGGCAGCTCGGACGCCCAAATGAGCTGAAATTTAGCACGAACCTCACGCACTAACACATCTTCCATGTAAAAAAATGAATTTTTTTAAATTTTTCTAGTATTTCTTTTGATTTTACTGTCCATGTGCAGGAGCAAATGAGCTCGGAAGCCATTTAGCCGCTTTCCTCCTCCTGTTCATACAATAGAAAAATTGTAGGAATAGAAAATCATATAAAGTGAGATGATGACACGTATCTCAATTGAAAGAGATGTCATTTGATGCCTAAGGTAAGAATTTTTTTCATGGAGTCTACGATAATATTTATTTTACTCCGAATGTAAAGAGGAAAGAGAAAACTCAATTGCAACCCTCAAAAGGCAAAAATAATAATCATTCCGGCTAGTATTTCCATCTTCAGATGCGATTCAAGTTCCATATGTAACTTGTTCTTGATTATCAATACCGAGGCACCAAACACACACAATCCACACTTTCAACATCTACTCACAAAGCACACCTCTACTAGAGTTCCATTTGAGTTAAAAGAAAAAAAAACACAAGCGTCCACAAACTTCAAGATTATTCGCGGATAAAGCATCCTAAGCAGCATCTCATTCCCACTCTCTTCTATCAACAGAAGTCAGTATGACAGGTTAGATACTACCTAGTCAACTCCCATTGTCTTATGAGCAAAGTCATATATCATATATATACCAAGGGGGAGGCACGGCAAGGCCGCCACTAGTAGCCTCCCCTAGTTAAAGCACCAATCAGCCCACTTCCGCAAAGGACAGGGCGTCGTTATATTCACGACGCCCATGCAAAGAACGTGCATATGGCCCGCCTCGTGACGGTCCAGTTGCCGCATCCATAGAAATGCCTTCCCTGCATCGGACCCGGTTTGCGTACAGTGTTCGGCCTGCTCGGCGCTCCGCAGAAGCAGACCTGTCCAGCGGCCTTGCCGGCATATGGGTGAGCATGGAGATGAGGTCCCAACATCTCCTTTGCCTTATGCTGCTGCAACAGGGTGAGGTCTGGAGAACGGTCAGGGGATGGGGATGGCTGGCACGTTATTGCCTGCGGGGCAGGTTGCTGCCACACAAGCGAGTTGGTGATGGAGAACTTGAATCCCCGGTGCATCAACAGCGCAAGGAGGCGTGCAGTATTGCGAGCGTCGTCAAGCCCACAGTGGGCACGACCCTCCCATGTCAGACCAGCCAACTGAACTGCATCCTTCAAGTTGCACCGAACACCCCCATAGACTTCCTGGAAAGGGACCTTCAAGTTGATCCACCTGATCAAATATTGTGAATATTAGAGTCAAGACCAGGATAACTTGTTCTCTCTAAATACACAACATAGGGACTTGACCCGCAAAGGCTTAATACACGACTCATTTAATGAGATGGCAAATAAAAATACTAGCATATTACCATTTATAGAAGATTATTTACTGATTATCAATTTATCGTCATGCATGAGAAATCATATCCCTGGAAAAATCAGTTGCATATGGACAAAGACCCATTGATCCATTTAATCACTTATTATATACTCCCTCCGTCCCGAAATAAGTGTCTTAACCTTACTACAACATTACACTAAAGTTAGTACAAATTTGAGACACTTATTTTGGGATCGAGGGAGTAGCATATAAACAGCAAGTGACATAATAAATGAACACTGTGCATATATTTCAACTATTTCAAAATCTTTCGGAATAGCATATATCTTCTTCTATAGGACCAACATGGAACAATGGATTTTGAAAGGAAATCTAGGGTATTGCATCATTCCGAGCAAGCTTATTGCATTCCAAAGAAGCCCAGACAATTTATAAATTCATGATGGTGATAGCAGAACATTTAATATCCAAATGCCAGACAATATTAAATACTGGAAAACAAATAACAGTTTTTTTAAGAGCAAAAAGAACAAGGCGACCTAAAACTCTTAAGCTGTATTTGATTTACTTCATCGGTTAGATCAAAAGAGAATAAGAGTTACCTGGATTATTATTGATTTGAACAGTCTTAAGTGCACTGCTAAGCACCTCTAACTTGGTTTAGAATTGGCCTTCTCCATGGTCCATGATAGTGTTTGGTTGGGGCTGGGGGTGAGAATGAGCATCCATGGGAGGATCAACTCCAAGCCCCCACCAAAGTTTTTTATTGGTCAAATCATACCAACCCGTCCAGGACAGGAGTACAGCTGCATGTTGAACTATAAGATGCTCCGTACGACAAAGAGTGAAACATCTCGTCGCTCTACACGAGCGCAGAGCGACACGAGAGGCAAACCCTACCACCACAAAACCATCCCATCCCCCCCTCCCCCCTCCTTTGCCACCGCCGGGTTAAGTCCGTGTGGCAGCGGCACGGCATCTCCTCTCGCGCGAGAGGGCACCGGCGTGTGGAGGTAGGGGCTCAGTGTGGCCTGGTGTGGTGGCCATGGCGAGGCAGCGTGCAGGAATCTCGCATCATGGCCACGGGGCGGCGGCTCCATGCAGGTGGGTTGCGGTGTGATGCACGGTCAGTGCTCTACTATGGGGCGGTGAGCAGAGATTCAACCGGCACTTGATGCTGCGGTGAGCAGCGGCGGAGGCCCTAGGCATGTTAGACCGTGTGGCCGGAGGCGGTACGACCACAGATGGTGGTCTGCAACAAGCGCCACCCTCCTTGTTGTGCCCTCCTCATCCTGGTGGCGCCTTCTGGTGCAGTGGTCTCAGAGCATGCGGCCTCGGCCCTCTGCCTCCGGTTGGCGCACCTCCCACCCCGGCATGGGCTTGTTGCAGGTTTGGTGCTTACCGTAGCTACGGGAGGCGATGTTGGTGGCTTCGCTGATGGGAGTGGAGGATGCCAGGGTAGCAGCCACGAATGTTGCTTCTAAGATCTGTGAAGGTAGAGACCAGGAGAGGGGGGGGGGGGGGGGTTCAGAATGCATCACGGTGGTGGCTCGAGCCATGCCACGATGTCTTTAGAGTGATTGTTCGGGCTGCTAGGGCGGTTGGAGGTCGCCCTAGGTCTTGGTGCACGGTTGTGGGTTCTGGTTTATCGACCAGTGGGCTGCGAGACGGTCAGTTCGTGAGGCGTTGCCATGTGGGTGGTGGATGTCAGGGTGGTGAAGGAGGATCCACAGGGAGTGGAGGTTTGTTGGAAGTCGGGGTGGCGGCACCAGATTGTTGCAGTTTGTCAGGGTGGAGGTTTGTTGGACGTCGGGGTGGCAGCACCAGATTGTTGCAGTTTGTCAGGGTGTCGAAGGCTGCACATTGTTCTTGAGGCACGGCGTCCTTCGCTACCTGTGACGGGCAGCACAATCCTGCTCCTCTTTGCGGATTCGTTTCTTTCTCCAATGGTGGTGGCGCTCGCGGTTTGGTGGTCGGTGCTTGGTGAGGCATCTTCCTGCTACTCCCTGGGTGTGCCATGCCGGATCTGGCCTTGCTTTGTGGAGGGTGACGAGGAGTTCTCATCAGTGTGGCAAATGTTTTCCTTCATGGGCTTCAGTTTGGCGTGTTGGTGTATTTGGTGTCGCACATGTTCTCTGCCTCCATCGCATTGTCATCCGGTGGGGGCTTCGTGCCCTTTGTATATGGTTTTCACCCGGTTTTCCCTAATTAACCGGGCAGCTCTCTTCTTCTATATGAAATGCTGGAACACCCCTATCCCTCTCGAGGTGTTACCCGCGAAAAAAGATACAATGAAATCTACAGAACCAGCCCGTACATCTTTGTTAACAGCATATGATTAGATACAGATTGCAATCAACTTCTTAATCAAAGTGTCAGTCAAACTGGCCTATTCCCATAGTACAAAAGCTACTAAACTTAATCCAATCTCATTTAGGGGCCTTCAAGCATCCGAAATAACACCACGGTAATTGACAATGAAGAAATAATAATAAATACCACACTAATAAATACCACACCCTCCTAACTTTTCAATGAGTATTTTGACTGGCAGACAGATAATAAAGATCTAAAGTTGGGAAAATCACCAGGGAATCATGGCATGTGTGATTAGTGATGCATAAATGCTTATGAAAGACGATAATGTAATCATATAAATAAGCAATCCAGAGAAGAATAGAAGAGCATTACTATGCATTCACGCCATAGTATTTTCGACATGATTTTTTAAATAGGCCTATTAAAATGAAATGAGGGAGTACGTCACACTCACACACATGTTAAGTCAAAACAAAACATGGTACCAAAGCTATAGCCATATAGATGTGAGATATATGTTACCTGTTGAAATAAGGGGGCTTCCTGATTCTCTTGAACCTGCATTCTGATTCTAGCATCACACGGCAATCCCAGTTGGACCAGGTCACAACAGCGAAGTTCTTGTGCTTTATTCCTTTGTCCTCTAACCATTTATCATGCATGAGCAAGGCTTCACTTAGAGGTACACCTCTGTCCACCTAGACATGTATAAACAAAAACAGTATTACTGACCAAAATACACAAGTCAAACTGTTGGTCATACATTGCAACACTCTCTTTAACAAGGGCAAAAGATGACTTCATCAAAGTGGCACTTTTCACATTGTAGATCATAAAACTATGTGCAAATGACAGGTTTACAAAACTATATAATATAGTTCCCTTTTGTGACATAGGGATTTTACTTGACAAATGTTGACTTTTGACAGCTCACGCCGACATTCGAATTATAATTTATTAGAAATAAAAATAGAAGGTAAACTATGAACATCATCGGCTAACCTTATGCTTGCTAAGAAAGCTAATGTAATGTGACCAAAAGGTAATGTCCTAAGTTTCTCTCACAGAAGGGTAACTACGCTTCTATACAGTCCGTTTATCAGTGTCTAGTCAACTAATGCCCACATCTCACCATGAACACGCAGGCCAAGTGCCTAGTTATTTTCCAACATTCGCATCAATGTTGGACACAGAAACAGAATATCTAAGAATTCCTTTTCAAAATGTTTTATTATCTTATATCGTTGGATCTACAGATAATATCCATCCAAATTGCTTCGCTCTACAGATCGCTCAGGGAAGCTGTTTGCTCAAACAGTCAAAGGGCAGCACTGGCCATCACTCATTATCCACATTGTCCCATCAGCATTCAGTTTCTACCTCGAACTGTTGAGTAACAAACACCATGCCTTCTTTTCTTTTCTTTTTTTTTGCAAGGAGACACCATCTCTTTAGAATGTTCATAATAGCAAATGACATCTACATAAGGTCAAACAAAGGTCTGCAAAACCCGTAGTGCCCTGATGATACCAGTAGTTGTCCGCATTGGCTGTGCACATGACCCAAGGTCAGAGTTACTCACATGAAGCACCTATTAGACCATGATTATTAAGGTGATTGACCCTTTTGCCTGAGAGTAGCTAAAACCTTGGTATGGTACATTTTGTTTGTCTAATTTGGGATATTTCTTAAGGAAACCAATTTCATGAATCATCCCATAAAACCAGCTTTGATAGGTCGCGTACACCACCATTCAGCACTCCTATATTAACTTAAGAACTACATGGGCCAAAAGATATGAATACAACACATTGTTTCTATTGGTTATTTAGTTTACACCCTCATACTTTGCTGCCAGGACCTTGTTTGGTCTCAGGCCTATAAAATCAAGCAACTAGGCATCAACTGCAGTAGCCTCAATGGTTAATCCCACCTGATTAATGTACAGAAAGAGAAATGCAGAAAAAGGGAGACATGAGCCTGCTTCACAACAGTGTAATCGGAGCTCTGGCCCTGGCCCTGGTGTGTTGCCACGGCACCCAGCTTTGGCCAGTGGCCACCACCATGTTAAATTTCTGTAGCCAGACAAGTCGAAGGCCCATTGCTCCACTGAAAGGCCTGTGTCCCTTTCCAGCTCCAGCTGCCGCCAGATTGATCATTGGGTTTGGCACTATTTTCTCGTTGGAGACAATTGGAACAGTATTGCTTGTGGATTCAGGTTCCTTTATTTCCTATGTAACCAACTGGATCCAGTATTGGTTGAGAAAGCTTTCATATTTTTTCCTTCCGGAAAGAGTTTGAAAGTGTGATTTGCCAAAAGCCGGAAGTGAACTGCTCAGTTATACATTACAGAGTTGAAATTATGAATGCCAGAGATCACTTGGTATTATTATTAAATTATAAAATCCTAAGAAGCAAATTACTAAACACCAGATTAGATAGAATAACTGAAGAAGAGTGATTCAGTGAAGCTTTCCAAAATTAGCAATGAAACAAAGTTTGTATCGAACTCGCACGAGAAATCTAGCCGTGAGATCTAGGAAGCATGGGCAACCGACTGGACACTGATGAAGATGTGACTACTTTGAAGGGCCTATGTTGGATAATGGTGGAATTGGCCAGTAAACGATGAGAAGAACTACTGCCACTGTGCCACATGTATGTACTATGGAAGTACAGAGTGCAAGCTGTATTTATCCTGGTTAGCATCTAGAATAAATATATATTTTGGCTTACGGAATATGCCCAATTGGGTATGTAGCTTAGGGTTTCATTTAAAAATCCATAGAAAATGTACAAACGAAGCTAGTTTCCATGTGTGTACATAATTGACACTAGCATGAAAGCTCATTTGGTTTCTGCCATATGCTCTATAATTATACTGCATAGGTGATTGCTTACTAAGTCAAGCTATTCACTAATGGAATCATGTTGAAAACTAATAAGTAATTGCTGACTATAATTATCAAACATATGAATATTCAAAAGCAAGAATAGCTCTAACCTGAATCTGTTGTATACCGGTAAGCTCCTTGCAGAAGTCAGTCAAATTTTGATGATATGCTGGTCGAACATATGTTTGAAAGGAAGCTTCTAATTGTCCCGTTGCACTGTTAACCAAGACAGATGGAAACTCAATGATCTCTTGTGGATGTGGGTTATTCTCCTTGTCACAGGTTGCTTCAAAGTCAATAACCACAAAATATTGAAATTCCTGAAGTTGTGCATCATGAGGGTAACCTTGAGGGAGCATCTTCAAGGGGAACTGAACTCTTCTCTCAATGGGGAAACAGGTATCCCTATTTATCTGATAAAACTGATTGTCAAATCCATAAGGTTGTGGCTGCCGCAGGATTTGGTAATCAGAATAAACATGCGGCCAGGCATAAAATTCCTGGCGGTAGAAGGGTCTGCTAAATGCTTGATTTGGGAGAGGAGATGCCCCCCATACTTTATCTGCTGCAATACTATCATTCTTTTTTTCATTATTCTCGGGAAATCCTTCAATGCCACCTCTATGTTCTTGAGGGTTATACTGAGAAATATTTGGCTTGAGACACCCTGGAGGTGCCTCGTTATTAACTTGCATTTCCTCTGCATTGATAAAAGTAGATAAGAATAAGATAGAACTAATATAGCAAGGTAAGACAGTACATGGAGTTAAGGAAAACAGTTAGCTTGCACATATAACATGATAATTTTCAATGAACCTTTTAGGGACCAAAACGATACCGAGAACACCATATTTATTATAAGCAGATAATGGCTGAAGCAATTGGCTAAGCTCGAAGCAACATACAAATGTCACAATTAAAGACAGAATCAGAAAAGAAAGATGAAAACCTGATGGTCAATTGTAACGATGATTAGTTAGCAGCTATAGACATTCACTATCTAGAAAAGTGTAGCATGAATTTGTTCCAGTCAAATGGATATCACGGCGTGTACTCAAAATACAGTAGCTAGAGGTCTTTGGCAGAAGAAGTGAGAAATTTTATGTTTCAGTTGGTTCTATGTTCTTACAGTTTTTATTTTTTTCCTACGACAAGTGCCGTGGAATTTAGGAGGAACAACCGAACAAGTAAATGAAACCAATTACAGGGGGCCATCCTAAACCAACTTAACCGAAAACCCTTTAATAATAATAGCTCAAACGCAACACTCTTAACTCTGTCCATAAACAGATCTTATAGAAACATAAATATAGCAGCCTTTAGCACTATCACCAGTGCATTAGCCTTTGCTACTCGTCAATTTATAGAACACACACCTTTTGCTGCGGAGGAGAACTACGTAGTTGCTACCACGTGATGTCAGCCAAGGGCGGATTTCAGTTTACACTGGTCCGAACCAAACATGACTGCTGACAGAAACTACAAGCACTAACCAAATGCGCCATCCGTTTTTAGCAAAAAATCCACAGTAGCCCGTAGAAGTGAGTAGCAAAATTCAACTGCGGATATGCCCCTGTGACCAGTTCATGCCTAAAAAACTTGCTGACAGCCGAACAAGCACCACATCCAATGTTACCCAGAATTGCAACGGAGGCACACTGAATCCCCCGAAGGAGAGGGGTTCGGCCTACTGCCCGTCGTCCCCACCAAAAATTGCCTCGAAAACCTCGGACAAATCGCAGCTTTGCCCGCGCCGCCACTGGACAGTGGAGAAGAGGGAGGGAGATCAAGATCTAGAGGGGAGGGAGGATCTGACCTGCGCGTTGGTGATCAATCATGGCCGTGGGCGTTAACGCAGCGCTGCACCATCCGGATCAGAACTCCCCCCCGCGTCACACGACCTGATCGATCCCCCCCGGCAGAAAGAAAAAGAAAAAAATAAGAGAAATCAGCAGATCAGCGCGCGCGACGGCGAGATCGAGCAAGAGAGATAAGAGGCGTGAATCCGGCTTTTGTCCGCGCACTCACGCACGTACGTACATGTGACTGCGAGAACCAGAGCGGGAGGGAAGAACAGAGCGGCCACCACCCGACGACCCACCCCCTCTCTCCTCTATACCCTCCTCTCTGCCTATCCCAGCGACGGGTCGGACGGGGATCGGGTGCAACTGCCCAACAGCGCGTACGGGTCAGCGACCCAATGGTGGCGCGACACGCTGGTTTTGGGTCCTTTTCGCGGCTCCGGTATCGGCCGGCGGTATAGTGTGCCCAAGGGAAAAGGCTGGAACGGCGCATCGGCGTCACCACCGTCCAAATTGGTGATTCCTTTTTTTTTTTTTGAGGGATTCAATAGTATCATACTACGATTGAAATTGGAGTTTGTTTTAGGTTTTCAAAAGTTGCTGACCTTGCAGGATTTGCAACTATTTCCAACTTCAAATATACAAGTGAATATACAATCCCATCCCCACCCCTCAAAAAAGATAGACGCGTGCGTCTTATAGGGCACGTTTGGTAGGTTGTATATACCTCAGCTAGGCCCGCGCGGAAAGAAAATGGACCGTTTGGTTACCTGCATTCACTGTTGGACATGCATAGCACGAACATTAAAGCATCTATGGGCTTGCATCCAAAGGAACGCTAAAATCAGCCGTTTTTGTGGAGTCAGGCCCGCGCGGTGCAACCCTAGGCACGTGGACGTGGGCGGTTGCACGCATGGATGCGGCCCCGAGAAGTCGCGTTGTTTCCCGACGCGTCGTCATAAATTACCCTCACCACTCTCTCCCCTCTTCCCCACTCACACCGGCGGCGACCACCGGAGCTCTAGTGCGAATCGATCCAAGACGGCGGCAACCATCGGAGTGACTGCAGACCTCCACTGGAACGCATCGGCCATGGCGGTAAGTCCTCGTCCTCTCTGTAGATTAACTGCTTTCGACTCGGGCTAGATTAGATTAGATTAGAGCACGCGATTGGAGAGTTAGGGAGGGGATTGAACACATCGGGGGTGGAGGATTACCATCAATCGATTCTACATTGACGGGTAAAAGGATAGGTAAAATTGTAGTAGATTGGTTAAATAGATCTCGCGGGAACGCGAGATAAAATAAATAAATAAAAATTGCAGCAAGGTATTTTTGTGTTTTTGGATTAATAGATCTAAAAATAAAAGCAAATAAAAATAGATCTCGAAGGCAAATATATTAAAGAAGAAACCCGGGGGCCGTAGGTTTCACTAGTGGCTTCTCTCGAGAAAAATAGCATACGGTAGGTAAACAAATTACTGTTGGGCAATTGATAGAACTTCAAATAATTATGACAATATCCAGGCAATGATCATTATATAGGAATCACGTCCAAGATTAGTAGACCAACTCCTGCCTGCATCTACTACTATTACTCCACACATCGACCGCTATCCAGCATGCATCTAGTGTATTAAGTTCATGGAAAAACGGAGTAATGCAATAAGAACGATGACATGATGTAGACAAGATCTATTTATGTAGAAATAGACCCCATCTTGTTATCCTTAATAGCAACGATACATACGTGTCGGTTCCCCTTCTGTCACTGGGATCAAGCACCGTAAGATTGAACCCATCGCAAAGCACCTCTTCCCATTGCAAGATAAATAGATCAAGTTGGCCAAACAAAACCCAAATATCGGAGAAGAAATACGAGGCTATAAGCAATCATGCATATAAGAGATCAAAGAAGACTCAAATAACTTTCATGGATAAAAACATATATCTGATCATAAACTCAAAGTTCATCGGATCCCAACAAACACACCGCAAAAAGAGTTACATCATATGGATCTCTAAGAGACCATTGTATTGAGAATCAAACGAGAGAGAGAAAGCCATCTAGCTGCTGCCTACGGACCCATAGGTCTACAATGAACTACTCACGCATCATCGGAGAGGCACCAATGGGGATGATGAACCCCTCCGTGATGGTGTCTAGATTGGATCTGGTGTTTCTGGAACTTGCGACGGCTGGAATTGATTTTCGTCGACTCCCCTAGGGTTTCTGGAATATTGGGGTATTTATAAAGCAAAGAGGCGGTGCGGGAGCCCACCGAGGTGGGCACAACCCACCTGGGCGCGCCTGGGCCCCCAGGCGCGCCCTGGTGGGTTGTGCTCCCCTCGGAGCACCTCTCTGGTACTTCTTTGGCCCAACAGGTGTCTCCTGGTCCAGAAAAAATCCACAAAAAGTTTCACTGCATTTGGACTCCGTTTGGTATTGATTTCCTGGGATGTAAAAAACAAGCAGAAAACAGCAACTGGCACTGGGCACTATGTCAATAGGTTAGTACCAAAAAATGATATAAAATGATTATAAAATGATTGTAAAACATCCAAGAATGATAATATAACAGCATGGAACAATAAAAAATTATAGATACATTGGAGACGTATCAGCATCCCCAAGCTTAATTCCTGCTCGTCCTCGAGTAGGTAAATGATAAAACAGAATTTTTGATGTGGAATGCTGCCTAACATGTTCATCACATATTCTTTTCTTTGTAGCATGGACATTTGGACTTTTATATGGTTCAAAGCAATAGTCTAGTTTTGACATGAGGACTTTAATACTCAAGCATATCAACAAGCAACCATGTCTTTCAAAATATCAACACTAAAGCAAGTTATCCCTGGCCCATTATGCTCAATCATTGGTCCATTCATGAAATACACTCGAATATTAGCTACACCCAATGCTCAAGTACGATCATAGTGCCCCTTAGTTGGTGCTTTATAAGAGAAGATGGAGACTCAAGTAAAAATAAAAATTGCATAAAGTAAAAGAAAGGCCCTTCGCGGAGGGAAGTAGGGATTTGTAGAGGTGCCAGAGCTCAAAGCTTAAATTGAGAGATAAAAAACATTTTGAGAGGCATACTTTTCCCACTAACGAAAATGACTTAGAGTTCCCTATACTTTCCATGCTAGATATATCATAGGCGGTTCCCAAACAAAAATTAAAGTTTATTCCTTTTTCCACCATACTTTCACTTTCCATGGCTAGCCGTATCCACGGGTGCCCTCCATACCAACACTTTCCAAGGAATTTATTATTTGACAACATAAAGTAAATTCATTTTTCATTTCAGGACTGGGCATCCCTAATACCTTTGTCGTACTCTCGTGCAATGACAAGTGACTAAACACTCATCGTGAGAATAACACATCTAGCATGAAAAAATATCGACCACCCCTCACCGCCTCGCGAGCGGTACGAGCACACAAAAGAGAAATTTATTTTGAAAATTAGAGATGGCACATACAAATTTGCTTAGAACGGCACGGAAATACCGCATATAGGTAGGTATAGTGGACTCATATGGCAAAACTGGTTTAAAGGGTTTTGGATGCACAAGTAGTGATCATACTTAGTGCAAATGAAGGCTAGCAAAAAGATTGAGAAGCGTCCAACCAAGAAACGAAAAATCTCGTAAGCAAGCATTAAGCATAATTAACACCGAATAATGCACCACAAGTAGGATATAATTTCATTGCATAACTATTGACTTTCGTGCTTGCATAGGGAATCACAAACCTTAACACCAATATTCTTACTAAAGCATATTTACTCATCAACATGACTCACATATCATATCGTCATATCTCAAAACTATTACGAAGAATCAAGTTTATTTTGTCCAATGATCTTCATGAAAGTTTTTATTATATCCTCCTTGGATATCTATCACTTTGGAACTAATTTCATATGTTGCTTTTACTAAGCTCAAACAAATATAAGTGAAGAACATGAGCATAATATTTCTTTCTCTCAAATTAATTTAAGTGAAGCAAGAGAGAATTTCTTTAAAATTTTACTAACTCCCAAATAAATCTAAGTGAAGCATGAGAGCATTTCTTCAAAAATAACAAAGCACACCGTGCTCAAAAAAAGATATAAGTGAAGCACTAGAGCAATTCCATAGCTCATAAAAAATTAAGTGAAGCATAGGAGCAAGCATAGCATAATTTTTGGCTTTCTCAAAAAGGTGTGTCCAGCAAGGATTCAAGACTTAAAATAAAAAGCAAAACAAGCAAAGACTCATATCATACAAGACACTCCAAGCAAAACTCATAATATGTGACGAATAAAAATATAGCTCCAAGTAAAATACCGATGGTCGTTAGAAGAAAGATGGGATGCCACTCGGGGGCATCCCAAGCTTAGTTGCTTGATACTTCTTGAATATTACCTTGGGGTGCCTCGGGCATCCCCAAGCTTAGCCTTTTGCTAATCCTTATTCCTTCATCCATCGTAATCTCACCCAAAACTTGAAAACTTCAATCACACAAAACTCAACAAAACCTTCATGAGATCCGTTAGTATAAGAAAACCAATCTTTACTTTAAGTACTGTAGAAAACCCATTCAAATTTTGTTCTTGCATTATATCTACTGTATTCTAACTTTTCTATGGCAAAAACTCTTCAAAGAAAACCATAGATTCATCAAAATAAGCACACAATGCAAAGAAAACAGAATCTGTCAAAAACAGAACAGTCTGCAAAGATACGAATTGCTCTCATACTTCTAAACTCCAAAAATTCTGAAAAATTAGGACAACAGAGGCAATTTGTATATCAATGTTGTGTAAAAAAATCAGAATTTTTCGTCTCTGATTTGAATTTTCAAAATTGTTTTACTGGATGCAAAAGTTTCTGTTTTCCAACAAGATCAAATCAACTATCACCCAAATCATCCCAAAGGCTTTGCTTGCCACAAACACTAATTTAAACCACAAAAACACATCTAATCAGAGGCATAATTGGGTAATTTATTGAAAACAGCAAGAAAACCAAAAAGCAAAAAGATACAAATTGGGTTGCCTCCCAACAAGCGCTATCGTTTTATGCCCCTAGCTAGGCATAATGATTTTAATGATGCTCACATGGAAGATAAGAATTGAAGCACAAAGAGAGCATCATCTAGCATATGACAAACACTTTTAAGTCTAACATACTTCCTATGCATAGGAATTTTATAAGCAAACAAATTATCATGACAAGAAATATCTAACATATGCAAAGGAAAGGAATAAAACATTGACAATCTCAACATAACGAGAGGAAATTTAGTAACATGAAAATTTCTACAACCATATTTCCCTTTCTCATAATAATTAAATGTGGGATCATATTCAAATTCAACAATATAACTATCACATAAAATATTCTCTTCATGATCCACATGCATGCAAAGTTGACACTCTTCCAAAATAGTGGGATTATCATCAAATAAAGTCATGACCTCTCCAAGCCCACTTTTATCAAAAAATTCGTAAGACTGAACATAATCCAAAGTAGTGGGATCATTATTACCTAGAGTTGACACTCTTCCAAACCCACTTTCAATATTATCGGAAACATATTCATCGTGAGGCTTAAATAAATTTTCAATATCATAATAAGAATCACCCCAATCATGAGCATTGCAATAAGTAGTGGACATATCAAAATTAGCATCCCCAAGCTTGGGGTTTTGCATATTATTAGCACAATTGACATTAATAGAATTTATAATAACATCATTGCAATCATGCTTTTCATTCAAGGAGCTATCATGAACCACTTTATAAATTCCTTCGTTTAAAACTTCATCACAATTTTCAGATTCATAAATCTCAAGCAAAACTTCATAAAGATAATCTAGTGATCTCAATTCACTAGCAATTGGTTCATCATAATTGGATCTTTTGAAAAGATTAGCAAGTGGATGAGGATCCATAATAATAGATTTTTATCAAGCGAGGATGCAAGCAAATAGAAGGCACATGGCAACACAAGCAAACATGAGATCTGACGAGAAAAAGGCGAACGAAAAAGAGGGCGAATAAAACGGCAAATTTTTGTGAAGTGGGGGAGAGGAAAACGAGAGGCAAATGGCAAATAATGTAAATTACAAGGAGATGATATTTATGATTAGGAACCTGGTAGATGTTGATGATGTCTCCCCGGCAACGGCGACAGAAATTCCTTTTGATGTTTGCTTGAACTACACCGGTATTTCCCCAAAGAGGAAGGGATGATGCAGCACAGCAACGGTAGGTATTTCCCTCAGTGATGAGACCAAGTTTATCAAACCAGTAGGAGAACCACGCAACACCACGTAAACAGCTCCTGCACACAAAGAACAAATACTTGCAACCCGACGTAAGAGAGGGGTTGTCAATCCCTCACGGGTAAAAGGATAGGTAAAATTGTAGTAGATTGGTTAAATAGATCTCGCGGGAACGCGAGATAAAATAAATAAATAAAAATTGCAGCAAGGTATTTTTGTGTTTTTGGATAAATAGATCTAAAAATAAAAGCAAATAAAAATAGATCTCGAAGGCAAATATATTAAAGAAGAGACCCGGGGGCCGTAGGTTTCACTAGTGGCTTCTCTCGAGAAAAATAGCATACGGTGGGTAAACAAATTACTGTTGGGCAATTGATAGAACTTCAAATAATTATGACGATATCCAGGCAATGATCATTATATAGGCATCACGTCCAAGATTACTAGACCGACTCCTACCTGCATCTACTACTATTACTCCACACATTGACCGCTATCCAGCATGCATCTAGTGTATTAAGTTCATGGAAAAATGGAGTAATGCAATAAAAACGATGACATGATGTAGACAAGATCTATTTATGTAGAAATAGACCGCATCTTGTTATCCTTAATAGCAACGATACATACGTGTCGGTTCCCCTTCTGTCACTGGGATCAAGCACCGTAAGATCGAACCCATCACAAAGCACCTCTTCCCATTGCAAGATAAATAGATCAAGTTGGCCAAACAAAACCCAAATATCAGAGAAGAAATACGAGGCTATAAGCAATCATGCATATAAGAGATCAAAGAAGACTCAAATAACTTTCATGGATAAAAACATAGATCTGATCATAAACTCAAAGTTCATCGGATCCCAACAAACACACCGCAAAAAGAGTTACATCATATGGATCTCCAAGAGACCATTGTATTGAGAATCAAACGAGAGAGAGAAAGCCATCTAGCTACTGCCTACGAACCCGTAGGTCTACAATGAACTACTCACGCATCATCAGAGAGGCACCAATGTGGATGATGAACCCCTCCGTGATGGTGTCTAGATTGGATCTAGTGTTTCTGGAACTTGCGGCGGCTGGAATTGATTTTCGTCGACTCCCCTAGGGTTTCTGGAATATTGGGGTATTTATAGAGCAAAGAGGCGGTGCGGGAGGCCACCGAGGTGGGCACAACCCACCTGGGCGCGCCTGGGCCCCCAGGCGCGCCCTGGTGGGTTGTGCTCCCCTCGAAGCACCCCTCTGGTACTTCTTTGGCCCAACAGGTGTCTCCTGGTCCAGAAAAAATCCACAAAAAGTTTCGCTGCGTTTGGACTCCGTTTGGTATTGATTTCCTGCGATGTAAAAAGCAAGCAGAAAACAGCAACTGGCACTAGGCACTATGTCAATAGGTTAGTACAAAAAATGATATAAAATAATTGTAAAACATCCAAGAATGATAATATAACAGCATGGAACAATCAAAAATTATAGATACGTTGGAGACGTATCAGGGGAGCAATCAACTAGTCTTCATCGAGCCAACGCAATCAAGAAAGGTGGTCCAACTTGAGGGAGTCAAGATCGTCATCATCTAGCTCAAGTGGACTATGTGCAAGGCAAAGGTTTGCCCTTGATAGGTTTTCTATTTTACCGGTCTCATGGTGGTAGTTGGGAGATCGGGTTATAGGATCGATTGCCATACTATCAAGGGGGCTCTCGATGAGTAGCTTGATCGTATCGTTCGTAGAGAGCTCAAACCATTGCATCCTTGCATCATCTTTATTGGTTCTTGTTTGGTTCTTCTCCTTGTGAGATTTGGAGCTTATGGTCATTTTCATGACAAGCTCGAATTCATCGAAAACAGAGTTCACATGCATCTTCTATGATGTTTTCGATGTTGGGGTTTTTGCCGGTTCTCTTTGTGAGAATTAGAGCTTATGGTCATCTTGATGACAAGCTCGAGTTCATCGAAAACGGAGTTCACATGCATCTTCTATGATGTTTTCGATGTTGGAGGTTATGTCGGTTCTTCTCTTTTGGAGGTTTCACTCATCTATATCTTAGGCATACTTCCCCTGCCTCTTCTTACTATAATCAGTCGTTGTTGGATGCTACTCGCCGTCATCTATCCAACAAGATTGAGTTTGCTCAATTCGGAGCTCATATGCGGAAGTTGTGGCGGTTTAGGCTTTATTGCATCCTCTGTTTTCTCTGTTGTGTTCCTGAAAGCCTCAAGTGGTAGTACTGCTCTCTAGAGCGGTAGTACCGCTTGTAAGCAGCAGTACCATGGCCATGTGCCGCGCGTAGTACCGCTGCTTCTAGGGATGCATTTTTTCGTGTCGGGTTTCGCGGTAGTAGAGCGGTAGTACCTCTTATAAGCGGTAAGCGGTACTACCTCTCCTCCCGAGCGGTAGTACCTATTCTAAGTGGTAAGCGGTACTACCTCTCCTCCCGAGCGGTAGTACCTCTTATAAGCGGTAAGCGGTACTACCTCTCCCCAAAGCGGTACTACCTCTCTGGCAGAACTACAACTCGTGTTTTTCTCTCTCATTGGGCTGTTTTGACCGTGCTAAGCGGTAGTACCGCTCCTCCAAGCGGTAGTACCGCTTGTGCACGACCTGAGCACATAACGGTTGGATTCGGGAGGTCCTATAAAAGGGGGTCTCTTTCCCCATTGAACATTATCTCTTTAGCTCGTGTTCTTCCCCCATTGTTGACCTTCTTCGAGCTTGTTATCTCTCAATCCCTCCATGGATTCTTGCTAGTTTTGGGGGGAAAAGAGAGAGGAGATCTAGATTCACATTTCCACCAATCACTTTCTCCTCTATGTGAGGGGAACCCCTTGGATCTAGATCTTGGAGTTCTTGGTGTTCTCCTTCTTGTTCTTCCTCTCTTTTTCCTCCATAGCTTTCGTTGCCTTGGTGGGATTTGAGAGTGAGGGACTTGGGCGCTCGGTGTGCCCTTGCCATTGCATTAGTTGCATCGGTTTGAGTTCTCCACGGTGATACGTGGAAGTGAAAAATTGAGAAGCTTATTACTCTTGGGTGCTTGGTACCCTTGAGCTTGTTCCTCTTGGGTGCCTTGGTGCCTAGACGGTTGGTGGTGTTCGGAGCTCAATCATTATGGTGTAAAGCTCCGGGCAAGCATCGAGGTCTCCAATTAGGTTGTGGAGATCGCCCCGAGCAATTTGACGGGTTTCGGTGACCGCCCCCAAGGGTCGCCAAAGTGTACGGGTTCGGTGACCAGCCCCATGGGTTGCCATTTGTACGGGTTCGGTGACCGCCCTCAAGGGTCCCTTAGTGGAATCACGGCATCTTGCATAGTGCGAGGGTGTGAGGAGATTACAGTGGCCCTAGTGGCTTCTTGGAGAGCATTGTGCCTCCACACCGCTCCAAATGGAGATTAGCATCCGCAAGGGTGTGAACTTCGGGATACATCGTCGTCTCCGTGTGCCTCGGTTATCTCTTACCCGAGCCCTTTACTTATGCACTTTACTTTGTGATAGCCATATTGTTCCTTGTCATACATCTTGCTATCACATAGTTGTTTACCTTGCTTAGCATAAGTTGTTGATGCACATAGGTGAGCCTAGTTGTTGTAGGTTTTGTGCTTGACAAATTAACCGCTAGGTTTATTCCGCATTTGTTCAAGCCTAAACCGTAATTATTTTAAAATGCCTATTCACCCCCCCTCTAGGCGACATCCACGATCTTTCAATTGGTATCAGAGCCTCGTCTCTCTTTATAAGGCTTAACCACCTAGAGAGTAAGGATGTCGACTAGGGGTTTAGGATTCTCTGACACTCTTAGTTTCGATGGCACAAATTTTGATGTTTGGGTAATTCGCATGCTTAATCTCTTTAGGGTCATGGACCCAAACTTAGAGCGAATTGTAGATATTGGTTTTTCTCCTCCAAAGGATCCCCAAAGATTATCTTTAGAGGATGAGAAAAACTCTTATCTCAATGCTCAAGCTTCTAATGTGTTTTTTGATGCTTTGAGCAATGTAGTTATATTTCAATTCATGTCATTCCGGGATGCTCATGAGTTGTGGACAAAGCTTCAAGATAAATATGGCGTGTCCAAGATTTGTGGGGCTAATTGTTCTCCCTCCACCTCCGGTCGTGTTGTGTTTTCAACTTCTTCTACTTCACCTACATGTGGATTGCCACAAGGTAATGATATGGTGAGTAGTGTTCTCCATTGCAATGATGATAGTGGGCTTATTGTTGATGATTCTTCATCACTATCTTATTGCAATGTTTCATCTTTGGACTTTGACACTTCGAGCACCCTACATGTTTCACATGCTTGTGTTGATAGTCCTTGCATATCATGTAGAAATGGCTTGACTAAATCCCATGATGATATGCTTGCTATGTCTTGTTGCCATGATAAAAATGTATCTATTTCCCTCGAGTTTTTGTGCTAACAATGTAGAGGAAACTCAACACTCCATGGAACAAGTTGTGGTCTTGAATGGTGCTTCAAGGGATCCTACATCATCATCTATTGTTTCTCACTTTTGCCTTATGGCTAAGGCTTTGAAGGTATCTCCTACTTCGAATCCCAATATATCTCTTGATGATGATGTTGATGATGTTGTTGCTAATGATGATGATGATAATGATGAAGAGAATGATAATGTTGCCTCCTTAAAAATTAAGGGGGAAATGTCTTTTAAAGCTCTTCATAAAAATAAAATTGCTCGTTCCAACTTCATGGAAATCATGTCCATTGCCATTGAGGGCAAGAAATATATTGAGGAGTTGGAATCTCATCTCGAGGAGCATGAGGTCACCATTGAGAAAATGGAAGGTCATGAGCGTGATTACGCTAATGAGATTGCGGACCTCTCTCAAACTCTTGAACTTGAACAAACCACCAAGGAATCTCTTGAGGAGACTTTTGCTCTAGAATTATTTAGAGTGAGGGAATCTCATGATAGAGCTCTTGAGGTGGCCAATGATTTTGAAACTAAAAATGAGAAGCTTGAAGTTGCGCATGCTAAACTTCTTGAGGACTTTGGGCACCTCAAAAATGGCTCAAGGGTCATTAAGAGTGAGCTCATCAAACTCACCGAGTCTCATGCTCAACTTAAAGCTTCATACTCAAAAGAGCTTGCTAAGTTGCCTTCTCCTCTTGTTGTTAATGATGATGCTTGTGCTACTAACTCTATTTCTTGTGAAGCATCCATTTTGAAGGAGAATGTTGAGCTAAGGGCTTAACTTGAGTTGCTATCTAGCAATTATGGGAAATTGGAAGGAAGTCATGTAAAGCTCACAAGCTCTCATGATGATCTTCTAGTATCCCATAATGTGCTAAAGATAGCTCATGAGGCTATGATTACTAAGGTAACATCTAGTGAGCTTCATGTGGATACTAGCACTACTTCTAGTCAAAATGCTATATTGCCATGTGCTAGTCCTCATAATTCATCTACTCACAATGTTGCTACATCTTGTGATGAATTGCTTTCCTTGCCTTGTTGCCCTAACAACGATACTTACACTTCATCTAGTACTTGTGTTGATACTAACCATGTAGAGCAAATCAAAGAGCTCAAGGCCCAAGTAACTTCATTGAAGAAAGACTTGGAAATGTGTCATGAAGGGAAGTCCACACTCAACAATATCTTGAGTGTGCAAAAATCCCCCAATGACAAAGGTTGACTTGGATTCAACTCCAATAAGAAGAAGAAGTCCAAGATGAACAAGAAGAAGGGCCAAAAACAAGTCAAGAATTCGGCCAAGATTATTTGCTTCAAGTGCAAAATTGAAGGGCATCATGTTAGATCTTGCCCATTGAAGAAGAAGGCCATTAGTGACAAGCAACAAGGGAAGAGGCCTCAAGTTCAATCTCATGCTCAAGCACAGGTTGAAGAAAGGCCACTTCCCAAGAAGACTCAAGGCAATTATCTTCAAGTTGAGAACTCAACTAAGAAGAAAGAAAAGAGTAGATGTTGCTACTTATGCCGTGAGAAGGGTCACCTTGCTTCTTCATGCACAAATGGTACCTTATCCAACCCGATTGTCATTGATGATATTTATTCTCTTCGGAAGGATAAGGTTGGCAATGTGTATGCCAAATTTGTTGGTACTCAACATGGTGTCAAGAAAAGAAACATTTGGGTAGCCAAGCCTATTGTGACTAACCTCTTAGGACCCAACTTTGTTGGGGACCAACAAGCTCAAACTTGATCAATAGGTGTTAGTGGAGGGCATTGGGGACTTGGCTACATTATGAATAATTAAGGGGACTTCATCATTCTTATTGTCTCAAGCCAATTCATTTGAATCATCAAGTTTATATCTTATATCCAATGTGCCTCCTTGCGGTAACTTGTACTTAAATTGTTTACATTGAAAGTTACTTGCCCCTTTGCATGTTTTGATTTTGTACCTTGCATGTGTTTGTATATGTTGTGCTTCCAATTTGCTTGTCTTGAGTAATCAAGTATGTGTATGTTGGTTCGCACATCATGTATGTGTGAGAGTTGTGTTGAACGTTTTGCATCTTGTTTGTATCTTTTTGGCTCTTGTGAGAGATTAATGGAACATCCCATTTTGGGGGAGTGATGTGCTTTGTGCACCTCATAATCTTATAAATGTGTATACATGAGGAAT
Source organism: Thinopyrum elongatum (assembly GCA_011799875.1). NCBI lineage: Eukaryota > Viridiplantae > Streptophyta > Magnoliopsida > Poales > Poaceae > Thinopyrum > Thinopyrum elongatum. The sequence goes on from CM022299.1 coordinate 209,719,122, forward strand.
ACCATCTAGTATTGATATTTCAAGATTATCCAGTCGCTATGTGGTATGTCTTCTCATGAGAAATTCAAATTCTAATAGTCCATTAATTATCTCTTGTTGGATCCTCTTATTGCCTCTTGTTAAGTTTTCCTTGGTATCACATTATGGGGGAATAATATGCCATGTGCATATTACAATCCTAGAAAATGTGTACATTTGAGATATTGTCACCTAGAGTTGATATTGCAAATTATCTTGTTCCTAGGTGGCATGTTAGCTCTACAAGTTGCAATTTGTTTTTGTGTTTGGTGTGAAGATGATGCTGGATATCTTTGCAATCTACCACCGGGAATTATTTCCAAATACTTGTTGTCTCTGGACAATTTGTAATCTTTTATGTGGTAGAAATTATTGATCATCTTTACCTTGGCTTTTGATTTTAGTTGCTCTTATCTCTTGCCAAGGTTTGTATCTACTCCCGTTGCCTTCCGTGCCACTTGTGGATCTTGTTGTGTTCTTGATCTTGTCTAGTGTTTTTGTAGATATAGTGAAAGCGGTGATCCCATCTTGTGCATTTTGTATTCAAATGGAAATTCTCTCTAATGCACAACTCTTGGGGGAGCTATCCTATTTTCTTTAGAACACTCTTCTTGTGATCGTTATCAAGTGTGTGTTGGTGGAAGGCAATCCATTTCTTTTTGGTACTTTGTGCCATCATGAAACTTTGTAGAGGATTTGGTTTGTTTGGAACCTTCCTCTCTTTTGGGAGTTTGATATTTTTTTAGTGTGTATCAATGGATATCTCATTCCTTGATGTATCTTTTAATGATATCTTCCAAGTGATGATTTCTCCATTTGGTATCCTATTTTTACTTGGTATTTCTTTTTCATTTGGTTTCAATCCTTGAAAGTTTCGAGCATGCATATTTACTTCATGTATTTTCTTTGGCATGCTTTCTTTCTTTGACCCAATATATAGGGGAAACTCCGCCAAGTCTCAAATTGGATGAGATGTGCATGATATTTATTTTCATATCTATGTGCACATATTTATGTGGAGTTTGTCCTATGTATTGGTGTTTCTAACTCTTTGGTCCCAATGAGTTTGGATACCATTTTGTTTGTGTTGTTGTTCTAGGAACAATTGGAGATGCATTGGATGCTCGACTCACTCACAAGGAAGGTGGTGTCACCATGTGCTTATTAGAGTCAAGCTAGAATCTTTAATGAACTACTATCTAATATCTTCAATTGGTATCTTCTACATCCTTCCAATGCTATCTCGGTAACAAGTATCTATTCATGCATTCCTCTCTTGCATTCAACCTTGTGTAGGTTGCATCTTGGCATGCTATTCATTTCATCTTGTGATACTTGTTTCCTTTCTCAAAGCATCCCAACGATGATCTCTTGTTGCTAGTTGTGATGTCTTTGATGGAGGTGTGGTAGGAGTTCATTTATATACAATAAGACCATATCTAGCCATGTGCTATGCTTTCAAGCAAACATCTTATTGGTATATTTATGACTTCCGTGTGGATATCTTGTTCTTTCCTTTGTGTAACTATTTCGTGTGTTCATATACACTTGAGAGAAGTTACATCTCTAGTTGATATCCTTATTCTTTCACGTCCACCTTTTTCCTTGGTGGTTTCGTGAAAGGATTTATCTTGAGTGCGGGTCTTATATCGTTGCACCTTGATGCACTCTTTTGTGGTGAAGATTCTTTTTCTCTTGCTTGTCTTGACGAGGCTTTCCATTTTTGGTATCCCTCCTCTTGACAAAGCCATCATTGTCTATCTTCACCATGGGTCGTCACAAGTTTTGGTTTTTAAGTTGCTTTTTGGAGAGCTTGTGAACCCATTTGCTAGTTGAGTGTGTGTGTGTGGGAAGGACATGTCTTGCACCTTGTATCTCATTATTTAAGACTATGTTGATGCTTAATGCTCATCCATATATTAGTCTTATCAAGTGCTTTGCCCATGACTCACACATATCCTTTTGGTTGAGCCCATTTGTAAGTTGCCTCTTTTACATGTTGCTCAACCATGTGCTTGTTGCAAGAGCTATGCCTTGTCTCTTATCTTAGCCCACTTGCACTTGTTGTGAGTTTCTATTGATTTTGGGGGAGTGATGATCCTATTTTGTGCACTTGGTATCATAATGCAAATATTCTAAGTAGTGCACAAATCATGGGGAGCTTCACTAGTGTCTTTAGAACACTCCGTTGCTCTCTTGCAAGTGTTAGGCTGAAATTTTCTATTTGCTCTCTTGCACTTGTCGTGAGGTTCTAGTGATTTTGGGGGAGTGACGATCCTATTTTGTGCTCGTTGTATCCAAATACAAAACTAAATAATGCACAAAACATGGGGAGATTCTCTAGTTTCTATAGAACACTTCTATGCTCTTATCATAATATCTTTTTTTTCATGTTGCTCGTAGGATCATTGGTTTAGTTGGTTCAATTGGTATCTTTTGATTGCTTGTTTCAATTGGTGTCTTTTGATTGCTTGATTGTTTGTTTCTCTCTTTGTTATGTCTTTGTGGCATATCATCCTTTTGCAATCTTTGGATCCTCAATATAGTTTGTCTTCCTCTAAGTATTTATATTTGGGTATGTGTATTGCATTCCTCTCTTCTTGAGAAATACACAATTTATGGAGGAACACATTTTATATTGGCCTTCTAAGCTTTTCGCCCATTTTGGCAATCGATGCCAACGGGGGAGAAGTTTCAGAGAGTTTTGTGGAGAAGTTTATAGAGTTATTTCTTCTTGCTTTGGTTTTGTTCCTTAGCATTTGCATCTCATACACATGCATCATTGGTTGTTGCATTGCATGGTTGGTGATGCATAATTCCTTGTATAAACTCTCTTGAAAGTGATTGTCATCAATTACCAAAATGGGGGAGATTGAAAGAACATGCGGTGTCCCCATGTTTGGTTTTGGTAATTGATGAAAATCTCTATGGACTAATGGTTGTATTAAGTTATATTTGAAGGATTTGTCCATAGGAATTTCTTGAAGTTCATTTGTCGGTTTCAAGGAGTTTATATGTTGACCAATGTGCTATTCAAGGAATTATCCAAAGAGTGGTCATGTAGAAGACATGATACAAGGTTGATCAAGACTAAGTCAAGAGTGAATCAAGTTGATCAACACAAAAAGCGTACAAGATGTACCGAGAGGGATCAAGTGATCCCATGGTATGGTAAACATTGTCCATTACGCTTTGTGTACTAACCCATGATCTACGTGTGAGTTCTATGTGGGGTTAGGTTTGTTTCCATGGGTTTGCATCAAGAGGAAGATCTCATACAACCCATGGAGGATGACATCAAGTGGTGATCGTCATCAAGATTGCAGTGTGCAAGTTCAAGTGGAGCACCACGAAGAGATCATCCTTGAAGCTTGCCGTCCATTGTGGTGTCAATGGACTTGTGAAGATGTGCCAAAGAGTGGCTCACCCATAGTGGAGTATGGGGGAGCAATCAACTAGTCTTCATCGAGCCAACGCAATCAAGAAAGGTGGTCCAACTTGAGGGAGTCAAGATCGTCATCATCTAGCTCAAGTGCACTATGTGCAAGGCAAAGGTTTGCCCTTGATAGGTTTTCTATTTTACCGGTCTCATGGTGGTAGTTGAGAGATCGGGTTATAGGATCGATTGCCGTACTACCAAGGGGGGCTCTCGATGAGTAGCTTGATCGCATCGTTTGTAGAGAGCTCAAACCATTGCATCCTTGCATCATCTTTATTTGTTCTTCTCCTTGTGAGATTTGGAGCTTATGGTCATTTTCATGACAAGCTCGAGTTCATCGAAAACAGAGTTCACATGCATCTTCTATGATGTTTTCGATGTTGGGATTTTTGCCGGTTCTCTTTGTGAGTCTTAGAGCTTATGGTCATCTTGATGACAAGCTCGAGTTCATCGAAAGCGGAGTTCACATGCATCTTCTATGATGTTTTTGATGTTGGAGGTTATGCCGGTTCTTCTCTTTTGGAGGTTTCACTCCTCTATATCTTAGGCATACCTCCCCTGCCTCTTCTTACTATAATCAGTCGCTGTTGGATGCTACTCGCCATCATCTATCCAACAAGCTTGAGTTTGCTCAATTCGGAGCTCATATGAAGAAGTTGTGGCGGTTTAGGCTTTATTGCATCCTCTGTTTTCTCTGTTGTGTTCTTGAAAGCCTCAAGTGGTAGTACTGCTCTCTAGAGCGGTAGTACTGCTTGTAAGCGGCAGTACCACGGCCATGTGCCGCGCGTAGTCCCGCTGCTTCTAGGGATGCATTTTTTCGTGTCGGGTTTCCCGGTAGTAAAGCGGCAGTACCTCTTATAAGCGGTAAGCGGTACTACCTCTCCTCCCGAGCGGTAGTACCTCTTATAAGCGGTAAGCGGTACTACCTCTCCCCAGAGCGGTACTACCTCTCTGGCAGAACTACAGCTTGTGTTTTTCTCTCTCATTGGGCTGTTTTGACCATGCTAAGCGGTAGTATCGCTCCTCCAAGCGGTAGTACCGCTTGTGCACGACCTGAGCACATAACGGTTGGATTCGGGAGGTCTTATAAAAGGGGTTATTCTTCCCCATTGAACCTTATCTCTTTAGCTCGTGTTCTTCCCCCATTGTTGACCTTCTTCGAGCTTGCTATCTCTCAATCCCTCCATGGATTCTTGCTAGTTTTTGGGGGGAAAGAGAGAGGAGATCTAGATCCACATTTCCACCAATCACTTTCTCCTCTATGTGAGGGGAACCCCTTAGATCTAGATCTTGGAGTTCTTGGTGTTCTCCTTCTTGTTCTTCCTCTCTTTTTCCTCCATAGCTTTCATTGCTTTGGTGGGATTTGAGAGTGAGGGACTTGGGCACTCGGTGTGCCCTTGCCATTGCATTAGTTGCATCGGTTTGAGTTCTCCACGGTGATACGTGGAAGTGAAAAGTTGAGAAGCTTATTACTCTTGGGTGCTTGGTACCCTTGAGCTTGTTCCTCTTGGGTGCCTTGGTGCCTAGACGGTTGGTGGTGTTCGGAGCTCAATCATTGTGGTGTAAAGCTCCGGGCAAGCGTCGAGGTCTCCAATTAGGTTGTGGAGATCACCCCGAGCAATTTGACGGGTTTCGGTGACCGCCCCCAAGGGTTGCCAAAGTGTACGGGTTCGGTGACCACTCCCAAGGGTTGCCATTTGTACGGGTTCGGTGGCCGCCCTCAAGGGTCCCTTAGTGGAATCACGGCATCTTGCATTATGCGAGGGCGTGAGGAGATTACGGTGGCCCTAGTGGCTTCTTGGGGAGCATTGTGCCTCCACACCGCTCCAAACGGAGATTAGCATCCGCAAAGGGTGTGAACTTCGAGATACATCGTCGTCTCTACGTGCCTCGGTTATCTCTTACCCGAGCCCTTTACTTATGCACTTTACTTTGTGATAGACATATTGTTCCTTGTCATATATCTTGCTATCACATAGTTGTTTGCCTTGCTTAGCATAAGTTGTTGGTGCACATAGGTGAGCCTAGTTGTTGTAGGTTTTGTGCTTGAAAAATTAACCGCTAGGTTTATTCTGCATTTGTTCAAGCCTAAACCGTAATTATTTTAAAACGCCTATTCACCCCCCTCTAGGCGACATCCACGATCTTTCAAAGATGACATGATGTAGAGTGATAGATCCAATCAATATGAACAAACCCCATCTTTTTATACTTAATGGCAATAATACAAATACGTGTCATGTCCCTTTTTGTCACTGGGATTGAGCACCGCAAGATTGAACCCATTACAAAGCACCTCTCCCATTGCAAGAAAAATCAATCTAGTTGGCCAAACCAAATCAATTGATCGGAGAGAAATACAAAGCTATATAAATCATGCATAAAAGGGTTCAGAGAAGACTCAAATAATATTCATAGATAATCTGATCATAAACCCACATTTCATCGGATCTCAACAAACACACCGCAAAAGAAGATTACATCGAATAGATCTCCAAGAACATCGAGGAGAACATTGTATTGAAGATCAAAGAGAGAGCCATCTAGCTACTAGATATGGACCCGTAGGTCTGTGGTAAACTACTCACACATCATTGGAAGGGCAGCAAGGTTGATGTAGAAGCCCTCCGTGGTCGAATCCCCCTCCGGCAAAGTACCGGGAAAGTTCCCCAGATGGGATCTCACGAAGACAGAAACTTGCGGCGGCGGAAAAGTATTTTTGGTGTCCCCTCAGGTCTTTGGGGAATATTTGGGTATTTATAGAAGAAGAATTAGGGTTATGAGTGCCACGGGGGCCCCACAAGCTTGGGGGCGCCCCCTGAGCTTGTCGCCGCCTCATGGCCCCTCTGGCCTCCTCCCTAAGCTTCTAGGGTGTCTTGTGGTCCAAGAAAAATCGTCAAAAAGTTTCATTCCATTTGGACTCCGTTTGGTATTGATTTTGTGTAAAGACAAAAACAAGGAAAAAAAACAACAACTGGCATTGGGCACTAGGTTAATAGGTTAGTCCCAAAAAATGATATAAAATAGCATAATAATGCATATAAAACATACAAGATTGATAATATCATAGAATGGAATAATAAAAAAATATAGATATGTTGGAGACGTATCAAGCATCCCCAAGCTTAATTCCTGCTCGTCCTCAAGTAGGTAAATGATAAAAATAGAATTTTTGATGTGGAGCTATCTAACATGTTTATCATGTAATCTTTCTTTATGTGGTATGAATATTCAGATCCATAAGATTCAAAACAAAAGTTTAATATTGATATAAAAACAATAATACTTCAAGCATACTAAAAAGCAATCATGTATTTTCAAAATATCATGGCTAAAGAAAGTTATCCCTACAAAATCATATAGTCTTGTCATGCTCCATCTTCTTAACACAAAATATTTATCATGCACAACCCCGATGACAAGTTGAGCAATTGGTTCATACTTTTTAGCGCGGTAAAGCTTTTTCAACTCTCACGCAAGGCATGAGCGCAAGCCACGGATATATCACTATGGGTGGAATAGAGTATGATGTTGGAGGTTGCATGGAGAAGACAAAAAAGAAGAAAGTCTCACATTGACGAGGCTAATTAACGGGCTATGGAGATGACCATCAATTGATATCAATGTGAGTGAGTAGGGATTGCCATGCAACAGATGCATTAGAGCTATAAGTGTATGAAAGCTCAAAAGAAACTAAGTGGGTGTGCATCCAACTTGCTTGCTCATGAAGACCTCGGGCATTTGAGGAAGCCCATCATTGGATTATACAAGCCAAGTTCTATAATGAAAAATTCCCACTAGTAATATATGAAAGTGACAAAATAGGAGACTCTCTATCATGAAGAACATGGTGCTACTTTGAAGCACAAGTGTGGAAAAGGATAGTAACAGTGTCCCTTCTCTCTTTTTCTCTCTTTTTCCCCTTTTCCCCTTTTTTTCTTTTGTTGGGCACCTTGGCCTCTTTTTTCTCTTGGTCTCATTTGCCCCCCCCCTTTTTTATTCCTCACATGGGACAATGCTCTAATAATGAATATGATCATCACACTTCTATTTACTTACAACTCAAAAGAAAATTACAACTCGATACTAGAACAAAAATATGACTCTATATGAATGCCTCCAGTGGTGTACCAGGATGTGCAATGATCTAGCATAACATGTATAAAAAAAATGAACGGTGGCTGAGCCACAAATACTATGTCAACTATATGATCATGCAAAGCAATATGGCAATGATGATATATGTCATAATAAAATGGAACGGTGGAAGTTGCATGGCAATATACCTCAGAATGGCTATGGAAATGTCATAATAGGTAGGTATGGTGACTGTTTTGAGGAAGATATAAGGAGGCTTATGTGTGATAGAGCGTATCATATCACGGGGTTTGGATGCACCGGCAAAGTTTGCACCACAACTCGAGGTGAGAAGGGGCAATGCACGGTACCGAAGAGGCTAGCAAATTGTGGAAAGGTAAGAGTGTATAATCCATGGACTCACATTAGTCATCATAAAGAACTCACATACTTATTGCAAGAGTTTATTAGCCCTCGAAGCAAAGTACTACTACACATGCCCCTAGGGGGATAGATTGGTAGGAAAAGACCATCGCTCGTCCCCGACCGCCACTCATAAGGAAGACAATCAATAATAAATCATATTCCAATTTCATAGCATAACGAGAGACCATACATGCATGCTTCAGGAATCAGAAACCTTAACACCAATATTCTTACTAAACCACAATTACTCACTAGCATGACTCTAATATTAACACCTTTATATCGCAAAAAATTGCAAGGAATCAAACTTCTCATATATTCAATGATCTTCATGAAAGTTTTTATTATATCCCTCTTGAACACCCATCATATTAGGACTAAATTCATAACCCAAGCAAAATTGCCATACTATTTATAAGACTCTCAAAATAATATAAGTGAAGCATGAGAGTTCATCAATTTCTTTAAAATATAACCACTGCCATGCTCTAAAAGATATAAGTGAAGCACTAGATCAACTGCCTAGCTCAAAAGATATAAGTGAAGCTCAAAGAGTATTTTAATAAATTCATGATTAATGTGTATCCCTCTCAAAAAGGTGTGTCCAGCAAATATGATTGTGGCAAACTAAAAATAAAATAAAGCAAAGGCTCATATAATACACGACACTCCAAGCAAAACACATATGATGTAGTGAATAAAAATATAGCCTCAAGTAATTTATCGATGGATTGTAGACAAAAGAGGGGATGCCATCGGGGGCATCCCCAAGCTTAGATACTTGGTTGTCCTTGAATTTTACCTTGGGGTGCCTTGGGCATCCCCGAGCTTAGGCTCTTGCCACTCCTTATTCCTTAGCTCATCGAAATTTCACTCAAAACTTGAAAACTTCATAACAGAAAATTCGTGAGATCCATTAGTGTAATAAAGCAAATCACCACCTTAGGTACTATTGTAAACTCATTCCAATTTTATATTGCATTCTATCTACTGTATTATAACTTCAGAATGGCTTGTACCCCCCAATACAACCCATAGATTCATCAAAACAAGCGAACAACACAATGAAAACATAATCTATCAAAAACAGAATAGTTTGTAGTAATTTGAACTTTGACCACACTTCTGTAACTCCAAAAATACTGAAAAATTAGGAAAAGTGGGCAATTTGTTTATCAATAATGTGTAAAAAATTCAGAATTGTTTGTCGCTCCAGTGATTTTTTAAAATTCAACTACTGGATGTAAAAGTTTCTGTTAATGCACAGAATCAAATCAACAATCTTCCAAATCATCCCAAAGGTCTTACTTGGCACAAACACTAATTTAAACACAAGAACACCATCATAACAGAAGTATAATGGTATATTTATTGCAAAATAGAAGAAAAACAAGAAAAAAAATTGGGTTGCCTCCCAACAAGCGCTATCGTTTTACGCCCCTAGCTAGGCATATTGCATAGATCTAGGTATTGTCATCTTTGGTATTTATTTCCTTGCTAATCAAATCTTCCAAGACTTTTCTTAGTAAATTTCTTTTCTCATGTTTTTCCTTTCTAGTGGGAGAGCCTAATTTATGGAGAGGGCTTCAATTAGTAACTTGGACATTCATAATTTCACACTCAGGATCATCACCATAAACATCTTCATATAGAACATGTATCTCAACTTTAATAGGTTCCTTAGACATCTATTCAATCCACTCATTATTAAACCCTTCATCAATTCCCTTAGTGACCCAATCAAATTTATCATAAGCATCAAGGTATAAAGCTTGGATAACTTCTGCATAAGTGACTCTTTTTCTTAGATTGTTACTAAAAGCAAAGTAATCCTTAGATTCCAAACTACATATGGTTTCTTTATCATGGAGAATTTCTTCTATTGGGGGATGCTCGAAATTTATATTATAGTAAGCAAAGATTTCTCTAGCTTCTTGGACTATGTAATCAAACTCACACATAAGGATGATAGTAGCAATTTTCTTAGCTTTAGGATCATGTATGTTGGGGAGTTCGTAAAACATCTTTTGTAAAGCTGGATGGATATGTAAAAATTCTCTCTCTGATTTAATCACAAGCATGGAAATAGCATTCGCATAGCAATTTGTATTATGAAGAATGGATCCCCTATCTATAGGCATAACTCTTGTGCAATCAAAGAATTGCTGAATAATATTCTTTCCAATAATGTTCCCATCACCCACATGATAGATCTTTGTTTTAAGATGAGTGGGAGTTTCAGTTTCAAATGGATCATGATTAAGAACACAAGACTCAAACTTTTCCTCAAGTTTTTTACTAGTATTTTCAATGATAACCTTCTCAAATTCATGCATGATGACAACTTTTCAAGCAAGCAAACAAAAAGGGCAAACGGAAAGAAGGCAAATAAAAAGGCAAATATTTTTGTATTATTTTGAAAATGTTTTAGAAGTGGGGGAGAGGAAAACGAAAGGCAAATGGCAAATAATGTAAATGCAAGAGATGAGAGTTTATGATAGGTACTTGGTAGGCTTGATGTAGATCCTCCCCGGCAACGGCGCCAGAAATTCTTCCTGCTATTTCTTGAGCTTGCGTTGGTTTTTCCCTTGAAGAGGAAAGGGTGATGCAGCAAAGTAGAGAAGTATTTCCCTTAGTTAAGAACCAAGGTATCAATCCAGTAGGAGGAACACACAAGTCTCCAATAGTTGTACCTGCAACAAAAAGCAAATACTTGCACCCAACGCGATAAAGAGGTTGTCAATCCCTTCATGGTTACTTGCAAAGATGAGATCTGATAGTGATAGATATAAAAGAGAAGTAAAAGTGCGAAATAAAATAAAAGTAAATCAGCAGCAAGGTATTTTTTGTGTTTTTGATTTTATAGATATGAAAATAATATAATAAAAGATAGACCCGGGGGCCATAGTTTTCACTAGAGGCTTCTCTCTTGAAAGAAAGCATACGATGGGTAAACAAATTACTGTTGAGCAATTGATAGAAAAGCACATAGTTATGATGATATCCAAGGCAATGATCATGTATATAGACATCATGTCCGAGACAAGTAGACCGACTCCTGCCTGCATCTACTACTATTACTCCACACATCGACCGCTATCCAGCATGCATCTAGTGTATTAAGTTAACAAGAACGGAGTAACGCCTTAAGCAAGATGACATGAGGTAGAGGGATAGATCCAATCAATATGAACAAACCCCATCTTTTTATCCTTAATGGCAATAATACAAATACGTGTCAGGTCCCTTTCTGTCACTGGGATTGAGCACCGCAAGATTGAACCCATTACAAAGCACCCCCTCCCATTGCAAGAAAAAACAATCTAGTTGGCCAAACCAAATCAATAGATCGGAGAGAAATACAAAGCTATATAAATCGTGCACAAAAGAGTTCAGAGAAGACTCAAGTAATATTCATAGATAATCTGATAATGAACCCACAATTCATCGGATCTCAACAAACACACCGCAAAAGAAGATTACATCGAACAGATCTCCAAGAACATTGCTACTTCTTGAGCTTGCGTTGATTTTTTCCTTGAAGAGGAAAGGGTGATGCAGCAAAGTAGAGATAAGTATTTCCCTCAGTTAAGAACCAAGGTATCAATCCAGTAGGAGGCACAAGCAAGTCCCCAATCTATGCACCTGCACAAACTAACAAACACTTGCACTCAATGCAAAAAAGGGGTTGTTAATCCCTTCACGGTCTCGAACATGAGTGAGATCTAATAGAGATAGGTATAAAAGATTACTAAAACGTAAAACAAATAAATTGCAGCAAGGTATTTTTGGGTTTTTTTGTTTATAGATCTGAAAATATATGATGGAAAATAGACCCGGGGGCCATAGGTTTCACTAGAGGCTTCTCTCTTGAAAGAAAATAATACGGTGGGTGAACAAATTACTGTCGAGCAATTGATAGAAAAACGCAAAGTTATGATGATATCCAAGGAAATGATTATGAATATAGGCATCATGTCCGTGTCAAGTAGACCGAAACAATTCTGCATCTACTACTATTACTCCACATATCGACCGACTCCTGCCTGCATCTAGAGTATTAAGTTCATAAGAACAGAGCAACACTTTAAGTAAGATGACATGATGTAGAGGGATAAACTCAAACAATATGATGAAAACCCCATCTTTTTACCCTTGATGGCAACAATACAATACATGCCTCACTACCCCTACTATGTCACTGGGTGAGGACACCGCAAGATTGAACCCAAAACTAAGCACCTCTCCCATTACAAGAAAAACCAATCTAGTTGGCCAAACCAAATCGATAATTCGAAGAGAAATACAAAGATATTAAATCATGCATAAAAGAGTTCAGAGATGACTCAAATAATATTCATAGATAATCTGATTATAAATCCACAATTCATCGGATCTCGACAAACACACCGCAAAAGAATATTACATCGTATAGATCTCCAAGAACATCAAGGAGAACATTGTATTGAAGATCAAAGAGAGAGAAGAAGCCATCTAGCTACTAGCTATGGACCCGTAGGTCTGTGGTAAACTACTCACGCTTCATCGGAAGGGCAGCAAGGTTGATGTAGAGGCCCTCCGTGATCGAATCCCCCTCCGGCAGGGTGCCGGAAAATGCCCCAAGATGGGATCTCACGGGAACAGAGGCTTGTGGCGGCGGAAAAGTATTTTGGTGGACACTTCTGTTGGTTTGGGAATATTTGGGAATTTATAGCGCAAGAATTAGGGTTGGAGGACTCCCGAGGGGCCCACAAGCCAGGGAGGCGCCCCCCTAGGGTGCGGCCTGAGGGCTTGTGGTGCCCTCGGGACCCTTTTGGCCCCCTCTCCAAGCTCCGTGGATGTCTTCTGGTCCAAGAAAAACCATCGTAAAGTTTTATTCCGTTTGGACTCCGTTTAATATTCCTTTTCTGTAAAACTCAAAATCAAGGAAAAACAGAAACTGGCACTGGGCTCTAGGTTAATAAGTTAGTCCCAAAAATAATACTCCCTCCGTTCCTAAATATAGGGTGTATGGTTTTTGGCACGAAAATTAAAGAACGCACATGGAGGAAAAAATTCACAAGTTTTGGGCGAGATTACACCTGACTAATTGACATGAGAAAATAGGGGAGCTTGCCTGGTATAAAAAATGTAATCAAATCCCTAAAAAAACTATCCAAACGAGTGGTGCAACGTAATACACCTTATATTTTCGATTTTTTCTCAAAAATCTATACACCTTATATCAAGGAACGGAGGGAGTATAAAATAGCATATTAATGCTTATAAAACATCCAAAACAGATAATATAATAGCATGGAACAATAAAAAATTATAGATACGTTGGAGACGTATCAAGCATCCCCAAGCTTAATTCCTACTCGTCCTCGAGTTGGTAAATGATAAAAATAGAATTTTTGATGTGGAATGCTACCTAACATATTTATCCATGTGATTTTCTTTATTGTGGCATGAATATTCAGATCCATAAGATTCAAAACAAAAGTTTAATATTGACATAAAAACAATAATACTTCAAGCATACTAATAAAGCAATCATGTCTTCTCAAAATAACATGGCCAAAGAAAGTTATCCCTACAAAATCATATAGTCTTGCTATGCTCCATCTTCATCACATAAAGTATTTTATCATGCATAACCCCGATGACAAGCCAAGCAATTGTTTCATACTTTTGGTGTTCTCAAACTTTTTCAACTTTCACGCAGTACATGAGCGTGAGCCATGGATACAACACTATAGGTGGAATAGAATATGGTGGTTGTGGAGAAGACAAAAAGGAGGAGAAAGTCTCACATCAACTAGGCGTATTAACGGGCTATGGAGATGCCCATCAATAGATATCAATGTGAATGAGTAGGGATTGCCATGCAACGGATGCACTAGAGCTATAAGTGTATGAAAGCTCAAAAAGAAACTAAGTGGGTGTGCATCCAACTTGCTTGCTCACGAAGACCTAGGGCAATTTGAGGAAGCCCATCATTGGAATATACAAGCCAAGTTCTATAATGAAAAATTTGCACTAGTATATGAAAGTGACAAAATAGGAGACTCTCTATCATGAAGATCATGGTGCTACTTTGAAGCACAAGTGTGGAAAAAGGATAGTAACATTGTCCCTTCTCTCTTTTCTCTCTCTTTTCTCTTTTTTTATTTGGGCTTCTTTTGGCCTCTTTTTATTTTTTTAAAGTCCGGAGACTCATCCCAACTTGTGAGGGAATCATAGCTTCCATCATCCTTTCCTCACCTGGGACAATGCTCTAATAATGATGATCATCACACTTTTATTTACTTACAACTCAAGAATTACAACTCGATACTAGAACAAGATATGACTCTATATGAATGCCTCCGGCGGTGTACCGGGATGTGCAATGATCAAGAGTGCATATGTATGAAAAATATGAACGGTGGCCTTGCCACAAATACTATGCCAACTACATGATCATGCAAAGCAATATGACAATGATGGTGCGTGTCATAATAAAACAGAACGGTGGAAGTTGCATGGCAATATATCTCGGAATGGCTATGGAAATGCCATAATAGGTAGGTATGGTGGCTGTTTTGAGGAAAATATATGGTGGGTTTAATGCACCGGCGAAAGTTGCGCGGTACTAGAGAGGCTAGCAATGGTGGAAGGGTGAGAGTGCATATAATCCATGGACTCAACATTAGTCATAAATTACTCGCATACTTATTGCAAAAATTTATTAGCTATCGAAACAAATTACTACACGCATGCTCCTAGGGGGATAGATTGGTAGGAAAATACCATCGCTCGTCCCTGACCGCCACTCATAAGGAAGACAATAAAAAAAATCATGCTCCGACTTCATCACATAACGGTTCACCATACGTGCATGCTACAGGAATCACAAACTTTAACACAAGTATTTCTACCAATCCACAATTACTCACTAGCATGACTCTAATATCACCATCTTTATATATGCAAGGAATCAAACTTCTCATCTTATTCAACGCTCTTTATATGAAAGTTTTTATTATATCCCTCTTGGATGCCCATCATATTAGGACTACATTCATAACCTAAGAAAATTACCATGCTATTTAGAGACTCTCAAAATAATATAAGTGAAGCATGAGAGTTCAATAATTTCTATAAAATAAAGCCACCACCATGCTCTAAAAAGATATAAGTGAAGCACTAGAGCAAACTGCCTAGCTCAAAAGATATAAGTGAAGCACATGGAGTATTCTAATAAATTCACGATTCATGCATGTCCCTCTCAAAATATGTGTACAGCAAGGATGATTTTGTAAAACTAAAAATCAAAGACTCATATCATACAAGACGCTCCAAGCAAAACACATATCATGTGGTGAATAAAAATATAGCCTCAAGTAAATTTACCGATGGGAAGACAAAAGAGGGGATGCCATCCGGGGCATCCCCAAGCTTAGATGCTTGGTTATCCTTGAATATTACCTTGGGGTTCCTTGGGAATCCCCAAGCTTAGGCTCTTGCCACTCCTTATTCCGTTGTCCATCAAATCTTTACCCAAAACTTGAAAACTTCACAACACAAAACTCAACAGAAAAATCTCATAAGATCTGTTAGTATAATAAAAATAAATCACCACTTTAGTTACTGTTGTGAACTCATTATTTAGTTATTTTAGTGTAATATCTACTGTATTCCAACTTCTCCATGGTGCATACCCCCCGATACTACCCATAGATTCATCAAAATAAGCAAACAACACATAGAAAACATAATCTGTCAAAAACAGAACGATCTGTACTAATCTGAAAATTTCATATACTTTTGTAACTTCAAAAATTCTGAAAAATTAGGAAAACATGGTAAATTTGTATATCAATCTTGTGTAAAAAATTGAGATCAAAATCACGTTTATGTGATTTATTAAATTTTCGGCAATGAGGGCAAAAGTTTCTGTTTTTCAGCAAGATCAAATCAACTATCACCGTAGACCATCCCAAAGGTCTTGCTTGGCTCAAACACTAATTAAAACACCAAAACACAATTACTACAGAGGTAATAATGTGTATTTATTGAAAAACAGAACCAAAATCAAAAAACATAAAAATAAAATTGGGTTGCCTCCCAACAAGCGCTATTGTTTAACGCACCTAGCTAGGCATAAAACATAGATCTAGGTATTGTCATCGCAAACCATAAGTAGCCCTCATAATAGATTCATATGGCAACTTAATTTTATTTCTTGGGAAGTGCTCCATGCCCTTCCTTAACGGTAATTGAAATCTAATGTTTCCTTCCTTCATATCAATAATTGCACCAATCGTTCTAAAGAAAGGTCTACCAAGAATAATAGGGCATGTAGGATTGCAATATATATCAAGCACAATAAAATCTACGGGCACATAATTTCTATTTTCAACAATAAGAACATCATAAATCCTTCCCATAGGTTTCTTAATAGTGGAATCCGCTAGATGCAAATTTAAAGAACAATCATCAAATTCACGGAAACCTAGCACATCACATAAAGTTATTAGAATCGTGGAAACGCTAGCACCCAAATCACACAAAGCATGTCACTCATAATCTTTATTTTTAATCTTAATAGTATGTTCCCACTCATCATAAAGCTTTCTAGGGATAGAAACTTCCAAGTCAAGTTTTTCTTCAAAAGATTTCATCATAGCATCAACGATATGTTTAGTAAAAGCTTTATTTTGATTGTAAGCATGAGGAGAATTTAACATGGATTGCAACAAGGAAATACAATCTATCAAAGAGAAATTATCATAATTAAATTCCTTGAAATCCAAAAGAGTGGGTTCATCGCTACTTAAAGTTTTGACCTCTCCAATCCCACTTTTATCAATTTTTGCATTAAGATCTTTAAACTCCGAATCATTGGGACGACTTCTAGCTAAAGTTGACTCTTCTCCAGTCCCATCCTTATTAAGATTTATATTAGAAAACAAAGATTCAATAGGAGTCACACCAATCACTTTAAGGTCTTCATCATTATTCTCACAAAAACTAGAAGAACACGCTTTTACAAACCAATCTCGCTTAGCATGCATCCTAGCGGTTATTTATTTACACTCATCAATAGAAATTTTAATGGTTTCAGAGATTCATTAATATCATGCTTAGGTGGAATAGATCTAATTTTCAAAGAATCAATCTCAAGAGAAATTCTATCAACGTTCCTAGCCAAAACATCAATCTTGAGCAATTTTTCTTCAACCATAGCATTAAAATTCTTTTGAGAATTAATGAAACCTTTAATATTATTCTCAAGATTAGAGGGTATTTTATTACAATTTCCATAAAAATTGTTGTAGGAATTACCATAATTATTCGAGGAATTACTAGGAAACGGCCTAGGGTTGAAATTACCTCTATATGCGTTATTACCAAAATTGTTCCTTCCAACAAAATTCACATCCATAGATTCATTGTTATTCTCAATCAAAGTGGAAAAAGGCATATCATTAGGATCAATAGGAGCACTCTTACTAGCAAATAATTTCATAAGTTCATCCATCTTTCCACTCAAAGTATTAATTTCTTCAATCGCATGCACTTTTTTACTAGTGGAAGATCTTTCAGTTTACCATTGAGAATAATTAGCCATAATATTATCTAGGAGTTTAGTAGCTTCTCCTAATATAATTTCCATAAAAGTACCTCCCGCGGCGAAATCTAAAAGATTTCTAGATGCAAAATTCAATCCGGCATAAAAAATTTGTATGATCATCCATAAACTTAAACCATGAGTGGGGCAATTTCTTATCATTAATTTCATCCTCTCCCAAGATTGTGCAACATGTTCATGATCAAGTTGCTTAAAATTCATTATGTCGTTCCTAAGGGAGATGATCTTAGCGGGAGAAAAATACTTGGAAATAAAAGTATCTTTACACTTGTTCCATGAATCAATACTTTTTTTAGGCAAAGATGAAAACCAAGTTTTAGCACAATCTCGTAGTGAGAACGGAAATAGCTTCAATTTAACAATATCATTATCCACATCTTTTTTCTTTTCCATATCGCACAACTCCATGAAAGTATTTAGATGGGATGCGACATCTTCACTAGGAAGGCCGGAAAATTGATCTTTCATAACAAGATTCAGCAAAGAGGCATTAATTTCATAAGAATCCGCACTAGTGGCGGGAGCAATCGGAGTACTAATAAAATCATTATTATTAGTATTGGAAAAGTCACACAATTTGGTGTTTTCTTGAGACATCGTGACAAGGCAAACGATCTAACACACGAGTAAACAAAAAGCAAACGAAAAAGACAAATGAAAGAAGGGCGAATAAAACGGCAAATCTTTTTGTGTTTTTATGAAAACATTTTTGAAGTGGGGGAGAGAAAAACGAGAGGCAAATGGAAAATAATGTAATGCAAGAGATGAGAGTTTATGGTGGGTACTTGGTAGGCTTGATGTAGAACCTCCCCGGTAACGGCGCCAGAAATTCTTCCTGCTACTTCTTGAGCTTGCGTTGATTTTTTCCTTGAAGAGGAAAGGGTGATGTAGCAAAGTAGAGATAAGTATTTTCCTCAGTTAAGAACCAAGGTATCAATCCAATAGGAGGCATAAGCAAGTCTCCAATCTATGCACCTGCACAAACTAACAAACACTTGCACTCAATGCGAAAAAGGGGTTGTCAATCCCTTCACGGTCTCGAACAAGAGTGAGATCAAATAGAGATAGGTATAAAAGATTACTAAAACGTAGAACAAAGTAAAAACAAATAAATTGCAGCAAGGTATTTTTGGGTTTTTTTGTTTTATAGATCTGAAAATATATGATGGAAAATAGACCCGGGGGCCATAGGTTTCACTAGAGGCTTCTCTCTTGAAAGAAAATAATACGGTGGGTGAACACATTACTGTCGAGCAATTGATAGAAAAGCGCAAAGTTATGACGATATCCAAGGCAATGATTATGAATATAGGCATCACGTCCATGTCAAGTAGACCGAAACGATTCTGCATCTACTACTATTACTCCACACATCGACCGACTCCTGCCTGCATGTAACATCCCAAATTTTTAATTTGGAATGTTATACATAGATCATTCACTGCATATCATATTTTATTGCATTTCGTTTTGCGATCCTCGAAAATTCTAAGCAACTCAAGGACCCACGGAGAGAGTTGGGGATTTCACCGTTTTCATATTTGAATTTTCTCAAATATTGAAACAGGGATCAATTTGGTTTAACTATTTTTCTCTCCGAAAATATTTCATATTAAAAATATATGAGAGGAGATAATATGACTTCTCCAAAATAAATGGAATATTGGAGGAAAAATATAAAAAATCAAATAAATATTTTATTTGGATTTTTATTGCAATTTTATTTGGATTTGGAAAAATATGCATTTTTCAAAATTGCATTAGAGTCCCAAATAAATGTTTACCTTGTCCGGGAGATTTTTAGAGGACGGGGAAAATTTATTTCGGGAATTTTGGAGTCCGTTTAGTATTTCTTTTATTTGTTTTTCTGCGCGGAATTATAAAAAAAAAAAAAAAACTCCGCCGGACCGAACTGGGCCGAAGCCCAGCCGGCCCAGCAGGCCGCCGCCGCCTTCGCGTCCCGTGCCGGAGACGGACTCGCCGGAGGAGTCCGCCGCCGCCGCGCCTCCGCCCCGTCGCCCCCTCGCCCAAGCCACCCCCTCCCCCCTTAAATAGCCGCCGCCCCCCCCTGGAGCCCCAAGCCGCCGCCGCCGCCTGCCCTCGCCGCTGCTGCTGCCGCTGCCGCCGCGCCGCCTCGCTCGCCGCGCCAGCCGCCGCCGCTCGCCGCCGAGCCGCCGCACGCCGCCGCCGCCCGCGTCGCGCCGCCCGCCGCGCCGCGCCGCCGCCCCGCGCCGCACCCCGCCGTCCCGCCGGAGCCTCGCCGGAATCCCGCCGCCGCCGTCGGTTTCGTGAGAAAAACCGATCGGTTTTGTTTAAACCCTAGATCTAGGTTCGGTTTTTTTTAATACCGGTTTATTCTTTTAGATCGGTTTTCCGTCGGTTTAGTTATTTAGCGGACGTTCGTCCGTACGTTCGTTTTAACGAACGGTTTTCACCGTTTAACCGCAGACAGCGAACGTTCGTTCGTTAGCCTGTTCGTTAGTTTTCTTTTTCTCGGATTTTCCGCGATTATTTTCGATCGCGATTTCTGATCCGATTTTCGTTTTAGTATAACTTTTCGCTCGTTTGTCGGAATCAGGCGATTCAAGCGCCTAGATCTTCGTCTCGAAGCCCTCCTTCTGTTTAACCAACTTAAACAAGTTTTTGCTACTGTAAAATTTGACTTTAGTCCAGATTAGTAATCGAAGCTTGTTTCTTTCGCAGTTTGAGTTTCGTTGCTCCGTTTGATTTGATTCTTTTTGCAAACCGGAGTTCTTCAGTTGAACTTTCTGGTTAGGTCTTCTCATTTGGATTTTACCCGTGCATCTTCGCTTGATTGCTTATGTATGCTATTGTTTGTTTGCGATAGAGTACCCGGAGTGCGAAGCGTGCTACTACGAGTCCCTAGGATTTGCAGATCATCAGCAAGGCAAGTAACACATTGATCATATTTCTTCATTACCCAGTTTTTATGCATTAGTTTCGACCCTCAAATATTGCATGATTAGGATGTGATTAACTGGTGGGTAATGGGAAGTAGATGATGAGGTAGAACCTATTGCCCTTTTATTATAAAACCCTTGGGAGTTACTTCCACGCTATGCTTATGTTGCCATGCTATGCTCGTAGACGTGGATTGGGTTTTGAGTGTATCCATGACAGATGTGAGATTTTTAATTAATGGTTCAACTTAAGGTGGCAACTTTAATACACATCTGGGTGGATTGCTTGTTTGGGCACCTGGGGATATACCAGTGTTGTCCTAGGAGATCCCGGGGATATACCGTGTGATCCTCCTACGGTCCACCACCCAGGCTCAAAGGGATCATAAGATTATTCATGCTAGAAACTTCCGTGTGCAGCCACAAGCTATTATGGGCTCTAGCATAGTTGAGTATGTTACATGACCTCTTTCAGTGGTAGGCTAGCAGATGTAGGGGAAAGTAGGTGTAACTGTCTACCCAGAGTAAAGAGTAAATGTTTCTGAAAGACTGTGTCTCGGTCATCCGTTTCTCAAACACCATGTAGTGCGAGAAATCCAACGGAGGAGATCGAGTCTTGTGGGGAAAAGTGCACAAACCTCTGCAGAGTGTACAAACTAATCATGATTAGCCGTGTCCCCGGTTATGGACATCTTGAGTATCTGGTTCTTGGATCATCATATTGAATCCCATCACTCTAAATTAATTTGTTGGGATTAATGATTACTTTTAATTGGGATTGAGAGGGGGATTTACCTTCTCAATGTTCAACAACCACCATGATAGTTAAATAAAATATATTCCTTTGTTGTAGGAAAAAAAAATTGGCTTTTCGCAAAACAGTATAACCCTAGAGCTTTTCCACCAGCCAAATATGCATGTAGTATTAGCAATTATTCTGTTCATGGCTCTACTGTGTTATATTGCCAGCATATTCCATGTGCTGACCCGTTTCGGGCTGCAACGTATCATGTTGCAGACTTTTCAGACGAAGAGTAAGGTGTGCTAGGTCGTTGTCGTGCACTCAGCTATGCCGTTGGAGTTGATGGACTCACTTTATCTTCCAAGCCTTCCGCTGTTATCTTATTTAGATGGCCTTAAGCCATATTTATTGTAATCAGTTCTCTTTTGAGACATTCGATGTAATAAGTGTGTGATTGCACTCTGTTATAAATCCTTCGAGTACTGTGTGTGTCAGCATTACCGATCCAGGGATGACACTTGAACACAGAGATTCGATCCATTCGGGTCGGGTCGCTACACTGCATCTAGAGTATTAACTTCATAAGAACAGAGCAACACTTTAAGTAAGATGTCATGATGTAGAGGGATAAACTCAAGCAATATGACGAAAACCCCATCTTTTTACCCTTGATGGCAACAATACAATACGTGCCTTGCTACCCCTACTATGTCACTGGGTGAGGACACCGCAAGATTGAACCCAAAACTAAGCACCTGCCCCATTACAAGAAAAACCAATCTAGTTGGCCAAACCAAATCGATAATTCGAAGAGAAATACAAAGATATTAAATCATGCATAAAAGAGTTTAGAGAAGACTCAAATAATATTCATAGATAATCTGATTATAAATCCACAATTCATCGGATCTCGACAAACACACCGCAAAAGAATATTACATCAGATAGATCTCCAAGAACATCGAGGAGAACATTGTATTGAAGATCAAAGAGAGAGAAGAAGCCATCTAGCTACTAGCTATGGACCTGTAGGTCTGTGGTAAACTACTCACGCTTCATCGGAAGGGCAGCAAGGTTGATGTAGAGGCCCTCCGTGATCGAATCTCCCTCCAGCAGGTGCCGAAAAAGGCCCCAAGATGGGATCTCACGGGAACAGAGGCTTGCGGCGGCGGAAAAGTATTTTGGTGGACGCTTCTATTGGTTTGGGAATATTTGGGAATTTATTGCGCAAGAATTAGGGTTGGAGGACTCCCGGGGGGCCCACAAGCCAGGGAGGCGCCCCCCTTCTAGGGCGCGGCCTGAGGGCTTGTGGTGCCCTTGGGACTCTTCTGGCCCCCTCTCCAAGCTCCGTGGATGTCTTCTGGTCCATGAAAAATTATCGTAAAGTTTTATTCCGTTTGGACTCCGTTTGATATTCCTTTTCTGTAAAACTCAAAAACAAGGAAAAAACAGAAACTGGCACTGGGCTCTAGGTTAATAAGTTAGTCCCAAGAATAATATAAAATAGCATATTAATGCATATAAAACATCCAAAATAGATAATATAATAGCATGGAATAATAAAAATTATAGATACATTGGAGACGTATGAAACATCGAGGAGAACATTGTATTGAAGATCAAAGAGAGAGAAGAAGCCATCTAGCTACTAGCTATGGACCCGTAGGTCTGCGATAAACTACTCACACATCATCGGAAGGGCAGCAAGGTTGATGTAGAAGCCCTCTGTGATCGAATCCCCCTCCGGTAGAGTACCGAAAAAGGTCCCCAGATGGGATCTCACAAAGACAGAAACTTGCGGTGGCGGAAAAGTATTTTTGGTGTCCCCTCTGGTCTTTGGTGAACATTTGGGTATTTATAGAAGAAGAATTAGGGTTAGAAGTGCCATGTGGGGCCCACAAGGCGTCCCCTCGGGGCGCCCCCTGAGCTTGTCACCGCCTTCTGGCCCCTCTGGCCTCCTCTCGAAGCTTCCAGGGTGTCTTGTGGTCCAAGAAAAATCGTCAAAAAGTTTCGTTCCATTTGGTATTGATTTTCTGTAAAGACAAAAACAAGGAAAAAACAGCAACTGGCACGGGGCACTAGGTTAATAGGTTACTCCCAAAAAATGATATAAAATAGCATAATGATGTATATAAAACATCCAAGATTGATAATATAATAGCATGGAATAATAAAAAATTATAGATATGTTGGAGACGTAACAATCGACCAGTATGTATGTACACGTTTACGACCAGGCGAACAACGCTACATACGCTTCGAACAGGTGGATTCCAGCTATCAGGGAGGATAAGGACGCACTTCCTTGCGTGTGAAGATATAACTGGTGGGCCCTAGCTATCAGGGGAGGAATCATTTTTTCCCGCGTAATAAAGAGGCACTTCCTTGCGTGCGACAATGTTGCTGGTGGTTCCAGCTGTCAGCCTCAGCACGTACAATCCTCTTCCGATGGCTGTCGTTCATTGACCATGTTGACCGCGCCGCACTGAAAGCACCAACGCAGTGGACAACGGCACGGCCTAGGAAGGGAACGACCTGGAGCCGGGGAAGACTCGGTAGTGGTTACCCACGCAGAGGGGAGTATGAGGGTTGACTGGTTCGGCTGCGGTGTGAGGCTGTCGTCGCCGGAAAATAACAGGGGTTGTGGGTGAGTAAAGGGAAGGCTGGCCAGTGGTGGGAGTAGGATGGGGCGGTGAGGCTTGCGCGGCAGCACAGACGGCCATGGAAGGCAGGAGCAGGCGGTAAGCCCGGCGCTGGTTTGGGCGGCTGGAGCAAGAAGATCAGAGGTTAAAAAAGCAGCATGGCCGTTGGATTAACATCCAACGGCCACTGCTACTAGAATCATTTGTTGACTAAGTTGACAAAGCCTTGAGTACGCGTCAACTTAGTAGGCCAACAAGTCAGCCACCAAATCTGGTGGGTCCCAGCTAGCAGCGGGAGGAATCATTTTTCTTGCGCGTAATAAGGAGGCACTTCCTTGCGTGTGAAGATGTAGGTGGTGGGTCTCAGCTGTCAGGTGGAGGAAACTTTTCTTTCCCGCGTAATAAAGAGGAACTTCCTTGCATGCAAAGATGTAGCTAGTGGGTCCCAGCTGTCAGGAGGATCAATCATTTTGGTCGCATAATAAGGAGGCACTTGCTTGCGTGCGGCCATGTACCATGTGGGTCCCTATTGTCAGCCTCTCCACTTACATCCCTCTTTCGATGGCTGTCGTTTGTTAACCATGTTGACCATGCCGCGCCGAGAGCATCAACGCGGTGGACGACGGCGAGGCCCAGGAAGGGAATGACCCGGAGCCAGCGAAGCCACATCAATGGATGCCCACGCTGAGGGGAGTACGAGGGCTGATTGGTTTGGTTGCGGGGTAAAGCTGCCATCGCCAGAAAATAATAGGAGGTGCGGGTGGGTAGAGGAATGGCCTGGCTAGCGGTGGGAGTAGGGTGGGCCAGTGAGGCCTGCACAGTAGCACAGCCGACTACGGGAGGAGGGAGCAGGTAGTCCCGTCGGCGCTGATTTGGGCGGCTGGAGCAGGAAGATCAGAGATTGAAGAAGCACAACGGTCATTGGATGGACATCCAACAGTCACTGATCTCGTGTGTTGACTAAGTTGACACAACCTTGCATACACGTCATCCTATTTTTTTAGGAAAGCGTACGCGTCAACCTAATAGGCCCACAAGTCAGCCTCAAATCTATGAAAACAACATACAACCCATCTGCCATTATTTCTAATAATTTACAGCCCATTTACTAATTCTTAAGGATTTTTTTGGAGCCCATATTCTTTTTGTTAGCATTACAGCCCATATTCTGGCCACGGTTAAAAAATTCAACGATATTTTGCATATTTCGGTGCGATCCAAACTGATTTTAATCACAAAATTTTGAGTCACATTCAAAATAATTTAAAAAATAAATTTATATCAATTTAAAATCCAACATAATTTTCCCCGCAAAAAATCAATGAAAGTTAAAATCTCGAAACCCTAAAAAAGAAATTTGAAACTAATTACGGTTTGCTATGTTTTTAAAATTTACAGCCCATTTCTTACTACTTATAGCCCATTTTCTGGGCAAGCGAATACATCCCTGCTTGTCTTGAAAGATTTGCAGCCCAGCAGGGTTGAGAAAAGCAAGTAGGCCTCGGTTGGGTATTCTTTTAAAAAATAGAACTAGACTAGCCATTTTCAGAAAGAAAAAAACAACTAGGCTTGTCGTGTGGTAAACATAAAATAAAAGCCTTGGCTAGACGGGCCACAACCCCCACACAGCCCCGTTGATACCCTGTTCCGTCTCTAAAACTAAAAACAATTGCGCGAGCTGCTGGGTCCCTGTTGTCAGCCGCTCGTTGTGTAATTCTCCAATTTATTTCCCTTGGTTGGGATTTGTTACAATATTTCTCTCTTAATTAAAGAAATGGCAAGCCATTTGCCTTGTTTCAAAGAAATTATGACAGTCACAACCGATTTGAAATGGGTAACAACATCCAACTCCAGCTTACAAAAGGTACAAAAGCACAAGGATTAATTGTTCATCAGGTTTAGACAAAACCCAGATTGAACATGGCAATAACATCTAACTCAACCACTAATTTTGGTAGTCACAATCAAATGGATTGGTCTGGTCCATAAAATCAACATCCTGTGCCAAATTTTTTATTGGTTTATGACAACAAGTTGTTGTAAATAGAAGCCCAGCACGTTGAGAAGCCTTTTGTCCACCTAAAACTTCTTTTTTTGCTGTTCAACATATCCATCCGTGAGAAATTTCTTATTGAAAAACTTAAGCCTCATGGATAATAATACCCTCGCATTCAACAAGAAGAATGTGACAAAGCTAGTGTTTGCCTAGTTGGATGCATATCCTTCCATCGTTATTGTCCTCAAATGAATGTCATGAGAACTAAGAAAATCATGGTGCTTATTACGGCACCGATTGGTTGTACATTTTTCTCCATGTGTTAGTGCCTAAATAGACATGAAGATTGAAAATAGTTAAGGTCTAAAAAAAGAGTAAGTCGAAAGAGCGACAGCTGAACGGTTAATTCTAGTACAATATATATTGGCTTTCAATGTGCGTGAAATCATCACCTTTATATACAAATTCTCCAGACATGGAAAGCATCACAGCAAGCCAATAATTATGTTCAGATCAAAACTAAACATTCGGATATATAAGATCTTGGCAGAGTCCAGCACCATTGATAGGCTATCCATGGATAAACTCTTCATTGAGCATAAAACATAATATTAATACCAAAAGTGTACTCCAAGATGATATAAAACTTATGCGCACAAATAAAAAATGCAGCTTATGATTACAGAAGTATAAATGATAATGTACAATACCTAAATAAGTGTGGAGCCAAACACCATCTTGTGATCATTAAACGGATCACGAATTACATCCAAGGTCTCCAGTTTAGGCGCAGAGATGACAGTTATTTGCGAAGGTACATAACAACAATCAAGGACCAACCTTTGAAGTGAAGGGGCATCTTCGATGATGAGCTCCTATCGTCCTTCAAAACAAATTCCAATGCTTTGAAGGTGAGGCGACTTTATTTGGAGACAACAGATATGGATTTCTGTTCCGAAAACAAGGATGAAGCGCTCCAGGGCAGGGCAACTGTAGTGGATGATGTTGTGCAGTGAGGCCTCCGACAGATTAACCACCACAAATGAAAGTTTTTTTAGCAGTGGGAGTCGAAGCATTTGTCCCAGATTGTCTGGTAGATGGAACCGGGCGAAGGTGGCTATGTGGAGAGAGGAGGAAAACAACGAGATGGACATCGGTGGTGTGGGCACAGATACATGGCGTTCGGTTTGTGGTATGTATTTTTCGTAGTAATGGTAGAACTCAAGATGCTGGAGTTTTTTGAATTCACGGGATGTCAGCAAGGCGTCCACCCATGTCGGGTATGTGCAACAGGTAGCATGTCAGGATACAGAGGTGTTGAACGGAGCCCTGGTGGGAGGAGATGATGGCTCTGAGGAGTACAAAATCAAGAACGACAGATAGCTGATGACAGTCAAGATTAAGAGGCGCGGTGCACCATAGAGGGCGCCACCGATATGCGAGGACTTGTGTGCGGCAGCCATCCTTGGTGGGGAGAAGGGAGATGATCTCCCCAAGGATGGCATCCGGGAGATCACCGATATGGTCCACCCGAGATTCTACGGGTTCCTCAGATCCAGGGGATGGGGCCTCGCCACTTCTCCCTGCGCTGCAGGGTGTGGGATCTACAACCAACGACTCCGCTGGCGGGAGTCTCATCTTCTTAGCGCTAGGGCTAGCCGACTCCATTTTCTTTGCGAGCGTCGTGTTGAGCTCACATGTTTGAGCAGAGTAGTGAGAGATGAGCCTAGTGGCAGTGCGAGTGGGGAAGAAGGAGGGCTGGGTTTTCTATAGGAGTGAGGAAGAAGGGGAGCAGATGTTTTCTGTACGAGTGAGGAAGAAGGGGAGCGGGGGAAGGGAATTAGGGGGCGACAGAAGGGGGAGAGTCCAGCGAGCTGAATAAGTGGAGGCGAGGAGGAAGGAGGGTTTCTTTGGGAGCACCCCTCTTCAAGAAATATGGGCTTTTCCTCGCAAAAAAAAACAAATGGGCTTAAGATGGATTCGCTTTTATATCGGCATAGTGGGCTCCCATGTTTTGTACTTGACGGTCTTAACACTAGAGGCAGCTGTAGGGTAACGCAGCAGAAAACAAAAAATTTCCGACCTATGCACCAGCCCAGGACCACTATGGAGACTGCATACAAGGTTTGATCATTTTCGTTACCGATTCGTAGCGCAGCGGAAGTAGAGTCGATGACGATCATCGGTGCAGATCCCTGCAGCTAGGATTTACAACCTCCCAACCACGAGGATGTATACCCTTATCCGCCACTCGGACAGCCCTCCGGGAGGAGGTCGGACAGTCCCCCGGATGGTGTCGCGGACAGCCCTCCGGGGGGACCTTCGAAACTCGAACGATCACTCGGACAGCCCTTTGGGAGGACCTTCGAAACTCGAATGGTCACACGGACAGCCCTTCGGAAGGCACTCTCGAACTAAGACCGAAACTACGATCTCTCTACAGAGTTGCACACATACGGTGTCATCTATCCGGCAGGGCTTCACCGTCGAGAACTAGTTCCCACCAGAACCCAGAGAGCCTTTCGGCTCTATGAAACTATTTCGCGGGGAGGGAGAGAGAAGCTAGACAAGTCAAATGGCATGTGTATGTGAGAAGGGATGAGTGTGGAGGGCTGCCCCTCCACCTCTATTTATAGGAAATCTCAAGGGGTAGGGTGGCTTTACAATAAAACCCAAAACCCAAATAAATGAAGTCCTTCACAAGGGCATAAAGGTGAAACCAAGGAACAAGTGGGGCTCCATGGTGGAGCCCCAAGTGTGGCTGGACAACCCCCATGTGGGCCCCCCAAAATGGCTCCCATCCATCCATGTCACACCCCAAGATCTTTTGAGCAAAAGCCCAAAAGAGTGGCTTTCCAAAAAGTAACCCAAAAAGCACTTTCACTATTCACGATGACATTTTTCAGCGTTTGTTCGAACTAAAAATATTTATGTGGGCTTAGAACATTTCCAGTACCCACTAAAATAATTTTCAACGCGTTCCAGAACAATTCCGGATTAGTGATTTTCATCTGCGAAAAGCATCTGAAGCGGTTCCGGCAGCTCCGGAACATTTCCGGTTTTCATCCCAGAAAATTCCAGAAAGTTTCCAGAATGATTCTGGCACCCTCCAAGAATTATCGGGCATGTGCCGAGACCAATTTGACTTAATGGTATCCCCTGAAACAACTTTTCAGTTTTACCGGAACTCATCCGGTGACCTCTCTCTTCGGAACTTTTCCGCTGTCTCCGAAAACTTTTTCTGGAGACTTTCTCTCAGACTCCCTGTCTAGTATTCAACAGATAGATGACCCTTAAGCGTGTGACCCTATAGGTTCGGTGAAGTATAGACATGACCCGGAACCCCTTCCGATCAATGATCAACATCGGAGCCGTGGACACCCATATTGACCCCTATACCCACACGAATGAATATTCGAGTGAACCTCCAGTTGCCGTGTGCTATTTCTGTTGCTTCGCGATATGTTACAAATACCCGAGGTGAGACATGTTGGCATCCCCGTTGATCAACAACTTGTCCACTATGCCAGTTACCTCGTTACCGGTATTGTTCTCTTTTCTCGTTACCGTGTTCCGGCATCCCCGTGATCAAATCACAAAGTGTCTGGCCATACAATGATGGATACCATAACACCGAGAGGGCTCAGAGATATCTCTCCATCATCGGAGGAGCAAATCCCAATCTTGAGCTATCAAGTTACTTGACATACTTTTCCATGAACCTGTAAGCCGCCGTAATAGCCACCCATTTACGGATGACGTTTAACAAACCCCAAAGTTCATGAAGCAAGCATGAAGAAACTTGATACTCTCATGGTCTAAGGAATCATGCAAACATTAACCATCTCTGTGTTATAAACCATTAACTTGTGACAAATGAATCTCATAGCATAACATCAATTCGGGTCGATTCAACACAAATGTTCCACTAATATTGTGCCCTCAAAGTTGCTGGCATATACATGCCCATGATCAGGAAAACAGAACCATCATGCAACACTTGAGCTAGTCTTAGAGGCCAGACTAGGAATACATTTTACCGTTTATTATTCCACACGTGCATATGAGTCTTCCTCCGAGCCTCGTGGTTATTGTAGAATCGAGAACCATAGCAGTTATAGCATGGAACATAAACATAATTTATGAACTGGGAGATAATCAATAACATTTATTATTGCCTCTAGGGCATATCTCCTATAGACTCCCACTTGCACTAGAGTCAATAATCTAGTTAATGCTAATGCACTTTTCACCTGTGGCACACCGGTGTAAATATGCTTCGCTTGTGGTATAGCCTGATGTCCAATGGATCTGACGACTTCAGCTCCGTGTGTATCTTTGCATATCCTCGCGTTTTCATGCTTTCACAAAATTCATATTTTGTGTGGACTTGGCTTTGTATGTATGTGAATCACAGGTCGAACCTGGATTCCTCAGACTGAGTTATGGAGCAACTACCTGCAGTAGTGTCCCATTGACAAAAGCCATCTTGGAACCATACTAAGTTCATGAATGAACTATATGATTCAACATCTTCTTTGTCGCTTCAAAAGAGGCAACATACTTCGCCTCTGTTATAGAATTCGCCACAGTAATTTGTTTGGAACAATTTCCAACTAACTGTGCCACCATATTGTGTGCAACACAAAACCCTCAATTTAAATCGAAAATCGCATGGGGAAATGGTGAAGACTGTATCGATGTAACCTTTTACAACGAACTCTTCATGATCTCCGCTTGCGAGTAAACATGTCATCAGTGCTACTATAGTACTCAATGACCCTTTTTCACTGTTGTCCCATGATCAGTACTTTTGATCACTTTGGTATCTATACTCGCAACAACTTTGGGAGTATTGGACATATCTGGTTGTTTTACATACCATGGAATACATGATTAATCCAAACACAAGAGTGTGTGGAATCTTCATCATGTATTTTGCTCATCAGTGTTTTGGGACACAGAGTCTTGCAAAAACTCTTTCCATGTGACTTCGGCAAGAATCACTCCTTGGCGTTTTTGAAAGCACAAGTGCTCTCTATGAAAGCACAAGTGCTCCCTGGGTGATTTTGGTAATTAATGTCAACATATCTCTTGTTGGACTAATATTTTCATCTAGTATATTTCAGATAGTTCAATGATGGCGTGGCCTAGACAAGAGGATGTGGAACCCCTTCAAAATGCTGAGGACAAAAGATTGGCAAAAGCTCAAGACTCTTCATTTCTATTTTAGTGATCCAAGATCACATTGAGTCCATAGGAAAAGCCAATACTATTAAAAGGGGATGAGGTGTTGCTTAATGGTCTACTTGCTCAAAATGCTTAGTGATATGCTCCAAAGCCCTCAACCAATTTCTCAAATCCATATATGTACTAAACTTAAAGTCAAACTCGGCCCCACCGATTTGTTCTATCCTGCGCCACCGAGTTCCTTTGACATAGCCACTGCCAGAAACCCTAATCAGTTCGGTCTCACCGATAGGTATTTCGGTCTCACCGAGATGGCAATGCAAACTCTCTGTTTCCCTTTGTAACATTTCGGTCTTACCGAGATGAGCGATCGGTCTCACCAAGTTCGCCTTGCAAACTCTCTGTTGCCTGTTGTAATTATTTCGGTCTCACCGAGATGTGCAACCGGTCACACCGAGTTTGCCTGACCAACTCTCTATTTGCTCGTTGCTGAAATCAGTCTCACCGAGTTCATGCAATCGGTCACACTGAGATGAGGTTTTGCCCTAACCCTAGCACATCGGTCCCACCGACTTGATCATATCGGTCCCACCGAAAATCCTAATGTTCACATTTTGAACTGAATTGGTCTCACCGAGTTCTTCTGTTCGGTTTGACCGAGTTGTGGCAAATGTGTGTAACGGTTAGATTTTGTGTGGAGGCTATATATACCCCTCCACCCCCGTCTCTATTCAAGAGAGAGCCATCATTATGTGCCTACACTTCCACTACTCATTTTCTGAGAGAGAACCACCTACTCATGTGTTGAGACCAAGAGATTCCAATCCAACCACAAGAATCTTGATCTCTAGCCTTCCCCAAGTTGCTTTCCACTCAAGTCATCTTTCCACCATAGCCAAATCTATGAGAGAGAGTTGAGTGTTGGGGAGACTACCATTTGAAGCACAAGAGCAAGGAGTTCATCATCAACACATCGTTTATTACCTTTTGGAGAGTGGTGTCTCCTAGATTGGTTAGGTGTCACTTGGGAGCCTCCGTCAAGATTGTGGAGTTGAACCAAGGACTTTGTAAGGGCAAGGAGATCGCCTACTTCATGAAGATCTACCCGAGTGAGGCAAGTCCTTCGTGGGCGATGGCCATGGTGGGATAGACAAGGTTGCTTCTTCGTGGACCCTTCGTGGGTGGAGCCCTCCGTGGACTCACGCAACCGTTACCCTTCGTGGGTTGAAGTCTCCATCAACGTGGATGTACGATAGCACCACCTATCGGAACCACGCCAAAAATCTCCGTGTCTCCAATTGCGTTTGCGCACTCCAATCCCATCCCTTTACTTTCTTGCAAATTGCATACTTTACTTTCCGCTGCTCATATACTCTTATCATGCTTTCTTGAAATGTATTGTGAATGCTTAAACTTGTGCTAAAACTCCACCTCAACTTGAAGAACTTAAAAACTGCTACTTTTGCTTGTTGAGGGTCTAATCACCCCCCCTAGACCCCTCTTCTCGATCCTTTCAATTGGTATCAGAGCATTGGTCTCCATTGCTTTGGTTTAATCACCATTGGAGGAAGATGGATGAGTCTACGATTGGGAGTATTAGACTAGAGTACCTATACTTGATGGAGAGTTCTATCATGCTTGAAAAAATGAGATGCTTGTGATTTCCAATGAATATAATTTGAACAAGTACAGTGCTTACCCTTGTGCACCTCCTATTGATCCTTTGCATCCTACCCCCGATGAGTCTCTTGACATGATCCGCAATCTTAGAACCGTTAATCTTATCATTAGAGGATTGCCTAGAAACTTGATTGTGTGCTTGCCTACACTTGAATGTGCTTACACTGTATGTAGATATCTCGAGAAACGCTTTCCAAACTATTCCTTGAAAAATCTAGATGAGATTCTTCAAAAGTCCATTGCCTTAAATAAGATGAATTCTAGTGATCCTAAGTTTGGTGATTGTCTATTTGAGCTTCGTGATCTCATGAGTGCCAAAGGAGATGTTGGAATCATTAGTGACAGCATCTCTCAAGTTATTAGAATTCATAAATATGAACATTGTCATGGTCATAAATCTAATGAGTTACCTTCTCTAGGTAATGATCATTCATATGATGATGATGTTGAACATGGATATTATGATGAGGATGATGATAGTGACTATGATCTTGAAGAGTCTATGAGGCACTTTGGTCTTATGGCTAACCTTCGTGGTTACATGGCCGGAGGAAAGGAATGGGTTCTTGATAGTGGATGTACAGATCACATGACCGGAGACAAGGATATGTTTCGTGAGCTTGCTGAAAACGACGGCCCTCGAAAGTATGTCACTTTTGGTGATAACTCAAAGGGTAAGGTGGTTGGCCTTGGTAACGTGGCCATCTCACATGAGAGCTCCATCCAAAATGTTATGCTTGTCGAATCGCTTGGCTACAATCTACTTTCCGTATCTAGACTAGCCGGCTTCAGTCTTAATGTTTTATTCACTAAAGTAGACTGCCAAGTGTTTCGAACAGAAAATCATAATATGGTCTTTACCGGTATACGTAGAGGTTATCTTTACATTGTTGACTTCACTAAAAGAGCTCAACCTAGAACTTGCTTTATTGCTAAATCTTCCAAAGGTTGGTTGTGGCATAGAAGGTTAGGTCATGTGGGAATGCGAAATCTTGATAAGCTTATTAAAGGTGATCATATCCTTGGTGTTAAAGATGTTATATTTGACAAGGATAGACTTTGCAGTGCTTGTCAAGCAGGAAAACAAGTTGGAGGAAGTCATCCCGTGAAAAACATCTTGACCACGAGAAGACTGCTTGAGCTACTTCATATGGATCTTTTTGGTCCCAATGCCTACAAGAGTCTCGGTGGTAACTCGTTTGGTTTGGTCATTGTTGATGATTTTTCCAGATTTACGTGGGTGTTCTTTCTTGATGATAAATCTCAGGTCCAAAAGATCTTCAAGAACTTCGCTAGGAAGGCCCAAAATCAATTTGAAGTGAAGATCAAGAAGGTTCGCAGCAACAACAGAACGGAGTTCAAGAATGCAAATGTGGATACCTTTCTTGACGAAGAAGGGATTTCACATGAGTTCTCGGCTACGTACACACCTCAACAAAATGGAGTTGTTGAGAGGAAGAACCGGACACTCATTGAGATGGCAAGAACGATGCTTGATGAATACAAGACGCCAAAACACTTTTGGGCGGAAGCGGTTGAGACAGCTTGTCATGCAACAAACCGACTATATCTTCACAAGCTACTCGGCAAGACGACATACGAGCTTCTCACCGGTAACAAACCCCAAGTTGGATACTTTCGAGTATTTGGCTCAAAGTGCTACATTCTTGATAAGCATCATCGTTCGAAATTTGCTCCTAAATCTCATGAAGGTTTCCTACTCGGTTATGGCTCAAACTCCCACACTTACCGTGTCTACAACAATTTCACCCGAAAGGTTGAAGAGACGGTAGATGTGAAGTTTGATGAATCTAACGGCTCGCAAGTAGAGCAATTGCCAATTGATGTAGGTGATAAAGATCCCTCGGAAGCAATAAAAGACTTGTCTATTGGCAAGTTTTGCCCAACGAAGGTGAAGGAGAGTACCTCATCCGTTCAAGTGGAAGCCTCAACTTCACACCAAGGTGAACCACAAGTTGACTTGGAGGCATCCACAAGTGGAACACGTCAAGATGAAGGAAACGAGGAAGTACATCAAGATGAACCTCATTGACCTCCTTCTCCACCTCCACAAAAGAACATCAACGCCAACAACAATGAAGAAAGACAAGAGGAAGAACAAGATGATGAAGAGGATGTTCCACCCCAACCCAAATAAAAGCTCTCATGAGTTAGAGCAAGAGTTTCAAGAGATCATCCCGTTGAACAAATCTTCTATGATATTCAAACCGGGAGAATTACTCGCTCTAAGTCTCGCTTAGCTAACTTTTGTGAACATTACACATTCATTTCTAACATTGAACCTATGAAGGTTGAAGAAGCTCTTGATGATCCGGATTGGGTGAACGCTATGCATGAAGAGCTACACAATTTCGAGTGGAATCAAGTGTGGACGCTTGTTGAAAAGCCTGATGAAAAGCACAATGTCATTGGAACCAAATGGGTGTTTCGGAATAAGCAAGATGAAGATGGACAAGTCGTACGCAACAAGGCCCGTCTTGTCGCCCAAGGTTACACACAAGTCGAAGGTATGGACTATGGTGAGACATATGCCCCCGTTGCTAGACTTGAGTCCATATGCATCTTACTTGCTTATGCCAATCATCATGATATCACATTATACCAAATGGACATTAAAAGTGCTTTTCTAAATGGTGAAATTGAGGAGGAAGTCTATGTTAAACAACCTCCCGGCTATGTTAATCCTAAGAAACCTAATCATGTTTACAAACTTCACAAAGCTCTTTATGGTCTTAAACAAGCTACTAGAGCATGGTATAAATGCTTGACAAAGTTTCTTATTGAAAAAGGCTTTGAGATTGGAAATATTGATTCTACACTTTTTACTAAAAGGGTTAATGGTGAATTATTTGTGTGCCAAATTTATGTGGATGATATCATATTTGGTTCAACTAACCCTCATTTTAGTGAAAATTTTGGAAGGCTAATGTCGGAGAAGTTTGAGATGTCTATGATGAGTGAACTCAAATTCTTTCTTGGTTTGCAAATCAAGCAAACTAAGGAGGGTACTTTTGTCTCTCAAACAAAGTATACCAAGGAGTTATTCAAGAAGTTCAACATGCAAGAGAGCAAAGGTATGAAGACACCCATGCCTACTAGTGGACATCTTGACTTGACAAAGGATGGCAAACCGGTTGACCAAAAGGTTTACCGCTCTATGATTGGTTCATTGTTATATCTATGTGCCTCCCGTCCCGATATTATGCTAAGTGTGTGCACGATATCAAGCGGCCCCTAAAGAATGTCATCTTAAGGCTGTGAAAAGGATAGTGAGATACTTAATTCATACACCAAACTTTGGCATTTGGTATCCTAAGAGGTCTTCTTTTGATCTTGTTGGCTACTCCGATTCGGACTATGCCAGTGACAAGGTTGATAGAAAGTCCACTTCGGGAACTTGTCAATTTCTTGGTAGATCTCTTGTGTCTTGGTCCTCCAAGAAACAAAACTCGGTATCCTTATCCACCGCCGAAGCGGAATACATTGCAGCCGGTTCATGTTGTGCTCAATTACTTTGGATGACCCAAACTCTTATAGATTATGGGATATATGTGAGACATGTTCCATTGCTTTGTGATAATGAAAGTGCAATTAAGATTGCTCACAATCCCGTGCAACATTCTCGAACTAAGCATATTGAAGTTCGTCATCATTTCATTCGAGATCATGTTGCTAAAGGAGACATCGATCTTAAGCATGTTCGTACCGATAAGCAATTGACGGATATATTCACCAAACCGCTTGATGAGATAGTATTTTGCCGTTTGAGAGGTGAGTTGAACATCATTGATGCCTCAAACTTGGAGTAGAAACTCCATGTGGATACATGCAAGGCATGAGCCTTTTGACTAATCCTTGATATTTCTCTTACGATGATGATCTTATGTCTTGGATCTATACTTGTACCCTTGCATGTTATCTAACCCTTGTAGGTACTTGGATAAGCTCAAATCTATGAGATTGCAAATCACTCACATTTAGAGCGATCTCTACATCACCAAGTCTCTACAATATGGTGGTTGAAGACAAGGAAGCTTGAATTCACTCAACATATCCTTTGACAATTTCTATATATCAAATTTCATTTGGTAACAAGTTTCATGATTGTCATTTTGGATACACAAGTGCTCTTCCTTGCAAGACTAACCGATGTAGGAAGATGAACTCAAACTAGAAGTGGCGCTCCCAACTCTTGATGACCTACATCAACCTTGAGCATCCAACACAAGTTCGACTACATGATCAAGATCAACACCACCACCCAAGGTATGTTATTCCATCTTAGAGAAGCTTTACCCCAAGACATGGGTCAAAGAAGCTCAACAAGATGTGAATACATCAAAATGCTTAAACGAAAAATGGTAACCCCATTTTGAGCTCAAACGATGAGTATGACCTACGATCAAGTGTTATCACTTGACTCCTCAGTCAATATACTCTAACATAGGTGACTTTGTCGCCGACCCATTCTAGATGAAGTTCTCCATTGTTTCTTTGAGTTCTTGCATATGTTTCTTGCTTGTTCCTCTTTAAAAAAAACTTCATCTAGATCTCTTTTTGTTGTTCTCTGCATGTTCTGCAACTAATTCATTGCAAATCCTTTAGTTAATTCCTTGCAAATCTTTGTGAGATCTTATTTGCCAAGTGAGCTGAGGTGACAAATTGTTTCCTAAGTATTGAACTCGGCCTCACCAATTCATGCCAATCGGCTAGACCGAACTGCAATCATACATTGTAGACAGTTCATCGGTACAACCGACAAGGACTAACCCGGTCTGGCCGATTTGCATCATCTATGACACTGCCAAGTCGGTGTCACCGATGAAAATGAATCGGCGTTACTGATTTCACTACTGAGAAAAGTTTTTGCCATTACAAACGTCATTTCTTCTCTAGCTCCACTCGATGATTCTTATCCTCTACTCGCATCTTAAAAGTACATGCTGCTTTGTAATGTGACTCAAGGACCAAACCTATTTGACTCATGCTCCAGAAGACCCTTCTTGGAAATTGATGTCAAAGGGGGAGAGAGAGCACATCAAAGCTTATCACATGGGAAAGAAAAGCACATCTCCAGATGCTTATTAACAATAGAGGAGAGAAGTCACATGTCTTTAAGAGGGGAAAGACATGTTAATGTATGTTTATTTTTGCTCTGATTTTTTCTTGCTCAGATTTTCTCTTACCCTACCTTCTCCCATTATCCAATATCAGATTCAGGGGGAGAGAGAGTTCATATCTAAGGGAAGAAAATCTTTGGAATTCATTGCATATCTTTAATCTTTGGGGACATGTCTATACCCAAATAGAGTACTAAGTACTCACTCACTACATGTCATCCCAGTCTTGGTACTCTTGTGGTTTTCTGAACTTGCTTTGTTTAGTAGTGTTTCTGTGTTATCTAACCTTGTTTTCTCAGAGTCATCTCTTCCAAAGCTAGCTCAAGACCACAAGGTAAGTATATGCATCACACTCATGTGCATGATGATCTCTTGCTGATGTACATATTGTTTGCAAGAAGGACTCATGAACATGAAGGTACATTCCCTGTATCGACATCATTTGCTCTGATGCATATAGCCAATATACATGTAACTCATTGCTTGCTCTGACATGCTTATGCATTCACATGTTCTTATTTTCTATCTTCACATGATTGCATACATGTAGGGGGAGCCTATGCATGTTACATGTCCTTCCAAAGCTTTACTTGTTGCCTTTCATATCCTAATCTAAAGCTTTGATGTATGTTGTCATTAATTACCAAAAAGGGGGAGATTGAAAGCACAAGTGCTCTCTATGAAAGCACAAGTGCTCCCTGGGTGATTTTGGTAATTAATGTCAACATATCTCTTGTTGGACTAATATTTTCATCTAGTATATTTCAGATAGTTCAACGATGGCGTGGACTAGACAAGAGGATTTGGAACCCCTTCAAAATGCTGAGGACAAAGATTGGCAAAAGCTCAAGACTCTTCATTTCTATTTTAGTGATCCAAGATCACATTGAGTCCATAGGAAAAGCCAATGCTACTAAAAGGGGATGAGGTGTTGCTTAATGGTCTACTTGCTCAAAATGCTTAGTGATATGCTCCAAAGCCCTCAACCACTTTCTCAAATCCATATATGTCCTAAACCTAAAGTCAAACTCGGCCCCACCGATTTGATCTATCCGGCGCCACCGAGTTCCTTTGACATAGCCACTGCCAGAAACCCTAATCAGTTCGGTCTCACCGATAGGTATTTCGGTCTCACCGAGATGGCAATGCAAACTCTCTGTTTCCCTTCGTAACATTTTGGTCTTACCGAGATGAGCAATCGGTCTCACCGAGTTCGCCTTGCAAACTCTCTGTTGCCTGTTGTAATTATTTCGGTCTCACCGAGATGTGCAACCGGTCACACCGAGTTTGCCTGACCAACTCTCTGTTTGCTCATTGCTGAAATCGGTCTCACCGAGTTCATGTAATCGATCACACCGAGATGAGGTTTTGCCCTAACCCTAGCACATCGGTCCCACCGACTTGATCATATTGGTCCCATCGAAAATCCTAACGTGCACATTTTGAACTGAATCGGTCTCACCGAGTTTTTCTGTTCGGTCTGACCGAGTTGTGTCAAATGTGTGTAACGGTTAGATTTTGTGTGGAGGCTATATATACCCCTCCACCCCCTTCTCTATTCAAGAGAGAGCCATCAGAACATGCCTACACTTCCACTACTCATTTTCTGAGAGAGAACCACCTACTCATGTGTTGAGACCAAGACATTCCAATCCAACCACAAGAATCTTGATCTCTAGCCTTCCCCAAGTTGCTTTCCACTCAAATCATCTTTCCACCATAGCCAAATCTGTGAGAGAGAGTTGAGTGTTGGGGAGACTATCATTTGAAGCACAAGAGCAAGGAGTTCATCATCAACACACCGTTTATTACCTTTTGGAGAGTGGTGTCTCCTAGATTGGTTAGGTGTCACTTGGGAGCCTCCGTCAAGATTGTGGAGTTGAACCAAGGACTTTGTAAGGGCAAGGAGATCACCAACTTCGTGAAGATCTACCCGAGTGAGGCAAGTCCTTCGTGGGCGATGGCCATGGTGGGATAGACAAGGTTGCTTCTTCGTGGACCCTTCGTGGGTGGAGCCCTCCGTGGACTCGCGCAACCGTTACCCTTCGTGGGTTGAAGTCTCCATCAACGTGGATGTACGATAGCACCACCTATCAGAACCACGCCAAAAATCTCCGTGTCTCCAATTGCGTTTGCACACTCCAATCCCATCCCTTTACTTTCTTGCAAATTGCATGCTTTACTTTCCGCTGCTCATATACTCTTATCATGCTTGCTTGAAATGTATTGTGAATGCTTAAACTTGTGCTAAAACTCCACCTCAACTTGAAGAACTTAAAAATTGCTACTTTTGCTTGTTGAGGGTCTAATCACCCCCCTCTACACTCTAAGTCTTCCGAAAGGTGCATCAAGATTTTAATCTTGAATCACTTATATGGAAACTATCTCGGATTGTATTGGCATTTAGCCAATTCCAGAGTCAGGGCCCATCAATGCTTCCTTGTGTATTGTAGGTATACTGTTGTCTAACAACAATATCTCATTTGCGCAACTAAGAGGTTTGCACGAGCCTTGCCTATGTGGTTCAGCTGCAAGTTTGACCGAAGTCCATACATTTTATTGTAGAGACTTCCGTATCAGTCGTAGTAGGAAACTCCGGAATCACTTCCAAGGTTCCATTCCTTTGATCTGATGACGAAGATACTGGTTATCTTGTCGAGTTGCACTGTCCTCCCACTCACCTTTTTGAAAGAACCATTTTCTTCAAAAAGCATACCGTTCTTTGTGGCAAACCTATTTGCCTCGGTATAGTGAGGGAGGAATACCCAATTACTTGGGATAACCTACACAGTAGCACTTGTCTGATTTGGAATAGGTTTGTAACCTTTACACAAGCCCCATATTCCAAATGTTTAAGAAAAGATATAACATGGTTGGGCGTACCATACCATGGCGTCATTTCAACAGACCCGATGGAGCTCTTTTCAGTGTAAAAGCCGCAGTCTCTAAAGCATCACTTTAAAAGGGATAATGGCAAATTTATTTATGTCATCTTTGATCTTACCATGTCATAAATGGTTCGATTACATCTTCACGGACTTTCCACTTGCAGTGGTGTTCTGGGAGGTGCAAGTTATGAAACCCCTTTCATAACTCATCAGACATTCACTA
This sequence comes from Thinopyrum elongatum, assembly GCA_011799875.1. Lineage (NCBI taxonomy): Eukaryota > Viridiplantae > Streptophyta > Magnoliopsida > Poales > Poaceae > Thinopyrum > Thinopyrum elongatum. The sequence continues at coordinate 209,760,124 of CM022299.1, forward strand.
AACTTGTAACTCAAATATTCCTTTCTGCAATCTAATTGCAGAAACATAATTTTCTTGTTACAATAATTTCTTCTTCATTTTGAAAACCTTTCAAATGATTTCAAAAGATCCAGACTTACGTCTCATCAAGTAAATATCCATATATCTACTTGAGTCATTTCTGAAGATAGATAAATCCACTACTTGCAACAACATTTATTGAACTACACACATAAAAAATGTATGATCACCAATAAGTTTGTTGCTCGTTCCTTATGGCCTGTGAACGGTATTTCAGTCACTTCACTTTTCGGAGGAAATTTGCAAGTGTCAGATAATTCAAAATCAAACGACTTCAAAATCCATCATAATGGAATTTTCCATGCGGGTTTCTCCAATGTGACCAAATGCAGTGTCACTCTTGTGTGGTATTCTTTTAGTCTTGCGACATTTAGCGTCAGTGTTATGGATGTATCATATTACCATCAATATTCATAATATACGTCCCATCTTGGATGGAAGCATGGCCCTTCATGTTATTCATAATACTGAACAACAATTATTCTTTTGTGAACAACCCTTTTGCAACAACATTGTGCAATGGGCTAGAGTGTGTAAAACTCTAAAATGAATTATAAAGTAAATCCAGAGGTAATATATTAATGTCAATATTCATAACATACATCTCATTCATAATGAAAGTATGGCCCTTATGTTATTCATAACACCGAACATCAAAAGTTCTCTTTGAGCAACCTTCTGGCAAGATACCTTATGCAATGGGCTAGAGTGTGTAAAACTCTAAATGAATTATGAAAGTAAATACAGACAGTAATACATTGATGGAAGGTATAGTAACATTTACTATGTTCCCTGTGTATACCTGAACCTCATTACCGGCAAGTCTTTTAGGCCATAGTTCTTGTATCGAATTGCAAGAGAATGCAATCGCATGGGTTTTTCTGTGATTAAACCACAATACCCAAGAATTAGTGATTAACATGTTTAACCATAACTCCCAAGAACTATATCTTTGACCAGCCTTCCATACATCAATAACTTGTATGACATTCATACATGAGCTGGATATTCCAGTCTTCTCTCTTATTGCCTTTATACTTCTAACAGTTTAACTTTCAGTATTTCTCCTACTCTCAGAAGAAGCACTCAACTTAAGAGTGGCGTTAGCCCCGGACTTCCTAGGCGTGAAAGTTTCACTAACACCCTTCGGACACTTCCTTTCTCTTTAAGTTGTTGTTTTATTCACCTTTCATCATATGACAGGCGTTCTTCAGGATCCCTCTCTTATCAGTCTAATGCATAGTAAACACCTTTACTAATAGTTTGCAAACAAACATTGCTTTGGATATCTCATATCTTTTAGCTTTTGTTTGTCTCTGAAAATGATTTTCAGATTCCATGAATATCACATAACTATCTAAGCTTTCGAAGTTCGGGTCTCATGGAAGCAAACATATTGCACTTGACTGAAACGGAATTCTAGCTTTTGGATCGAAGGACGAGAGTCACATCATCCATAGCATTAGCGGGAGAATACCGAAAGTATGCGATAGGACAAAGTCCTTCTCGGCACTCTTGAGGACAATCCTCACATTACGTTACCAACCATAAAGTTTTAAACAAATATTTAACAGCTATTCAATTTTAATAGGGAAGGTGGAAACATGAGCCATTATTCTACAACTATTATGCAAATCACACTTAGACATTGTTCAAAATTAATTGCAGTGAGAATTAAACAAGTTAATTCAACAATGCGCTCCCACTCAAATCAATATGTCTCATAATTGATTGTGAGTGATACAAGATCCACATTTCAATTCAACGCCATTGATGTGGACATCACCGATGACGAGAATTTCAATTGGTGGGCAAACATGCCGATCACATCTCTATGTGACTCCTGTTCATCTTTCGATGGGCGTGTTCCGAGCTCAGGACGATCAAGCCAGAACGTCAAGACAACTAAGTGATCTCGCTGCAAGGTCTAACCTCACCCGCCTCACACTTCTCTAATAGTTCGTACCCATGTGGACATGGCGCACCCCGAAAAGTTAGGTGCCGTGACGATGCTACACTTGGGGAGAACACTAACTACTTGATATTTTTGTGAGAGATCACCCTAATAAAAAGCGACTACCGCGCAATCAAGAAGTGTGCAACATAAGGGATAAACATCTCAGGCAATTCATAATAGCATGGTATGGTATAGCCCTTTCTGACGGAGAAGTCTTTCATTTCTTCGTCTTCAGCATTCGCGTCGGTGTTCACCTTCGCGAAGATTGCCACCACCTTGTCGATGCACTAGATAATATTGCTATCTCTATAGCTAATAAAATAAGTGCATTACTTAAGGTTGACACGCAGGTCATAAAAGTGACAATCATATGGCTCCAGCCATCATGCCGAATCATGACACGTATGGCGCCCCCGGCTTAATCGTGCACTAACCATACACGTAAATGCACACGATCAAGCCTAAGGACTCACTTGAAGATATCACAACACAACTCTAAAACATAAATAAAGTCATACAAGCTTTATATTACAAGCCAGGGGCCTCGAGGGCTCGAATACATAAGCTCGCATACAAGCGTCAGCGGAAGCATCAGATATCTGAGTACAGATATAAAAGAAAACACAGATAGGCCTTTAAGAAGGCGAGGCAAAAGAAAACACTATGATCGAAAGGTGCAGGCCTCCTGCCTGGGACCCTACGATCCTACTCCTGGTCATTAGCAAGCTCGTAGTAGTAACCACCCTCGGGATGGTAGTAGTAGTCGTCGGCGGGGGCAGCTGGCTCCGGGGCTCCGTCCTCTGATTGCATCAAACGGGTATATGGGGAGAAAAAGAAAGCAAAGCAACCGTGAGTACTCATCCGAAGTACTCAGCAAGCAAGGATCTACACTACATATGCAACATTATCAAAGAAATGCTGTATATGTGGACTGGGCTGCAGAAATCCCAGAATAAAGAGAAGGCCTAGTCCTGTCGAAGACTAGCATCTTCAGCGGTCTTGCAGCATTAGAAGAGTGTAGATTAGTACAGTATAAAGTAGTAGCAGTATTAAGTATCAACCTCGGCCATAGATCCTTTCTTGACTCCCTGCGAGAAAGCAATCCTAGAGCCCTAGTATCCATTTCTCATCACAAGTATCCAGTTCTAGTTGTATCAATCAGGATACAACTCCGAGCATCCGTTACCGAGGATCGGCTATGCATAGATTAGTTCTTCCCTGCAGAGGTGCACCAACTTATCCACCACGCTCGATTAACTCTGGCCAAACACACTTTTCTGGGTCATGCCCGGCCTCGGCCAAACGATACGCCGCAACCCGACCAAGACTTAATAGAGAGGTCAGCACGCCGGACTAAACCTATGCACCCAGGGGTCTTGGGCCATCGCCCCGGGCGCTCCTGCATGTTGCGTACGTGGCCGGTGAGCAGACCTAGCAGCCTCCAGTACAACGGAGGGTGCTTAACGCGGTCCAACCCAGCGCGCGCCGCTCAATCGCTGACGTCCATTAAGCTTCGGCTGATGCATACAACGCAGAGTGCCCATAACTGTTCCCATGTGATGGTTAGTGCTATCGGGCCAGAGGCCCACTCGGATCAAATATCCAAACCGTTAGTGAATTAGGAGCGCGCGATAACAAGCAGAGACTCACGATCGATGTGACCCTGTCGCCCCGTCTTGAGGACTTGCAGCAAGGGCTAAGAATGCCCAGCCACGCCTCGTAATTATCTCGCGGGTACTCTCTTTGGTCACCCGACTACACATCAATCACATCACTTGCTCGCGCGGGTAACCCTCAGGGCCGACCTGACTTTATCATGGTTCATGGTTAAAGTCATAGTAACCGTGTGTCCAAACACCCGAGGGGAAACTGAGGAATCACCCTTGATGGATCCCACATGATGTAGTAGTCAAGGTGAACTAAGGAGGAATCACCCTCGAGGTCCACTCTTGAGGAGTTGCATGACAATGTCGTTACCGGGAGTGGAGAAAGAGGAATCACCCTCGATGACCACAACCGATGAACTAACCTACAAGGTTATCAACAGAAGTGCTGACGAGGTATCACCCTGAGCACTCGATAGTAACTCGGTAGTGTCGTACAACTAGGGGGGTGATGTGCGATGCCGGGGCCTGGTCTTCAATCCCGCTGATCGGGTCTTCTGATAATCCAGCGGGGCAGTTGGGTCAAAATGGGGTCTCTGACAGGTCTCTAACCAGCCTATACTAAGCAGTTTAGGATAAGCAGGTAAGGTATCAATAGCAGGTTACAATAAACAGGCTATGCATCAGAATAGGTAAAGCAGTAGCAGCAGCAATTCTAATGCAAGCACAAGAGAGAAGAGAATAGGCGATATCGGAATGTTCAAAAGGGGGGTGCTTGCCTGGAAGCTCTGCAGCAAGGGTCTGGTTGTCAGGGGCGTAGTCGACCTCCGAAGCTGCGTCGGCCTAGGGGACTACGTCGGTGTCGGGGTCTATCGAGAGAGGAGAGGGGGAGGAAACAAATAAATACATAGCAAACATATGCAACATAGAGTATGCCGTGCCTACGGTGCAGTGCAGGGTTGCCTAAAGATTTGTCTAAGTCATTTCAGTTATTTTTGGATTTAAGTTGGATTTATTATCCGGTGTATATGCACTATTCATCTACCGGAAACGGAAGGAAAGTTACGGGTTCACCTTCGTAGAGGGTCCCGTCATGGAAACAGACGACACGGTCAGCTTCGTCTCGTCGTTCTAATCAACTTTCATGCACAAAGTTTTTCGATCCGAGGTACGGATTATTTTCTATGATTTTCTAAAGTTTTAATCATTTTTTGTAATTTATTTAATTATTTAATCCAACATTATCCATAACAGTGTCTGGTGACATCATCATGATGCAATGCTAAGGTCAGCAGTCAACAGTGCGGTTGACTGGGGTCAAACCTGACCTGTGGGTCCTGGGACCCACATGTCGGTGGCAGTGGCACTAACAGAGGGGTTAGTCTAAACTAATTAGGTTACTTAGTGGGTGGGGCCTACTGGCAGCGAGTGATTAGGGTTTTAATTAACTAACTAACTAATTAACTGATTATTCATTTACTTTAATTCGTTTATCAGGCGGGACCCACATGTCATAGACACGAGGCCGCCCAGTCAGCAGTTGACCGAAGTCAACTGGTCAATGGGGGCCCCTGGGCCCACCAGTCAGTGGCCCAGGCGGTGCCACGTGGATGTCACATCGGACACCGGCCGGAGACGCGCCGGAGTTGGCTCCGGCGAGCCAAACGCGGCGGCGCTGCTCGGGTGGGGCGCGGGTTTTTTCGCACAGGGGGTTTGCGGGGCTGTGGCTGGGTGCGTTCGAACGGCGGGATGACACCGCGTCGAATGGCGGTGGTGCGAGGTGCTACGGTGGCCGGAGCTGAGTGCTACGAGCTCGCCAGCGGCGAGGTGCTTCGGGCGATCTACGAAAACGGCAAAACAACGCGAGATCAAACGATCTAAAGAGCGAGGCAGGGCCTACGCAGTGTGGCGAGTGCAACGGTGGCACGCATGGGACCCTATGGTCGCCGTGGCTACGCCGGCGACGAGGCCAAGCGGTGTAGCGTGCGACCTAACACCGGAGCAGGGGCTACGGGCGACTAGAGGGGGTAGGGAAGGGCGCGTTTAGCGCAGGAGCTCACCACGGGAGCGTGGGGACTAGGCAGTGAGCTCGGGGAGGACCGGTGGTGCAGATCGACGGCGAGGTCGTGCAGTGGCCGTAGAGGAGGAAGAGGAAGACAGCAATGGCGGCGTTGCCTCCTGGTCCCGATCCGGTGTCAAGGAAGAAGAGGAGGACCACGCCGAAGCTTCTGGACTTGACGGAGCGGCGTATGGGTGACGGTGGCCGCGGCTACGGCGAACAGCGGCGAGGGTGGCCCTCGGGCATCCACCCAAATTGAAGCAGAGAGGGGGCGAGGGGGGAAATGGTGGCTAGGGTTGCGGGGGACGGGCGAGGGGGCTCAGGGCTCACCCATATAGGCGTCGAGGACCGTGGGATGCTCGACACAACGACAGACGTCGATGTGTCGAAGCGGGCACGCGACAGCGCGCGGGAGGAGGGAGATGAGCTCCCGATGGGCTGGGCCGGATCCTGTAGCAGCAGGCCTAAGTGCACAGTAGCACTAGGCCCTTTTCTATTTTTGTTTTCTTTTCTGTTTCCAAATTGTTTGAGCACTAAATGGCTTTTGTAAAATATGTGGCCTAGCTCATAATTGGCAGCGCAATATATCCTAACACCAAAAACTAGTTTGGGTAAAATACTATTTAATATTTAATTTGGATTCATAAAAAGGTTATCAAATGTTGCTTTTATCCACTGTTTGAGGTTGTTAGAGTCTCTTAACTAATCCCATTAAGGTTGGTTTCAATTTTATAATTGCTTATGAATTATTTGCTATTTAATGGACATTTTAGTTTCTGATTTGAACAACTTTTATTTTTACTTTGTATTTGAATTTCAATTTGAATTGGAATTGGAAATGAGATATGATGCAATGATGATCAAGCATAGTTAATCATGGTGACTTGGCATGATCAGAGGGTGATCACTGTGGTGTGAGGCTGGGGATGTTACAAATCTCCTCCACTACAAGAAATCTCGTCCCGAGATTTAAGTGGGGAAGTAAAGAGTAACTTCGGGAGAACTGACCCTTGTAGGTTCGATTATCTGGTGGACAATTCGGGGAGTGTGGCGGAAATATCTCTCGAGTTTAAACTTAAGAAAACATCGAGAGCAAAGTATGAAGGTACAGTAGGAAGTTTCAATCGAATGGACAAACGATCGATACCTGAACAGAGTGCGTAGAGGGGTTCAGAGCATCAGGAATAGATCTTCTCTCGGAGGGTGGCTCGTGATAACACACAAAACCAAGGGCATAGGATACTTCAGAATCAAGGATGTACAGGAGAGTCAGGTTCCGATCCTGTGGAACTATGGGGGGATGTCGATCAAAAGTAGGGAGAACGGTGACATCTTACCGGTCACGACACCAAGGTATGTCAGATGATAGTCTGTCAGCAACAACGTCGGTACCAAGGGCGAGGGACGAAGAGAACCATTTTCCTGCTCGTAAGAACAAGGTGGACCAATAAGGCAAAGTTCTCGTCCATCGGTGGTTACCGGAATGTCATCAACATTAGTAACAGGGTCGTACTGACCGAATTGTACCTCGAGTTGTTTTTATAAGCAGGGAATTATTTCTGCTTATATCAAATAGATCACAAGAAAGGTTAAACAAACCAATGGAAAGGAAAATGTGTTTATACACAAGAATTAGGAGTGTATCTTTTCCCAAGGAAAAGTAGAGCATGATATACATGTCAGAACAACAAGTACATCACCATTTAGATAAAGGGGCAAGGAAATTCATGATGTTATCCATACAACAGTGTTTGGATAATAGAGCAAGAACCATTTGGCAATGCACTTCGAATGTGCTTGTTGTTGTTCGGCGTACCTCAGTCATGCTTCGAGGTAGCAATAACATAGTGTTTCAAGTAAAAGGTCGGATCTGAAGAGCACAAGAGTTACAAAGGAACAATTTCAAGAATAACAAGGAACTCAATGTCTGAGCAAAACATCATCAGGCGAGTGTTGGAGGAAGTCAAGGATGTGGTTGATGATAACACAGGTCATCAAGGGGCAAGGATGGTATTTCTAGCCATGAATTCTCTTGACATCTCTGAAGAAGCCAAAGTGTTGTCGGTGATCACGACAAATTTTGTCGAGAGACTCTATGAAGATGCCATCGAGCGGCGATGACATCAAGCAAAAGGAAGGATGAAGTGAAAGGCTATGAAAACCACAAATTCGACACAAGCTCGAAGTCAAGCTTGTTGTTCGAGGTGAAATTATAAGATGAGGAAGATTGACGTAAGCTTCGATCATCGTCGAAAGTTGTGCTCCGGGAATAAGGACCAGATAGCACGGTTAAAAATCGGTACGACAATGATATAGTCGAGCAGGCTAGGAATGATGTGACAGAGTATCACTCCAATTAAGAATTTACAAGAGGTAGTGCAATGACACAATATCCTCGAGATAACATGAGGCAATACTTGAAGGTAGATCAGAATAGAGGTTGGACAGGTGAAATGATTTGCAGAAGACAAGTACTTTTAACTTGTCCGGGAAATGGAATCAAGGAGGAAATATGGTCGGAACTACGATTGCAAAGGATCAATTCATAGATACAGGATGAACTTATTCCAAGGAAATAATTATTCTTATGAGCAGCTTCCATGATGAGTTCTACATCAGGTCCATGGGCATGAACACAATGGTTCAAGGTCGACTCCCACTTCTTCAATGCATAACCTTTCATTCACTTCTCACTTTCGAAGGAGATGTAGTGCTAAAAATTTATCTGGTGGAGCACCAGAAGAGTATGACTCGCATAACTTTCGAGTTCACGCGGATTAGGGAAAACATAGGTTCAACCCATTGGGGCATCTTAGGAACATATTCCACGAACTTCAGGAGTAAATAACTCAAGCTCGAGAGCAGAGCAAGATTGACAAAGCAGAGAATACAATTTACCAAAGGCAATATGTATCAGGGGAAGAGCGCACAAAATTTTGAATATGAAGGACATTGCCGGATAATAATCCAACAAAGGATTCAGCGGTCCTCAATGGATCTGATGTGAGTATCAGTACTCAATCAGAAGAAGGAAAGAATGCAAAGGCATCAGATTATAGATACAGCTGAATAATTCGGCGTTCAAGTTGAAGGGAACTAGATGGACAATCGATTGCAACATGATTGGCCGAGATCCAACTCCTGTCCAAAATGACGTCTGAGCCGGTAGGACTAATTCTAGGAATAGACGGATGATAGGGATTATTCTCATTCATATTGAATCAATAGACTTGGAATGACAATGAAAAAGGATGTTAATGAATATTGCCGGACATATGGATTTAACCATAATGCAGGCAGACAAGACTTTCGGGAGCACTAGGCTGCAGAGGATCTTCGGGAGATCAAATTGCATTTCGAAGAATTTTGTGAGACATATGAACAACTGGGGATGAACGAATCCCGGTTAAGTGAATTTTCTGCAGTGCGGAAAGAGGCTACAAAGCAGAAGACACAAGGATTCTCGGAACAACGGAGAGTATTAGGGGTAACTTGTAACAACAGGAGCAAGTGGGGATGAGGGTACAATGAAAAGGATGTTATCCACGGGGATTATCGATGGTAAGGAACTGCAAGGCAGTGGGCACAGGGTCTCGAGAAACATCGAGGAGTATCTGGCGAAGCAAGCGATCATCGGTAATGTCGGGGCTCTTCGGGAGGAAGTGGGTACGAGAACCTAAGTGTCGGCGTTAGTAAATCCATTTTAACCCGAATAGAAGAGAGATCAGAGTCCCAGAGTATAGAAGAGGAATAAAAGATCCTAATACCACCCAATTGGTGACGTGGGCCCGTAAGCCACACAGCCTTGTTAGTAAAACAGTTTTTCAAAGACTAGACTCAACTTCAGCCAAGGAGTTGGAAAGGGGGATTCCTACAGGCAGTCGGCTCTGATACCAACCTATGACGCCCCCGGCTTAATCGTGCACTAACCATACACGCAAATGCACACGATCAAGCCTAAGGACTCACTTGAAGATATCACAACACAACTCTAAAACATAAATAAAGTCATACAAGCTTCATATTACAAGCCAGGGGCCTCGAGGGCTCGAATACATAAGCTCGCATACAAGCGTCAGCGGAAGCATCAGATATCTGAGTACAGATATAAAAGAAAACACAGATAGTCTTTTAAGAAGGCGGGGCAAAAGAAAACACTACGATCGAAAGGCGCAGGCCTCCTGCCTGGGACCCTATGATCCTACTCCTGGTCGTCGACAAGCTCGTAGTAGTAACCACCCTCGGGGTGGTAGTAGTAGTCGTCGGCGGGGGTAGCTGGCTCCGGGGCTCTGTCCTCTGATTGCATCAAAAGGGTATATGGGGAGAAGAAGAAAGGAAAGCTACCATGAGTACTCATCCGAAGTACTCAGCAAGCAAGGATCTACACTACATATTCAACATTATCAAAGAAAGGCTGTATATGTGGACTGGGCTGCAGAAATGCCAGAATAGAGAGAAGGCCTAGTCCTATCGAAGACTAGCATCTTCAGTGGTCTTGCAGCATTAGAAGAGTGTAGATTAGTATAGTATAAAGTAGTAGCAGTATTAAGTATCAACCTCGGCCAGAGATCCTTTCTTGACTCCCTGCGAGAAAGCAATCCCAGAGCCCTAGTATCCATTTCTCATCATAAGTATCCAGTTCTAGTTGTATCGATCGGGATACAACTCCGAGCGTCCGTTATCGAGGATCGGCTATGCATAGATTAGTTCTTCCCTGCAGGGGTGCACCAACTTACCCACCACGCTCGATTAACTCTGGCCGGACACACTTTTCTGAGTCATGCCCGGCCTCGGCCAAATGATACGCCGCAACCCGACCTAGACTTAATAGAGAGGTCAGCACACCGGACTAAACCTATGCACCCAGGGGTCTTGGGCCATCGCCCCGGGCGCTCCTGCACGTTGCGTACGCGGCCGGTGAGCAGACCTAGCAGCCTCTAGTACAACGGAGGGTGCTTAACACGGTCCAACCCAGCGCGCGCCACTCAATCGCTGACGTCCATTAAGCTTTGGCTGATGCATATGACGTAGAGTGCCCATAACTGTTCCCACGTGATGGTTAGTGCTATCGGGCCAGAGGCCCACTCGGATCAAATATCCAAACCGTTAGTGAATTAGGAGCGCGCGATAACGAGCAGAGACTCATGATCGATGTGACCCCATCACCCCGTCTCGAGGACTTGTGGCAAGGGCTAAGAATGCCCGGCCACGCCTCGTAATTTTCTCGTGGGTACTCTCTCTGGTCACCCGACTACACATCAATCGCATCACTTGCTCGCGCGGGTACCCCTCAGGGCCGACCCGACTTTATCATGGTTCATGGTTAAAGTCATAGTAACTGTGTGTCCAAACACCCGGGGGGAAACTGAGGAATCACCCTCGGCGAATCCCACATGATGTAGTCGTCAAGGTGAACTAAGGAGGAATCACCCTCAAGGTCCACTCTTGAGGAGTTGCATGACAACATCGTTACCGGGAGTGGAGAAGGAGGAATCACCCTCGATGACCACAACCGATGAACTAACCTACAAGGTTATCAATAGAAGTGCTGACGAGGTATCACCCTCGGCACTCGATAGTAACCCGGTAGTGTCGTACAACTAGGAGGGTGATGTGCGGTGCCGGGGCCTGGTCTTCAATCCCGCTGATCGGGTCTTCTGATAATCCAGCAGGGCAGTTGGGTCAAAATGGGGTCTCTGACGGGTCTCTAACCAGCCTATACTAAGCAGTTTAGGATAAGCAGGTAAGGTATCAATAGCAGGTTACAATAAACAGGCTATGCATCAGAATAGGTAAAGCACTAGCAGCAGCAATTCTAATGCAAGCACAAGAGAGAAGAGAATAGGCGATATCAGAATGTTCAAAAGGGGGGTGCTTGCCTGGAAGCTCTGCGGCAAGGGTCTGGTCATCAGGGGCGTAGTTGACCTCCGAAGCTGCGTCGGCCTCGGGGACTACTTCGTTGTCATGGTCTATCGAGAGAAGAGAGGGGAAGGAAACAAATAAATACACAGCAAACATATGCAACATAGAGTATGCCATGCCTACGGTGCAGTGCAGGGTTGCCTAAAGATTTGTCTAAGTCATTTCAGTTATTTTAGGATTTAAGTTAGATTTATTATCCGGTGTATATGCACTATTCATCTACCGGAAACAGAAGGAAAGTTATGGGTTCACCTCCGTAGAGGGTCCCGTCACGGAAACAGACGGCACGGTCAACTTCGTCTCGTCGTTCTGATCAACTTTCATGTACAAAGTTTTTTGATCCGAGCTACGGATTATTTTCTATGATTTTCTAAAGTTTTAATCATTTTTTGTAATTTATTTAATTATTTAATCCAACATTATCCATAACAGTGTCTGGTGACATCATCATGATGCAATGCTGAGGTCAGCACTCAACAGTGCGGTTGACTGGGGTCAAACCTGACCTGTGGGTCTAGTGGGACCCACATGTCGGTGGTAGTGGCACTAACAGAGGGGTTAGTCTAAACTAATTAGGTTACTTAGTGGGTGAGGGAGTCCTGGATTAGGGGGTCCTCGGGTATCCGGGCTATTTGATATGGGCCGGACTGATGGGGCGTGAAGATACAAAGCGGAAGACTTTCCCCCGTGTCCAGGTAGGACTCCCCTATGCGTGGATGGCAAGATTTGTGTCCGGACATGTAATTTCCTTCCTCTACGAACTGACTCTGTACAACCCTAGGCCCCTCCGGTGTGTATATAAACCGAAGGGTTTAGTCCGTAGAGGCTATCAGAATTCTCATAGGCTAGACAGCTAGGGTTTAGCCATTACGATCTCGAGGTAGATCAACTCTTGTAACCCCTATACTCATCAAATATAACCAAGCAGGACGTAGGGTTTTACCTCCATTAAGAGGGCCCGAACCTGGGTAAACATCATGTTCCCTTTGTCCCTTGTTACCTTCGATCCTCAGACGCACAGTTCGGGACCCCCTTCGGCTCCAGATTGAAGACCTTGAGCCATAGGCCGAAGTGTGGGGGGATGCGGAGTAGTGCCTCACACACGACGATGAACACCGAGATGTGGAGGAATGAATTTGGGGCTAGATCATGGAAATCTATCCCGTAATAGAACATAAGGCCCCGGACGAAGGGATGGAGGGGAAACCCTAGTCCGCGGAGGAAATGGGGGATGAATACAACCCTCTCGCCGGGCTCCGGAGTGGGGATGACTTGATCCTTGGCAGGGAGCCTATGGGCGGTCTCTGCGGACAGATATCCCGCCCCCCGGAGCTCCTTGACGTCCTTCTCGGTGACGGAGGAGGCCTCCCACTTGCCCTTTGAACTAGATCCGGACATGGTTGGGGAGGCTGGTTGCAGTGGGAAAGATTGAAGTTTGGGCGCTGGAGCTTGAGGATGAGAAAGCAGGAAAAGAAGGCGTGGGGAAAAAGAGGGATCTTTATCCTCTTATATAAGCGGTGAATATCAAGCGCCCCCCCCCTTCAAGCCTTAAAACTCGTCTGTTCCCAAGGGGTCACGCGAATGGCACGGTTGGATTACCCAAAACCGTATTGATGATGATCCCGTAATGGGTGGGCATGATCTCTGTTTTGACAAGACATGCCAATGGAGGCTGTGCCTCGAAATGCGAAGCGGGAGGCGTGAAAATAGTTCGAAATGTTAAGAGGCCAGACGTGACGTTTTGCCAAAAAGTTGTCAGTGAAAAGACACTGTTTTGTTTGATATCTTGCCTTCGCAGCTAAGGGCTGTAATAATTATACAGAGCCGGATATAGTTCTTTTGTTCAGAAGATTGCTTTGAAGTATTCAGGAGGAGGAACCCGCCTTGCAATGCCGAAGACAATCCGCGTGCCGAACACATCATCATTGAAGACTGGTTCAGGGGCTACTGAGGGAGTCCTGGATTAGGGGGTCCTCGGGTATCCGGGCTATTTGATATGGGCCGGACTGATGGGGCGTGAAGATACAAAGCGGAAGACTTTCCTCCGTGTCTGGGTAGGACCCCCCTATGCGTGGATGGCAAGATTTGTGTCCGGATATGTAATTTCCTTCCTCTACGAACCGACTCTGTAAAACCCTAGGCCCCTCCGGTGTGTATATAAACCGGAGGGTTTAGTCCGTAGAGGCTATCAGAATTCTCATAGGCTAGACAGCTAGGGTTTAGCCATTACGATCTTGAGGTAGATCAGCTCTTGTAACCCCTATACTCATCAAATACAATCAAGCAGGACATAGGGTTTTACCTCCATTAAGAGGGCCCGAACCTGGGTAAACATCGTGTTCCCTTTGTCCCTTGTTACCTTCGATCCTCAGATGCACAGTTCGGGACCCCCTACCTGAGATCGGCCGGTTTTGACACCGACAGTGGGTGGGGCCTAATGGCAGCGAGTGATTAGGGTTTTAATTAACTAACTAATTAACTGATTATTCATTTACTTTAATTTGTTTATCAGGCGGGTCCCACATGTCATAGACACGGGGCCGCCCAGTCAGCAGTTGACCGAAGTCAACTGGTCAAAGGGGGCCCTGGACCCACCAGTCAGTGGCCCAGGTGGTGCCACATGGACGCCACGTCGGACACCGGCCGGAGATGTGCCGGAGTTGGCTCCGGCGAGCCAAACGCGGCGGCGCTGCTCAGGTGGGGCGCGGGTTTTGCGCACAGTGGGTCTGCGGGGCTGTGGCTAGGGGCGTTCGAACGGCGGGATGACGCCACATCGAATGGCGGTGGTGCGAGGTGCAGTGGTGGCCGGAGCTGAGCGCTATGAGCTCGCCGGCGGCGAGGTGCTTCGGGCGATCTACGGAAACAACAAAACGGCGCGAGATCGAACGACCTAAAGAGCGAGGCAGGGCCTACGCAGTGCGGCGAGTGCAACGGTGGCACGCACGGGACCCTATGGTCGCCGTGGCTACGCCGGCGACGAGGCCAGGCGGTGGAGGGTGTGGCCTAACGCCGGAGCAGGGGCTACGGGTGACTAGAGGGGGTAGGGAAGGGCGCGTTCGGCGCAGGAGCTCACCACGGGAGCGTGGGGACTAGGCAGTGAGCTCGGGGAGGACCGGTGGTGCAGATCGACGGCGAGGTCGTGCGGTGGCCGTAGAGGAGGAAGAGGAAGACTGCGACGGCGGCGTTGCCTCTCGGTCCCTATCCGGTGTCGAGGAAGAAGAGGAGGACCACGCCGGAGCTCCTGGACTTGACGGAGCGGCGTATGGGTGACGGTGGCCGCGGCTACGACGAACGGCGGCGAGGGTGGCACTCGGGCATCCGCCCAAATCGAAGCAGAGAGGGGGCAAGGGGGGAAATGGTGGCTATGTTTGCGGGAGACGGGCGAGGGGGCTCGAGGCTCGCCCATATAGGGGCCGGGGACCGTGGGATGCTCGACACGACGACAGACATCGACGTGTCGGCGCGGGCGCGCGACAGCGCGCGGGAGGAGGGAGATGAGCTCCCGATGGGCTGGGCCGGATCCTGTAGCAGCAGGCCTAAGTGCACAGTAGCACTAGGCCCTTTTCTATTTTCCTCTTTCTGTTTTTGTTTTCTTTTCTGTTTCCAAATTGTTTGAGCACTAAATGACTTTTGTAAAATATGTGGCCTAGCTCATAATTGGCAGCGCAATATATCCTAACACCAAAAACTAGTCTGGGTAAAATACTATTTAATATTTAATTTGGATTAATAAAAAGGTTATCAAATGTTGCTTTTAGCCACTGTTTGAGGTTGTTAGAGTCACTTAACTAATCCCATTAAGGTTGGTTTCAATTTTATAATTGCTTATGAATTATTTGTTATTTAATGGACATTTTAGTTTCTGATTTGAACAACTTTTATTTTTACTTTGTATTTGAATTTCAATTTGAATTGGAATTTGAAATGAGATATGATGCAATGATGATCAAGCATAGTTAATCATGGTGACTTGGCATGATCAGAGGGTGATCACTGTGGTGTGAGGCTGGGGATGTTACAACACGCAGGTCATGTTAATCAATTTACATTATATAGTCATCTCATACAGAATCAAATTAATATGAGCACTGCTATACCACATCACATGCACATGCAAACCATCCTGCAAAACCAAGTTAGACGCCTCTAATCGGTTCATGCAAAAATTTATTTTACGTGGCTTCTAAGGTTTTGAAACAAACCGAAGCTACCAACGTCCATCATCAAGCATGATTATCCAAGTCGCTAGATTAACATTGCGGGGTGCATGAAACACGAGATAATAAAATCTTGAGCCCCATACTGAACTTCATCATACGCATGACCCCGTGCAGATCATATCTGCATTGCCCTTTCATCTGCGAAATTTCATCTTTCTTTTTAACTACGGTGGAATTCAATGAACTGTTAGCACTTCGTTGATCAATCAGGATTGCGGATTGCCAGAACATTGAAACTCCACCATGCTGTTATCAAGATCAGAAATATGCAAATTCCAGGGAAGCAACAAGAACATCGGGTAACAGATTTCATCTGCCACCAGCACAAATAATTTTCAGTAATAGAACTCATCTACTACCTAATTATATTGAAACTCCACCATGCTGTTCCATGCTGTTATATTATCATTCTTGGATGTTTTACAATCATTTTATAGCAACTTTATATCATTTTTTGGACTAACCTATTGACATAGTGCCCAGTGCTAGTTGTTGTTTTTGCTTGTTTTTTACTTCGTAGAATATTAGTATCAAACGGAGTCCAAACGCAGCGAAACTTTTTTGGAGAATTTTTTTGGACCACAAGACACCAGGTGGGTCAAAGAAGTACCAAAGGGGAGGCCCGAGGTGGGCACAACCCAGCAGGGCGTGCCCAGGAGCCCAGGCGCGCCCAGGGGGGTCGTGCCCCCCTCGGTGGCCTCTCGCACCGCCTCTTTGCCCTATAAATCCCCAAATATTTCAGAAACCCTAGGGAAGTCGATGAAACACAATTCCAGCCACCGCAAGTTCTAGAACCACGAGATCCAATCTAGACACCATCACGGAGGGGTTCATCATCCTCATTGGTGCCTCTCCGATGATGCGTGAGTAGTTCATCATAGACCTACGGGTCCGTAGGCAGTAGCTAGATGGCTTCCTCTCTCTCTTTTGATTCTCAATACAATGGTCTCTTGGAGATCTATTTGATGTAACACTTTTTTGCGGTGTGTTTGTTAGGATCTGATGAACTTTGAGTTTATGATCAGATCTATATCCATGAATATTATTTTAGTCTTCTTTTGATCTCTTATATGGATTATTATTTATAGCCTCCTATTTCTTCTTCTTCGAATCTTTGGTTTAGTTAGGTCAACTAGATCGATTTTTCTTGCCATGGGAAGAGGTGCAATGTGATGGGTTCGATCGTGCGATGTTCTTTCCCAGTGACAGAAGGGGCAGCAAGACACGCATGTATCATTGCTATTAAGGATAACAAGATGGGGGCTATTCCTACATGAATAGATCTCGTCTACATCATGTCATCGTTCTTATTGCATTACTCCGTTTCTCCATGAACTTAATACACTAGATGCATGCTGGATAGCGGTCGATGTGTGGAGTACTAGTAGTAGATGTAGGCAGGAGTCGGTCTACTAATCTTGAACGTGATGCCTATATATTGATCATTGGCTTAGATATCATCATAATTATTCGATCTTCTATCAATTGCCCAACAGTAATCGTATGCTATTTTCTTGAGAGAAGCCACTAGTGAAATCTACGGCCCCCGGGTCTATTCTTTATCATATTTGCTTTGAGATCTATTTTTATTCGCTTTTTTCAGATCTATTATTCCAAAAACCCAAAAATACCTTGCTGCACTTTTTTGTTACATATTTTATTTCGGGTTTTATCGAGATCCATTTATCCAATCTACACAATTTTTATCATGTCAACTTGACAATTTCTGGCGCCGTTACCCATAGAGGGATTGACAACCACTCATAAGCATCGGGTTGTGATAACCCACAAGTATAGGGGATCGCAACAGTTTTCGAGGGTAGAGTATTCAACCCGAATTTATTGATTCGACACAAGGGGAGCCAAAGAATATTTGCAAGTATTCGGCCAGGATTCTATTGGCCCACAACCCTCCAAGATGTGGTTGAGCTCGTCACCAAGTGTGAAGCCTGTCAGTTCCATTCCAAAAATATCCATCTGCCTGCCCAAGCACTCCAGACAATCCCTTTGTCATGGCCATTTTCGGTCTGGGGGCTCGATATCCTTGGCCCTTTCCCCCGAGCTACCGGGGGCTTTGAATTCTTGTTCGTTGCAATCGACAAGTTTACAAAGTGGCTAGAAGTAGATGCCGTGAGAAAGGTGACTGCTCAGTCAGCTATCAAGTTCTTGAAAGGATTGGTGTGCCGCTTCGGAGTCCCTGCCCGGATCATCACCGACAACGGCACCCAGTTCACGAGCCGCGCCTTCATGCAACATGTTCATGCCCTCGGAAGCAAGATCTCATTTGCCTCTGTCGCACATACCAGAAGCAATGGACAAGCTGAGAGGGCGAACGCTGAAGTGCTGCGAGGACTCAAGACAAGAACGTTTGATAAGCTGCGGAAGCATGGCAGGCGATGGATCGATGAGCTGCCGGTGGTTCTTTGGTCCCTCAGAACGACACCAAACCGAGCTACCGGGCAGACTCCCCTCTCCCTAGTTTATGGGGCAGAAGCAGTTATCCCCACGGAACTCATTTACGGGTCACCTCGAGTGCTTGCCTACAATGAAGTAGCGCAGGAACAGCACATGCGTGTCGCCTCCATGCTTCTCGAGGAGAACCGTCTCTGGGCTACTACGTGTGCTGCACGCTATCAGCAAGCCCTGCGTCGCTATCATAGCCGCAGGGTTCATGCCCGGTGTTTTGAGGAAGGCGACCTTGTCCTTAGGCGCGTTCAGTCCGCCAAGGGTACAAACAAGCTGTCGCCGAAGTGGGAAGGCCCTTACCAGGTAGTACGAGTCACCAGACCTGGCGCAGTCCGTCTGGAGACTGGAGATGGCATTCAATTGCAAAACTCATGGAATATTGAGCATCTCCGCAAGTTCTACCCGTAAGGCGCGGCTGTCGGGCCCTGCCCGGCAACCACCCTTTTGTACAGGCCTTGCCTCAGCTGCATGTAACCCCTTGTACAAAGCCAGACGCAGACTGAGGGAGTCCTGGATTAGGGGTTCCCCGGGCGTCCGAGCTATGTGACATGGGCCGGACTGATGGGCTGTGAAGATACAAGATAGAAGATCTTCTCCCGTGTCCAGATGGGACTCTCCTTTGCGTGGATGGCAAGATAAGCGTTCGGATATGAAGATTCCTTTCTCTGTAAACCGACTCTGTACAACCCTAGGTTCCCCCGGTGTCTATATAAACCAGAGGGTTTAGTCCGTAGAGGCAATCACAATTCCCATAGGCTAGACATCTAGGGTTTAGCCATTACGATCTCATGGTAGATCAACTCTTGTAACCCCTATACTCATCAAATACAATCAAGCAGGATGTAGGGTTTTACCTCCATTAAGAGGGCCCGAACCTGGGTAAACATCGTGTCCCCTGTCTCGTGTTACCTTTGATCCTCAGACGCATAGTTCGGAACCCCCTACCCGAGATCGGCCGGTTTTGACACCGACATTGGTGCTTTCATTGAGAGTTCCACTGTGTCGTCAGCAGAAGGTTCGATGGCTCGTTCGATCATCAACAACGATGCTGTTTCCTGGGAGACCTTCCTCCCCGGTCAACTTTTTGTGTTCGGTCGCCTCGAGCAGATCGACAGCTACGCCCCTGGTCATCAGATCAGTTTTTGGAATCTGAATTATGTCGCTGATATCCGAGGAGACTTGATCTTTGAAGGATTCACGGCTCCGACCACCGCTCTGGCCTTAGATCCGGAGCAAATCACTGGGTCCGGAGATGGGAGTTTGGAACCCGCCGGACTCTCCGCTATCGTGGAGCTTACTACCAGAGATCCAGAGGAGACCGTGTCATCGGCTATTCCGGAGTCAAACCGGATTCCCTTTATCACCGGAGAGCCGGACTCGTCCCCGGACTCTAAATCCGAACTCTTAAGCTCCATGACAAGTAAGCATGGCCAGGAGGCTTTCGCCTCACCCAGCGCCAAAGACTTTGGTCTCCCCGTCCAATCCTCGCCCTTAAGCGAGGCTCTGGACTTAATGCGATCCCTCGCCATTACAGAGGAACCACTTTCGAACTATGCCCAGCCCGGACTAGGGGCTGAGAGCGGGGAATTTTACGTCCCACCCACCACCCACTTGATAGCCACTGTCGAAGACTTAACCGACATGCTCGATTACGCTTCCGAAGACATCGACGGTATGGACGATGATGCCGGAGCCGAACCAGCTCAAAACCAGCCTATCACCGGGCGTTGGACTACCACTTCTACATACGACGTGTACATGGTGGATACACCCAAAGAGGACGACGATGGCAATCAGGATCCAATCGAGGACAAGCCCGTCGAAGTTCCACCAAAGCGACGATGTCAATGACGCCGTTCAAGATCGCGGCGAGGAAAGGAAAGATATACCGGCACCGGAGATAATGACACTCCGGAGAATGCCGAAGACTCGGAGCACCCCATCGAGCCTGCCGTAGAACAGGATGACGGGGAAGACGGACAAGTCAACCTAGACGAACCGACCGAGAATGATGATTTGGAGGACAGTAACTATTTACCGGCCTCCGAGGAGGAAGTCAGCCTCGGCAACGAAGATTTGATCGTGCCAGAGGAACCCCTCGAGCAAGAACGCTTTAGGCGACAGCTCATCGCAACAGCGAGGAGCCTAAAAAAGAAACAACAACGGCTTCAAGCCGAAGAGGATACGCTCAACGATAGATGGACTAAAGTCCTAGCAGCCGAAGAATACGGCCTCGAGCGCCCAATAAAGAGCTACCCGAAGCGCAAGCTACTACCACAATTTGACAACGAGGCCCTTGAGCCAATACCTCCAAGGTATAATCCTGCTGGTGAACCCGACCGACCACCACGCGGTCGGGACAGAGCGGCTACACACGCCGAACACCAGCCCGCGCCACCTCGCCGAAAAAGCAAGGGGGTAGCTGCTCCGGACTACACCTATGACCTACGATAGGAGCTGGACAATAGAGCCGGCCAGACCAGATCAATCTACGGATCAAGGGGACGTGCTCCAACAAGAGACGACGGCCGTCAAGCCTGGCATGATAAGCACAACCTCAACCGGGCTGAAAACCAAATACGGATATCGTCTGAATTCCATCATGACGTTGCCCGATATAGAGGCGCCGCACACCCCTTGTGCTTTACCGATGAGGTCATGCAGCACCAATTTCCAGAAGGGTTTAAACCCGTAAACATCGAATCATATGATGGAATGACAGATCCCGCGGTATGGATTGATGACTTTCTTCCACATACACATGGCCCGCGGCGACGATCTCCACGCCATCAAGTACCTCCCACTAAAATTAAAGGGACCGGCTCGGCACTGGCTAAACAGCCTCCCAAAAAACTCCATTGGCAGCTAGGAAGATTTGGAAGACGCCTTTAGAGACAACTTCCAAGGCACATATGTCCGGCCTCCAGACGCCGATGACCTTAGTCATATAGTCCAGCAACCCGGAGAGTCATCCCGGAAGCTCTGGACCAGGTTCCTAATTAAAAAGAACCAAATTGTCGACTGGCCGGACGCCGAAGCCCTCGCAGCCTTTAAGCACAGCGTCCGGGATGAGTGGCTCGCCCGACACCTCGGCCAAGAAAAGCCGAAGTCCATGGCGGCCCTCACCGCACTTATGACCCGCTTTTGCGCGGGAGAAGATAGCTGGCTAGCTCGTCGAAGCAATAGCACCAGCGACCCTGGCACCTCCGAAGCCAGAGACGGCAACGGAAGGCCACGACGCAACAAACACAAGCGTCGAAGCAACAATGTAGATACTGAAGATACGGCGGTCAACGCCGGATTCAGTGGCTCTAAACCCGGTCAGCGGAAGAAGCCATTCAAAGGAAACAAAGATGGTCCATCCAGTCTGGACAGAATACTCGGTCGACCTTGCCAGATCCACGGCACCCCCGACAAGCCTGCCAATCATACCAACAGAAATTGTTGGGTTTTTAAACAGGCCGGTAAGCTAAACGCCGAACATAAGGGAAAAGGGTCGCCCAGCGAGGACGATGATGAAGAACCTCACCCACCGAACACAGGGGGGTAGAAGAAATTTCCCCCCGAGGTAAAAATGGTGAGTATGATATACGTTACACATATTACCAAGAAGGAGCACAAACGAGCGCTAAGGGACGTCTATGCCGTAGAGCCAGTCGCCCCAAAATTCAACCCATGGTCGGCTTGTCCGATCACCTTCGATCGAAAGGATCACCCGACCAGTATCCATCATGGAGGTTCGGCAGCTTTGGTCCTCGATCCAATTATCGATGGATTCCACCTTACGCGAGTCCTCATGGACGGTGGTAGCAGCCTTAACCTGCTTTATCAGGACACTGTCCACAAAATGGGTATTGATCCGTCAAGAATCAAGCCTACTAAAACCACCTTCAAAGGAGTAATACCCGGTGTAGAGGCCCGCTGCACGGGCTCAATCACATTGGAAGTAGTTTTCGGTTCGCCGGACAACTTCCGAAGCGAAGACTTGATCTTCGATATCGTCCCCTTCCGCAGTGGTTATCACGCATTGCTCGGACGTACTGCCTTCGCCCGCTTCAATGCAGTCCCGCATTATGCTTACTTAAAGCTCAAGATGCCTGGACCACGAGGCGTTATAACAGTCAATGGAAACATGGAGCGCTCCCTCCGTACAGAGGAGCATACCGCGGCCATCGCATCCGAGGTGCAGGGTGACCTCGCTAAGCCGAATACTACACTGGCAGTCAAGCCCCCAGACACGGCTAAACGAGTCCGGTCTACCCTGCAGAACAACAGTCCGGCTCATTCAGAGCTAGATTAGCAATTCAGCCTCCGTCAATGCCCCAGCCTGATAGCGGCGTACGTACCACGCGTACATAACTACGCATTAAAAATACCATGGGCAAGGACGGAGGCATGCTAAACATAAGGTCCACGATACGGATTGACCCTATCCGGACCTCCATATTGCTCCACCTCTTTTCTTCTTGTTTTTATTTTTCAGGTTCTTTACAACTTACATCAACCCCTGGTGGTAATATGGGCCGCCTTCCAGGCCCCTTATGCAAAATCAATTATTGATCCTCTCAAAGGATCATACACCAAGGTGACAAGCGGCGCAGACGTGCGGCAGAGTGTCCAGAGGATCTTCAAGATCAAATTTTCAATTTTAGGACCCGTATACAGCTTTCCCTTGTCTTCGGCATGTAAAATAGCCGTGATGCTTATCGCATCTTCCGTACAAATACGTTTGACGTACCAATCAGACTATAATGGAAACAGTTTTGCCCAACCCTGTTAAGCATTGGCTTACTTTTTTCTGTTTTTCCACTTCACGTCCGAATTGGCATATATACCTTGGTCCGACTTTAATCGCCAGGGGCTCTATATGTATCTTCAACAATTAAAAGTCCGAACACTCTCAGAGTGCACTTCGGCGTCCCGAATACTGCATTATATGCATCGGCTCTGAATCACGTCTTTGGTCAATAGTTGGGTTGCCCGGCTCCTGTGCTTGCTACCTTACGTTCCGTTTTCGGCTAAGGTAGTAAAGGGAGAACTACTGCGATTGTGTTTCCGGCTAGCCCGGTCAAGCACCTCAGTAGAGAAAGCCGAAAACTGACTGTCGTGATACGGCGAGAGCTGGTCAGCAATTCGGCGACTTATTAAATCTTTAGCGATTTTTTCTGTATTACACGAAGGACTGGCTTTTTTTAGTCACGCGTCTAAGGCATCCAAGTTCGATAGCCGCATACGCACCAGGGGCTACCTTACAGCCCCATTGTCAAACTCCTATGGCTAAGTGAGAGTGGTAAAGCCACATAGTCCGATTGCCTGGTTCGCCGCACTGACACCTCCTTTACGGACCAAGACGTTGGGTCAAGTGTGATTATGTGCTATTCCGAACACCCCCGTAGTATCTACGTGGGGGCTGAAGCCGACGACTGGCAAACTCTCAAAGATAAAAACGGCCGCACAGGAGGAAAAATAATGTAAGATTACAGGCACAAATATATTACAAAGGCCTTGGTTTATAATACAATGTCTGGGCAGCTCGGATACATTTACTCGAACATAATATCCTTTGAGCATTGACCCTCTATCAAGCGGGCACCCTCAAGGACATCGTCAAAGTAGCGCTCCGGCTTGCGGTGGATCTTACCTCCAGGCGGTTCCTCAACTGCCACATCGGCTGCCTTCATCTTCGCCCAGTGCATCTTGACACGGGCGAAGGCCATCTGTGCACCCTCTATGCATGCCGACCGCTTAACTGCATCAATTCGGGGCAGCGCGTCGACGAGTCGCTGCACTAGGCCGAAATAGCTGCTCGGCACAGATTCGGTTGGCCACAGCCGGACTATGATGTCCCTCATGGCCAATCCGGACATCCTATGCAGCTCGGCCCACTGCGTCATCTGGTCATTTAACAGCGCTGGGCGCTCCCGCGCCGCGAACTGTGACCAGTACAACTTCTCCGTCGTGTGCCCTTTTTGGGCCCGGAAGAATTGCACGGCATCAGCAGCACTCCTCAAAAGATCCGCAAAGGTGTCTGGAGAATTCCACAGCCGAGTGAGCAAGGCATACTTCTGACTGCCAAATTTGCTCTGTAAAAGAAAGGGCTTACCAGCCGCTATCTGTCCGGCTTGCCGGATCTCCTCGCGAGCTGCTCGGGATTCGGTCCGCCTTCTTCGGCCTCTTGGAGGGCCTTGGCGAGATCAGCCGCCTGGGCTTTGTTCTTCTCTTCTAAGGACTCGCACTTGCTAGCGGCGTCCTTGAGCTCCTGCTCCAATTTGGCCACCCGCTCCTCGTATTGGCAACGGGCGGCCTGCTCGGACTTCAAAACCGTGGCCGCTGTATCAGCGGCCGCTTTGGTCACCTTTGCATGCGCTTTGGCCTGTGCAAGAGCACCCCTGAGGGTCTCGACCTCCGCAGCGCCGCCTGTACCCATCCACATATCAGCACATGAGTTTTTACTCAGAGTTTATGTCTCAATACAGACACGAATGCGATATGTGGTATATACCTTGTGCCTCGTTGAACCGCTTGTTAATAAGGACAATGTCCTTCTCGGCCAGCTCCAGTTTCCGCTTGCGTTCGGAAACCTCAGCGGCCCCGGCGGTTGCCATTAACATTGAAGCCTGTTTATCAAAATAGACAAGATTGATATATCCTGCGAATATTTGATCCTCTGTTCGGCTCTTTTTTAAGAACCAAACAGAGTCTCAGGGGCTACTATCTATACACAGGCGTATTTTTCGTATGAAAAGCAGCTAAAAATATTACATCGCATACCTCAAAGCCTGTTAATAGGCTGGTGAAGGCTTTGTTCAGCCCGCTTTTGGCGGACTGAACCTTTTCAATCACCATACCCATCAGGGTACGGTGCTCCTCCACGATGGAAGCACGGCAAAGTGCCTCCCTCAATGTGTCCGGTGCCTCCAGATTGACAGAGGCCGCCGGGGGAGTCAGCACTCTCCCCTCCTTCAAAGGGGGCTGCTCGCTCGGCTCCGGAGCTGTTTGGGTTTTCGGAGTGGTATTCGGCCGGGATCCGGACTTGTCTGGGCCACCGTCGTTAGTATCCGTAGGGGTTTTATCCCCCATGTTTTCGGCAGCCAGGGTATTACCCTCCGGCGCCTCCTTGTCGGCCTCCCACACCTCTCTGTGGCCTGGGGAGGTCTTTTGGGACAATGCCTCGGTGTTATCCGCGGCGGGCGGCGGAGAGGCTCGTGGAGGCGTTTCGCTCTCCATCATCCCCGGCGCTAAGGAATTCCCCGAAGACAATGATTGTTGAGGGAGAACGCGGGCCGGACTAAAATGCATAAATGATATATTATCCCACAATTCGTGATAGGTCGGGTGTGTGTATAGTATCTTCGAATACTTACGATTCGACAAGGGGCTTCACCCTGGGGCGCAGCTGAGGGATGGCTTCGGCATTTGAATCCGAGTCATCCGAGAGGGATATCTTCCCCCGCTTGGACGCCTCTGCCTCCGGATCTACGGAAGCTACCCTCTTTTTCCCCTTGGGAGGAGGGTTATCTTCTTCCTCCTCCTCCTCTTCATCTCCATCCCCCTCGTGGGAGGAGGGAGCCTCGGTCCCTCCGGACATAGCGTCCGAAGTACCTTTATGATGGGGGCCGTTCTCGGCCTCCTTGCTCTTTTTCTTGGCCTTCTTCTCCGGCGCCTGGTATGGCGCCGGGACCAGCATCCTCGTTAGCAAAGGATCAGCTAGGTTTTCGGGGAGTGGAGCCGGACACCTTATCCGCTCCGCCTTCTTTGTCCAGTCCTGTTTAAAGGATTGAATCCTCAGTACATCCCCTTGAATTAATGAACTAAGTTGTGTTCGGAAATTTAACACTTACCGGGGTGGCTGGATGAGTGCAGTCGAGGCCGATGTCCTCGGATGTCTTCGGCCACGACTTCTGGGCCTTGAAGAGCAGTTTCCAAATCTCTTTGTGTGTCGTGCCAAAGAATCGTTGCAGGGTCCGCGGCCCTTCCGGATTGAACTCCCACAGGCGGAGGGGCCTTCGCTGGCAAGGAAGGGTTCGGCGGACGAGCATCACCTGGATCACGTCGGTAAGACTGGTGTCCTTTTCTATGATACTTTTAATGCGCTTTTGCAGCATCAACACCTCGTCGGACGATCCCTAGTCCAGACCCTTGTTGGTCCACGATGCGAGCCGCAACAGAGGTCCAGATCTGAATGCGGGAGCGGCCGTCCACTTGGTGCCGTGGGGTTCGGTGATATAGAACCACTCCTGCTGCCATCCCTTGACGGTCTCCACAAAGGCCCCTTTGGGCCATGTAACGTTGGTGAGCTTGCTCACCATGGCGCCGCCGCAATCCGCGTGCTGCCCGTCAACCACCTTCGGCTTTACGTTGAAGGTCTTGAGCCACAGGCCGAAGTGTGGGGGGATGCGGAGAAACGCCACACATACGACGATAAACGCCGAAATATGGAGGATGGAATTCGGGGCCAAATCGTGAAAATCTAGCCCGTAATAGAACATGAGACCGCGAATAAAAGGGTGAAGGGCAAACCCGAGTCCGCGGAGGAAGTGGGGGATGAATACAACCCTTTCACCGGGCTCTGGAGTGGGGATGATCTGCTTCGGAGCAGGGAGTCTGTGCTTAATCTCCGCAGTCAAGTACCTCGCCTCCCGAAGCTCCTCAATGTCCTTCTCCATCATGGAGGAGGCCACCCACTTGCTTTGAGAGCCGGATCCGGCCATGGTCGGAGAGATTGGTGGTGGGGGGGGGGGGAAGATTGGAACTTGGGCGCTGGAGCTCGAGGATGGAGAGGCAAAGGGAAGAAGGAGGCGTGGAGTAAAAAGATGGATCTTTATCCGTTTATATAAGCCGTGAATATCAAGCGCTCCTCCCCTCAAGCTTTAAAATTTGCCTATTCCCAAGGGGTCGTGCGAGCGGCACGGTTGGATTACCCGAACCCGCATTGATGGAAATCCCGCAATAAGGGGACACGATCTCTGCTTCGACAAGACGTGTCAACGAGAACCGCGCCTCGGAACGCAAAGCGGAGGCTGCAAAACGGTTCGAAATGATAATAAAGGCCAGAACATAACGTCTCATCGGAAAAGCTGTCAGTAGACATGACTTGTTTTGTTTAAGTATTTTGCCCTTGTGGTTCAGGGTTGTAACTATTATACAGAGCCAGATACAGTTCTTTTGATCAACTACTTTGAAGTATTCGGAGGAGGAACCCGCCTTGCAATGCCAAAGACAATCCGCGCGCCGAACACATCGTCATTGAAGCCTAGTTCAGGGGCTACTGAGGGAGTCCTGGATTAGGGGGTCCCCGGGCGTCTGAGCTATGTGACATGGGCCGGACTGATGGGCTATGAAGATACAAGATAGAAGATCTTCTCCCGTGTCCAGATGGGACTCTCCTTTGCGTGGATGGCAAGATAAGCGTTCGGATATGAAGATTCCTTTCTCTGTAAACCGACTCTGTACAACCCTAGGTTCCCCCGGTGTCTATATAAACCGGAGGGTTTAGTCCATAGAGGCAATCACAATTCCCATAGGCTAGACATCTAGGGTTTAGCCATTATGATCTCGTGGTAGATCAACTCTTGTAACCCCTATACTCATCAAATACAATCAAGCAGGACGTAGGGTTTTACCTCCATTAAGAGGGCCCGAACCTGGGTAAACATCGTGTCCCTTGTCTCCTATTACCTTCGATCCTCAGACGCACAGTTCGGGACCCCCTACCCGAGATCAGCCGGTTTTGACACCGACACAGACCCTGAGCAACAGAGGAATAAATGAAGCGTTGGGGGCCCCCGACAAGTTGCATGCATGCATAAGCATATCATAAGCATCACATGATTCATGTAGATAGGTTGCATGATCATGTAGATAGATTGCATCTGGCATCATCTTCATTTGCATAAACTACAGGCTCCTTTCGTGGACTTAGTCCTAGGAAGAGGATGCGAAGACAAGCCAGCACTGTGGTCTCCGGCAAGCCAAACAGATAAGTTCCGTCTCTTATCCATACATGTTCCGTGAGTAGGACTTGTGCATATGGAAACCTCGCCACCTCGGAAACAAAGGTACTCCCATCTACTGACACGAACGCTGCTTCGGTCAGGATGGTCATAGTGGCCTTTGGCTGAAAGGGGTTGGCGGGGGGCTGGTCCCTCCCAATGGGTTCTGTGCCCGGCAGGCTCAGCCTCACGGCAGCAGTCCTATGGGGTGCCGGCAAGGTAGCTTACCGGGATCTACTTCTTTACGTGAAAGTATGGAGGCGTTTCACCTCTGGATGGATATCGTACATGCACAAGTGCCCGGCAAAGCTTATCTTTTTCATTAATATGTTGATCAACAAGTACACATCTCACAGAACATAAACATGGATACGAGAGATTACATTATTTGAACTAAAATTTGGCAAGTGCCTACAGATTTAAGATTAAAAAAAGGTAAGTGCCCCGTAATGCCTTTTCTTGTCCCTCTCCTCCTAGGCACGGAGGTAGAAGGCGAAGAGGGCAAAAGGAGTGCCTAGGCAGAAGCTCAGCCTGACCCTGTCGGGCTCCAGGAGAGGTTGCCCGGCGGGGGAGAGAGGGCGTGGACGAAGGCGACGGTGAAGAGACCGGCAGAGACGACCCGTCAACCACCACCACCAAGGCCAGGAGGACACAGCAGGGCTAACAGAGCTGCAGCCCAAGAGGAAGCCTGCCGGGGTCCAGCTAGAGGACTGCTGGAGGAGCCAGGGGGCACCATCACCACCTCTGCACCCAACCTCCCGGCAAACCACCTTGCCGAGGAGAAAATGCAGGTGCAGATGATGGTGCTGCCGCCTGATGAAGATGGTGCGGGCGACATTCAGCCGGAGTCGGAGTCGTCGCCCTCCCGATCGCTGCCGTCGTCATCGCCGTCACTATCCTCCTCATCGCTTTCGCTCGAGGAGGAGCTTTCGTTGTCGGTCGAGCTCTCCGCGCAGCACCCTAAGCGAGCTCCCGAGCGCCCAAAGACCTTGACGGAAAGCAGGCCGCTCTCCATTAGTTTAAACTAGAGAACGTGCCCCTCCAACAAGCTATGGGTTCGGGCAAAGGTCTTCCAGCCACGGCGGAGGTACATATCATGAGGAGCAGGGAAGTCAACATCAACCCACATGCCACCATTCCCACAGCCCCTCATATGCAACCTCAGTGCACGCGGCTGTTCGAGCTCCATCACCCTTGAAAATGGAGTAGGGAGGCGGAGGTGGCCGCGCGGAGGCTTATACAACCTGATGACGAACTCCAAGGGTTGATCTCCGATGTGGCCTTCCATCGGGGAAGGAGCATCCGGTGCGGGTGCAATTGAGGTGCCGCCCCGGCCTCCTCGGCCGCGCACACCGCGACGACCTCGGCCGTGCCCCCTTCCGCCTCCTCTCACAGCGAGTTCAACCCCCACATCATCAAGAGGAGGGGGGAGACGCTGTCGAGCAGAATTTCTCGTTGCCACCACCGGAGTACCACCACGCCCTTGCCCCCTCAACATGGCAAGCAAGGGAAGCTTTGAAAGGGAGAAGGAAGGTGTGTGAGCAGACACACTACTCCTACCCCCCTTTTTATAGGAGAACGAGGCAGGGGGCTGGCCTCTCGTCCAGCTGGCGACCGCCCTGCTCCTCCAATGCGGTTCCCCTGCGCCTCCAATGGCTCAGGGAATCAAAGCCGCCCCTCTGCACCACTCGGCGACGCCTGGCTTTCTGCCATGGCACCCGTTCTCGCGCCCTCCGCGTTCACCACCTACCCTACGCAATACATGTGGTACACGTGGCGGAGGCGCCCCGGGGCAGGAGGCAAGTGGGATGGCGGTTTCCTACCCCGTGATCGTGGGGCGTGGGCTGCCCACAGATCGTGGTCCAGTTTCTCCCCTAAACGTTTCCAACGATGTGCGGGAAAACCGGAAACTGGCCCAAGCTCAGGTTAATGAAGAAGCAAAGAAGATCTCAAAGGGCGGAGCCGCCCTTATATTTCTGCCTGTGCATTGGTTAGGGCCTACCTCGACAACGCCCAGCGGCGCGTTCGTGCCAGGCCCGGGGGCTCCTATTGGTGCAACAGACCCTGGGTCCATTGCACGGACTGTGCACAGGCCAGAGACAAGATTACAAGACCAAGATCAGACCAAACAAGGAGGATCAATTCCTTTGAAGGATCCAAGTGCAAGTCGAGAAGACCAAGGTGAGCCAGAGGAACAAGGCATCGCTAAGGGAAGGACCTACCTTGCCGGGCAGGCAAGCTCGGCAGGGTTGGGTTTTGCCCCGAAGCAAGCTCCCAGATCATCCCGGCAGGCCTGCCGGGGCTGGCGGAGGCAAGCCACTCCACCTCACAAGCGACGCAACTCATTAATCAAAGCGGTGTCGAGCTCCAAGGTGACTAAGTGGCTGCTTTTTGCCACTTGGCAGCCACTTCCTACAGCAAACACCTCCATATGACACCCGTCCTGAGACATGTCAAACGAGCAGGCGCGAAGCTGGCAAAATAGCCTGGCAGGGCCTGCCGGGCGGGCTGTGATGTGACACTGAGCGGCGCATTTAATGCGCTCTATCAGCCTGTAGAGTTAGATATGATAGCACTGTTAGCTATCTAATCAGTACGCAAAGACTTATTTGCCACTGTGGTGACCCTTAATCTATAAAAGGAGGCCCATGGCGACCGTAGAAAGGGTTGGTTGGACCCTCGCATATTCATACGCTCGTAGCCACTCTCGCCCCCAGAGCGACCTGGGTGGGCGAGTGTGCTACGTCCACCACCATTATCCACCATCAATCCACCAAAGCAGGATTAGGGTTTTACGCCTCACGGTGGCCCGAACCTGGGTAAAGACTGCCCGTGTGATCTCTGCCGTGCTGCGCGACGCTTCTACACTCTTTGTGCAACGTGCCCATCCCCCCGCCGAACCAAAAGGGGCTCATGGTCCCATAGGTGGCCGTGGTTTCCCACGACACGAGTCCACGGAGGGCTCCACCCATGAAGGGTCCACGAAGAAGCAACCTTGTCTATCCCACCATGGCCATCGCCCATGAAGGACCTGCTTCACTTGGGTAGATCTTCATGAAGTAGGCGATCTCCTTGCCCTTACAAACTTCTTGGTTCAACTCCACAATCTTGTCGGAGGCTCCCAAGCGACACCTAACCAATCTAGGAGACACCACTCTCCAAAAGGTAATATATGGTGTGTTGATGATGAACTCCTTGCTCTTGTGCTTCAAATGATAGTCTTCCCAACACTCAACTCTCTCTCACAGATTTGGATATGGTGGAAAGATGATTTGAGTGGAAAGTAACTTGGGGAAGGCTAGAAATCAAGATTCTTGTGGTAGGATTGGTATATCTTGATCTCAACACATGAGTAGGTGGTTCTCTCACAGAAAATGTAAGCTAGAAGTGTAGGCACGTTTTGATGGCTCTCTCACATATGGAGAAGGGGGTGGAGGGGTATATATAGCCTCCACACAGAATCCAACCATTACACACATTTGACCCAACTCGGTTAGACCAAATAGAAGAACTCGGTGAGGCCGATTCAGTTCAAAATGTGAACGTTAGGAATCTCGGTGGGACCGACTGGAACAACTCGGTGGGACCGATGTGCTAGGGCTAGGGCAAAACCTTATCTCGGTGGTGCCAATTGCGTGAACTCGCTGAGACCGATTTTAGCAAAGAGCAAACAGAGAGTTGGTCAAGCAAACTCGGTGTGACCGATCGCTCATTTTGGTGAGACCAAAATGTTACAAAACAGAAACAGAGAGTTTGCAGGGCCATCTCGGTGAGACCGAGATCCGTATCGGTGTAACCGAGGTGTTAGGGTTTCTGGCAGTGGCTATGTCAAATGAACTCGGTGGCGCCGGATAGGAAAATTTGGTGGGGCCGAGTTTGACTTTGGGTTTTGGACATATTTGGAATGAGAAAGTGGTTGAGGGCTTTGGAGCAATATCACTAAGCATTTTGAGCAAGTAGACCATTAAGCAACACCTCATCCCCTTTTAATAGTATTGGCTTTCCTATGGACTCATTGTGATCTTGGATCACTAAAATAGAAATGAAGAGTCTTGAGCTTTTGCCAGTATGTGTCCTTAGCATTTTGAAGGGGTTCCACATCCTCTTGTCCTTACCACGCCATTGTTGAACTTGTCTGAAATACACTAGATAAAAGCATTAGTCCAACAAGAGATATGTTCACATACTCAACTATCATTTAGTCTTCTATGATTGCTGACACTCACGACATATTTATGGAGCAAAAGTTTCAGTCAAACACATAGGAAGATGGGGGTTTATAGTTTCCATCTCCCAACTTATTTACCTCGAGGATAATGTGAACAATAATAACTCATGATTACCTACAAAACTGGATATATATGCCTGGATCTTTCTCCACTACATGATCCTTGCCAAGTAGAGAATAATTAAGAATGGAATAGGGATGAACATTATTGACTCTTGCATAAAAGTAAATAAAGAAAAGTAAAAGATAGGCCCTTCGCAGAGGGAAGCAGAGGTTGTCATGCACTTTTTATTTTTGGATGTGCAAGCTCTTAATGGAAAGGAACATCACTTTATATTGCACCTTGTGATAGCAACCTTTATTATGCAGTCCGTCACTTTTATTTCTTTACCCATCACAAGTTCGTATAAGCCTTATTTTCCCATACAATAAAATATCATACATATTTAGGAGCAATTTTTATTGCTTTACGCACCGATGACAACTTACTTTAAGGATCTTATTCAATCCATAGGTAGATATGATGGACTCTCGTGGCAAGAAACTGGGTTTAAGGGTTTTGGGGTGCACAAATAGTATCTCTACTTAGTACGAATTTTGGCTAGCAAGAGATTATAAGCAAGCACCACATGTTAGAGGATCCATGACAATATAACTTCTGTGTGAATATAAGCAAACATAACTCATTACGTTGTCTTCTTTGTCCAACATCAACTATTTGATCAAACATAGAATATTTGATGGGGGCTCACAATCATAAAAGATGTCCAAGATTGTATATTTATATGTGAGACCTCTCTTTATTATTTTTCATGAATTTCATCAATGACCAATGCTATATATGTTTGTTAACTCCCAACAAATTTTATCAACCATACTTCTTTTATGTGAAGTCATTACTCCCCATGGAAATAGTGTATGACTTTTTATTCTTTTCATTGCTAAGATCAAAGAAGGTAAAGCAACAAACTCAAACTACTCTTTATTATATCTCTCTCACACTCGATTACATAGATAGATAGATAGATCACAAAACAAGCACTCAAACTAAATCATAATAAAACTTTATTCTTCTAAATCATGAAATAACTAAGGATCAAACTAGGATAGATAACAATGGTAAAAGTGACGGTGATACGATACCGGGACACCTCCCCCAAGCTTGGAACAAGCCAAGGGTGGTGCCCTTTACTCAAGTGTCTTTCTTCGGTGATGATGGTGGTGAGGTAGTAGTCATATCCCCTGTCTTCCGAGGCATAGGCTTCCCATGAATGCATCTCCGGAATCCTGAAAGTTGCAGACAAGCTCATGCCCTTAAATCTAGACTCATACTCACAGTTTTGTTTTTGTAGATCAAAAACTTGGGCCTGAAGGTGATCAATCCGGTCATTTAGTTTGAAGATGGCATCTCCAATTTCCTTACTATCCCACTTGTGCTCACGAACGAACTCGATAATCATGGAGTGATTGGCACTAAAACCGCGCTCCACCATCCCTTGGCACTTGAAAATCTCCTGCCCCACAACTTCGAGCCTGGCCTTCTCTCTTCCATCCTTCTTGGGCCCTTGAACGTCCCGATGTGAAGCCCCACTCACACAGCTCAATGGTTTGGGGATGTTTCATCACGTCCGGAAGGTAAGGGTTGATGACCTTCTCATAGAACTTGTCCTTGGATGAACTTGGAGGTGCCATGATGCTCTAGATCTGTCAGAAAATAGCCTGAAACAAGAACAGAGGGAAAACTTGCGATGCGGTGGTCAAAACAGCGAGGAGTATATATATTGAATTTTTCCCATGCAGGACAAGTAATGTAGCAGAAAATGGAGTCAGGAAAGTCCACGGGGGAGCCACGAGCTCACATGGCGCGCCCCAGGGGGGTGGGCGCGCCCCCTCAGCTCATCGCTCCCTCGTGCACTTTCCTGTTGTTTATTATTTTCCTAATTTTTTATATATTCTAAAACAAACAAAAAGTACCTTTATGGAACTTTTGGAGTCGGTTTACTTACCGTATCACATATCGACTATTTTTCAGGATTCTGGAGCGTTCCGGGAGGTCTCTTTTATGTGTTCCTCCGGTGTAATGGTTTGAATATTAGTCCCAACATTAATGGGCGTACCTAAGATATAATTTTTAATTCTTTTTTCCATTAACCACTCTCGGATTAGTGACCTCGGCATTGTTGACCTTGATAGCTCTGAAGCGATAAACTTCTTCGACGATATATGGTCCTTCCCATTTAGAGAGAAGATTTCATGCAAAGAATCCGAAATGGGAGTTGTACGAACTTGATCATCCACTTTAAATTCTCATTTTTGTATTCTTTTGTCATGCCATCTTTTAACTTTTTCTTTAAACAACTTGGCATTTTCATAAGCTTGTGTCCTCCATTCATCTGGAG
The DNA here is from genome assembly GCA_011799875.1 of Thinopyrum elongatum. Classification (NCBI taxonomy): domain Eukaryota; kingdom Viridiplantae; phylum Streptophyta; class Magnoliopsida; order Poales; family Poaceae; genus Thinopyrum; species Thinopyrum elongatum. The sequence goes on from CM022299.1 coordinate 209,795,031, forward strand.
AACTAATATCAAATAACCTCTTTTCACTGGCAAGCTTGAAATCATAGTTGAGTTCTTTAATTGCCCAATAAGCCTTATGTTCTAACTCAAGAGGTAAATGACATGTTTTTCCATATGCCATTTTATATGGAGGCATACCCATAGGGTTTTTGTAAGCTGTTCTATAAGCCCATAAGGCATCATCCAGTTTCTTAGATCAATTCTTTCTAGATCTATTGATAGTCTTTTGCAAGATTAACTTTATTTTTCTATTGCTCAGTTCAACTTGATCACTTGACTGAGGACGATATTGTGATGCAATTATACGGTCAACATCATATTTAGCTAGGAGTTTATGGAATGCACCATGAATAAAAATGAAGCACCATCAGTAATTAACTATCTAGGGACTCCAAATCTCGGAAAGATAACTTCCTTAAGCATTTTAATAGATGTGTTATGATCAGCACACTAGTTGGAATAGCTTCTACCCACTTAGTAATGTAATCAACAACAACTAAAATATGAGTATACCCATTAGAGGAAGGAAAAGGTCCCATATAATCAAAACCCCAAACATCAAATGGTTCAATGACAAGTGAATAATTCATAGGCATTGTCGGTGTACTAAGTATTGGGCCACTAGTACCCCTTACTTGTGCACGGGCAGTTGTAGCCGTCCTCGCGGCAAGCCTTGCCGGGATCAGCTCGAGGTCGATTTAAGTCATCAAGGAAATCATCAAGTCAGAGATCTGAGAATCAGCAAATAAGCAAAGCTGGTAATCGAAGGCCAGCTTCCCCTGCAAGACCCTTGCCGGGATGGCTCGTGGAGCCCGGCAAGCCTCGGCGCCCGGCAAGGCCTGGTTCCCAGCAAAGCTTGGCGTCCGGCAAGGCTGGGCGCCCGGCAAGATTCTGCCACTATGCCACCGCTTCGGCACAGTAATGAGTTTGACATTCTGGGTCCTTCTCTGGATGTGTGGCAACGCGCCAGTGGAGGAGGGCTTAAGCGGTGCTGATGGGATGGCCCCTTTTTCCATCCCCAAGAAAGTGAGGACACCTAAACGGACACCTCACGGTGCATTAAATGCGTTTGTCCTAATCCGTCAGGGGTTAGGTATGATACCCTGTAGCTACTTTACACCTCAATGTATGTACATTTTGCCACTGTGGAGACCCCTTTGGGCATATAAAAGGAGGCCCAAGGCAACTGCTACAGAGGAAGAGAACTTCTGGCCCATTCTGCATGCATAGCTGCTCTTTGAATGTACTGTTCATTGCGAGCGCTCCTGAAGGCTGGGCTCAAGAACATCAATAAGAACACAAAGCAGGAGTAGGGTTTTACGCTGATCAGCGGCCCGAACCTGGGTAAAAACTTCCCGCGTTGATCACTGGTTCTGCTCTTTGCGTATACCTCTCCCCCCGCCGAATTGTAAAGGGATCTCTCGGGATCCCATAGGTGTCGTGCCCCGACATCTTTGGCGCGCCAGGTAGGGGGATTGAGGTTTGCATGAACCTGATCTGGTGGTCGACGCCCTAGTTCCTTCATCATATTCATCGTCATGCCGCCCAAGAAGAAGAACATTGCGGCAACACAACCGTCCGGGTCCATTTTGCCCGCGCCTTCGCAGACAGGCGATGGTGTGGGTGCAGAAGGAAGAGGACTGGAACCCCCGCGGCGTTCTGGTGACCCAAGCCAAGTTAGCGGTATCGTTCGCAGTGGCAGTGGTAACTTGCGCACCGCTGGATCTAGAGATGGCGTTGTGTTGCCTACGGGTGGCAGAACAAACTCTAGAGATCGAAGAGCGCCTGCTGGAGCTCCCGCGCCGGCGCGAGCCTCGCAACCTGCTCAAGTCATGCGAGATGAGCGACATCATGGCGCTGGTGGTTCGGGGCGTCCTCACGAACAGGTTTCTGCGCATAAATCCCAAGATGCGCGGGACCAGCATGCACACCAAGCTGCCGGCGAAGGTGGTGCACGGTCGCGTGACCGTGGCGGTGCTCCTTCTAACTTGGTTAGGAGTCAGAGCACCTCACGCACCTCGCACTTGTCGCCGCCACCTACGCCAGCGGAAGCCTTGGCACGTGCACAGCTGCTCCTCGATTTTCCTCCCGCTCCAGAGAAGATGGAGGAGTGGCGAGCTACTATCCAGAGCCTTATCGGCTTCGCTAACAAGGATGGACCGCAAGAGGCAGGGCCCTCTCAGTGGAGGCCCATCGATCCGACGCGAGCCGGTGCAGAGAAAACCGGAGGTGGTGCAACTACAGTGCACTCTCCTCCGCGGCGTCAGCAGCGGCCGACGACTCAGCAAGTCGACCGCCATGAAGAAGTTTCCACGGCGTTGTCCGATCCACGGATGCGCCGTGATCAGCGTCTGGTTCTCCAGGAACGAGGCAAGGAGGACGCTCGAACAACCATTGAGCGGCGACGGGAAGCGCGCTATCAGTCCGATAAGCGCGCGGGGCCAGTTGTCGATGAGCCTGCGCTAGGGAACATAGGAGACTTGCCTTACGAGGTGGGACCTCCAGCGTTTACTAGTGAGCTGCGGCAAGTCCAGTGGCCCAATCTCCGAACCTTCAAGCCAGAGGTCCCGGAGAAATATGACGGCAAGACCCATCCCTCGGAGTTCCTGAGCATCTACACCATTGCGGTGCAAGCTGCCGGGGGCCAAGATGACAAGATACTTGCCAACTACTTCCCGTTGGTGCTCAAACCCAATGTTAGGTCGTGGTTGATGCATCTGCCGGAGGATTCTATTTCTTGCTGGTCAGATCTGTGCCATTAGTTTGTTGGCGCCTTTGTTGGAGGCCACCAAGCTCCTGGCCAAGAAAGTGATTTGCACATCATCCCTCAGAAGGAGGGCGAGTCCCTGCGCAAGTTTATGCAGAGATTCAGCCGGGTGCAGTACAATATTCCTGATGTTCATCCTGCCGCTGTCATTAGCGCGTTCCATCAGAACATGCGTAACCGCATGATGCGGGAAGAGCTGGCAATGAACAAAGTCAGGAGTATTGCCGAGCTTTACACTTTGGCCGACAAGTGTGCTCGGGCTGAAGAGGGGAGGAAACTCCCCGGTGAAGTTGTTGGTGCGACAGGTGACTCAGAAGAAGAAGATGCCGCGGCTCCGTCAAGGAAAGGCCGGCGGCGGAATAGGAAGCGCGGAGGCAAGGCCGTGCTTGCCGTCGAGGAATCCGGCAATCCTGGCGCCGCCAAGAAGGCCAAGGTTGGTGACCCCGGCAAGGATCTTGCCGGGTGCCCTTCCTGTCAGGCCTTGGCGGCTGCCGACAAGTCGGAGAACTCCGGCAAGCAGTACTGCAAGATCCATCGCACTAAGGGCCACGATCTCCAGAACTACCGGCAAGTTGAGCAGCTTGCCGAGAAGCAGAAGGCCGAATACGAGAGGCGGGATAAGGAGAAGGCCCAAGATGGTGCCGAGGGGTCCGGCAAGAAACGCGGTGGCTGAGGAGGTCGCCGCGGCAAGGCCAAGCAACAGAAGGATCGGCCTGCTCGGGGCTGAGATAAAGAAGGGGATGATGATGAGGAAGATGACGAGTCCAGTGAGCAGGAATTCCAGAAGGCTACGGAGGCTATGTGCATTGATGGGGGTGCCTCGCTGCATTCTTCCCACCGCCAACTTAAACAGTGGATGCGGGAGGTTAATGCGGCAGAACCATCCCCCGATGCATGTAGGCCTCTGAAGTGGTCCAGCACGCCTATCATCTTTGACACCGAGGATCACCCTGATCGCACAACTGCGGTCGGGTGCTTGCCATTGTTGGTTTCCCCAACAATTCGCAACCTCAAGGTGACGAAGATGTTAGTTGACGGCGGGGCCGGCCTAAACTTAATCTCGCCAGATGTGCTCACAAAGCTTCAGATTCCCGACGAAGACCTCGAGGAAACGGGTACGTTTCAAGGGGTCAATCCGGGAAGAACCCAGCCTAAGGGCAAGATCACGCTGCCGGTAACATTTGGCAGCGAGCTTAACTTCAGGACCGAAAAGGTGGTGTTTGATGTCGCCAAGATCCCCATGTCATACAATGGGATCCTTGGTCGGCCAGCGCTGGCTAAGTTTATGGCGGCATCACACTACACATACAACGTCTTGAAGATGCCTGGGTCGTTGAGGGTCATCACTATCCATTCCGATAAGAAGGATGTGCTCATCTGTGCCGACCAACTTTACCGGGAAGCAGTTGCAGCACCTGCCATCAAGGCATCTGCTCCTGCCGCTGGAACTCCCGGGGGGAAGAAGAAGACCGGCAGGAACCTTGGCGCCAACTCCGGCAAGCGCACCTCCTCGGAGTGCTGCGCTTCCGTCGAGGACGTGCCAGAGAGTTCCACCAGCAAGAACAAGAAGTCCAAGGCTGCCCCGCCGGAAACCAAGAAGGTGCCTGCCAGGGAGGACGGAACGGGGGGAACTTTCACCATAAGTTCCACCCTAGATGACAAATAGGAAAGCACGCTCATTGCTTTCCTGCGGGCGAATGTCGACGTGTTTGTGTGGCAACCGTCTGACATCCCCGGCGTTCCCAGGAAAGTGATTGAGCACCACCTTGCTGTCTGTCCTCATGCGCAGCCCGTCAAGCAAAGGGTGAGGAAGCAGGCTTTGGAGCGGCAAGAATTCATTGCCGAAGAAATTAAGAAGCTGGAGGCGGCAGGACTGGTCAAAGGAGTGCTTCATCCAACCTGGTTGGCCAATCCGGTTGTAGTGCGGAAAGCGAACGGGAAATGGAGGCTTTGTATCGATTATACAGATATCAATAAGGCTTGTCCAAAAGATCCTTTTCCCTTGCCGCGCATCGACCAGATTGTGGATGCCACCGCTGGTTGTGATCTCCTATCCTTCCTTGATGCCTATTCAGGGTATCATCAGATTTTTATGGCAAAGGAAGATGAAGAGAAGACCGCCTTTATCACCCCATGTGGTACGTATTGTTTTATACGAATGCCCTTCGGGTTGAAAAGTGCTGGTTCAACATTTGCCAGAGCAATCCAGATTGGTTTTGAGCCACAACTCCATAGAAATATGGAGGCGTATATGGATGATATAGTGGTCAAAACTAAGGATAAAGCAACGCTCATTCAAGACTTAGAAGAAACATTTGCGAACTTGCGCAATATCAACTTGAAGCTCAATCCTGAGAAGTGTGTGTTTGGTGTTCCTTCCGGCAAGCTCCTCGGATTCTTTGTATCTTGCCGGGGAATCGAAGCTAACCCCGACAAGATCAGAGCCATTGAGCAAATTGAAGCGCCGAGACGCGTCAAGGATGTGCGTCGTCTTGCCGGCTGTGTTGCTGCTCTAAGCAGGTTTATTTCCAAATCTGCTGAACGCGCCCTGCCCTTCTTCAAAATTTTGAAGAAGGCAGGTCCAATGAAATGGACTCCGGAAGCGGAGGCGGCGCTGCAAGATTTGAAGAAATACCTTTCTTCTCCGCTGACGCTAGTCGCGCCTAAACCACAAGAGCCGTTGCTGCTGTATCTGGCGGCGACAAAGCAAGTGGTTAGTGCTGCGCTGGTGGCGCAGAGAGAAGCTGATGAGGAAGCAACACCAGCGGCAAGACCGCCAAGTGACGCGGCAAGATCTTCCCCGGCAAGGGTTGATCCCGGCAAGACAGGATCTGCGCAAATAGAAGAGCCCGTGCAGAAGAAAAAGGTGGTGCAGCGCCCAGTTTATTTTGTTAGCTCCCTTTTACAGGGGGCTAGGTCAAGATATTCTGGTGTGCAGAAGTTGCTTTTCGGCCTCCTTATGGCCTCAAGAAAGCTGCGCCATTATTTTCAAGCACATGAGATCACCGTCGTCACTCGCTTTCCGTTGCAATGGATTTTGCAAAATCCGGAGGCAACCAGCAGGATCGTGGAGTGGGCGTTGGAGCTGTCCAGCTTTGGTCTTAAGTTTGAAAGTACTTCCACAATTCAGAGCAGGGCTTTGGCGGAGTTCATCGCAGAATGGACCCCGACGCCAGACGAAGAAGTTCAAGAAACAAGTCTCCCCGGCAAGGAAATTGATCAGCAATGGGTTATGTACTTTGACGGGGCTTTTTCGCTGCAAGGCACCGGTGCAGGTGTGCTGCTTGTCGCACCCACCGGAGAGCACCTCAAGTATGTAGTCCAAATGCATTTTCCCCAGGAGAGTTCAACCAACAACACTGCAGAGTACGAAGGTTTGCTTGCCGGTCTCAGGATCGCGGCAGACCTTGGTATCAAAAAGCTCATTATCAAAGGTGATTCACAGCTTGTCGTCAGGCAGGTCAACAAGAACTATCAAAGCCCATTGATGCAGGCCTACGTAGATGAATTGAGGAAATTGGAAGAGCGCTTTGACGGTCTCCAAATGGAGCATGTCCCTCATGCCGAGAACAGCGTTGCTGACGACCTGTCAAAGCGTGCTGCCCTCAAGTTGCCTGTGGAACCAGGAACTTTTGTGCTCCAATTGACTCAACCATCCGTGGCGCCATCGATGCGGCAAGAAAAGAGAAGAAAGTTGAACTCTGGCCAGTACTTCCCGGCAGAGCTCCCCGGAGCCGCCGGCAAGGAAGTTGCCGGGATCGACATGCCTGCCGGGGAACAACAGGCTCCGGCAGGGCCTCAGGCCCTTGCCGTCGAGACAAATGTTCCCCCGGCGGAGAGATGCCTTTAGTCCTAGCTGTCGAGCCTCAGGCTCCAGCATGGGCGCAGCCCATCGTCCATTTCCTTCAGACAGGTGAACTCCCTGAGGAACAGGAAGAAGCGGAGAGAGTAGCCCGTCGGTCTGTTATGTACAAGTTCGTCGATGACGTCCTGTACAGAAAGAGACCAAACGGTGTGAAATTGAAGTGCATTCCTCGGGAGGATGGACTAGAGCTGTTGGCAGAGATACATGGGGGCATGTGTTGCTCTCACATAGGGTCGAGAGCGCTTGCCGGGAAAGCATTCCGGCAAGGTTTCTTTTGGCCCACCGCCCTCCAGGATGCGACTGCACTAGTAACCAGGTGTGAAGCGTGCCAGTTTCATTCGAAGAAATTACATTAGCCAGCTCAAGCTCTTCAAACAATCCCTCTCTCCTGGCCATTTTCGGTCTGGGGGCTCGACATACTGGGCCCCTTCCCCCGTGCTGCCGGGGGTTTGAGTACTTGTACGTTGCTATCGACAAGTTCACAAAGTGGCCGGAGGTGGAAGCAGTGAGGAAGGTGACAGCGCAGTCAGCTGTCAAGTTCTTCAAGGGAATTGTTTGCCGTTTCGGTGTGCCCAACAGGATCATCACCGACAACGGCACGCAGTTCACAAGTTGCACCTTCATGCAGTACGTCCAAGACCTTGGCGGCAAGATTTGTTTTGCCTCTGTTGCTCACCCGAGAAGCAACGGCCAAGCGGAGAGGGCCAATGCTGAAGTGCTGCGCGGTCTCAGGACCAGAACTTTTGACAGGCTGAAAAAGTGCGGAAGACGCTGGATTAATGAGTTGTTGGCGGTTCTTTGGTCAATCAGAACGACACCAAATCGAGCCACCGGCCAGACGCCCTTCGCTCTAGTGTACGGAGCGGAAGCAGTTCTCCCCACGGAAGTCATATACAGATCTCCTCGAGTGCTCGCTTATGATGAGCTCGAGCAAGAGCAACTGCGGCAAGATAACGCTGTGCTCCTTGAGGAGAATCGTCTTCAGGCTGCTGTGCGAGCTGCACGCTACCAGCAAGCTTTGCGCCGCTATCATAGCCGCAAAGTTCATGCCCGAAGTCTTGAGGAAGGCGACCTTGTTCTTCGACGGATTCAGTCCGCCAAGAATTCAAACAAGTTGACGCCAAAGTGGGAAGGCCCTTATCGGGTAGTATGAGTCACCAGGCCTGGCGCTGTCCGCCTGGAGACCGAGGATGGCGTTCCAGTGAGTAATTCCTGGAATATCGAACATCTTCGCAAGTTCTATCCATAAGGCGCGGTTGCCGGGGGCTCCCGGCAACCACCTTTTTGTACAAGTCTTGCCGGCAAGGCATGTGATCCTTTGTACAGAGCCAGGAGCAGACCCTGAGCACAGATGAATAAATTTAAGTGTTGTACATTTCCTTATTGATTCTCATGTTCACATTCATATATGCATGTTTGTCTAAGATGATGTATAACACCTGATCCCGGTAAGTTTCAACGACTGCAAGTTTTTCATCTCTTCATTTTCTCTTCTTTCTTTTTCTTAAAGACAGAAGGTTCCTCGCGTGCACATTTGCCGGGGGGGGGGGGGGGGGGGGGGGGGAAGGAGACATGAATACCAGTTGGTGAGTTCGGAATCGTATGCTCGCCGGAGGAAGGACAAAGACAGGAAGCTAGTCCTAAAGCTCAGAGCAAGTTTTTCTGTTTATTACCAAGTTATTTCCTTGGACGATTCCGACCCTTGTATGGAAAATCTGCACGCGAAGGAACCCTTGTTGTAATCAGTTGCGCCCTTATTTTGTTTCGAGTCCGCTCAACGACTTAAGTGGCTGCACTGAGAACGCCAAGGAGTCTTGCCGGCCGCTGCGCCTCCGGCAGGCTGCTGAAGTCCCGCACCCAGCGCTCGCGGCAGGTTGCGTGCCGGCAAGTTTTTCAGTAAGCGTAGGATGAACTCCATACATAAAGGAATCAGACAAGGAAAGTAGCTAGCATGAGCCTAAACATAGTTAAATTATATTACATCCATGAGTTGCCGCAGTCCTAACTCGAGACTTAACTGTCTTTTACATGAGATGATGGCGGCAAGAATAAAAGGGAAGCACTCAATCCCTGCGCTGGCCTTTGATCCTTTTGATGGAGTCCACCTTCTCAAGGATCGGCGCGATGCACTTCTCAAGCGCCTCAACATTTGCATCCTTGGGCAGGTGGCCGAGTGCGCTGGAGAGGTCGATGCCGGGATTGCTGTGCACCACCTTGAGGAGTACCTTGCGAAGGACGGCCCGGCAAAGCCGGCGAGTCTCGTTCGCCAGTTGGGTCGCCCGGCTGGACTGGAGCGCCCTCAACGCGTTGATGATGCTTTCAAAGAACATCGTCAACCTGGCGCTTGGAGATATTCTTTCCTCGGAAGAATATCTGAAGTTCGACAAGCCCATGGTTGACAGTTCTGCGGTAAGCTTCTCCGCGGCAGCGATGAGACGACCAATCCAGATGTCCACTCCCTTCTCGTACTCGTTCTGGGCAGCGGCGGCGCTCTTGAGCAGGTTCCTCTCTCCTTGGAGATCCTTGAGTAGAGCCTTCTCACGGGCCCTGCCGGCCTCGAGAGATTTCTGCAGCGTGGTCAGCTTCAGCTCCAGAACCGCAATATCATCAGCCGCAAAGGAGAGCTGCTTGGTCTTGTCGGACAGGGCGACTTGCATCTCCGCCAAGGAGTGGAGGGTTTTTTCCCTGTCCCCCTTGAGCGTCGAGAGCTCCTTGCCATGCTCGTCAAGATCTGTCTCCAGCCTCTTTACTTTGTCGCTCAACTCGTTCTTGGCGGCCTCTGCAGCTTCGGCAGCATCGACGGCCTCCTTGAGCTTGCCGGCGTGACTTGCGGTTAGAGCTTCGAGCGCCTCCTTGTGCTTCTGCTCCAGCTCCTGGGTCCGCCGCGCGACAAGATTTTCAATGTCTTCATCCTTGCTGTGAAGCTTGGCGGTGAGCGCCTGCTCACGAGCAGTGAGATCTTCCTCATGAGCATCAAGAGCAATGCGGTGCCCCGTCAGGAGGGCATCTTCGGCAGCAATCCTTTGAACAGCTTCATCATGCACCTTCTTCATGTCTGATTGCTTCAGGAGGATCTCATTCCACTGCTGGCTCACTTGTTCCCGATCGGCAACCAACTCTTGGAGGGCCTCGGTGTGCCAGATCTGCATTTGTGCGATGCGCCTTTGAAAATCCGCTTCGGCTGCCTCGACAACTGCCATTCTGGAGTCCGCCTTCTCTCTTCGGGCATGATGGAGAGCCTGGAGTTTGCGGAAGTTTTCGCCCATGGCCTGAAGGAGCCGATCCTCTTCAGATTTGCCGCTGCTAGTGCTGGGATTGTCGACAACTTCAAGCCCGGCAGCAGCGATGATTTCTTCAAAAACTTCTCCTTCGGCTGGTGCCCCAGCGCTTGCCGCCCCCGGCAAGTTGATGAACAGGTTCTCGCCAACCTTGAGGTACTTGCTGGATGAGGGGCCTTCAGATGCTGATGGCTGGTCTTCAGTGGCCGCCTCACCAGTGACAGGGGGCTCTGTGGCCGGTGTAGCGCCTGGCGCTCCTGTGGCAGGAATGCTATCAGTGCGGTCCTCAGCCTCCCTGTCGCCCCCTTCAGCAGGTTCTTTGGCGGTTTCCTCTTGTGCTGTCTTGGCGGCCTCCCCGTCAAGAGCATCACCGGCCCCGGCTACATCATCCTTGGTGGCCTCGCTGGCAGTGATCCTGTCCGCTTCGGCAGCAGCATCCCTGGCGGTCTCCTCGATGACGGCGTCGACGTCCATATGTTCCATCTCAGGGAACTCTGAAGGGCGAAGGAGGAAAACAGAATAAGATCAAGGTTGAAGTTTGAAGTGGTCAAAGATAAAGAAGTAAGGGGAAAAGAATAACTAGCACTCTGAGGCGATCGAGTACCTGCGTCGGGCTGTCGAGAGGTGGCTTCGCCTCTCCCGGCAACTCCGGTTGCCGGGGGTGGGTTGCCGGAGTCCGTGCTCGTCGGCTCCTCCTCAATCCGGACATGCTCGTCGGCAGGATCTCTTGCCGGAGATGTGCTTGTGGGCGGAGCGGTCGATGAAGGAGGCACAATGGGGAAATCTTCTCCTTGTTGCCGTTCTTCTCCTGCGAACCCAAAGATATCAGCGACAAGAATGGAAGCCTCGGCACCAGCCAACAGAAAAAGGGACAATGAACTTACGCTGGGGGCTGCGTTGAGGACTAGGCTCTGGGCTCACGATGACGGTCTCTGGCACGCTAGTGGAGCCTGCCGGGGGCTCGTCGCCCGTAGAAGTCCTTGACCTCTTCGCCATCCTCTCCAGCAAGGTTTCTGTGTCACTTCAGAAACAATACAAGTGAGTCAGTATGACAGATGCAGATTGGAAGGTGGCGGTTGTGACAGGTACTCACTCTTCTTCCTCTCGCTCCGGACTGAAGCCGGAGATGTCGAAGTCGACCTCCATTGCGATGTCTGAGTGGGGAGGCGGAGGAGGGGTCCTGGGTCGCTTGGCTGTGGCAGGCGCCGGGGCAGCCTCTGGCACGGTTGCGCGAGACCCTCCCGCCGCTCCGGCGGTGGCTGCTGGTGTGGGTCTCACGCGGCGCGTGGGCTGTTGACGGACCCCTTGCCGCGGTCCGGTCTTGCCGGCCACTTTCTTGCCGGGGGATTCGCCGCTCGATGTAGGCTGGCTTGCCGGGACGCCCGATGCGGCTTTCCGAAGGACACGCTTTGTCTTTTTCGGGGGCAAGGGCTCTTCTTGCGCCTCCTCCTCGGCCGTGTCGTCGCCGGATGAGCTTTCGGCAACTGCGCCGCCTTCTTCCCCGGCAACCTTGCTCTCCTCGGCAGGTTTTGCCTCCACCACCACCTCTGCATCGCTGGCTTCCCACTCTGTGAAGCCAATGCTGCCGGCCTCGGCGGCAAGATTCGCTTCCTCCACTCTGGTAGCAATGTATGCTACCTCCTGATCTGTGGTGGCGCGAATAAGATCTGACTCTTGCCGGACAGGCTTCTCCGTCAGATTGTCGAAGAATTTCTGCGCTTCTTCCTCGCTTGGCTCGACCCAGGTCGGGTCAAGGCCATGGGCGTTGAACATCGGCAAGAAGGCAATGATCGACCCCAGTGTAGAGTTGTTGCACAAGGGGACGATCCTTGCCGACAGCCGGTGCTTGTCTTCGCGCTGGAATAACTTCTGGCGGAGAGCGCCAAGCTGCATAACAGTCAAGTTGTTGTTCAGCCCGGGGCGCAGCCTCATGACATCCGCTGCGTTCTTATACTCCCAGGCTGGCCTCCCCCTATTCTGCAGAGGGGCGATGCGGCGGCGGAGGAAGTCGAAGCCGATCATCTCCATTGTCAGCCCGGCAGCCTTCAAGCGGAGGATTCTGGTAGTGGCGATTGTGAGCTTCTCGTCTTCTGCGGCGAGATCGCCCCAATCCTTGCCGCGGACCACCTTCTGTCGCCGGGGATGGCAAAAAGGATGAGGATCTGCTTCCTGGATCCAGCACCATTCGGCCCGCCACTCGTCCCATTTTTCGCGGTAAACTCCATCTGGGTATATCTCTTTGTTCCAGGCCCTTGGAATCCAAGCAATAGATCCAGAGAGAGCCTCTCCTTTTTGGATTTGAGGATAGAAATAGTGGCGGAAAAGAGCAGAATTGGGGATCACTCCGGCGAAATTTTCACAAAGTTGGGCAAAGATCGACATGCAAAATACGGCATTCGGCATGAAGTCAAGAAGGCGGAAGCCGTATGTATACATGATGTCGTTGAAGAAATCAGAAAAAGGTGGACAGAGCCCGCAATAAAAGTACGCAGTGAAGAAGGGGTATCTGTCCGATCCGCCTTTGGAATTAGCACCTGGGATTACGCGTGTGGCGGGATGAGCTTGTGTTCCCTTCGCCCACATGCATTGGTATCGTCCCTTCAAGGTTTCGGCGTCGAGCGTCGGAGGGAAGACGACGAGCCTCTTCCACATCTTCACCAGCTCGCTTTCCGGAACTTCAGCCTTCGGTTCCTTGTCCGTGCCCTTGCCTTTGCTGGCCTTGGGCGGCATGGCGACCGTGGAGGTGGAAGCCGGAGGACGGAATGAGCGCGGGAGCGGCGAGCGGAAGGGAAAGAAAGTTTCGCTCTGAGCTCGAGCAGAGGAAGGCGATGGCGATGGCCAGATTGGGAAGAAGAGGGGGGTGAATGGGTTTGCGCCTCCACGACTTCTCCTTTTTTATGGGGAAGGAGCGTGGCCACCTTGTTTATCCCCCAATATGAATGCGCCTCTGTGGGCGCGAAACAGTTTGCAGCCTTTTTGGCACACTTCCCACATCACGCGCTCCGTGCGCGTAGTGGGGGCACAGTAAAACAAGATCTTTACGAGCAGTTAATTCCCTGCCACGCGTGCCCGTGCACTGTTTGGGCCTAGCCCAACAACGCCTCGCACTCGTGTATGGCCCAGGCCCGGGGGCTCCTGTCGGTGTACTAAGTATTGGGCCACTAGTACCCCTTACTTGTGCACGGGCAGTTGTAGCCATCCTCGCGGCAAGCCTTGCCGGGATCAGCTCGAGGTCGATTTAAGTCATCAAGGAAATCATCAAGTCAGAGATCTGAGAATCAGCAAATAAGCAAAGCTGGTAATCGAAGGCCAGCTTCCCCGGCAAGACCCTTGCCAGGATGGCTCGTGGAGCCCGGCAAGCCTCGGCGCCCGGCAAGGCCTGGTTCCCAGCAAAGCTTGGCGTCTGGCAAGGCTGGGCGCCCGGCAAGATTCTGCCACTGTGCCACCGCTTCGGCACAGTAACGAGTCTGACATTCTGGGTCCTTCTCTGGATGCGTGGCAACGCGCCAGTGGAGGAGGGCTTAAGCGGTGCTGATGGGATGGCCCCTTTTTCCATCCCCAAGAAAGTGAGGACACCTAAACGGACACCTCACGGTGCATTAAATGCGTTTGTCCTAATCTGTCAGGGGTTAGGTATGATACCCTGTAGCTACTTTACACCTCAATGTATGTACATTTTGCCACTGTGGAGACCCCTTTGGGCATATAAAAGGAGGCCCAAGGCAACTGCTACAGAGGAAGAGAACTTCTGGCCCATTCTGCATGCGTAGTTGCTCTTTGAACGTACTGTTCATTGCGAGCGCTCCTGAAGGCTGGGCTCAAGAACATCAATAAGAACACAAAGCAGGAGTAGGGTTTTACGCTGATCAGCGGCCCGAACCTGGGTAAAAACTTCCCACGTCGATCACTGGTTCTGCTCTTTGCGTATACCTCTCCCCCCGCCGAATCGTAAAGGGATCTCTCGGGATCCCATAGGTGTCGTGCCCCGACAGGCATTTCCCGACGTCTACCAATATTACCAATTCTTTGACATTCATCACAAGAGAGGACAAACTTACGTGCATCCTTGAAAAGAGTAGGCAATAAAAACCAGACTGTAGTACCTTATGTGTAGTTCTGTCTCCGGCATGGTGCCCTCTGTACGCCTCGGAATGACACTTCCGTAGGATTTGTTCCTATTCATGCTCAGGTACACATCATCTAATAACACCATCTACTCCTTCTTTATATAAATGTGGGTCATCCCAAAAGTAATGTCTTAAATCAAAGAACTTTTTCTTTCGCCGGTATGTGTAACTAGTGGTATATATTTAGCAACAATGTAATTAGCATAGACTGCATACCAAGGACTATCATGAGAAGAAGCATTTACAACAGCTAATTGCTCATCAGGAAAACTATCATCAATAGGCAGTGGGTCATCAAGAACATTTTCCATCCTAGACAAGTTATCTGCTATAGGATTCTCAGCTCCTTTTCTATCAACAATATGCAAATCAAGCTCTTCTAATAAAAGAACCCACCTAATTACTCTAGGTTTAGCATCATTCTTTTCCATAATATATTTAATAGCAGCATGATCGGTGTGAATAGTAAATTTAGAATCAACAATATAAGGTCTGAACTTATCACATGCAAACACAACTGCTAAAAATTCTTTCTCAGTAGTAGCATAATTTCTTTGAGCACTATCCAAGGTCTTACTAGCATAATGAATAACATTCAATTTCTTATCAAGTCTTTGACCTAGAACAACACCAATAACATAATCACTAGCATCACACATAATTAATCAGGTGGGTGAACAATGGGTGCAGAAATTAAGGCTTTGTTGAGTATTTCAAAGGCTTCTACACAATCATCATCGAAAACAAATGGAACATCTTTTTGCAAAAGATTGGTAAGAGGCCTATAATTTTTAGATAAGTCTTTAGTGAACCTCCTATAGAAACCAGCATCACCAAGGAAACTTCTTATACCTTTGATATCTTTAGGACATGGCATTTTCTCAAGTGCATCAACTTTAGCTTTATCTACCTCAATACCCCTTTCAGAAATTTTATGCCCAAGGACAATACCTACATTCACGATAAAGTGGCACTTCTCCCAGTTCAAGACAAGATTAGTCTCTTCACATCTTTGCAAAACTCGGTCAAGGTTGCTTAAGCAATCATCAAAAGAGGTTCCGTAAATGAAAAAATCATCCATGAATACCTCAAAACTCTTTTCACAAAAATCAGAGAATATAGCAGTCATGCATCTTTGAAAGGTAGCAGGTGCATTACATAAACCAAAAGGCATATGTCTATAAGCATAAGTTCCAAAAGGACAAGTAAAAGTAGTTTTCTCTTGATCTTCTTTTAACACAGGTATTTGAGAACAACCAGAATATCCATCAAGGAAACAAAAGTGTGTATGCTTAGATAACCTTTCTAACATTTGATCAATAAAAGGCAAGGGGTAATGATCTTTCTAGTAGCTTTATTTAATTTCCTGAAATCAATTACCATCCTATAACCAGTTACAATTCTTTGTGGGATAAGTTCATTTTTAGCATTAGGAACAACGGTAGTGCATCCTTTCTTAGGAACACAATGAACAGGACTTACCCATCTACTATCAGCTATAGATAAATTATACCTGCCTCTACAAGCTTTAATATTTTAGTTCTTACCACATCCTTCATTTTGGGATTCAGACGGCGTTGGTGATCAACAACTGGTTTAGCATCAGACTCCATATTAATCTTGTGCTGGCATAAAGTGGGACAAATGCCCTTAAGATCATCAAGAGTATATCCAATAGCAGCACGATGCTTCTTCAAATTTTTAAGTAATCTCTTTTCTTCATGCTCTGAAAGGTTAGCATTGATAATAACATGACATATTTTCTTTTCATTAAGATAAGCATATTTCAGTGTATCAAGCAATTTCTTTAATTCTAACACAGGATCACTCTTAGGTGGGAGAGGGTCTCCCAAAGTTTCAACATGCAAATTGTGTTTAAGGATAGGTGCTTGCCTAAACAATATTTCATCTATTTCATTTCTTTCATTCATATGCATATCATTTTCATGGTCTAGCAGATATTGTTCTAAAGGATCAGTAGGAGGAACAACAACAGAAGAAAGACCAATAATTTCATCTTTATTAGGCAATTCTTTATCATGAGATTGTCTACGAAACTTAAAGAAATAAAACTCATGTGATACATCACCAAAATTAACACTGACCATTTCCCTAGTACAATCAATCTTAGCATTAAGCGTATTCAAGAAGGGTCTACCAAATATAATGGGAAAAAATTCATCTTGTGGTGATCCAAGAACTAGAAAATTAGTAGAGTATTTAACCTTACCACACAAGACTTCAAAATCTCTAACAATCCCAAGTGGTGAAATAGTATCTCTGTTTGCAAGCTTAATAGTAACATTGATATCTTCTATCTCAACAGGTGCATTATCATTCATGACTTCCTGATATAAAGTAAATGGAATAGCACTTACGCTAGCACCCATATGGCCATATCACATAAACCATGATAACAATAATCTCCAATTTTAACAAAAACAACAGGCATGCCAACAACAGGTTTATTTTTATCTAAATTATCTGGCTTAGCTATCCTAATTGCTTCATCACAAAATATATGACATGTCCATCAATATTATGAACCAAAAGGTCCTTGATCATTGGAACATTAGGTTCCACTCTAATTTGTTTAGAGGATTTAGGTGATTTAGCATTACTCCTATTAACCACAGTTGTAGCTTTAGCATGTTCTTTAATCCTAACAGGGAAAGGAGGTTTCTCAATATAAGTAGTAGGCACAACTGGATCAGTATTATAAATGATTGTTTCATCTTTACCTATAACAGGTTCCTCACAGTTTTTTTCAATAGGTGGGTGAAATTTAAACCACTTCTCCTTAGGGAGATCAACATGAGCAGCAAATGATTCACACAAGGTAGCTACCATCTCAGAGTCAAGTCCATATTTAGTACTAAACTTATGAAAAGCATCGGTTTCCATAAAAGATTTAACACAATCAAACTCAAGATTTGTATCTGACTCTTTACCTTTGTCGATTTCCCAATCTACGGAGTTGCATTTAATTCTTTTCAGAAGATCCCATTTGAATTCAATAGTTCTCTTCATAAAGGAACCAGTAGAAGAAGTATCGTGCATAGATTGATCATTATGAGAAAGCCGAGCATAAAAGTTTTGTATAATAATTTCTCTTGAGAGCTCGTGATTGGGGCTTGTGTGCATCATATATTTAAGTCTCCCCCAAGCTTGAGCGATAATTTCTCCTTCATGAGGCCAAACATTATACATATAATTTCGATCATGATGAACCAGATGCATAGGATAAAACTTCTGATGAAATTCCAGCTTCAACCGGTTCCAATCCCATGTTCCAGTATCATCCAATAGCCTATAACATGTCAATGTCTCCCCCCCCAAGAATAAAGGGAATACCGTCTTCTTAACTCCATCCTCGGATAAACCTGCATGATTAAACAATCCACAAATTTCATCTATATATATCAAGTGCATATCAGGATGTACCGTTCCATCTCCTACATAAGGATTAGCTAGCAGTTTCTCTAACATACCCGAAGGAATCTCATAATAAATATTTTTAGTAGGTTGAGGGTAAACTCTTATTTCTTCTGGTCGAGGTGAAGATACCCCGAACAAACTCCTCAAAGGATTATTTTCCATAGTGACAAGTGATAGTAAATTTCAGCACGTAATAAAAATGTTTCCTTACCAATTTCCACTTACCAAAGGCACTTCACTCCCTGGCAACGGTGCTAGAAAAGAGTCATGATGACCCACAAGTACAGGGATGAATCATAGTCCTTTTGATAAGTAAGAGTGTCGAACCCAACAAGGAGCAGAAGGAAATGATAAGCGGTTTGCTTCAAGGTATTCTCTGCAAGTACTGAAAGTAGCGGTAACAGATAGTTTTGTAGTAGAATAATTTGTAGCAAATAATGAGTAGAAATATAAATAAAGGTTCAGCAAGGTGGCCCAATCCTTTTTATAGCAAAGGACAAGCTAGAACATTCTTTTATAGTAAGCAAAGTGTTCTCGATGACACATGGAAATTGTCATCTAGTGACATTCATCATGTTTAGTTGATTCGTGTTCGCTGCTTTGATAATTTAATATGTGTGTGGACCGGTGCTAGGGTGTTGTTCTTACTTGAACAAGTAACCCTCTTATGATTACCCCCTCTCGCAAGCATCCGCAACTACGAAAGAAGAATTAAAATAAATCTAACCATAGCATGGAACATATGGATCCAAATCAGCCCCTTACGGAATAACACATAAACTAGGGTTTAAGCTTCTGTCACTCTCGCAACCCATCATCTAATTATTACTCCCCAATGCCTTTCCTTAGGACCAAGTATGGTGAAGTTTCATGTAGTCGATGTTCACATGTCACCACTAAAGGAAGAACAACATACATATCATCAAAATATTGAACGAATACCAACTTTGCATGATTACTTATAACAAGACATCTCACATGTCCTCAAGAACAAAATTAAATACTCACAAATCATATTCATTTTCAAGATTAGAGGTGTATTGAATATGCTTGAGGATCTGAACATTTAATCTTCCACCAAATAAACCAACTAGCATCAACTACAAGATGTATTCAACACTACTGGCAAACCACAGGTACCAATCTGAGGTTTTGGGACAAAGATTGAATACAAGAGATGAACTAGGGTTTGAGATGAGATGGTGCTGGTGAATATGTTAATGAAGATTGGTCCTCCCATGATGAGAGGATCATTGCTGATGTCGATGGCTTCGATTTCCCCCTCCCGGAGGGAAGTTGACAACCCACAAGTATAGGGGATCGCAACAGTTTTCGAGGGTAGAGTATTCAACCCAAATTTATTGATTCGACACAAGGGGAGCCAAAGAATATTTGCAAGTATTAGCAGCTGAGTTGTCAATTCAACCACACCTGGAGATTAATTATCTGCAGCAAAGTGATCAGTAGCAAAGTAGTATGATAGTTTTGATAGTAGTAGAAACAGCAATAGTAACGGTAACAGTGATAGCAATGATTTTGTAGCAAGTGCAATAGTAACAATAGCAGTAGTAACTTAGCAAGAACAATATGAGAGAAATTCGTAGGCATTGGATCGGTGAATTCATTGGATGATATTCATCATATAACAGTCATAACCTAGGGCGATACGGCAATAGCTCCAGTTCATAAATATAATGTAGGCATGTATTCCGTAAATAGTCATACGTGCTTATGGAAAGAACTTGCATGGCATCTTTTGTCCTACCCCCCGTGGCTGCGGGGTCCTATTGGAAACTAAGGGATATTAAGGCCTCCTTTTAATAGAGAACCGGAACAAAGCATTAACACATAGTGAATACATGAACTCCTCAAACTACGGTCATCACCGGGAAGTGTCCCGACTTTTGTCACTCCGGGGTTGCCGGATCATAACACGTAGTAGGTGACTATAACTTGAAATATCGGATCTAGAACATAGATATAATGGTGATAACATAAACGGTTCAGATCTGAAATCATGGCACCCGGACCCAAAGTGACAAGCATTAAGCATGGCAAAGTCATAGCAACATCAATCTCAGAACATAATGGATGCTAGGGATCAAGCCCTAACAAAACTAACTCGATTACATGATGAATCTCATCCAACTCCTCACCGACCAGCGAGCCTACGAAGGAATTACTCACTCCCGGTGGTGATCATCATGGAATTAGTGATGGAGAAGGGTTGGTGATGACGAAGATCGAAGATCCCCCTCTCCGGAGCCCCAAACAGACTCCAGATCTGGCCTCCGGATGAAGAACATGAGGTGGCAGCGGCTCCGTCTTGTGAAACACAATAATTCTTCCTCCTCTATTTTTTTCTCCAAAAATGTGATTTTATAGTATCAGGGTTGAGGTCTGCGGAGCCACCAGGTGGGGACAACCCACCTGGGCGCGCCTGGAGGGGGGGGCGCACCCTGGTGGGTTGTGCCCACCCAGGTGCCCCCCTCCGGTGGTTCTTGGCTCCAGAAATTATCTTTTATTGTATAAAAATTCCTCGCAAAGTTTCGTTCCAATCCGAGAACTTTTATTTCTGCACAAAAACAACACCATGGTAGTTCTGCTGAAAACAACGTCAGTCCGGGTTAGTTTCATTCAAATCATGCAAATTAGAGTCCAAAACAAGAGGAAAAGCATTAGGAAAAGTAGATACGATGGAGACGTATCAACTCCCCCAAGCTTAAACCTTTGCTTGTCCTCAAGCAATTCAGTTGATAAACTGAAAGTGAAAAAGAAAAAAAATTACGAACTCTTTTGCTCTTGTTTACATAAATAAGCTTAAGTAGCACCCAGGTTTTCAGCAAAGATTATAACTAACCATGTCGACAATAACTCTTAAAAATTATATTAACTCATATCAATGGCATAATCAACTAGCGAGCAATAATAAGGTATCTCAAACAACAACACTTTGTCAAAACAACCATGATATAACATGACAATAGTGGTATCTCGCTAGCCCTTTCTGAGATCGTAAAACATAAATGCAGAGCACCTCCAAAGTTCAAGCAGCGACTAAACATTGTAATTCATGGTAGAGAAGATCTAGTCATGATGCACCCAACATTAGCTACACCCAATGCATGAGGATGACAATAGTGCTCTTAGGTTCTGGCGCTTATTTGAGAAGGTGATGACACAACATAAAACTAAATAGATAGTCCCTTCGCAGAGGGAAGCAGTGATTTGAAGAGGTGCCAGAGCTCAAGTTTTTTAAACAGAGGTAAATGAAATTTTGAGAAATGCACCCTTCTTGTTTACATCGTGACAATTAGTTATCAGTATCTTCCATGCTAAACACATTAGTGGAGGTTCCCAAGCGATAAAAGTAAAGGTTTACTCCCCCTCCACCAACAATCACACTCCACGGCTTGTCCGAAACAACAGGTGCCATCCATACCAACAACATTCCTGGGGAAGTTTTGTTTAATTATTTGCAATTTGAACTCGGGACTGGGAATCCCTATTACCGCCCTCTCGTGCAAGGACAAGTGAATAAACACTCATCATGAGAATAACCCGCTTAGCATGGAAGATACTAACTACCTCCTGTCGCTCTATGATCAATCCAGGTACACAAAAAGGATATTTATTTGAAGTTTTTAGAGGTGGCACATGCAAATTTACTTAGGACGGCAGGGTAATACCGTATATAGGTAGGTATGGTGGACTCATCTGGAATAACTTGGGTTTCAGGTTTTTGATGCACAAGCAGAAATCCCGCTTAGTACAGGTGAAGGCTAGCAAGTAGGTTGAGAAGTGGCCAGCTAGAGAGCGAAAATGGTCATGAACATGCATTATGCATAAGTAACATTGGATACTAACATGAGTAGGATATGAACACCATGAACATAAATATCATAGAGGCTATGTTGGTTTTGATTCAACTACATGCATGAACATGTGCCAAATCAAGCCACTCGAACATTCAGAGGAGGATACCATATCATCATACTACATCACAATCATTTTATCTCAATGTTGACATCCAAGATAAATCATTATCCACTCCTAGCTACTTAAGCATGGCATGCGAAACTATAATCTCTAATTGTCATTGCAAACATGTTTAATCATAATAGGCTGAATCATGGATACTAGGTTAAACATATTTACAAAAACAGAACAAGTTGAGTTCATACCCGTTTCTCTCTGCCACAGCCAGTTCATCAAATATCGTCATTATTACCTTTCACTTGCACGACCGAACGATATGAAAATAATAATAGTGCAAGAGTGTTGTGGACTAAGCTGGAATCTGTAAACATTTTATTCAAAAGGAGAAGACAAAGTAATATGGGCTCTTTGTTAGATCAATAATGCATATGAGAGCCACTCAACATTTTCATCGTGGTCTTCTCCTCGGTACGACTCAATAAAATGGGAAAGAAATTCAGAGAAACACACTGGAATATTTTTGGAGTTTTTGGTTTTTCTTGAACAAGCAAATAAAAGGGAAAAACAAAAATGAGAAAAACTATTTACACGGGAAAGCTCCCAACAAGCAAAAGAAGAACAAGGAATTTTTTTTGGGTTTTCTTTTTAGTACTACAACAAATTAAACTAGGAAGAAAAACCGAAAAGAAGCAGGAAATATTTTTGGATTTTCTCAAAGTTTTTCAAACACACAAGAAGAAGGCGAGAAAATAAATCTAACATGGATAATACAATGAAAGAGTGTGGAGACCGACAACTGGAAAGAAATGTGTGAACATGAATGTAATGTTGGTGGAAATACGTACTCCCCCAAGCTTAGGCTTTTGGCCTAACTTGGTAATCACCGTCAGTAGCTTGCATAATGGTCGGAGTGATAGCTCACTGGGGCTCTAGGTGCAGATGCCTCAGCCTGCCGTGCAGCCACAACCACTGCGTTATGTGCTTGGGCCTCGCTCTCAAGAACATAATATCTTCCCTTGCTGTGAACATCAAAGAGAGCAGGTGCAGGCAAAAAATGTGTCCACAACGGACCTTTTATTAAACAACAGGTTATAAGTGAAATTATGGGGTTCACCACTAAGGATCTTATGACATTTCATAGCATCAAAGTCCAAGTACTGCGTGGGTAGGATGGGGTCATAAGGCCAAGGTGAAACACCCAGCTCTCTTGCTAAGCGTGTGGCATAAATTCCACCATAAAAATATCCACTACCAGCGTTGTGTTGCAATCTGCGTGCCACTATCGCTCCAAGGTTGTAACCTTTGTCACCGGTGAGAGCGATGCGTATAAGGCTCAAGTCTGGAGCACAAAGTGTACTACAATCTTGTTTGCCTACAATGCATTTTCCATTAAATAGTGCAAAGTATTGGATTGAGGGAAAATGAATGCTCTTTATTCTACCTTGAGTTACTCCTCTAGTCTCACCATAGCAAAGGCTAGTCCAGAATATCTCAAACTCAGATCTTGGTGGTTCATCCAGCGAACCCCAAAATGGAATTTTGCAGTGGTTAGAAAATGCCTCTAAGGATAGAGTGAAAGGATAATCATACAGTTTAAACGACACTCTAGACTCACAAGGGTGGAATTTAAATTCTTTGGTAAATGATTCAGTGAGGCTGAGGTGTTGGTTGCACTTATCTGCAATGTAGGGACCGAGCTCGAGATTGTGAACATATTGCTCAAATTCTTCTTTAATGCCCACACGCACCATATAATCGTTGCATGGCCATAAACATGATTTGGTGGCGGCATCTCGAATGGAATTTTCACTTGGTTCAACATAAGACCGGCGAACGGAGCTGCTACTAGAACATGCCTTCGAGGGCCTTCTCCTCGAAGAACTCCTCCCAAAGAGGTTCATCATATTTGCGTACAATTTTCTGAAAAATTTTGGGTCACAAAATTTTATTAACAAAACTTTATAAGATTGATAGCAACTACTCATAGGGATGCATAGAGGCCACATTAAGCATTCAAACTACTTAGAACCCTAAGAATTTAACATGCAAGCTCATCTACAGCAGCACCAAGAGCAACTAATTATTCAAAATATAAACCACTAAAGCAAAAACTAATTGGACCAACGGAGGAGGCACATACCAAGCAACAACCCCCCGAAATAGTTTTGGAAATGGAGCTTCGAGCAAAGAGATCGAAATCCGTGGGTTTGAGAGCAAGAACGCGCGAGAGAGAGCAATGGTGATTTTTTTTCCGGAGTTAGGTGGTGATATGGGATGAAGAGATAAGTGAGGGGGGCCACATGGGGACCACAACCCACCAGGGCGCGCCTGGTGGTGCTGGCGCATCCAGGTGGGTTGTTGCCACCTGGTGCACCCCCCTCTGATGTTATTTGCACCAAAAATTCTTAAATATTCTGAGCATTCTGAGAACTTTTATTTTTGGGTCATTTTTTATTGCACAGGAAATTCAGAAAACAGACAAAACATGGCATTTTATTTTATTTAACTAAGAAAAACATAAAAAAAAGGTAGGGATAGAAGGTAGTGCTTACTAAATTCATCAACTTCATACCTCTCAAAAATGATCCATTAATAAGGTTGATCAAGTCTTATTAACAACCACTTTCGATTAGCATGAAACCGAAGAACTTTCATAAATCAGTAAGTTACCTCAACAGGGATATGAATATCCCCAACAATAAGCATTTCATATTTCTTTTTGGTAGTAGGTAGAGGTAGTTGAAAACTTCCAATAGTGATTGTCGGAGATTTTTCAATAACATTAATACCATTCACTTGGAATTGTTTCTTCGAAAAGTGCACCGGATGTTCATTACCATCGATATGAAAAGTGACCTTGCTTTTATCGCAATCAATAACAGCCCCTGCAGTGTTCAAAAAGGTCTACCAAGGATAATCGACATGTTGTCGTCCTCGAGTGTCTCAAGTATAACAAAGTCAGTTAAGATAGTAACGTTTGCAACAACAACGGGCACATCCTCACAAATACCGATAGGTATGGCAGTTGATTTGTCAGCCATTTGCAAAGATATTTTAGTAGGTGTGAGTTTATTCAAATCAAGTCTTTTATATAAAGAAAAAGGCATAACACTAACACCAGCTCCTAGATCACATAAAGCAGTTTTCACATAGTTTCTTTTGATGGAGCAAGGTATAGTAGGGATTCCTGGATCTCCAAGTTTTTTAGGTACTCCATCCTTAAAAGTGTAATTAGCAAGCATGGTGGAGATTTTAGCTTCCGGTATTTTTCTCTTGTTGGTGATGATGTCTTTCATGTACTTTGCATAAGGAGGCATTTTTAAGATGTCAGTCAAGCGAGTACGCAAAAAGACTGGCCTAAGCATTTCAGCAAAGCATTCAAATTCTTCATCATCTTTCTTCTTAGTTGATTTAGGTGGAAAGGGCATAGGTTTTTGAACCCATGGTTCTCTTTCCTTACCATGTTTTCTAGCAACAAAGTCTCTTTTATCATATCTTTTATTCTTGGGTTGTGGGTTATCAAGATCAACTGCTGGTTCTATCTCAACATCATTGTCTGGTTCTTTATTATTTGTTTGAGTGTCTTCATGAACCTCACCATTATCTTTTTAATCATCAGAAGGTCAGTGTTCATTACCAGATTGAGTTTCAGCATCAGAGATAGAGACTTCATTATCATTATCAGGAGGTTTTTCTACTTCAGGTTCACTAGAGGCATGCAAAGTCCTATCATTCTTCTTCTTCTTTTTCTTTTTAGAAGGACTAGGTGCATCAATGTTAATTCTTTGAGAGTCTTGTTCAATTCTTTTTGGGTGTCCCTCAGGATAAAGTGGTTCTTGAGTCATTTTACCTCCTCTAGTTGCTACTCTAACAACAAAGTCATTTATATTATTGTTCATTTCATCAAGCAATTCTCTTTGAGATTTAGCAACTTGTTCTAGTTGAGTTTGAACCATAGAGGCATGTTTTCCTACACCTCTAACATCATTGGTAATTCTAAATAACAAGTCACTCAAGCGAGCAATCATATCAGAATTGCATTTCAATTGTTTCATAACATTTGCATTGAAGTGATCTTGCTTTCTGATGTAGTTATCAAACTCATAAAGGCATTGACTAGGATGCATATTGTAAGGATTGTCATTGTCATTGAATTTCATTAAGGAATTTACCTCTACCACCTTAGGTGGTGGTGGTGTATCAAGCCCATGTATTTCTTCAATAGGAGGTAAATTTTTTACATCCTCAACTTTAATACCTTTTTCCTTCATAGATTTCTTTGCCTCGTGCATATCTTCAGGACTGAGATATAAGATACCCCTCTTCTTCGGAGTGGGTTTAAGCGATGGTTCAGGATGAGTCCAGTCATCATAATTTTTCAATATGTTATTCAATAATTCTTCAGCTTGTCCAATAGTTCATTCCCTGAAAACACAACCAGCACAACTATCTAGGAAGTCCCTAGAAGCATCGGTTAGTCCATTATAGAAGATATCAAGTATTTCATTTTTCTTAAGAGGATGATCAGGCAAAACATTAAGCAATTGGAGAAGCCTCCCCCAAGCTTGTGGGAGACTCTCTTCTTCAATTTGCACAAAGTTAAATATTTCCCATAAGGCAGCTTGTTTCTTATGAGCAGGAAAATATTTTTCAGAGAAGTAATAAATCATATCCTGTGGACTACGCACACAACCAGGAGCAAGAGTATTATACCAAGTCTTAGCATCACCCTTTAATGAGAACAGAAATAATTTGAGAATATAATAGTAGCGAATCTTCTCATCATGAGCAAAGAGGGTGGCTATGTCATTCAACTTAGTAAGGTGTGCCACAACAGTTTCAGTTTCATAACCATGGAAAGGATCAGATTCAACCAAAGTAATTAACTCTGGATTGACGGAGAATTCATAATCCTTGTCATCAACAAAGATAGGTGAAGTAGCAAACTTAGGATCACATTTCATTCTAGCATTCAAAGATTTTTCTTTCAATTTGCATAATAATTTCTTAAGATCATCTCTATCATTGCAAGCAAGAAAGTCTCTAGTTGTCTCCTCATCCATAACATAACCTTTCGGTATCTTAGGCAATTCATATCTAGGAGAACTAGTTCTGATAGGTGTTTCAAGATTTTCAGTTTCAAGCTCTTCATCAGTTTCAGCATTCTCAAAAGCTTTAGTTCTAGCAAGTTGTTTATCAAGAAATTCACCTAGTGGTACATTATCATCAAGCAAGGTACTAGCATCATCATAAATATCATTCATAGCAGAAGTAGCATCATCAATAACTTATGACATATCAGGATTAATAGCATGTGGTGGTGTTGCAAGTTTACTTATAACAGAAGGTGAATCAAGTGCAGAGCTAGATGGCAAGTCCTTACCTCCCCTCGTCTTAGAGGAAAAAATCTTAGTCTTAGCGTCCTTCAGATTCTTCATAATGATAATTTGATAATAATCCCAAGTGACTCAACAAATATAGCTATGCTCCCCGGCAACGGCGCCAGAAAAAGGTCTTGATAACCCACAAGTATAGGGATCGCAACAGTTTTCAAGGGTAGAGTATTCAACCCAAATTTATTGATTCGACACAAGGGGAGCCAAAGAATATTTGCAAGTATTAGCAGCTGAGTTGTCAATTCAACCACACCTGGAGATTAATTAGCTGCAGCAAAGTGATCAGTAGCAAAGTAGTATGATAGTTTTGATAGTAGTAGCAACAGCAATAGTAACGGTAACAGTGATAGCAATGATTTTGTAGCAAGTGCAATAGTAACAATAGCAGTAGTAACTTAGCAAGAACAATATGAGAGAAATTCTTAGGCATTGGATCGGTGAATTCGTTGGATGATATTCATCATATAACAGTCATAACCTAGGGCGATACGGCACTAGCTCCAATTCATAAATATAATGTAGGCATGTATTCCGTAAATAGTCATATGTGCTTATGGAAAGAACTTGCATGACATCTTTTGTCCTACACTCCCGTGGCAGTGGGGTCCTATTGGAAACTAAGGGATATTAAGGCCTCCTTTTAATAGAGAACCGGAACAAAGCATTAACTCATAGTGAATACATGAACTCCTCAAACTACGGTCATCACCGGGAAGTGTCCCGACTTTTGTCACTCCAGGGTTGCCGGATCATAACACGTAGTAGGTGACTATAACTTGCAAGATCGGATCTAGAACATAGATATAATGGTGATAACATAAACGGTTTAGATCTGAAATCATGGCACCCAGGCCCAAAGTGACAAGCATTAAGCATGGCAAATTCATAGCAACATCAATCTCAGAACATAATGGATACTACGGATCAAGCCCTAACAAAACTAACTCGATTACATGATGAATCTCATCCAACTCCTCACCGACCAGCGAGCCTACGAAGTAATTACTCACTCCCGATGGTGAGCATCATGGAATTGGTGATGGAGAAGGGTTGGTGATGACGAAGATCGAAGATCCCCCTCTCCGGAGCCCCAAACGGACTCCAGATCTGGCCTCCCGATGAAGAACAGGAGGTGGTGGCGGCTCCGTCTCGTGAAACACAATAATTCTTCCTCCTCTATTTTTTTCTCCGAAAATGTGATTTTATAGTATCAGGGTTGACGTCTGCGGGGCCAGCAGGTGGGGACAACCAACCTGGGCGCGCCTGGAGGGGGCGTGCCCTAGTGGGTTGTGCCCACCCAGGTGCCCTCCTCCGGTGGTTCTTGGCTCCAGAAATTATCTTTTATTGTATAAAAATTCCTCGCAAAGTTCCATTCCAATCCGAGAACTTTTATTTCTACACAAAAACAACACCATGGTAGTTCTGCTGAAAACAGCGTCAGTCCAGGTTAGTTTCATTCAAATCATGCAAATTAGAGTCCAAAAAAAGAGGAAAAGCGTTAGGAAAAGTAGATACGATGGAGACGTATCAGGTTGCATGTATTTGTTCTTTGTGTGCAGGTACTGTTTACATAGTGTTGCTTGGTTCTCCTACTGGATTGATACCTTGGTTTCATAACTAAGGGAAATACCTACCGTAGTTGTGCTGCATCTTCCCTTCCTCTTTGGCGAAATAACGACGTAGTTCAAGTGACATCAACCGTCCATACCAACACTTTCCAAGGAATTTATTATTTGACAACATAAAGTAAATTTCTTTTTCATTTCGGGACTGGGCATCCCTATTACCGCCACACTCTCGTGCAATGACAAGTGAATAAACAGTCATCTTGAGAATAACACATCTAGCATGGAAAATATTGGCCACCCCCTGCCACTTCATGAGCGGTACGGGCACACAAAAAGGAAATTCATTTTGAAAATTAGAGTTGGCATATACAAATTTATGTAGAACAGCACGAAAATACCACATATAGGTAGGTATGGTGGACTCATATGGCAAAACTGGGTTTAAGGATTTTTGATGCACAAGTAGTATTTCTACTTAGTACAAGTGGAGGCTAGCAAAAAGATTGAGAAGCAACCAACCAAGAAACGAAAATTCTCATAAACGAGCATTAAGCATAACTAACACCGAATAATGCACCACAAGTAGGATGTAATTTCGTTGCATAACTATTGACTTTCGTGCTTGCATAGGGAATCACAAACCTTAACACCAATATTCTTACTAAAGCATAATTACTCACCAACATGACTCATATATTACTATCATCATATCTCAAAACTATTACAAAGAATCAAGTTTATTTTGTCCAATGATCTTCATGAAAGTTTTTATTATATCCCTCTTGAATAACTATCACTTTGGGACTAGTTTCATATATTGCAATTGCTTTTGACAAGCTCAAATAAATTTAAGTGAAGAACACAAGCATAAAAATTTCATCTCTCAAAATAATATAAGTGAATCATGAGAGAATTTCTTCAAAAATTTACTAACTCTGAAATTAATCTAAGTGAAGCATGAGAGCATTTATTCAAAAATATTAAAGCACTCCATGCTCAAAAAAGATATAAGTGAAGCACTAGAGCAATTCCATATCTCAAAAAATTTAAGTGAAGCATATAGAGCAATTCTAACAAATCATAGCATAATTTCGGCTCTCTCAAATAGCTGTGTCCAACAAGGATACTTGTGACAAACTAAAAAGGAAAACAAGCAAAGACTCATATAATACAAGACACTCCAAGCAAAACTCATGATATGTGACAAATAAAAATATAGCTCCAAGTAAAATACCTATGGTCGTTAGAAGAAAGAGGGGATGCCTTCCGGGGCATCCCCAAGCTTAGTTGCTTGGTTCTCCTTGAATATTAACTTGGGGTGCCATGGGGCATCCCCTAGCTTAGGCTCTTGACACTCCTTATTCCTTCATCCATCGTGATTTCATCCAAAACTTGAAAACTTCAATCACACAAAACTTAACAAAACCTTCGTGAGATCCGTTAGTATAAGAAAACCAATCTTTACTTTAAGTACTATTGCAAACCCATTCAAATTTTGTTATTGCATTATATCTACTGTATTCTAACTTTACCATGGCTTATACCCCCCGATACAATCCATAGATTCATCAAAATAAGCACACAATGCAAAGAAAACAGAATCTGTCAAAAATAGAACAGTCTGTAAAGATGCGAATTGTTCTCATATTTTTGTAACTCCAAAAATTCTGAAACATTAGGACAACAGAGGCAATTTGTATATCAATCTTGTGTAGAAATACTGAATTTTTTGTCACTTCTGTGAATTTAAACAATTCTATTACTGGACGCAGAAGTTTCTGTTTTTCAACAAGATCAAATCAACTATCACCCAAAGCTATCCCAAAGGCTTCACTTGGCACAAATACTAATTAAAACATAAAAAACACAATCATAACAGAGGCATAATTGTGCAAACACTCAAGAACAGAAAAAAGCAAAAATAAATTTTATTCAATGGGTTGCCTCCCAACAAGCGTTATCGTTTTATGCCCCTAGCTAGGCATAATGCATAGATTCAAGTATTGTCATCTATAGTTTTTGCTCCATAGGATGCCCTCATGATTGATTCATATGGTGGCTTAATTCTTGTTCTAGGGAAGTGTTCCGTACCCTTTCTTAGTGGAAATTGAAATTTAATATTGCCTTCTTTCATATCAATCACGACACCTATAGTGCGTAAAAAGGGTCTACCAAGTATAATTGGACAAGATGGATTGCAATCAATATCAAGAACAATAAAATTTATGGGCACATAGTTCATATTTGCAAGAATAAGAACATCTTTAATTCTTCCCAAAGGCTTTTTAATAGTAGAATCCGCCAAGTGCAAATTAAGAGAACATTCTTCAATATCGGTAAGACCAATCACATCACATAAAGATTTTGGAATTGCGGAAACACTAGCACCCAAATCACATAAAGCAAAGCACTCATAATTTTTAATCTTGACTTCAATAGTAGGTTCCCATTCATCATGTAGTTTTCTAGGAATTGAAATCTCTAACTCCAACTTTTCTTCTAAAGCTTTCATCATGGCATCTACGATATGTTTAGTAAAAGCTTTATTTTTTTCATAATCATGGGGTGAATTTATCATGGATTGCAACAAAGAAATACAATCAATCAAAGAGCAACTATGTCGGGGAAACGACACCTATGGGATCGGGTGGATCCCTTCTATAATTTGGCAGGGAGGAGGGGTGCACGAAGAGCAGATCTAGAGATCAACATGAGGGATCTTTACCCAAGTTCGGGCCGCTGAGAAGCGTAAAACCCTAGTCCTGCTTGGTGTGTATATTATGTGTTCTTGAGCTTCGGCTAGCTGCATGCAAGCTGGGCCGTAGAGTCCAAAAAGTCCGAATCCCTCTACAGTATGCCTTGGGCCTCCTTTTATACGTCCAAGGGGCTACCACAGTGGCACACAGGAGGTGTAAAGTGCTAAAGTGCACGTGCTTATCTCTGGCATCTTAGGACAAGCACATTCAATGCGCTGCTTACATGCCCCCCTAACTTTATCGAGGATGGAAACAGAGCCCATCCCATCCATCGCCGCCTCACTCCATCCTGACACGCACCCAAGATGACGAGGCATGTGAGTGCCAAGCTGACTGGCTAGCCGCTGTGCTGGAGCGGTGGCAGGATCTGCACGAAGATTTTCATGCCGCCATGCAGGTGCTCGCCAGGTTGGCTGGCTTATTGCTGTGCCGGGACGGTGGCAAGGCGGTGGAGCCTTGTCGTGTGTGAGCCTTGCCGTGGCCTCGCGATCGTCCCCGGCAAGAGCCTTGCCGGGCCCTCGCAATCGTCCCCGGCAAGAACCTTGCTGGGAAATCCGCTCTCTAGTCTTCACGAAGATTTGCATGCTACCAGTCTTCACAAAGATCTGCATGCTACTATGCATGTGCCCCTGAGTCTTGGTCTTGACATTGTCGATGGTGTCAGAGCTCTTAACCTCAAGGGTGGTGTTCTTGTCAGTGCCTCACAAGTCGTCCCGGCAAGGATCTTGCCGGGGCCTCACGAGCTGCACCGGCAAGGATCTTGCCGGGGCTCCAGCTTGTCTTCTGCTCCCTAGTTACTAGCTTGGACGCCGTCTTTGTTGTCTTGTATTTTGCCTCCAACTGCCCCCGCCAAGCCTCTCCGCAGGTGCGGCTATGACTGCCCGTGCACAAGTAAGGGGTACCAAAGGGCCCAAACTTTAGTACACCGACAGGAGCCCCCGGGCCTGGGCCATACACGAGTACGAAGCATCGTTGGGCCAGGCCCAAACAGTGCGCGGGCA
The DNA here is from genome assembly GCA_011799875.1 of Thinopyrum elongatum. NCBI lineage: Eukaryota > Viridiplantae > Streptophyta > Magnoliopsida > Poales > Poaceae > Thinopyrum > Thinopyrum elongatum. The sequence continues at coordinate 209,827,166 of CM022299.1, forward strand.
CGCGTGGCAGGGATTAACTGCTGTAATCATATCGTCTATTGGGCTTCCCCATGATCCGCATTGGGTGCGTGACGTGGGGGTCGTGCATGGAACGGTCGCAGCACGCCTGCGAAAACGCCTTCATATCGATTAGTAAAGAGGCAGCCCTGCGCCTTCCCCATAAAAAGAGGAATCCGCAGGGGCGATGCTCATTTACCCTTCCCCCTTGCCTTTCCCAATCTAGGAACCGCCGCCGGCTTCTTCTTCCTCGAGCCCAGACCATAGTTTGCTTGTCCGCTCGCCCCTTCCGCGCTCCCGTCGTCCGCGGCTTCCCTCACTCTCCCCAATCGCCATGCCGCCCAAGGCGCCCAGAGCGAGCAAGGGCAAGGATGTGCCGAAGAGTGAGTTGGTGAAGATGCGGAAGCAGCTCGCCGTCTTCCCCCCAACGCTCGATGCTCATGCCTTGAGGGACAAGTACCTGCTCATGTGGGGAAGGGCGACGAATGGGCACGCAGCCACTCGCGTGATCCCAGCCGCCAAGTCTAAGGGTGGCCCGGACAAATTCCCCTTTTTCGTAGACTATTTCTATTGCGGGCTCTGCCCCCCTTTCTCTGATTTCTTCAATGACCTCATGTTTACCTTTGGCTTCCATCTTCTTGATTTCACGCCAAATGCCGTAACTTGCATGTCTGTATTTGCTCACCTCTGCGAAAACTTTGCCGGGGTGGTCCCCAACACAGCCCTTTTCTGCCACTTCTTCATCCCTCGCATCCAGGCCGGAGAGGCCCTCTCTGGCGGCATCGCTTGGATCCCTAGGTTAGGGACCAAGGAAACATATCTGGATGGGGAATACCACGAGAAGTGGGATGAGTGGCGGAGCAGGTGGTGCTGGATCACAGAGGAGGAGCCGCACCCGTTCTGTTCACTCCGGCAAACGAAGCCGACCCGTGGCGGCGATTGGAGAGCTCTCGACCCTCAGGACGCGAAGCTCACTATCACCGTCAACAGGATTCATCGCCTCAAGGCTGCCGGGCTCACCGTGGAAATGGTGGGCGCCGATTTCCTCCGTCGCTGCATCGCCCCTTTGCAGAACAAGGGGAGACCAGCCTGGGATTTCTGGAATGCGGCGGACATCATGAGGCTATGCCCCGGCCTAAACAACAACTGGACGGTCCTTCAGCACACGGCCCTTTGTCACAAGCTGTTTAGGCCAGACGACGTGTTCAAGCTGCCGGCAAGCATCGTCCCTCTATGCAACAACTCTACGCTGAACTCGATCATCGCTATGATGCCAGTGTTCAATGCTCATGGCCTTGACCAAACCTGGGTCGAGCCATCCGCGGAGCGAGCACAAGAGTTCTTTGACAACTTGTCGGAGAGAACCATTCGGGAAGAACCACGCCTCATCCGCGAGACCACTAACGAAGAGTTGGCGTACATCGCCAGCAGGGCGGAAGAGCTGGCCCTTGCCAAGGAGGCCGGCAGCGTCGGCTTCATGGGAGATGACGCGGATGCAGAGGAGGACCCCGCCAAGCAGGAGGAACCTGCCGGAGAGCATAGTAGCGCAGATGCCGGGGGCTCATTCACTGAAGAAACAACTGGAGGGACTGATGAAGTGGAGCCCCCGATGCCAAAGAAGAAATGCGTCCTCCGACGAGCCAGTCCAGCAGGCCTCCTCGTCCGAAGAAGTTCCCGGCAAGGCTACGGAGCAGCAAGGTGTTCGACAACAAACCGGGTGCCAGACGAGGGCGGCGGCAAATAAGGCAGCGGGGGTGGCGAGCTCACATCAAGCTGCCACTCCAGCCACAATCAAGCGGCCCAGGTCCCCTTCCCCATCCCCTCAAGTGGACACCACAGCAGAGGTCGACTTCGACCTCTCCTCCTTCAACCCGAGGAGGGAAAAGGGGCCAGAAGAAGGAGATGAGTAAGTATCTTGCCGCTTTCTTTATGTCTTGAGTCTCTGATTTGCTTCATCTTATCTTAATTCCACCCTAGCCCGTCCCCGCAGAGACACGGAAACGTTGGCGCAGAGGATGGCGAAGAAGGCCAAGACCTCAACGGGCGACGAGCCCCCGGCAAGCTCCTTAGGTGCGCCGAAGATGATTATAATCAGCCCGGATTCCAGCCCACGACGCAGCCCCCAGCCCAGCTCCCAGCGTGAGTCTGTTACTCATTTCCCGCTGGCAGGCGTCGGGGTGTGTATCTTTGCTGCTAATCTTGCCAGGTTTGCTGGAGAAGGACAGCAACAGGAGGGACCACTGAAGGCCACCCCCGACATGCCGCTCCGTTGACCACACCGCCCAGGGAGGGGTCCCCAGCAAGGGCTTCCACCGACGAGCCCCCCCTCGTGGAGGAGGGGCCGGAAGGCACGGGCGCTGGCGGTCCTACGCCGGTGACAAAAGTTGCCAGGGAGGGAAACACTTCCCAACAAATCGTCACGGGTAAGCCGCCTGCTTCCTGGCATTCGTCATTATTCATCATTTTGAGCTCCACCCCTGGCTTCATCTTGTTTCTTCTTCTTGGTCTGCAGATCCCTCCTTGGCGGATCAGATGGATGTCAATGCCATCATCGAGGAGACCTCCAAGGACGCTGCCGCCGAGGCCGCCAAAATCGCTGCTGACGAGGCCGCCAAGGAGTCTGCTGGGGAGCCCGGCAAGGGGACCGGCGACCGTACTGACGGCATCCCTGCCGCAGGAGCGCCTGGCGCTACATCGGTCCTGGGGTCCTCAGCCATTGGGGAGATGGTGGTTGAAGACCAACCGTCAGCTTCTGAAGCCCCCACCCCAAGCAGATACCTGAAGATTGGCGACAATCTATTCGTCAGCATCCCGGGGAAGGCAAGCACCGCAGCGCCAACCGAGGGGGAGGCTTTCGACGAAGAAGTCATCACTGCTGCCGGGCTCAAGGTCATCGACGAGCTGAGCGCCAGCAGCAGCGGATCCAAAGAAGACCAGCTCCTCCAGGCCATGAGCGACAACTTCCAGAAGCTCCAGGCGCTCCACCGTGCCCGTAAGGAGAAACTGGACTCCAGGGCAGCGGTTGCCGTCGCGGCGGAGGCAGACTTCCAAAAGCGCGTCGAGCAGACGCAGGTCTGGTTCGCCGAGGCCCGGCAAGAGCTGAGGATTGGCCAGGAGGAGCTAGGCCGATGTTGGGACGAGCTCCTCCTAAAGCAGTCCGATATTGAGAAGGCACATGAGGATGCCGCTGCACAGGCCGCCAAGGAGGACGCCAGTTTAAGTCAGCGCCGTATTCTGCTTGACGCCTAAGAAGAAGACCTCACTACTCGCGAGAAGGCGCTTGCCGCCGAGCTCCACGGCAAGGACGAAGAAATTGAGAAGCTTGTCACGCGGCGGACCCAGGAGCTGGAGTAGAAACATAAAGACACACTCGACGCTCTGGTCCTGGATCATGTCGGCAAGCTGAAGGAGGCCATCGACGCTGACGAAGCCGCAGGGGCCGCCAAGGATGAGCTGGCCGGCAAGGTGGAGAAACTAGAGGCGGAGCTGGAGAAGCACCACAAGGAGGTCTCGACGCTAAAGAGCGACAGAGACAAAACTGTCCACACCTTGGCGGAGCTACATGTCGCCATATCTGACAAGACCAAGCTGCTCTCCGAAGCCAACGACTCCATTGCTGATCGGAAGCTGAAGTTGACCACTCTGGAGGAATCCCTTAATGGCAGCAGGGCTCGTGAGAAGACCCTGGCCAAGGACCTCAGGAATGAGAAGCTGCTGCTTGAGAGTGCCACCGCCACCCACAATGATTACGTAGAGGGCGTGAATCTCTGGACTACACGCCTCATCGATGCCGCGGAGAGGCTCACCACGCAGCTGTCCATCATAGGGATGCCGAACTTCAGGTTCTCCCATGACAGGGGGATTTCTGAGAGCGCCAGGCTGACCATGTTCTTCGAGGCCGTCAACAAGGCTCTGAAGCTGCTCCACTCCAATCGAGCCACCCAACTGGCCAGCGAGTCCCGCAAGCTTTGCCGGGGCGTCCTCCTCAAAGTGCTCACCAAGGTGGTGTACAGGAACCCCGGCCTCGACCTGAGCCAAGATAGCTTTGCCGGCGGATGCAGACCGCAGGGCACTTGAAGAGCATGTCGCGCCCATCATCAGCATGGTTGACCTAGTCAAGAGGGTTGAAGGCCAGCGCCGGGACTAGCCGCTCCACTTTGTCTTGCCGCCGTGAACTTGTACCCAAGACGAATTTATCTTAAGTTAGAACTGCGGCAACCAGCGATGTAATATAACTTGCTGTGTTTCGGATTGAATGCATGCTATCTTCCTTGTTTGATTCCTCCTCGTATGGCATACACCCTACGCTTTTTTGGAAGGGCTTGCCGGTGCGTGCACCCTTGCCGCGAGCGCTTTGAGGAACGGGTCCTTAGCAGCCTGCTGGGGGTGTCATTGCCGGCAAGACACCTTGCCGCTCTTAGTGCAGCCACTTGAACTGCTGAGCGGACTCGAAACAGAGCAAGGGCGCAACCAAATGCGATGAGGTTCCTTTGCGTGCAGGTTTTCCATACAAGAAACGAAACCATTCGAGGGAAATAACGTTACATTAAAAAGAAAATCACTCAAGGTTTCACAACTTAGCTTTTTTGCTGTTGTACCCTTTCCCGCAAGATGCCACTTCGAACGTCGCCTGCTGGCGGCGCCCACACTCCCTATCTCCCCCCAGCAAACTTGTATGCGAGGGAACCTTCTGTCCTTTGAGAAAAAGAAAGAAGAGAAAATAGGAGCATGGAACCTTGGCGGTTCATCAGTACTTGCTAGAAATGAACGTAGTACAATATCCTGGACAGGCATGCATATAAATAAACATGGAAATCAACAAGAACTTGTACGTACGTAAACTTATTCAACTACGCACAGGTTCTACGCCTGGCTCTGTACATAGGGTTATATGCCTTGCCGGCAAGGCTAGTACAAAAAGGGGATTGCCGAGGGTCTTGGCAACCGCGCCTCATGGGTAAAACTTGCGAAGATGTTCTATATTCTAGGAGTTGCTCACTGGAATGCCATCTTCGGTCTCCAGGCGGACTGCGCCGGGCCTGGTGACTCGTATCACCCGATAAGGGCCTTCCCACTTTGGAGTCAACTTGTTGGAATTCTTGGCGGACTGAACGCGCCGAAGAACAAGGTCGCCTTCCTCAAGGCTTCGGGCATGAACCTTGCCGTTGTGGTAGCGGCGCAAGGCTTGCTGGAAGCGCGTGGCTCGCACAGCAGCCTGAAGACGATCCTCCTCAAGGAGCGTAGCATCATCTTGCTGCAACTGCTCTTGCTCAAGCTCATCATAAGTGAGCACTCGAGGCGACCCGTATGTGAGTTCTGTGGGGAGAACTGCTTCTGCCCCGTAAACCAGGGAGAAAGGTGTCTGGCCAGTGGCTCGATTTGGTGTCGTCCTGGTTGACCAAAGGACCGCCGACAACTCATCAATCCAGCGTCTTCCGCTCTTGTGCAGCCTGTCGAAAGTTTTTGTCTTGAGGCCTCGCAGCACTTCAGCATTTGCCCTCTCCGCCTGGCCATTACTTCGCGGATGTGCAACAAAAGCAAAACAGATTTTGCTGCCAAGGTCCTGGATATACTGCATGAAGGTGCGGCTTGTGAACTGTGTGCTGTTGTCGGTGATGACTCTGTTTGGCACACCAAAACAACAAACTAATCCTTTGAAGAACTTGACAGCTGATTGCGCTGTCACCTTTCTCACTGCTTCCACTTCTGGCCACTTTATGAACTTGTCGATTGCGACGTACAAGTACTCAAAGCCCCCGACAGCACGGGGAAAGGGGCTCAGTATGTCGAGCCCCCAGACCAAAAATGGCCAGGAAAGAGGGATCGTCTGAAGAGCTTGGGCTGGCTGATGAAGTTTCTTCGAATGGAACTGGCACGCTTCACACTTGGTTACCAATGCAGTCGCATCCTGGAGGGCAGTGGGCCAAAAGAAACCTTACCGGAATGCCTTGCCGGCAAGAGCTCTTGATCCTATGTGAGAGCCACATATACCTCCATGTATCTCTGCCAACAGCTCCAATCCGTCCTCCCGAGGAATGCACTTCAATTTCACGCCGTTCGGCCTCTTTCTGTACAGGACATCGTCCACAAACTGGTACATGTGAGATCGACGGGCTACTTTCTCCACTTCTTCCTGTTCCTCAGGGAGTTCCCCTGTTTGGAGGAACCGAACGGTGTGCTGTGCCCATGCTGGAGCCTGGGGCTCGACGGCAAGGATTAAAGGCATGTCTTCTGCCATGGGAGCAGTTGTCTCTATGGCAAGGGCTTGAGGCCCCGCCGGGGCCGGTCGCCCCCCGGCAAGCTTGGCATCGTCCCCGACAACTTCCTTGCCAGTGGCCCCTGGGAGCTCAGCGGGAAAGTACTTGCTGGGGCTCAACTTCCTCGCTTATTCTGTCCTGCCGATGGTTCAACGGATGGCTGATTCAGTTGGAGCACAAAAGTTCCTGGTTCCACAGGTAACTTGAGGACAGCATGTTTTGACAGGTCGTCAGCAATGCTGTTCTCTGCTTGAGGAACATGCTCTGCTTGCAGGCCGTCAAAACGCTCCTCCAACTTCCTCACTTCATCTACATAAGCTTTCATCAATGGGCTCTGATAATCTTTGTTAACCTGCTTGATGACAAGCTGCGAATCACCTCTGACGATGAGCTTCATAATTCCAAGGTCTGCCGTGATCCTGAGACCGGCAAGCAGTCCCTCATACTCCACAGTGTTATTTGTTGATCTCTCCCGAGGAAAGTGCATTTGGACCACATACTTGAGGTGTTCTCCGGTGGGGGCAATAAGTAGCACAACAGCACCAGTGCCTTGCAGCAAGAAAGCCCCATCAAAGTACATAATCCAGTCACGGCTCATTTCCTTGCCTGGGAGAGTGGTTTCTTGAATTTCCTCGTCAGGCGTTGAGGTCCATTCTGCAATGAATTACGCCAAGGCCCTGCTCTGAATCATTGAAGTGCTTTCAAACCTGAGACCAAAGCTTGACAGTTCCAACGCCCACTCCACAATCCTTCCAGTTGCATCTGGGTTGTGCAAGATCCGTTGCAACGGGAAGCGAGTGATGACGGTGATCTCATGTGCCTGAAAGTAGTGGCGCAGCTTCCTCAAGGCCATAAGGAGGCTGAAGAGCAATTTCTGCACACCAGAGTATCTTGATCTAGCCCCTTGCAAAAGGGAGCTGACAAAATAAACTGGGTGTCGCACCATTTTCTTCTTCTGTGACACTCCATTTGCTTGCGCAGATCCCGCCTTGTCGGCATCAGACTCTGCCGGGGGCCCTGCCTTGCTGGCACCAGGTCCTGCCGGGGGTCCTGCCTTGCCGGCAGTAGACCCTGCCGGGGAGGGCTCCGGCTCATCATCCGACGATCTTGCCACTGCCGCTGCTTCTTCATCAACTTCTCTCTGCACCACTAGCGCAGCACTGACCACTTGATTCGTTGCCGCTAGATATAGCAACAACGGCTCTTGGGGCTTAGGCGCGACTAGTGTTGGCATAGAGGAGAGGTACCTCTTCAAATCTTGCAGCGCTGCCTCCGCTTCCGGAGTCCATGTCATTGGACCTGCCTTTTTCAAGATCTTGAAAAAGGGCAGGGCGCGCTCAGCAGATTTGGAGATGAACCTGCTCAAAGCAGCAACACAGCCAACAAGCCGACGTACATCTTTGGCTCATCTTGGTGCTTCAATCTGCTCAATTACCTTGATCTTGTCGGGGTTCGCCTCGATCCCACGCTGAGACACAAAGAACCCGAGAAGCTTGCCGGATGGGACACCAAACACACATTTCTCAGGGTTGAGCTTGAGATTGATCTTGCGCAAATTTGCAAATGTTTCTTCTAGATCTTGTATGAGTGTTGCCCTGTCCTTGGTTTTGACCACTATGTCACCCATATAAGCCTCCATATTTCTATGTAGCTGAGGCTCAAAACCAATTTGGACTGCTCTCACAAACGTTGAACCAGCGCTTTTCAACCCGAAAGGCATTCGTATAAAACAATACGTACCACATGGGGTGATAAACGCGGTTTTCTCTTCATCTTTCTTCGTCATGAAGATTTGATGGTATCCTGAGTAGGCGTCAAGGAATGACAGCAAGTCGCACCCGGCAGTGGAGTCCACGATCTGGTCGATGCACGGCAAAGGGAAAGGATCCTTCGGGCAGGCTTTATTGATATCTGTATAATCAATGCACAGCCTCCATTTCCTGTTTGCCTTGCGCACCACCACCGGATTGGCCAACCACGTTGGGTGGAGCACTCCTCTAAACAAGCCTGCTGCTTCCAGCTTCCTAATCTCTTCAATGATGAACTCTTGCCGCTCCAAAGCTTGCTTCCTGACCTTCTGCTTGACGGGCCGCGCATGAGGACAGACAACAAGATGGTGCTCAATCACCTCCCTGGGAACGCCGGGGATGTCAGATGCTTGCCATGCAAACACATTGACATTCGCCCGCAGGAAGGTGATGAGCGCGCCTTCCTATTTGCTGTCGAGGGTGGAGCTTATAGTAAAAGCCCCGCCCGTGCCGTCCTCCTTGACGGGCACCTTCTTAGTTTCTGGTGGTGCTGCCTTGGATTTCTTGCTCTTGCTGGTGGAGCTCTCTGGCACGCCCTCGACGGGGGCGCAGCACTCCAAAGAGGCGCGCTTGCCGGAGTGGGTGCAAGAGGTCTTGCCGGAAGAGGTCTTGCCGAGAGAGGTCTTGCTGGGAGAGTTCTTGCCAGTCTTCTTCCCCCCCAGAGCATCAGCGGCAGGAGCAAGTGCCTTGGCTGCAGCTTCTGCAACTGCCTCTCGGTAGAGTTGGTCAGCGCAGATGAGCGCGTCTTTCTTGTCGGAGTGGACGGTGATGATGCTCATTGGTCCGGGCATCTTCAACGTATTGTAAGCGTAATGTGATGCCGCCATGAACTTGGCCAGTGCCGGGCGGCCGAGGATCCCATTATAGGGCAAGGGGATCTTGGCGACATCAAAAATGATCTTCTCTGTCCTATAGTTCAGCTCGCCACCAAAGGTAACTGGTAGCGTAATCTTGCCCTTTGGCTGACTCCTTCCTGGATTGATCCCTTGAAACGTGCCCGTCTCCTCGAGATCTCCATCAGGAATTTGCAGCCTCTTGATCACATTGGGCGAGATCAAGTTCAGACCGGCCCCACCGTCAACTAACACTTTGGTCACCTTGAGGTTGCATATTGTTGGTGAAACCAACAATGGCAAACACCCGACCGCTGTTGTGTGATCAGGGTGGTCCTCAGTGTCAAAAATGATAGGCGTGTTGGACCATTTCAATAGCTTCTGGGCATCGAATGATGGCTCTGCCGCATTGATCTCATGTGCCCACTGTTTTAGTTGGCGGTGAGAGGCATGCAACGAGGCGCCACCGTCAACGCACATGGCCTCCGTAGCTTTCTGGAACTCGTGCTCGCTGGATTCGTCGTCCTCATCATGATCATCATCTCCCTCTTTCTTGTCGCAGCCCCGAGCGGGCCTCTCTGGTTGCTTATCCTTGCCGCGGCGACCCCCTTGTCCGCCACGCTTCTTGCCGGACCCCTCAGCACCGTCCTGACCCTTCTCCTTGTCTCGCCTATCATACTCAGCTTTCTGCTTCTCTACAAGCTGCTCAACTTGGCGGCAATTCTGGAGGTCATGGCCCTTGGTGCGATGGATCTTGCAATACTGCTTGTCGGAGCCCTCTGGCTTGTCGGCAACCGCCAAGGCATGGCAGGCGATGCACCCGGCAACCACCTTGCCGGGGTCGTCAACCTTGGCCTTCTTGGCGGTGCCGGGGTTGCCGGAATGCTCGACAGCAAGCACGGTTTTACCCTTGCGCTTCCTGTTGCGCCGTCGGCCCTTCTTTGCCGGGGCGGCGGCGTCTTCATCTGCGGAGTCACTTTCTGCGCCGGCATCTTCGCCGGGGTACTTCCTTCCTTCTTCATCCCGAGCACATCTGTCGGCCAAAACATAAAGCTCGGCAACATCCGTAATCTTGTTCATCGCCAGCTCTTCACGCATCTTGCGGTTGCGCACATTCTGATGAAATGCGCTGACAACCGCGGCAGGATGAACATCTGGGATGTTGTACTACACACGGCTGAATCTCTGTATGTATTTGCGCAAGCATTCGCCATCTTTCTGGGGGATGATATGTAAGTCACTTGCCTGGCCAGGAGCTTGGTGGCCTCCGGTAAAGGCGCCAACAAACTCGTGGCACAGATCCGACCAAGAAGAGATGGAGTCTACTGGTAGGTGCATCAACCACGACCTGACGTTGGGCTTGAGTACCAACGGGAAGTAGTTGGCGAGTACCTTGTCGTCCCGAGCCCCGGCGGCTTGCATCGAAATGGTATAAATGCTCAGGAACTCTGACGGGTGAGTCTTGCCATCGAGTTTCTCTCCGACCTCAGGCTTGAACGTGCAATGGGTGGGCCACTGGAATTGCCGCAGCCCACGGGTAAAAGCTGGACAACCCACCTCATAAGGTAAGTTATGAGAATCCCCTGGCGCGGGCCGATCTACAGTGGGGCCAGCGCGCCTATCAGACTGATGGCGCGCTTCCCGTCGCCGCTCAATAGTGGTTCGAGCGTCTTCTTTGACTCGCTCTTGAAGGACTTGACGTTGATCGCGGTGGGCTCATGGGTCGGACGACGCTGTGGAACCGTTGTCATAGGTCTCGACCCGACGAGCCGACGGCTGCTGTTGCTGCTGTGGAGGAGGAGAGTGCACTGTGGTCGCAGCACCTCTGGTCCTTCCGCCTTTGGCACGCGCCGGCTCAACAGAGCGCCGGCACGAGGGCCCCGCCTGCTGCGGTCCATCTTTATTGGCGAAGCCGACAAGGCTCCGGATGGTTGCTCTCCACTCGTCGAGCTTCTCTGCAGCAGGAGGGAAATCTAGAAGTAGCTGTACGCGCGCCAACGCTTCCGTTGGCGTGGGTGGCGGTGACAGCTGTGTGGATCGTGAGGCGCTCTGACTTCTAACCACGTTAGAAGGAGCTCTATCACGGTCCCACGGCCGCGCGCCGTTTCCGCCAACGTCTTGGCGTGCATGCCGGCCTGGCGCATCTCGAGAATGATGCAAAGGGGCCCTTCCATGGGAACGCTCGTGATCACCCACACCGCGGCACTGCTCGTCGCGCACGACCTGGGAAGGCCGCGGCGCATGCGCCGGCGGGGGCGTCTTGGAGGTTGTCCATCCATCCCTGGGGTTTGCCGCGCCGCCCGTAGACAGCACGGCCCCGTCCCTGGACCTGGCAACGTGCGTGTCATTGCCGCTCACGTAGCTCCGCTCGCTGGAGCATCGTGGAAGCCCGTGGCCTCCACCCACGTCCATCCTGTCATCCGTCCGCGCCGGTGCGGGCAGATCGACCGGAGATGAACCAATCACCACGATGCTCTTTCTCTTTGGAGACATGACGATGAAGATGTTGAAGAAGTCGACGCGCTGACGCCTAGATCAGGTTCGTACAACCTCAATCTCCCCTACCTGGCGCGCCAAAGATGTCGGGGAAACGACACCTATGGGATCGGGTGGATCCCTTCTACGGTTTGGCATGGAGGAGGGGTGCACGAAGAGCAGATCTAGAGATCAACACGAGGGATCTTTACCCAGGTTCTGGCCGCTGAGAAGCGTAAAACCCTAGTCCTGCTTGGTGTGTATATTATGTGTTCTTGAGCTTCGGCTAGCTGCATGCAAGCTGGGCCGTAGAGTCCAAAAAGTCCGAATCCCTCTACAGTATGCCTTGGGCCTCCTTTTATACGTCCAAGGGGCTACCACAGTGGCACACAGGAGGTGTAAAGTGCTACAGTGCACGTGCTTATCTCTGGCGTCGTAGGACAAGCGCATTCAATGCGCTGCTTACGTGCCCCCTAACTTTATCGGGGACGGAAACAGAGCCCGTCCCATCCATCGCCGCCTCACTCCATCCTGACACGCACCCAAGATGACGAGGCATGCGAGTGCCAAGCTGACCGGCTAGCCGCTACGCTGGAGCGGTGGCAGGATCTTCACGAAGATCTGCATGCCGCCATGCAGGTGCTCGCCAGGTTGGCTGGCTTATTGCTGTGCCGGGACGGTGGCAAGGCGGTGGAGCCTTGTCGTGTGTGAGCCTTGCCGTGGCCTCGCGATCGTCCCCGGCAAGAGCCTTGCCGGGGCCTCGCAATCGTCCCCGGTAAGAACCTTGCTGGGGAATCCGCTCTCTGGTCTTCACGAAGATCTGCATGCTACCAGTCTTCACAAAGATCTGCATGCTACTATGCATGTGCCCCTGAGTCTTGGTCTTGACGTTGTCGATGGTGTCAGAGCTCTCAACCTGAAGGGTGGCGTTCTTGTCAGTGCTTCGCAAGTTGTCCCGGCAAGGATCTTGTCGGGGCTCCAGCTTGTCTTCTGCTCCCTAGTTACTGGCTTGGACGCCGTCTTCGTTGTCTTGTATTTTGCCTCCAACTGCCCCCGCCAAGCCTCGCCGCAGGTGCGGCTGTGACTGCCCGTGCACAAGTAAGGGGTACCAAAGGGCCCAAACTTTAGTACACCGACAAACTATCATAATTAAAGTCTCTGCAATCCAAAAGAGTGGGCACAACACTAGTTAAAGTTTTGACCTCTCCAAACCCACTTTTATCAATTTTTTCATCAAGATTTTCACCCTTCGAATTATCGGGATGCCCTCTAGCTAAAGTTGACTCTTCTTCGGTCCCTTTATCATCAATTTTAATTTTACTAAACAAGGAATCAATAGAAGAAACACCAATCACTTTAAGATCTTCATAATTTTTATCAAAGCAATCACTAGAAAACGCTCTTTCTAAAAATTCTCTTTTAGCTCTAAGCATAGCGGTTCTTTTCTAACTTTCATCCATATAAACATATAAATCTTTAATTGATTCATTAATATCAACCTTGGGTGGAAAAATTTTAATCTTGAGATTTTCTACATCTTGAGAAATTCTATCAATGCTTCTAGACATATCATCAATCTTATTCAACTTTTCTTCTATCGTAGCATTGAAAACTTTTTAGCATTGATAAATTCTTTAATATTACCTTCAAGATCAGAGGGGTTCCTATTATTATTGTAAGAAGAATTACCATAATTATTAGAGCAATTTCCAGGAAAAGGCCTAGGATTAAAATTACCACTATAAGCATTGTTATTGAAATTGTTTCGGGAGACAAAATTCACATCTACGGGATTACTATTTTGCTCAATCAAAGTAGACAAAGGCACATCATTAAGATCAATAGGAGCACTTTTACTAGCAACCAATTTCATAAGAGCATCAACTTTTTCACTCAAAGTACTAATTTCTTCAATCGAATTAACTTTTTTACTAGTAGGTGCTCTTTCGGTATGCCATTGTGAATGATTTGCCATGATATTATCTAGAAATTTAGTAGCTTCACCCAAAGTAATTCCCATAAAAGTACCACACATGGCGGAATCTAAAAGATTTGTAGAAACAAAATTCAATCCCGCATAAAAATTTTGTATGATCATCCAAAGATTTAAACCATGAGTAGGACAATTTCTTAACATCAATTTCATTCCTTCCCAAGATTGTGCAACATGTTCATGCTCGAGTTGCTTAAAATTCATGATTTGAGTTCTAAGGGAAATAATTTTCACGGGCGGAAAATACTTAGTAATAAAAGCATCCTTGCACTTATCCCAGGAATTGATACTATTACGAGGCAAAGAACAAAACCAAATGTTTGCACGATCCCGCAAAGAGGAAGGAAATAATTTCAACTTCACAATATCATTGTCCACATCTTTTTTCTTTTGCATATCACACAATTCTACGAATGTGTTTAGATGGGATGTGGCATCCTCATTAGGAGTACTGGAAAATTGATCTTTCATAACAAGATTCAACAAAGCGACATTAATATCACAAGATTCCGCACTAGTGGCGGGAGGAGCAATCGGAGTACTAATAAAATCATTGTTATTAGTATTGGAAAAATCACACAACTCGGTATTTTCTTGAGACATCGTGACTACGCATGCAAGATTGTAAACAAAAAAATAGATCAGACCTAAAAAAGGCGAACTAAAAAGGAGGCGAATAAAACGACAAATTTTGTGAAGTGGGGGAGATGAAAACGAGAGGCAAATGGCAAATAATGTAAATTGCAAGGAGATGAGATTTGTGATTAGAAACCTGATAGATGTTGATGATGTCTCCCCGGCAACGGCGCCAGAAATTGGCAAGTTGACGGGAGACTGTCTTGACTTGATCCTCCCCGGCAACGGCGCCAGAAATTCCTTTTGATGCAGCTTGAAACTGCGTCGGTATTTCCGCAAAGAGGAAGGGATGATGCAGTACAACTACTATAGGTATTTCCCTCAGTTATGAAACCAAGGTATCAATCCAGTAGGAGAACCAAGCAACACTATGTAAATGGTACCTGCACACAAAGAACAAATCCTCGCAACCCAACGCGTAAGAGGGGTTGTCAATCCCTCCTCGGTAAAAAGATAGATTGGTTTGTATGTGTTTGGATAAATAGATCTGAATAAAATGCCAAATAAAAGATGCAAATAAAAAGTGTAGCAAAGTATTTTTGGGTTTTTGGAATAATAGATCTGAAAACAAATGCGTTGAAAAATAGATCTAGAAGCAGTATAATAAAAGATAGACCCCAGGGCCTTAGATTTCACTAGTGGCTTCTCTCGAGAAAATAGCACACAGTGGGTAAACAAATTACTGTTGGGCAATTGATAGAAGATCGAATAATTATGACAATATCCAACAGAATGATCAATATATAGGCATCACGTCCAAGCTTAGTAGACCAACTCCTGCCTGCATCTTCTACTATTACTCCACACATCGACCGTTATCCAACATGCATCTAGTTTATTAAGTTCATGGAGAAACGGAGTAATGCAATCAGAACGGTGACATGATGTAGACAAGATCTATTCATGTAGGGATAGACCCCATCTTGTTATCCTTAATAGCAATGATACATACGTGCCTCGCTACCCCTTCTGTCACTGGGTGAGGACACCGTAAGATCGAACCCATCACAAAGTACCTCTTCCCATGGCAAGAAAAATCGATCTAGTTGGCCTAACTAAACCAAAGATTCACAGAAGAAATACGGGGCTATAAATAATCATGCATATAAGAGATCAATGAAACTCAAATAATATTCATGGATATAGATCTGATCATAAACTCAAAGTTCATCGGATCCCAACAAACACACCAGAAAAAAGGTTTACATCAAATAGATCTCCAAGAGACCATTGTAGTGAGAAGCGAAAAGAGAGAAGAAGCCATCTAGCTACTACCTACGGACCCTTAGGTCTATGGTGGACTACTCACGCATCATCGGAGAGGCACCAATGAGGATGATGAACCCCTCCGTGATGGTGTTAGATTGGATCTCGTGGTTCTAGAACTTGCGACGACTGGATTGTGTTTCGTCTGCTCCCCAAGGGTTTCTGGACTATTTGGGAATTTATAGAGCAAAGAGGCGGTGCAGGAGACCCCCATGGGCCCAACAACCCACTAGGGCATAACTTTGGAGCCAAGGAAGCACCTGGGGGAGGGCACTGGGCACTATGTCAATAGGTTAGTCCCAAAAAATGATATAAAGTTTCTATAAAATGATTATAAAACATCCAAGAATGATAATATAACAGAATGGAACAATAAAAAATTATAGATATGTTGGAGACGTATCAATCGTCCATGAAAACCTCAACAATCTTTTTTGCAAAAGTCGGAGAATATAGCAGTCATACATCTTTGAAAGGTAGCAGGTGCATTGC
Organism: Thinopyrum elongatum; assembly: GCA_011799875.1. Classification (NCBI taxonomy): domain Eukaryota; kingdom Viridiplantae; phylum Streptophyta; class Magnoliopsida; order Poales; family Poaceae; genus Thinopyrum; species Thinopyrum elongatum. Next base: position 209,842,923 of record CM022299.1, read on the forward strand.
ATAAACCAAAAGGCATACGTCTGTAAGCAAAAGTACCAAAAGGGCATGTAAAAGTAGTTTTTTCTTGATCCTCTCGTGACACAGGTATTTGGGAAAAAACAGAGTATCCATCTAGAAAACAAAAATGTGTATGCTTTGATAACCTTTCTAGCATTTGATCAATAAATGGTAAGGGGTAATGATCCTTCCTAGTGGCATGTGCATGTTATTTATTTGGGATAATTAATTTGGTGCCCTTAGTTGTGTCCCACTCGGCAGGTTTACCCCTAGTTTCCGAAAACACTTGTTCCTGCCCAAACCACTCTGCTCCTCTTATGCTTTTGCCCTTTGACCGTTTGACCATCACTTTGAAAACTTCATAAAAAATTCATACTAACTCAGAAAAATTCAAATAAGATATCAAAATGTTTAGAAAAGCATCACCTATATGTGCATGTCATCTCCATTCATGAAAAAAGTGTTTCCCAGTCCCCATCTTAGTTTTAGCTCATATGATCTTAGCATGAACAGTAAAATCTAAAAAAATTCAAAAAATTCTAAAAAAAATTTGGTAGCAAACTTTGACCAATGTTTTGAGTGCTTGCCAAGTTTCATAAGGGAATGCCATTCATGGAAGTCGTGGCAAAAAAACAAAAATTAATGCTCCAAAATTTCATTTTTTTACCACGACTTCCACGGATGCCATTCCCTTATGAAATTTGGCAAGCACTCAAAACATTGGTCAAAGTTTGCCAACAAAAAAATTTAGAATTTTTTGAATTTTTTTAGATTTTACTATTCATGCTAAGATCATATGAGCTAAAACTGAGATGGGGACTGGCCAACCATTTTTTCATGAATGCAAATGACATGCACATATAGGTGATGCTTTTCTGAACATTTTGATATCTTATTTGAATTTTTCTGAGTTAGTATGAATTTTTTATGAAGTTTTCAAAGTGATGGTCAAACGGTCAAAGGGCAAAAGCATAAGAGGAGCAAAGTGGTTTGGGCAGGAACAAGTGTTTTCGGAAACTAGGGGTAAACCTACTGAGTGTGACCCAGCTAGGGGCATAAAATCAATTATCCCTATTTATTTCTGTGATGAAGCTACTAGAATTGCTAAACCCGATGGAAAAGATAAGAATAAACCTGTTGTGGGCATGCCTGTTGTCTCCGTTAAAATTGGAGATCATTGTTATCATGGCTTATGTGATTTGGGTGCTAGTGTGAGTGCTATTCCGTTTACCTTATATCAAGAAATTATGAATGATATTGCTCCTGCTGAGATAGAAGATATTGATGTTACAATTAAGCTTGCTAATAGAGATACTATTACACCACTTGGGATTGTTAGAGATGTTGAAGTCTTGTGTGGGAAAATTAAATACTCTACTGATTTTCTAGTTCTTGGTTCCCCAACTTTCCTGAATACGGTTAATGCTAAGATTGATTGCACTAAGGAAACTGTCAGTGTTAACTTTGGTGATGTGTCTCATGAGTTTAATTTCTCCAAATTCTGCAGACAACCTCATGATAAAGAATTGCCTAGTGAGGATGAAATTATTGGTCTTGCTTCTATTGCCATTCCTCCTACTGGCCCATTAGAACAATATTTGCTAGACCATGAAAATGATATGCATATGAATGAAAGAAACGAAGTAGATGGGATATTCTTCAAACAACAACCTATTCTTAAACACAATTTGCCTGTTGAAACTCTTGGAGGTCCTCCTCCACCTAAGGGTGATCCTGTGTTTGAATTAAAATAATTGCCTGACACACTAAAATATGCTTATCTTGATGAAAAGGAGATATATCCTGTTATTATCAGTGCTAACCTTTCAGAGCATGAAGAAAAGAGATTATTAAAAACTCTGAGGAAGCATCGTGCTGTTATTGGATATACTCTCGATGATCTTAAGGGCATTAGTCCCACTCTATGTCAGCATAAAATTAATATGGAGCCTGATGCTAAACCTGTTGTTGATCACCAGCAACGATTAAATCCTAAGATGAAGGAAGTGGTAAGAAATGAAATATTAAAGCTCCAAGAATCAGGTATAATCTATCCTATAGCCGATAGTAGATGGGTAAGTCCTGTTCATTATGTTCCTAAGAAGGGAGGTATTACTGTTATCCCTAATGATAAGAATGAACTTATTCCACAAAGAATTATAACAGGTTATAGGATGGTAATTGATTTTAGAAAATTAAACAAAGCCACCAGGAAGGATCATTACCCCTTACCATTTATTGATCAAATGCTAGAAAGGTTATCAAAGCATACACATTTCTGTTTTCTAGATGGATACTCTATTTTTTCCCAAATACCTGTGTCACGAGAGGATCAAGAAAAAACTACTTTTACATGCCCTTTTGGTACTTTTGCTTATAGACGTATGACTTTTGGTTTATGCAATGCACCTGCTACCTTTCAAAGATGTATGAATGCTATATTCTCCGACTTTTGCAAAAAGATTGTTGAGGTTTTCATGGACGATTGATACGTCTCCAACGTATCTATAATTTTTGCTTGTTCCATGCTGTTATATTATCATTCTTGGATGTTTTACAATCATTTCATAGCAACTTTATATCATTTTTTGGGACTAACCTATTGACATAGTGCCCAGTGCCAGTTGCTGTTTTTTGCTTGTTTTTTACTTCACAGAATATCAGTACCAAACGGAGTCCAAACGCAGCGAAATTTTTGGAGAATTTTTTTGGTCCAAAAGACACAAGATGGGCCAAAAAAGTACCAGAGGGGAGGCCCAAGGTGGGCACCACCCGCCAGGGTGCGCCTAGGAGCCCAGGCGCGCCCTGGGGTCTGTGCCCCCCTCAGTGGCCTCCCGCACCGCATCTTCGCCCTATAAGTACCCAAATATTCCAGAAACCCTAGGGGAGTCGACGAAAAACAATTCCAGCCGCCGCAAGTTCCAGAACCACGAGATCCAATCTGGACACCATCACAGAGGGGTTCATCATCCTCATTGGTGCCTCTCCGATGATGCGTGAGTAGTTCATCATAGACCTACTGGTCCGTAGGCAGTAGCTAGATGGCTTCCTCTCTCTCTTTTGATTCTCAATACAATGGTCTCTTGGAGATCTATTTGATGTAACTCTTTTTTGCGGTGCGTTTGTTTGGATCCGATGAAATTTAAGTTTATGATTAGATCTATATCCATGAATATTATTTGAGTATTCTTTTGATCACTTATATGCATGATTGTTTATAGCCTCGTATTTCTTCTTTGAATCTTTGGTTTAGTTAGGCCGACTAGATCGATTTTTCTTGCCTTGGGAAGAGTTGCTTTGTGATGGGTTCGATCGTGCGGTGTTCTTCCCCAGTGACAGAAGGGGAAGCAAGACACGCATGTATCGTTGCTATTAAGGATAACAAGATGGGGGCTATTCCTACATGAATAGATCTCGTCCACATCATCTCATCGTTCTTATTGCATTACTCCATTTCTCCATGAACTTAATACACTAGATGCATGCTAGATGGCGATCGATGTGTGGAGTAATAGTAGTAGATGCAGGTAGGAGTCGGTCTACTAATCTTGGACGTGATGCCTATATATTGATCATTGCCTTGGATATCGTCATAATTATTCGATCTTCTATCAATTGCCCAACATTAATTTGTTTACCCACCGTGTGCTATTTTCTTGAGAGAAGCCACTAGTGAAATCTACGGCCCCCGAGTCTATTCTTTATCATATTTGCTTTGAGATCTATTTTTATTCGCTTTTATTTTCAGATCTATTATTCCAAAAACCCAAAAATACCTTGCTGCAATTTTTTGTTACTTATTTTATTTCACATTTTATCGAGGTCTATTAAACTAGTCTACACAATTTTTATCATGTCAACTTGACAATTTCTGGCACCGTTACCCGTAGAGGGATTGACAACCCCTCATAAGCGTCGGGTTGCAAGTATTTGTTCTTTGTGTGCAGGTACCGTTTACATAGTGTTGCTTGGTTCTCCTGCTGGATTGATACCTTGGTTTCATAACTGAGGGAAATACCTAACGTAGTTGTGCTGCATCATCCCTTCCTCTTTGGGGAAATACCGACGTAGTTCAAGCGACATCAAAAGGAATTTCTGGCGCCGTTGCCGGGGAGACATCATCAACATCTATCAAGTTCCTAATCACAAATCTCATCTCCTTGCAATTTACATTATTTGCCATTTGCCTCTCATTTTCATCTCCCCCACTTCACAAAAAATTGCCTTCTTATTCGCCTTATTTTTCGTTTCCCTTTTTCTTGTTCGATCTTTTGTTTGCTTGTGTTGCCATGTGCCTTCTATTTGCTTGCATCTTTGCTTGCTAAAAATCTATTGATATGGATCCTCATCCACTTGCTAATCTTTTCAAAAGATTCAATTATGATGAACCAATTGCTAGTGAGTTGAGTGCACTAGATTATCTTTATGAAGTTTTGTTGAAGTTCATGAATCTGAAAGTTGTGATGAAGTGCTAAATGAAGAAATTTATAAAGTGATTCATGATAGCTCCTTGGATGAAAAGCATGATTGCAATGATGTTATTATAAATTCTATTAATGTCAATTATGCTAATAATATGCAAAACCCCAAGCTTGGGGATGCTAATATTGCTACTTATTGTTATAATCATGATTGGGGTGATTCTTCTTATGATCTTGAAAACTTATTTAAACCTCATGATGAATATGCTTGTGATAATATTAAAAGTGGGTTTGGAAGAGTGTCAACTTTAGCTAAAAATAATCCCACATATTTATAGAGTGTTCAATCTTATGAATTTTTTGCTAAAAGTGGGTTTGCAGAGGTCATGACTTTAGTTGATGCTAATCCCACTATCTTGGAAGATTATAAAACTTTTATGCATGTGGATCATGAAGAGAAAATTTTATATGATAGCTATATTGTTGAATTTTATTATGATCCTACATGTAATTATTATGATAGAGCAAAATATGGTTGGAGAAATTTTCATGTTACTAAATTACCTCTCATTATGTTGAGATTGCTATTGTTTCTTTCTTCTTCCTTGCATATGCTAGATATTTCTTGTCTTGATAATTTGTTTGATTATAAAGTTCCTATGCATAGGAAGTATGCTAGACTTAAATGTGTTTGTCACATGTTTTATGATGCTCTCTTTGTGCTTTAATTCTTATCTTTTATGTGAACATCAATAAAATCTTATGCCTAGCTAGGGTCATAAAACGATAGCGCTTGTTGGGAGGCAACCCAATGAATAAAATTTATTTTTGCCTTTTTCTTTATGTTCTTGAGTGTTCACACAATTATGCCTCTGTTATAATTGTGTTTTTTATGTTTTAATTAGTATTTGTGCCAAGTAAAGCCTTTGGGATAGCTTTGGTGATAGTTGATTTGATCTTGTTGAAAAACAGAAACTTTTGCGTCCAGTAACAGAATTGTATAAATTCACAGATGCGACGAAAAATTCTAATTTTTTTACACAAGATTTATATACAAATTCCCTATGTTTTCCTAATGTTTCAGACGTTTTGGAGTTACACAAGTATGGGAACAATTCTCATCTTTACATACTGTTCTGTTTTTGACAGATTCTGTTTTCTTTGCATTGTGTGCTTATTTTCATGAATATATGGATTGTATCGGGGGGTATAAGCCATGGAAAAGTTAGAATACAGTATATATAATTCAATAACAAAATTTGAACGGGTTTTCTACAGTACTTAAAGTAAAGATTGGTTTTCTTATACTAACGGATCTCACGAAGGTTTTGTTAAGTTTTGTGTGATTGAAGTTTTCAAGTTTTGGGTGAGATCGCGATGGATGAAGGAATAAGGAGTGTCAAGAGCCTAAGCTTGGGGATGCCCCATGGCACCCCAAGTTAATATTCAAGGAGAACCAAGCAACTAAGCTTGGGGATGCCCCGGAAGGCATCCCCTCTTTCTTCTAACAACCATCGGTATTTTACTTGGAGCTATATTTTTATTCGTCACATATCATGAGTTTTTCTTGGAGCATCTTGTATTATATGAGTCTTTGATTATTTTGCTTTTTAGTTTGTTACAAGTATCCTTGCCGGACACACCTATTTGAGAGAGCCAAAATTATGCTATGATTTGTTAGAATTGCTCTTTATGCTTCACTTAATTTTTTTTGAGCTATGGAATTGCTCTAGTGCTTCACTTATATCTTTTTTAGCACGGTGTGCTTTAATATTTGTGAAGAAATGCTCTCATGCTTCATTTAGATTTATTTGAGAGTTAGTAAATTTTTGAAGAAATTCTCTCATGCTTCACTTATATTATTTTGAGAGACGAAAAATTAAATGCTCATGTTCTTCACCTAGATTTGTTTGAGCTTGTCAAAAGCAATTGCAATATATGAAACTAGTCCCAAAGTGATAGATATTCAGGAGGGATATAATAAAAACTTTCATGAAGATCATTGGACAAAATAAACTTGATTCTTTGTAATAGTTTTGAGATATGATGATAGTGATATGTGAGTCATGTTGGTGAGTAATTATGCTTTAGTAAGAATATTGGTGTTAAGGTTTGTGATTCCCTATGCAAGCACGACAGTCAATAGTTATGCAATGAAATTACATCCTACTTGTGGAGCATTATTCGGTGTTAGTTATGCTTAATGCTTGCTTATGTGATTTTTTGTTTCTTGGTTGGTTGCTTCTCAATCTTTTTGCTAGCCTCCACTTGTACTAAGTAGAAATACTACTTGTGCATCCAACATCTTTAAACCCAGTTTTGCCACATGAGTCCACCATACCTACCTATATGTGGTATTTTCATGCCATTCTAAGCAAATTTGTATGTGCCATCTCTAATTTTCAAAATAAAATTTCTTTTTGTGTGCCCGTACCGCCCATGAAGCGGCAGGGGGTGACCAATATTCTCCATGCTAGATGTGTTATTCTCAAGGTGAGTGTTTATTCACTTGTCATTGCACAAGAGTGCGGCGGTATTAGGGATGCCCAGTTCTGAAATGAAAAAGAAATTTACTTTATGTTGTCAAATAATAAATTCCTTCGAAAGTGTTGGTATGGACGGTACCCGTGGATACGGCTAGCCATGGAATGTGAAAGAATGGTGGAAAAAAGAATAAACTTTATTTTCTATTTGGGAACCGCCTATGATATATCTAGCATGGAAAGTGTTGGGAATTACTCGGTCGTTTTCGTTGACGGAAAAGTATGCCTCTAAAAAAAAATTATCTCTCAATTTAAGCTTTTGAGCTCTGGCACCTCTACAAATCCCTACTTCCCTCTGCGAAGGGCCTATCTATTTACTTTATGCAATTTTTATTTTTATTTGAGTCTTCATCTTCTCTTATAAAGCACCAACTAAGGGGCACTATGATCATACTTGAGCACTGGGTGTAGCTAATATTTGAGTGTGTTTCATGAATGGATCAATGATTGAGCATGATGGGCTAGGGATAACTTTCTTTAGTGTTGATATTTTGAAAGACATGGTTGCTTGTTGATATGCTTGAGTATTGAAATCTTCATGTCAAAACTAGACTATTGCTTTGAACCATATAAAAGTCCAAATGTCCATGCTATAAAAGAAAAGAATATGTGATGAACATGTTAGGCAGCATTCCACATCAAAAATTCTGTTTTTATAATTTACCTACTCGAGGACGAGTAGGAATTAAGCTTGGAGATGCTGATACATCTCCAACGTATCTATAATTTTTGCTTGTTCCATGCTGTTATATTATCATTCTTGGATGTTTTACAATCATTTTATAGCAACTTTATATCATTTTTTGGGACTAACCTATTGACACAGTGCCCAGTGCCAGTTGCTATTTTTTTCTTGTTTTTTTACTTGACATAATATCAGTACCAAACGGAGTCCAAATGCAGCGAAACTTTTTGGAGAATTTTTTTGGACTTGAAAACACAAGATGGGCCAAAGAAGTACCAGAGGGGAGGCCCGAGGTGGGCACAACCCACCAGGGTGCGCCCAGGAGCCCAGGCGCGCCCTGGGGGTTGTGCCCCCCTCGGTGGCCTCCCGCACCGCATCTTCACCCTATAAATACCCAAATATTCCAGAAACCCTAGGGGAGTCGACGAAAAACAATTCCAGCTGCCGCAAGTTCCAGAACCACGAGATCCAATCAAGACACCAACACGGAGGGGTTCGTCATCCTCATTGATGCCTCTCCGATGATGCGTGTGTAGTTCATCACAGACCTACGGGTCCGTAGGCAGTAGCTAGATGGCTTCCTCTCTCTCTTTTGATTCTCAATACAATGGTCTCTTGGAGATCTATTTGATGTAACTCTTTTTTACGGTGGGTTTGTTGGGATCCGATGAACTTTGAGTTTATGATCAGATCTATCCATGAATATTATTTGAGTCTTCTTTTGATCTCTTATATGCATGATTGTTTATAGCCTCATAGTTTTTCTTCGAATATTTGGTTTAGTTAGGCCAACTAGATTGATTTTTCTTGCCATGGGAAGAGGTACTTTGTGATGGGTTCGATCGTGCGGTGTTCTTTCCCAGTGACAGAAGGGGAAGCAAGACACGCATGTATCGTTGCTATTAAGGATAACAAGATGGGGGCTATTCCTACATGAATAGATCTCGTCTACATCATGTCATCGTTCTTATTGCATTACTCCGTTTCTCCATGAACTTAATACACTAGATGCATGCTGGTTGGCGGTCGATGTGTGGAGTAATAGTAGTAGATGCAGGCAGGAGTCGGTCTACTAATCTTGGACGTGATGCCTATATATTGATCATTGCCTTGGATATCGTCATAATTATTCGATCTTCTATCAATTGCCCAACAGTAATTTGTTTACCCACCGTGTGCTATTTTCTTGAGACAAGCCATTAGTGAAATCTACGACCCCTGGGTCTATTCTTTATCATATTTGCTTTGAGATCTATTTTTATTCGCTTTTATTTTTAGATCTATTATTCCAAAAACCCAAAAATACCTTGCTGCACTTTTTTGTTACTTATTTTATTTCGCGTTTTATCAAGATCTATTTATCCAATCTACACAATTTTTATCCCGCCAACTTGACAATTTCTGGCGCCGTTACCCATAGAGGGATTGATAACCCCTGATAAGTGTCGGGTTGCAAGTATTTGTTCTTTGTGTGCAGGTACCGTTTACATAGTGTTGCTTGGTTCTCCTATTGAATTGATACCTTGGTTTCATAACTAAGGGAAATACCTATTGTAGTTGTGCTGCATCATCCCTTCCTCTTTGGGGAAATACCGACATAGTTCAAGCGACATCAATGATTTTTCTGTTTACGGAACTTATTTTGATGATTGCTTAAGCAACCTTGATCGAGTTTTGCAGAGATGTGAAGAAACTAATCTTGTCTCAAATTGGGAGAAGTGCCACTTTATGGTGAATGAAGGTATTGTCTTGGGGCATAAAATTTCTGAAAGAGGTATCGAAGTTGATAAAGCTAAAGATGATGCAATTGAGAAAATGCCATATCCTAAAGATATCAAAGGTATAAGAAGTTGCCTTGGTCATGCTGGTTTCTATAGGAGATTTATTAAAGACTTCTCTAAAATTTCTAGGCCTCTTACTAATCTCTTGCAAAAAGATGTTCCATTAGTTTTTTATGATAGAAGCCTTTGAAACACTTAAGATAGCCTTAATATCTACACGCATTGTTCAAACCACCTGATTGGAACTTACCTTTTGAAATTGTGTGTGATGCTAGTGATTATGTTGTTGGTCCTATTCTTGGACAAAGAGTCGATAAGAAAATAAATGTTATCCATTATGCTAGCAAAACTCTAGATAGTGCTCGAAGAAATTATCGTACTACTGAGAAAGATTTTTTAGCAGTTGTGTTTGATTGTGATAAATTCAGATCTTATATAGTTGTCTCTAAAGTAATTGTTCACATCGATCATGCTTGTCGGCGTCGGAGCCGGCGATCTATGGGCCGATGCAGCCCCTGTCCTGGTTCGGCAAGGGGAGTGCACCGAGCGCAAAGAGCAAGACGATGAGGGACGCAACCGTTTTTACCCAGGTTCGGGCCGCTGAGAAGTGTAAAACCCTACTCCTGCCTTGGTGTGTTGATTGGATATGTGCACAAGTACACGGAGCGCTCTCCCCCAGCAAGTCGCAAGGAGAGGGCAGCTACACGTATGCGTATGCATGGGGTTGCAATGGGTTCAAACCCTCGTAAAGGTTGCCCTGGCCCTCCTTTTATAGTTCAAGGGGTTACCACAGTGGCAAAAGGGCCATTACAGGGTGATTAGATAGAAATAGAACTATCATACCTAACTCTGCTAGTTAGGACAAAATGCATTAAATGCATCTCTAGGTGTCGTAAGGAGGATGAGCCCCGGCAAGTTTGCCGCACCGCTCGCTCATCTACCTCTTATTAGTTTGACACGCCAATATGACCGGTGTCAAAAAAGGCAATTTTCCCTCCGGCGGGCCGACACGTGCACATGAGCTCCATCGCACCGTCTGCGTGCTAGACACCTCACCGAACAGCTAATAGCTGGCTGGTGAGGTGGAGCACTGGCGATTGACGGGGATCCGCTTGCCGCGGGCCTTGCCGGGCCTTCATCTTGCCGGTCCTGCCTTGCCGGCAAGAGCCTGCCTCTAGTACTTCAATTTTGTAAGTTGTCTTGGTCTTCTTGATGTGCTCCTTGATCTCACGAAGAGCTGGTCCCTTTGACTTAAGCTGGTTCCCGCCAAGGTCTCTTGCCGGGGATGTCACCACCGTCCATGCATAAGTCCGGGGTACTAAGGGCCCCATTCTTAGTGCACCGATAGGAGCCCCCGGGCCTGGGCCACACGCGCATCCGAGGCGTCGTTCGGCTAGGCCCAAAAACATGCACGAACACACGTGGCGAGAAACAACTGCCATAATCTTCCTTTTGTAAACTGTAATCATGATGGTTTCTGCTAACGCATGTCCAATCCACGCATTAAACGCGGGTGATGGGAACGTGGGCTGCTGCTGCGGTTACTCACCATGATGTGCCTGCAAGGGGCGCGGCTGGGGAGGACAGTGAAGAGCCAGCCCCTCGCGTATTCCCCATAAAAAGGTAACCGCGAAGGGGCGCTGCTCATTCACTCTCGTCTCGCCCCGCTCCATCTTCCTCCTCTCGCCAAAAAGAACGCATCTGCCGCCGCCACCGCCATCGATCCGCTTCAACCCCAGGCCCTGTCGCTCCCCCTTCCCTTCTCCGAGCTCTCAATGGCACCGAAGTTGGCCGCTCTGAAGGGGAAGAAGGCGGCCAAACCGCTCGACCCCAGGGGTGGAGAAGAGGAGGCAGGGGTTGGAGGAATTAGAGAGGCGGAGGCAAGAGAACGTCAGCTTTGCTCCGTCGTCATTGTCCACCGATGTTCTGATCGAGAGGTACGCGTATATGTGGGGGAGGGAAACCAAGGATCATGGAGCCCCCAAGGTTATTCCCGACGGCCCCGAGAAGCCAGCAGATTCGTACCCTTTCTTCTACGCATATTTCTACTATGGCTTGTCGCCTCCATATTCAGATTTCTTTTGCGAGATGATGGATACCTTTGGGTTTAGATTACTGGATTTCACCCCCAACGCCATGACATGCATGGCGGTCTTTGCTCATTTCTGTGAGAACTTTGTCGGGGTTACGCCCAATGTGGACCTGTTCCGCCATTTCTTTGTCCCTCGGGTCGAGGACAAATCGCTATCCGGAAGCGTGACATGGTTCCCGAGGGGGAGAAAGGGCCAGAGATATTATATCCCCGGGAAGCTCCACGGCAAGTGGGATGAGTGGAGAGGAAACTGGTGTTGGATCCAGGAGAAGGACTTCCCGGCATTCTGCCAGCCGCGGACAAAAAGGATTGAGCGCAACGATGACTGGAAGAAGTATCGTGCCACTGAGAAGAAGTTCCTCCCGACATTGAACATGATTGCTCGCCTGAAGGATGCCGGTCTGACCATAGAGATGGTTGGAGCTGACTTCCCACGGTGCCGCATTCCCCCACTTCAGCAGAGGGACATGCCTGCTTGGGAGTACCAGAATGTTGCTGACATGATGCGGTTGTATCTTGGACGCGACAATAACTTGATTGTGATGGGGCACGCCCTGGCTCTGCTAGCAGTTGTTCTGGAAGCTCAGCACGTTGCACTTGTCGGCCACGGTCGTGCCGCTGCACCTAAACTCAGAGAAGAGTGCCATCTTGGCATGGATGCCTAAGTGCTCCGCCAAGGGCGTCAAGGGAAGCTGGAAACTGCCCAAGCTGGCAGATGAAATGAAATGGGACTCCGAATTGACGGAGGTGGCTGAGCGAGAAGAGAATGATCTCGTCAAAGCCACCACGACTGAGTAGGAGGCTGTCGGATTCAGGGCTCCGCAGACCCAAGGAGGTTCGAACTCTGGGGCGTGTGCGAAGAACTCAACCTATGCAGCTAACCAAACACGTTGCCCTACAGCCTAGCTCAATGAATGAGGAAGAAGAAGCACACGGCAGTTTACCCAGGTTCGGGCCACCTTGCCGTGTAATACTACTCCTGCTTTGTGGTGGATTTGCCTCACGAGGGGCTGAGGATGAACTAGTACAAGGGAGGAACAGCCTCACAAGGTCTGCTCTAGTGTGGGTGTGAGCTAAGGATCCCATCTACTGTGGTGGCTAGCTTATACTTATAGTGGCTGCGGTCGTCTTCCCCCAAAATGAAGGCGGGAAGGGATCCCACAGTGGCCAATTTGAAGGGGGACAGGTAGTACATCTTATCCTGATGAAAGGTGGTATTCGCCTACAAAGCCTTTGGTCATGACGCTGCGGTGGGCTCGGCGATGACATCCATCCTCCCGTCCTGGCGGTCTTGGTCTCATTGCACGGGAATGGAAACCTTTGGGTGATTCCTCGGGACCCCGTGCCTGCGCTTGCCTTTTTAGCACTAAAGAGGAAACCTGCTCCTCTGCGCCCGCTGGCGCCCGCTTGGCCTTGGTCGTCATGGCTTGCGTCACCTCAACCTCATGAGGTGAGCACCTGCATAGAAATCTCCGCTCCTCAGGAGCCAGCCTAGGGAGGCCGCTCCCTCCGGAGGTCTTGATGTCGCCCGCCTCGTGAGGCTTGGCCCCTCGCGAGGGTCTTGCCTTGAAGGTGCTGTAGATGGGCCGTACCAGGCCGTCGATGGAGCCACGCTATGGGCCGCAGGCAGGCAAGTCTGGGTACCCTGGTTCCCAGAACGCCGACAGTAGCCCCCGGGCCCAAGGCGCGCTCGGACTTGGTTTCGAGGCGAAGCCAAAGGGCAAGGGCGAAGCGCTGCGGGCCCCAATCGCCTGCGGGCCAGGCTGACGCGTGGCGCCTGATGGGACGTGGGCGTCTCCACTTCCCCACGCCGCCTCAGCAACTGCCCGACTTGACAACTGCCTGGCGCACATGGCCCAGCCATCATTGCTCACCGAGCTCGCCTTCTGCTCCCTTCCTTTCCTGCAGACCTGTGCCTCCCTCACCAGGTTCCACACCAGCCCCAATCCATTCCGCCACCATGGCTCCTAGGACGAAGAAAGGGAAGGCCCGTGCGACCGCGGAGCCCTCGCCGGGGCCGGAACCAGCGCTGGGCCAGTCCACAATGATCAACCAGGAGGGCTTGGACAAGGTTCGGCAAGCCCTTGCCGCCGATTCCAATGAGTGGAAGGCGATGACGGTCTGGCCTGCCTCCTGGTTCCTAGCAGATATGGAGGCCACCGAGATCCCCCTTCATCTCCACGCTCTCTTCGCCGGCTTGCTCCTCCCTTTTTCAGATTTTTTCAACGCCGTGCTCTCGCACTACCAGATCCACGCGCTGCATCTGGACGCCGGATCCATCGTCCTCCTCTCCGCCTTCGCCTTCTTGTGCGAGGCCTTCGTGGGCATCGCCCCATCTGTGGCCTTGCTCCGCCATTTCTTCTCGCTCCACTTGGTCGACGGCGGACAACGCTCGGGGTGCGTGTCGCTCCAGGCGGTGGCGGTGACGGCTGGCTCCGGCATCGACTTCACACTTTGCTCAGATGCCAGGGGGTTTTGGAAGCAGTGGGTGTATGTGGATGCCACCGTGCGCAGCCCTCTGCTCCTTCTCCCATCGGCGCCAGCGGAGCCGAGTTCCGGCTGGGGACACGCGGAGCTTGTTGACCATTGGCTTGCGCATATCCTGTCCAGGCTGAGCAAGCTGAAGGAGGCAGGGGTGACGGCGGCGATGGTGGTGAGGGAGTTCGTACGATGGCGCATTGCTCCGCTCCAGTGCCATTCTCGCCCGATGTGCACCTTCACCGGCCCCGATGATCCCTTGAGGCTCCAGGTGCCTTCGCTCCCTCCCAAGACATTGCGCACAGTGCTCCAGCTCCTGACGGGTGACCCCGCGCCTGCTGTGCTCCCTTCCGAGGGGTGCCCTCTGTACAACTGCTCGAACTGGAGGGTCTTTGTCGAGAAGATGCCGCGCTTCGATGAGTAGGGCTGCTCCCCGAGGGCCACGAGGGACCTCGCGAGAACCCCATCTTGGTGGCTCCTATACTCGTCGGTCCTTTGGCGCACGGTCCAGTGGGAGCCACGGGGGAGCAAGCATCACCGAGCGCTCCTGAGGCGGCCACTGGAGAGCAGGTGCCATCGTGCGCTCCTGAGGTGACGGCCTACTCCTCCGCAGGCGGCATGGGAGGAGCCCCGCCTACAGACGCAGCTGCCGCCCCCACCGTGAAGGGCTGCACGCTGGCCTATGACGTGTCCCTTCCAGACCTCGGGGTGCCCCGCAAGAGGAAGGGGCTCGGGAACCATCGCGGCGACACCCCACGGGCCCTGAAAAAGAGGAAGTGGATAGCCGTGGATGAGTAAGTACCTTGCCCTCCTAGATATTCGCATACCACGTTCTCCTCTGACTTTTGCCCCTCAGGATCCCTTCCGTAGAGGTGGTGAGCCCGCCCGAAGCGCGACCTCCGGAGGCCTCTGGTTTGGTGGTGACCCCGGACCTCCCGAGCCGGGCGACCACGCGTGAGGTGGTGCCGGCTCATGAGCCGAGGCCGCTGCTGGAGGGCCGCGGACCTACACTCCCGGCGTCCTTCTTTCGGAGCAACCTCTGGTGCACGAAGGCTGTGCTGAGGGCTCCTCCACTGGTTCTTCCCGGTGGTTGGGAGACCGCGCGACGGCTACATCTTCAAGCGGTGGGGCTGGACCACGCCGTACCCCATCCATGGCTTAGGGAGCTGTCGGAGGAGCTCCGGCCACCAGTCCCCTGCCGGAGACGGGTGAGTCGTCTCGCGCCCTCCGGTGGATGGGGGCGTGGAGGAAGGGCCCGTCTGTGCGCTGGAACTCGCACGCGGGTGCAGTGCCGTCTGGGAAGCAACGGGCACGCGAGGCCGCCTCGGGGCAGAGCTTGCCGATGTTGACGCGTGCCTCGAGGCAGAAGGCCTCCGCCTGGCGCGTGAATGGCACCAACTGAAGGTCGCCATCAACCTCGGGCGCTCGCAGCACGAGCGCACCCGCGTGGAGGCGGAGGAGTCCCTTGCAGCTTCTCGGGAGGCTTGTGCTCACGCCCTGGAGGAGGCCCGGGCCGCGGATCATCGTTGTGAGGCAGCCGAGGAGCGCGAGAGGGAGCTTTGAGCCTCGAACGCCGCCCTTGAGCGGCAAGTCCAGACGCATAGAGCCACCCTTGCGGCGCCGCCAGGCGGGACCCCCATAGACGAGGCGGGAGTCCGGTCGCGCGAGGATGCGCTGGTGCTCAAGGCATTGGAGCACAGCCTGGAGCGCGAGTGACTGGAGGTGATGGAATGCCAAGTAGCCACCGCCGAGGACGCCCTTGCCTCTTGGGAGGCGAGGATCCAACGGGAGGTCAACCAGAAGGTAGCGGGGATCCGCGAGGCCATCGTCGAGGAATACCGCCAAAAGCTGGGGCTCCAGGAGGCTCACTTCAAGCAGCGGCAAGTCGAACTGCGGGGCAAGGCCGATGCCCTTAAGGTGAAGCTGGCCGCGGCAGAGCAGCGCGAGAAGGCTGCCGAGGAGGCTCGGGCCACCGCTGAGGCCGAGTTGTCCTCACTTCATCAGCAGGTCACAGGTGTTACGTCCCTCGTGGAGAGAGCCTCGGACAAGGTGGGCCGCCGCCGAACGCTGCAGCGCGAGCGTTCCTTGATGTTCGAGGACCTCAGGGTCAGGGCCAACTGGTCCCTGGACACCATCTGTGACGAGAGCATCTCCCGCCCGTACGAAGCCGATGATGCTGGCTACCTCCACTTCTTCACCCAGGTTGTGGCCTGCCTCGAAGGCGGGGCCACGAGGACGCGCCAGCTCATCAAAGAGAAGAGCCGAGACCTTCTTGGGCGCGCGTTCTCGCGTGTCTTCAGCCACCTTCTTAGCCTCGATCCTGACTTCGACTTCAATGTCGCGATAGCCCCCGTGCCCGGTAACCCAGGGTGACCTGGCGAGCTGGATGGACGATCATGTGGACGACCTGATCGCGGAATTTGCCCTTGCCGATGATGTGGTTGCACTCGCAGCCGAAGAGGGTGGAGCTGATGGTGATGATGATGATGACGGCGACGCCGGCGGTAGCGCGTCTTGCTAGGCTTGTATTTCCCTGTTTGCCAGCCAAAATTTTGGGTATGGCCCTGCGGGGCGTGAAAGCATTTTTTGGAGGGCCCCCCCTGTAATGTATGAAACAATGATATGCCCTCTAAATTAATTTCGAAACGTGTCGTCGTGAGTCGGAGGGCTCCTGACTAGAGTAGTTGGTGTGGCTTAGCTTTTGTGTTCGCGGCCTTGGGCGGGTTCTTGTATCGTAAGGACGCGCTTCTCCTGAGACGGGCCCTCCGAAGCCCCCAGTCCGTGGAATCTCAGGAGGGGCTTGCGAGAGCTTAAGGCCTCCTGGTGTGCCTCTGTCTGGCGTCGAGCTTCGCGGAAGTGTGGGGGGCACCCGACGCTGAGTGCCCCTGAGGCCCAGAGCCGAACGCCGGGCATGGTGCATGCCTGCTGGCTCACTCAAGAGCGTCGCGCGAGGAGCCAGGCGCCCAAGCTTTGGCAAGGTGTGCACGCGGGCGGACCCGCGGTAGTTATGTCCTTGGCCCCGAGGGGGGCCTGATGCCGCTCAGGCTAGCTCAAATGCGCATGCCACACCCAGCCCCCGCTCGCGGGGCGCTTTGGGGGAGAGCAGCAAGCAGGAGCCGTGCCTCTCAAAACACAAATCGGAGAACAAGGAAACACCATGAATCGAAAAATCCCCCCCCTTTCTTTTAATAAGCGCACAAAACTTCAAATTTCATTCCAAAAGCAGCAAATCGGATTACAAAAGAGAGCAAAACAGACGACCGCGTCCTGCGTCTACAGTAGTCTTCTCACCAGCGCGGAGCTCAGTGCTTCCACTGGGCGTGGGCATAGTCATTGGACGACAGTGTCGTCTGCCAGTGCGGAGCATGGTGCTTCCACTTGGACATGGGTGGGAGCCCCCGTGAGGCTCAGGGGCAGCGCTCAGGAGACTCCGGGGCATGTACAGCCCCACTCATTATTACGTGAGAGTGTCACGAGCGGAGACTTGAGGGGCACTCCTTGCTTCCTGGGCGGGGACCCCACCCCGCGCATGCTTCGAGCACCGTTGGGGCGTCCAGAAACCAGGACAGGACCAAGGGGTAAGGGGCTGCGCGGGTGGGGGTCGGGCGGTTGCAGGCCCTCGACCAGGGGAAGGGCTCGCCGGCGCCTTCCTCGGTGGAGGACCCACTTCTGGATGGCATGCGCCACCGTCGCGGCGGCGCCTTGCGCCGCGTAGCGCGGGGAGAAGCTCCGGCGATGGGCTTCCCCCGCGTGACCTCCCGGCGCGCCCTGCCTGCCTGAGGCGGGACCAACGTCCGGAGGTGCGCAGCCGTGGCGTGATTTACCTGTGATCCAAGGTTAGTGCGACACGTTCTAAAGGTATTGGTTGTAACCGGTGGCCGTTGCTGTCGAAGGTGCGGGCGAGGTGTTGAGTTGGCTCATAAGGGGTCCCCGCCCCGCGTGCCTTGGCGATCCCAACATCCGGACAGATAGGGGAAACGTGCTCTGGGCCCCCTTCGCTCGTACCATGAGCCCACCAACGGCGCGGCAGAGGCACCAGGGGCCATCGCTCCGAATCCAGCCCCCAGTCCCTCTGCTCTGCTGTCCGCCATCTCCGATGCTCGGCCTTGCCGGCCCGGTGGTGGCCCTTCGCCGTCGCTTCGGTGGAGGCCGCCCAACCTGGTTGCATCTTGGGGGCGCGCCTCTCGGGTCAGGAGGGCGGCGCCGCACGCGGGATTGCCTCCGTGAGGCCCTCTGGGCTCCCCCCAGGGGGATGAGCAGACATGGCAGGGGCGGGCGTGGTCCCGCGGTGGTGTCCGCGATGCCGGCAGGATGCAGAAAGGCACCGCGCCCTCGTAGGCAGCATCGAGCAGCTCGGCGACGCGTGCGAGCAAGGCGTCGCAGCTGCCCTCTGCTAATCTGCACCGCAACAGCTCGCGCGCCACAAGGAGCGCCGCTCATGTGTTCGGCTGCTCCCGACGAATGTGCAGGGACGACGCCATGGAGTAGCCAGCGGAGCGCGCGGTGGCACGGTTGCGACGCTGCGTGGAAGAGGGTGGGGGCGGACCATGCTGTCGGTGGTGGTCGTCACCAGTAGCCGCGCCGGCCGCGGGAGGCATAGGGTGACGACGAGCCCCATGGCCGAGGGGCGCTACCTGGGTGGCTCGAACAACCCAGTGCTCAGCGCAAACTCAAGGAGCCTCTGCCATGGGTGCGATGGGACGGACGCGGGGTGGAGATGGAACAGAGGTTTCGACACACCCCTACCTGGCACGCCAAATGTCAGATTCAGGGCTCCGCAGACCTAAGGAGGTTCGAACTCTGGGGCGTGTGCGAAGAACTCAACCTATCCAGCCAATCAAACGCGTTGCCCTACAGCCTAGCTCAATGAACGAGGAAGAAGAAGGACACGGCAGTTTACCCAGGTTTGGGCCACCTTGCGGTGTAATACCCTACCCCTGCTTTGTGGTGGATTTGCCTCACGAGGGGCTGAGGGTGAACTAGTACAAGGGAGGAACAGCCTCACGAGGTCTGCTCTAGTGTGGGTGTGAGCTGAGGATCCCATCTACTGTGGTGGCTAGCTTATACTTATAGTGGCTTCGGTCCTCTTCCCCCAAAACGAAGGAGGGAAGGGATCCCACAGTGGCCAATTTGAAGGAGGACAGGTAGTACATCTTATCCTGACGAAAGGTGGTCTTCGCCTGCAAAGCCTTTGGTCGTGACGCTGCGGTGGGCTCGGTGATGACATCCGTCTTGCCGTCCTGGCGGTCTTGTTCTTATTGCACGGGAATGAAAACCTTTGGCTGATTCCTCGGGACCCCGCGCCTGCGCTTGCCTCCTTAGCAGCAAAGAGGAAACCTGCTCCTCTGCGCCCGCTGGCGCCCGCCTGGCCTTGGTCATCATGGCTTGCGTCACCTCAACCTCATGAGGTGAGCACCTGCATAGAAATCTCCGTTCCTCAGGAGCCAGCCTAGGGAGGCCACTCCCTCCGGAGGTCTTGATGTCGCCCGCCTCACGAGGCTTGGCCCCTCGTGAGGGTCTTGCCTTGAAGGTGCTGTAGATGGGCCGTACCAGGCCGCCGATGGAGCCACGCTATGGGCCGCAGGCAGGCAAGTCTGGGTACCCTGGTTCCCAGAATGCCGACAGAGGCATACATTGCCAGTAGGGTCACAGAGGCCCGAAGGTTAGAAGCTGCGAGGGCTACAGGCGCTGCCAGGGGCGCCGAAGATGATGATGAAGAAGGAGGAGAAGAGAAGATGATGATGACGATGACGATGAGGAGGAGCTTGCCGAAGAGAGGCAGGAGGAGCTTGGCGGGGATGAAATCGCTGAGGTAGAGACTGCCGGGAAGCGCGAAGAGGAGCTTCAGGTCCCCGAGCCGCTACGCCTCCTCCGAAGCAGGGGTAGCCAGGAGCCCGCGGATACTCCCCCGCCCCGATCTGCTCCCGTGGTGAGGAAATCGACCACTAAGATGGGGCGGCAGGAACCAATACGCCGGCAATCCATTCGGTAGGTCAAGCTCAAGCCCCCGTCCTCCCAGAAAGAGCTTACAGGGGAGGGTGAGGCTTCTCATCCGCCAAGCTCGCCACCGCCAGCCGTTAAGGGAGCCAGGGAGAGTCCCCCGCCGCCTCAATACAACATGAATGTCCTCCTTGAATCTGATGAAGAGTAAGTAAACCTTTGTCTCCCTCCAATCAAACTTCAATTTGCTCAACTGTTATCCTGTTCTGACTCCTCTTGTCTCCAAGGATGAAGAACCATTGATGCAGTGGGCTAAACATGCCAAGACCTCGGAGGGACGAAGTTCCCTGGCAGGCGCGGGGCAAGGAATGCTAGTGGCCGATGTTGTGACCACCAGCCCCCAGCCTAGCCCCGCATAGGAGAATGCATCGCCTGTCCCGTGGTCTGGTGCCAGCACTATGGTCCCTCCTTCCGGATCTGACAAGGAGATGGGAGAGGCCCGCCAAGAGGAGGAGCGCCAAGAGGAGGATCTTGTCGTGGAGTCCCCATCGACCATCGTCCCGGAAAGCGCACCTCCAACAAAGGCCTCCACCGAAGGGCTTGTCCGCACAGGCGTCACCCAGACAAAGGAGGTCGTCGGGGGCGATGCGTCGGCAACCCCAGCTGCCGGGGAGGAAAAGATTCCCCTTCAACAAGCACCACCAGGTAATCCTTTAGTCATTCTGCACCTTCCCAAGACATTTATTTTTCTTGTTATGAACTTGCAATTCGAATCTTGCTCTTCCTCTGATCCGCAGCCCCAAACTCCCCTAAAGGAAGCAAGGTCTTCGTGACTGTGTCAGATATTGCAAGGGCTGCCGCCGAGGAGGCCACCAAGATTGCCATGGCTAAGGATGCCGGGCAGGTTGCCAGGAACCTTCATGAAGCCTTCACAGAGCTAGAGGAGTCCCACAGCGACAGGTCTGATCCCACCAAGATGGATGTGGGTGAAGCGCCCGTGGCAGACGTTACTCCTGTCCCCGTGAAGCAAACTTCGGCAGCCGCCATCTCGCAGAACCCACCAAGCAATGTTGGTTTGAACATTCCTCTGCATGGTCTGGGAGCCCCCAGCTCATCTGGGGCCACGGGGCCAAATTTTGATGAAGAAATTACGCAGATATTGCTCCCCTTAACGCAGAAATCCACAGACACAGATGAAATCACCATTGAGCAGGAAGACTTCGCTTTCTTGCAGGCCATGGCCATTGGGTTCAAGAGTGTCCAGGACAGGTATGGCAAGAGGTGGAAGCAGGCCCTGGAAGAGCACAAACTCATGTACCTGGTCGACCAGCAGCTGAAGGAGAAAGCAGAAGAGCTGCGCACATGGTTCAATGACCGATCTCGCGAGCTCAGGCACCAAAAATAGAAGCTAGCGGCCTCCAGAGAGAAGGCCTCAGCCCGCGATGGCAAGCTAACGGAGCATGAAGCGCTGCTCAACGTCAAGGAAAAAGAGCTTGCCTACCGGGAGCAAACCATCGCTGCTACTCTCCGTGGCAAAGACGGGGAGATTGAAGAGCTCGTGAAGCAGCGAACCCATAAGCTGGCGGATGACCACAGGAAGGCCATGGAGAGCCAAATCTCGGAAAGTGCCACCAAGCTTAAGGAAGCTGCCGACAAAGCTGCAACCGTTGCTACCACCA
This sequence comes from Thinopyrum elongatum, assembly GCA_011799875.1. Taxonomy (NCBI): domain Eukaryota; kingdom Viridiplantae; phylum Streptophyta; class Magnoliopsida; order Poales; family Poaceae; genus Thinopyrum; species Thinopyrum elongatum. The sequence goes on from CM022299.1 coordinate 209,864,539, forward strand.
AGGCAGATCTAGAGGCTGAGGCAGGCAAGTTAAAGGAAGAGCTCGTCGCCAGCGGCAAGGAAGTCGAGGCCCTCAAGGCCGAGGTGCAGAAAAGAACCCTAGCTCTAGAGGAGCTACAGATGCAACTCTCGTCCAAGGGCCAGGAGCTAACCACCACCAATGACGCAGTTCAGGACCTGAAATCCAAGCTTGCCGGCCCAGAGGGGTATCTTGAATCTGCCAACAGGCGGGAGAAGCTCTTGGCAGAGAAACTCGCCACTGAGGAAGTTCTCCAGAAGGACGCTAAGGGCAAGCTCGATCAACTGCAGCAGATGCACTCCCTCTGGATGGACAAGCTGGTTGACATAGCTGAGCGCCTCACTTCACAGCTCATAGAAATGGACATGAGAAGCTGGAGCTTTCCCACTACTGAGCATGAGGTAGCCAGCGTCAGATTGACAATTTTTTCGACGGCCTGGTCGAGGCACTGAAGACGTATCATGAAGACCAGAGCGCTTCCTTCGGCAACGAGTCTCGGCAGTTCACTCGTGGCGTACTTTATACCGTGCTGGTCAACCTTGTCCATCGCAATACGGGTGTCGACGTCTCCAAGGTCTTCAAGAAGTTGCTGGCAAACACAAATATCATAGCTGCCGACAAGGTCGTCGCCCCTCTTGCTGACAAGGTTCTCAACGTTCCCAGGGTCCAGGGTAACCACATTGATTAGGTTTGTCATCGCCTCCATCGCCGCACTGCCAAGTGAAAAACACATTCGACCTTATGTTAGGTCTACGCTACTCTTGTGATGTAATATGACTTTAAATGCATGCATGGGCGTATGCTATCCCTTTGATTTACTTTGCCTTCTGCTCTTGTATAATTGAGCACCCTACACATGCCGAAACCTTGCCGGGGCACGCGAGCACTTTGGGGACGGGTCCCTAGCAGCCTACTGGTAGTACTGCCACCGACAAGCTACCCTTCGGCATTTTCACTGCGGCCACCTGAACTGTTGAACGGGCTCGAAACAGACAAGGGCGCAAATGACTATGGTAGGGCTCCTTTGCGTGCAGGTTTCTTATACAAATGCTAAGTTCAAACAAAGGGAATTACAAAAGAATAATTAAGGAATAGATATTTGAAATTTTTTCCAACTTAGCTTTTCCTTTATGTCGTCATCCTTGTCGGGAGGGACGGAAGATCCTCCCCCTCCCCCACCTGGAAATTTCGCATGCGAGGACCCTTCTTATCCATTCATAGAATATGTACAAGGGACTGCTACGCGCTGAGGATCCTATCAGGGGAAGGTGAAGTGAATATCTTGTCGTGGCATCCTCGCCACATCTCGGGCCTGCAGGCCTTGGCAGATACCCAACGAACTTGTCGCAACCCACGACGCTGCCGGGCACCTGACCCTGGGAGGTGGGCGCCCGTGACACTGGGCGCGGGCTTGTTGACGACTGGGTTAATCACACATGCTTTGCTGCCGGGGATGCCTCCCATGTTCGACATTCGTTCAAAAGTAGAACGGTAGCTGCCATTGTAGCAGGAGTACTGCGGTTTCTGTTTGGCTGAACACGGCCACTCTGGTGACCATGCTCGCCGGACCGCTGAGGAGGCAGAGGTCACGCGCCCGCGCCACCTGTGTCATTATTGCTATCTCTGTCGGAGGGTCGAGGTAGATGTCTGCCTCCGGCGTCTCCTCCTCCTGTCTCCACCGTAGTGGGCACGACGACCGCACCTCCTGTGCCGACCGCGCCCACCGTGGCGTCCGCACCGTCCGCAGTAGTGGTGCCCCCCGCGTCGTCCGCAGGCGCATGTGGCGGGAGCTTGGATGTTGATGGTTTAGCCGCCATGGAGCCCTTCTTCTTGGGCGCCATGAAAGTTGAAGAAGATGCTGATCTTGATGAAGTTGACGCGCTGCTCGTCGGCTTGATTCATGCTGGCGATGTCCCCTACCTGGCGCGCCAAAGATGTCGGCGTCGGAGCTGGCGATCTATGGGGCGATGCAGCCCCTTTCCTGGTTCGGCAAGGGGAGTGCACCGAGCGCAAAGAGCACGACGAGGAGGTACGCAATAGTTTTTACCCAGGTTCAGGCCGCTGAGAAGTGTAAAACCCTAGTCCTGCCTTGGTGTATTGAATGGATGTGTGCACAAGTACACAGAGCACTCTCCCTCGGCAGGTCGCAAGGAAAGGGCAGCTACACGTATGCGTATGCGTGTGGTTGCAATGGGTTCGAACCCTCGTAAAGGTTGCCCTGGCCCTCCTTTTAGAGTTCAAGGGGTTACCACAGTGGCAAAAGGGTAATTACAGGGTGATTAGATAGAAACATAACTATCATACCTAACTCTGCTGGTTAGGGCAAAATGCATTAAATGCGTCGCTAGGTGTCATAAGGAGGATGAGCCCCGGCAAGGTTGCCACACCGCTCGCTCATCTACCTCTTATTAGTTTGACACGCTATTAGGACGGTTGTCAAAAAAGGTAATTTTCCCTCCGGGGGGCTGACACGTGCACGCAAGCTCCACCGCACCGTCTGCATGCTCGACACCTCACCGAACAGCTAACAACTGGCTGGTGAGGTGGAGCGCTGGCGGTTGACGAGGATCCGCTTGCCGCGGGGCTTGCCGTGCATTCATCTTGCCGGTCCTGCCTTGCCGGCAAGAGCCTACCTCTAGTACTTCAATTATGTAAGTTGTCTTGGTCTTCTTGATGCGCTCCTTGATCTCACGAAGAGATGCTCCCTTTGACTTAAGCTGGTTCCCGCCAAGGTCTCTTGCCGGGGATGTCGCCATCGTCCGTGCATAAGTCCGGGGTACTAAGGGCCCCATTCTTAGTGCACCGACAATGCTGCTATTAAATACCTTATGGAAAAGAAAGATGCTAAACCTAGACTCATTACGTGGGTTCTTTTTGTTACAAGAATTTGACTTGCATATTACTGATAGGAAGGGAGCTGAGAATCCCGTAGTTGATAACTTGTCTAGGTTAGAAAATATTCTTGATGACCCACTACCTATTAATGATAACTTTCCCGATGAACAATTAGCTGTCATAAATGCTTCTCGTAATAGTCCTTGGTATGCAGACTATGCTAATTACATTATTGCTAAATTTATACCACCTAGTTTCACATACCAACAAAACAAAAAGTTATTTGATTTAAGACATTACTTCTGGGATGACCCACATATGTATAAAGAAGAAGTAGATGGTATTATTAGACGTTGTATACCTAAGCATGAACAAGAACAAATCCTACGGAAGTGTCACTCCGAGGCTTATGGAGGACACCATGCAGGAGACAGAACTGCACACAATGTATTACAATCTGGTTTTTATTGGCCTACTCTTTTCAAAGATGCACATAAGTTTGTTCTATCTTGCGATGAATGTCAAAGAATTGGAAATATTGGTAGACGCCAGAAAATGCCTATGAATTATTCACTTGTTATTGAGCCATTCGATGTTTGGGGATTTCATTATGTGGGACCTTTTCCTTCCTCTAATGGGTATACACATATTTTGGTTGATGTTGATTATGTTACTAAGTGGGTAGAAGCTATTCCAACTAGTAGTGTTGATCATAACACTTCCATTAAAATGCTTAAAGAAGTTATTTTCCCAAGGTTTGGAGTCCCTAGATATTTAATGACTGATGGTGGTTCACATTTTATTCATGGTGCTTTCCGTAAATTGCTTACTAAATATGATGTCAACCATATAATTGCATCCCCCTATCACCCTCAATCTAGTGGTCAAGTTGAGTTGAGTAATAGAGAGATAAAGTTAATTTTGCAAAAGACCGTCAATAGATCTAGGAAGAATTGGTCTAAAAAACTAGATGATGCACTTTGGGCTTATAGAATTGCTTATAAAAATCCTATGGGTATGTCCCCGTATAAAATGGTTTATGGAACAGCATGTCATTTACCTCTTGAATTAGAACATAAAGCTTATTGGGCAATCAAAGAGCTTAACTATGATTTTAAACTTGCTGATGAAAAGTGGTTGTTTGATATTAGCTCACTTGATGAATGGAGAACCCAAGCCTATGAAAATGCTAAACTATTTAATGAAAAGGCTAAAAGATGGCACAACAAAAGAATACAAAAGCGGGAATTTAACGTAGGTGACCAAGTCTTGCTATACAATTCTCGTTTAATATTTTTTACAGGAAAACTTCTTTCCAAATGGGAAGGACCCTACATTATCGAAGAAGTTTATCGGTCCGGTGCTATCAAGATCAACAACGTAGAAGGCACCAACCTGAGGGTGGTGAATGAGCAAAGAATTAAGCATTACATCTCAAGTACGCCTATAAATATTGAGACTAATATTATTCACTCCATAACACTGGAGGAGTACATAAAGGAAACTTTTCAGAATGCTCTAGAACCCTGAAAAGGAATAGGTATGTGATACGGTAAGTAAACCGACTCCAAAAGTTCCATAAAAGCAATTTTACTCCATTTCGGAATATTTAAAAAATTAGGAAAATAATAAGTAGTCCGAAAAGCGCACGAGCAGGCGACAAGCCTGGGGGCCGCGCCCTACCCCCATGGGCACGTCTCCCGAGCTTGTGGAGCCCTCGTGTGCCCTCCAGACTCCGTTTTCTCCCAGATTACTTGTTTTGCACGGTAAAAAATCATTATATAAACTCCCGGAGGTTTTGACCATTGTATCGCGACAATATCCTCTATTCTTGTTTCGAGCTATTTTTGTGGCAGATTTAGAGCAATATTTCTTTGCAAGAATCAGACCGGGAGAGTCGTGTCTCCCACCTCACGGCGGATCCAAGAGCGTACGGTGAAGTTGACCCCTATGGGTGGTCGACGGATGAAGAAATAGAAGCTAACCTGAGAAGGGTGGACTCTATGGCGGAGGATCAAGAAGTCACTTCTCTGCCCCAACCTGGTGACATGCATGTGGAATTCAAGAAATCAAGCCTGCCAGATTCGGTCAAACTTCCCAATGCCAAATTTATCTCTTACAATAACTTGAAAAAGAGTGTTGCTTTTTCCCCTGCAGCTAGGACGCATCCATGGGTGGACGGTGCTTTAACCGTCACAAGGAAGCTCTGCAAGGAAATTATGGATCTCAGGCAGCAAATTAACAAGCTCGAAGAGGAGAATCGCATTCTATGAGGCATCATTGCCAAAAATATTGCACCACCACCTCCTAAGAAGGAGACTTGAGTACATGGGTATGGGCACTCCCCTTGGCTTGTGCCAAGCTTGGGGGAGGTGCCCCGGTATCGTATCACCACCTTTATCATTATCATCTAGTTTTAGTTTGATCCTTTTGGTTAAATCATGATCTAGTAGAATAAAAGTTTTTAGTATGATCTAGTCTTTAAGTTTTTGCTTCGTGATCTATTTATGTAATCGAGTATGAGAGTTATATAATAAAGGTTAGTTTTGAGTTGAGTGCTTTGCTTTCTTTCTTTGATCTTAGAGATGAAAAGGAATAAAGAAAATAAAAGATTATATAATAATCTTATGGAGAGTGATGACCTCACATATAAGAAGTATAATGCATGAAATTTGTTGAAGGTTGATAAACATAGTTTTGGTCATTGTTGCAATTAATGAGAAGTAATAAAGAAAGAGAGGTTTCACATATAAATACACTATCTTGGACATCTTTTATGATTATGAGCACTCATTAAAATATTATATGCTAATGAGTTGATGTTAGACAAGGAAGACAACGTAATGAGTTATGTTTTCTTATATCCGAATAGAAGTTATATTATCATGGATCCTCCAACATGTGGAACTTGCTTTCTATCCCATGCTAGCCAAAAATTCTGCACCAAGTAGAGATACTACTTGTGCATCTAGGATCTTTAAACCCAGTTTTGTCAAAAGAGTCCACTATACCTACCTATGGATTGAGTAAGATCCTTCAAGTAAGTTGTCATCGGTGCAAAGCAATAAAAAATTACCCTCTAAATATGTATGATCTTTTAGTGTGAGGAAAATAAGCTTTGTACGAACTTGTGATTGGGAAGAAATAAAAGCGACAGATTGCATAATAAAGGTCGCTATCACAAATGGCGACATAAAGTGACGTTCCTTTGCACTAAGAGTTTGTGCACCCAAATAAAAAGCGCATGACAACCTCTGCTTCCCTCCGCGAGGGGCCTATCTCTTATTTTAATTATTTACCATTATGCAAGAGTCATGGTGATCTTCACCATTCCTTTTTTTATTTTTTCTCTTTTTGGCAAGCATCATATGTTGGGGAAAGATCTAGGCACACATATCCAGTCAGATGTAGGTGATCATGACTTATTATTGTTGACATTACCCTTGAGGTAAATGGTTGGGAGGCAAAATTATAAGCCCCTATCTTTCTATGTGTCTAACTAAAACTTTGATCTCATAAGTATTGCGTGAGTGTTAGCAATTGTGAAAGACTAAATGATGGTTGAGTATGTGAACTTGCTAAATAAAAGGTTCTTACATGGATTTTTTTTTGACATTATGACAAATTGCAATTGCATCAATGACTGAGATCATATTTTGTTAGTTTTCAATGAAGTTTATGGATCATACTTTACCTTGTGAATGAACTATCACTTTAGCATGAGAAGTTATATGACAATATATTGTTGTTCTAATGATGGTCATGATGCCCTCATGTCTGTATTTTGTTTTATCGACACCACTATCTCTAAACATGTGGTCATGATTATTGATTTTTGGCTTTCGCTTGAGGACAAGCGAGGTCTATGCTTGGGGGAGTTGATACGTCCATTTTGCATCATGTTTTTATGTTGATATTTATTGCATTATGGGCTGTTATTACACTTTATGATGCAATTCTTATGCCTTTTCTCTCTTATTTTGCAAGATTTATATGAAGAGGGAGAATGCCGGCAGCTGGAATTCTGGACCGGAAAGGAGCAAATCTGAGATCCCTATTATGCAGAACTCCAAATGTCATGAAACTTTATGAAGAATTGTTTTGGAATATATAAAAAATATTGGGCGAAGAAATACGAGGAGGGGCCCCACCAGGTGGCCACAAGCCTGGGGGTCGCCCCTACCCCCCAGGGCGTGCCCCTGAGCTTGCGGGCCCCCTGGCCAACCTCCGGTGCCCATCTTCTGCTATATGAAGGGTTTTGACCTATAAAAAATAAGAAGAAGGCTTTCGGGATGAAGCGCCGCCATCTCGAGGCAGAACTAGGGCAGAAGCAATCTAGGTCTCCAGCGGAGCGATTCTGCCGGGGAAACTTCCCTCCGGGAGGGGGAAATCGAAGCCATCATCATCACCAATGATCCTCTCATCTTGGGAGGACCAATCTTCAACAACATCTTCACCAGCACCATCTCCTCTCAAACCCTAGTTCATCTCTTGTATTCAATCTTTGTCTCAAAACCTCAGATTGGTACCGGTGGGTTGCTAGTAGTGTTGATTACTCCTTGTAGTTGATGCTAGTTGGTTTATTTGGTGGAAGATCATATGTTCAGATCCTTAATGCTATTCAACATCCCTCTGATCTTGAACATGAATATGTCTTCTGAGTAGTTACTTTTGTTCCTGAGGACATGGGAGAAGTCTTATTATAAGTAATCATGTGAATTTGGTATTCGTTCGATATTTTGATGAGATGTATGTTGTCTTTCCTCTAGTGGTGTTATGTGAATGTCGGCTACATGACACTGCTACTTCTTGAGCTTGCGTTGATTTTTCCCTTGAAGAGGAAAGGGTGATGCAGCAAAGTAGAGATAAGTATTTCCCTCAGTTAAGAACCAAGGTATCAATCCAGTAGGAGGCACAAGCAAGTCTCCAACCTATGCACCTGCACAAACTAACAACACTTGCACTCAACGCGAAAAAGTGGTTGTCAATCCCTTCACAGTCTCGAACAAGAGTGAGATCTAATAGAGATAGGTATAAAAGGTTACTAAAACATAAAACAAAGTAAAAAGAAATAAATTGCAGTAAGGTATTTTTGGATTTTTTGGTTTATAGATCTGAAAATATATGATGGAAAATAGACCCTGGGGCCATAGGTTTCACTAGAGGCTTCTCTCTTGAAAAAAAATATGGTGGGTGAACAAATTACTGTCGAGCAATTGATAGAAAAGCGCAAAGTTATGACGATATCCAAGGCAATGATTGTGAATATAGGCATCAGGTCCGTGTCAAGTAGACCGAAACGATTCTGCATCTACTACTATTACTCCACACATCGACCGACTCCTGCCTTCATCTAGAGTATTAAGTTCATAAGAACAGAGCAATGCTTTAAGTAAGATGACATGGTGTAGAGGGATAAACTCAAGCAATATGATGAAAACCCCATCTTTTTACCCTTGATGTCAATAATACAATACGTGCCTTGCTACCCCTACTATGTCACTGGGTGAGGACACCGCAAGATTGAACCCAAAACTAAGCACCTCTCCCATTGCAGGAAAAACCAATCTAGTTGGCCAAACCAAACCAATAATTCGAAGAGAAATAAAAAGATATTAAATCATGCATAAAAGAGTTCAGAGAAGACTCAAATAATATTCATAGATAATCTGATCGTAAATCCACAATTCATCGGATCTCGACAAACACACTGCAAAAGAATATTACATCGGATAGATCTCTAAGAACATCGAGGAGAACATTGTATTGAAGATCAAAGAGAGAGAAGAAGTCATCTAGCTACTAGCTATGGACCCGTATGTCTGTGGTAAACTACTCACGCCTCATCAGAAGGGCAGCAAGGTTGATGTAGAGGCCCTCTGTGATCGAATCCCCCTCCAGCAGGGTGCCGAAAAAGGCCCCAAGATGGGATCTCACAGGAACAGAGGCTTGCAGCGGCGGAAAAGTATTTTGGTGGACGCTTCTGTTGGTTTGGGAATATTTGGGAATTTATAGCGCAAGAATTAGGGTTGGAGGACTCCCGAGGGGCCCGCAAGCCAGGGAAGCGCGCCCCCTAGGGCGCGGCCTGAGGGCTTGTGGTGCCCTCGGGACTCTTCTGGCCCCCTCTCCAAGCTCCGTGGATGTCTTCTGGTTCAAGAAAAATTATCGTAAAGTTTTATTCCGTTTGGACTTCGTTTGATATTTCTTTTTTGTAAAACTCAAAAACAAGGAAAAAACAGAAACTGGCACTGGGCTATAGGTTAATAAGTTAGTCCCAAAAATAATATAAAATAGCATATTAATGCATATAAAACATCCAAAACAGATAATATAATAGCATGGAACAATAAAAAATTATGGATACGTTGGAGACGTATCAAGCATCCCCAAGCTTAATTCCTACTCGTCCTCGAGTAGGTAAATGATAAAAGCAGAATTTTTGATGTGGAATGCTACCTAACATATTTATCCATGTAATTTTCTTTATTGTGGCATGAATATTCAGATCCATAAGATTCAAAACAAAAGTTTAATATTGACATAAAAACAATAATACTTCAAGCATACTAATAAAGCAAACATGTCTTCTCAAAATAACATGGCCAAAGAAAGTTATCCCTACAAAATCATATAGTCTGGCTATGCTCCATCTTCATCACACAAAGTATTTTATCATGCACAAGCTCGATGACAAGCCAATAAATTGTTTCATACTTTTGGTGTTCTCAAACTATTTCAACTTTCACGCAATACATGAGCATGAGCCATGGATATAACACTATAGGTGGAATAGAATATGGTGGTTGTGGATAAGACAAAAAGAAGGAGAAAGTCTCACATCAACTAGGCGTATTAACGGGCTATGGATGCCCATCAATAGATATCAATGTGAGTGAGTAGGGATTGCCATGCAATGGATGCACTAGAGCTATAAGTGTATGAAAGCTCAAAAAGAAACTAAGTGGGTGTGCATCCAACTTGCTCGCTCACGAAGACCTAGGGTAATTTGAGGAAGCCCATCATTGGAATATACAAGCCAAGTTCTATAATGAAAAATTCCCACTAGTATATGAATGTGACAAAATAGGGACTCTCTATCATGAAGATCATGGTGCTACTTTGAAGCACAAGTGTGGAAAAAGGATAGTAACATTGTCCCTTCTCTCTTTTCTCTCATTTTTTTCTTTTTTCTTTTTATTATTTGGGCTTCTTTTGGCCTATTTTTATTTTTTGTAAAGTCCGGAGACTCATCCCAACTTGTGAGGGAATCATAGCTTCCATAATCCTTTCCTCACATGGGACAATGCTCTAATAATGATGATCATCACACTTTTATTTACTTACAAATCAAGAATTACAACTCAATACTAGAACAAGATATGAATCTATATGAATGCCTCCGACGGTGTATCGGGATGTGCAATGATCAAGAGTGTCATGTATGAGAAATATGAATGATGGCCTTGCCACAAATACTATGCCAACTACATGATCATGCAAAGCAATATGACAATGATGGTGCATGTCATAAAAAAAAGAATGGTGGAAGTTGCATGGCAATATATCTCGGAATGGCTATGGAAATGCCACAATAGGTAGGTATGGTGGCTGTTTTGAGGAAAATATATGGTGGGTTTAATGCACCAGCGAAAGTTGCGTGGTACTAGAGAGGCTAGCAATGGTGGAAGGGTGAGAGTGCGTATAATCCATGGACTCAACATAGTCATAAAGAACTGACATACTTATTGCAAAAAATTATTATCTATCAAAACAAAGTACTACATGCATGCTCCTAGGGGGATAGATTGGTAGGAAAAGACCATCGCTCGTCCCCGACCGCCACTCATAAGGAAGATAATCAAAAAAATAAACCATGCTCCGACTTCATCACATAACGGTTCACCATACGTGCATGCTACGGGAATCACAAACTTTAACACGAGTATTTCTACCAATCCACAATTACTCAATATCATGACTCTAATATCACCATCTTTATATCTCAAAACAAATGCAAGGAATCAAACTTCTCATAGTATTCAACGCTCTTTATATGAAAGGTTTTATTATATCCCTCTTGGATGCCCATCATATTAGGACTAAATTCATAACCTCAGAAAATTACCATGCTGTTTAGAGACTCTCAAAATAATATAAGTGAATCATGAGAGTTCAACAATTTCTATAAAATAAAGCCAACACCGTGCTCTAAAAAGATATAAGTGAAGCAGTAGAGCAAACTGCCTAGCTCAAAAGATATAAGTGAAGCACATAGAGTATTCTAATAAATTCATGATTCATGCGTGTACCTCTCAAAATATGTGTACATCAAGGATTATTGTGGCAAACTAAAAAGAAAAGACTCATATCATACAAGATGCTCCAAGCAAAACACATATCATGTGGTGAATAAAAATCTAGCCTCAAGTAAATTAACCGATGGACGAAGACAAAAGAGGGGATGCCATCCGGGGCATCCCCAAGCTTAGATGCTTGGTTGTCCTTGAATATTACCTTGGGGTTCCTTGGGCATCCCCAAGATTAGGCTCTTGCCACTCCTTATTCCGTTGTACATCAAATCTTTACCCAAAACTTGACAACTTCACAACACAAAACTCAACAGAAAAATCTCATAAGATCTGTTAGTATAATAAAATAAATCACCACTTTAGGTACTGTTGTGAACTAATTCTTTATTTATATTGGTGTAATATCTAATTTATTCCAACTTCTCCATGGTTCATACCCCCCGATACTACCCATAGATTCATCAAAATAAGCAAACAACACATAGAAAACAGAATCTGACAAAAACAGAACAGTCTGTAGTAATCTGAAATTTTCGTATACTTATGTAACTCCAAAAATTCTGAAAAATTAGGAAAGCCTGGGAAATTTGTATATAAATCTTGTATAAAAAATTAAGATCAAAATCACGTTTCTGTGATTTACTGAATTTTCAGCAATGAGCGCAAAAGTTTCTGTTTTTCAGCAAGATCAAATCAACTATCACCGTAGACCATCCCAAAGGTCTTGCTTGGCTCAAACACTAATCAAAACACCAAAACACAATTACTACAGAGGTAATAATGTGTATTTATTGAAAAACAGAACCAAAATCAAAAAACATAAAAAAAAATTGGGTTGCCTCCCAACAAGCGTTATTGTTTAACGCCCCTAGCTAGGCAGAAAACATAGATCTAGGTATTGTCATCTTTGGTATGCAAACCATAAGTAGCCCTCATAATAGATTCATATGGAAACTTAATTTTATTTCTTGGGAAGTGTTCCATGCCCTTCCTTAACAGAAATTGAAATCTAATGTTTCCTTCTTTCATATCAATAATTGCACCAATCATTCTAAGGAAAGGTCTACCAAGAATAATAGGGCATGTAGGATTGCAATCTATATCAAGCACAATAAAATCTACGGGCACATAATTCCTATTTGCAATAATAAGAACATCATTAATCCTTCCCATAGGTTTCTTAATAGTGGAATCCGCTAGATGCAAATTTAAAGAACAATCATCAAATTCACGGAAACCTAGCACATCACATAAAGTTTTTGGAATCGTGGAAACGCTAGCACCCAAATCACACAAAGCATGGCACTCATAATCTTTAATTTTAATCTTAATAGTAGGTTCCCACTCATCATAAAGCTTTCTAGGGATAGAAACTTCCAACTCAGGTTTTTCTTTAAAAGATTTCATCATAGCATCAACGATATGTTTAGTAAAAGCTTTATTTTGATTGTAAGCACGAGAAGAATTTAACATGGATTGCAACAAGGAAATACAATCTATCAAAGAGCAATTATCATAATTAAAGTCCTTGAAATCCAAAAGAGTGGGTTCATCGCTACTTAAAGTTTTGACCTCTCCAATCCCACTTTTATCAATTTTTGCATTAAGATCTTTAAACTCCGAATCATTGGGATACCTTCTAGCTAAAGTTGAATCTTATCCAGTCCCATCCTTATTAAGATTTATATTAGAAAACAAAGATTCAATAGGAGTCACACCAATCACTTTAAGATCTTCATCATTATTCAAAGACTCCGGTTTAGCAGCCATCTTGTTTACCAAGGTAGTTTGTTTATCAGAAATTTGGCCTACTAAATTTTCAAGATGAGCAAATTGAGATTTAAGACCATAAAATTCCTTAGTAACATCATCAAGCTCTTTATTAATATACTCCATCATAGTTTTTTGTTCTTTAAGCTCGTTCCTAAAGAAACTATTATGCTCAAATTGTAAAGACATGAAGCTTTTAGCATTATTTTCAATCTCTTCTAACTTCCTATAATAAGGATCAAAGCTTTTGGGTTGAGCCATATGGGCAAACAAGCAGTCTAGCACTTGAGCAAACAAAAAGCAAATGAAAAAGACGAACGAAAGAAGGGTGAATAAAATGGCAAATCTTTTTGTGTTTTTCTGAAAATGTTTTAGAAGTGGGGGAGAGGAAAACGAGAGGCAAATGGCAAATAATGTAATGCAAGAGATTAGAATTTATGGTGGGTACTTGGTAGGCTTGATGTAGAACCTCCCCAGCAATGGCGCTAGAAATTCTTCCTGCTACTTCTTGAGCTTGCGTTGATTTTTCCCTTGAAGAGGAAAGGGTGATGCAGCAAAGTAGAGATAAGTATTTCTCTCAGTTAAGAACCAAGGTATCAATCCAGTAGGAGGCACAAGCAAGTCTCCAATGTATGCACTTGCACAAACTAACAAACACTTGCACTCAACACGAAAAAGGGGTTGTAATTCCCTTCACGGTCTCGAACAAGAGCGAGATCTAATAGAGATAGGTATAAAAGATTACTAAAATGTAAAACAAAGTAAAAACAAATAAATTGCAGCAAGTTATTTTTGGTTTTTTGGTTTATAGATCTGAAAATATATGATGGAAAATAGACCCGGGGGCCACAGGTTTCACTAGAGGCTTCTCTCTTGAAAGAAAATAATACGGTGGGTGAACAAATTACTGTCGAGCAATTGATAGAAAAGCGCAAAGTTATGACAATATCCAAGGCAATGATTATGAATATAGGCATCATGTCCGTGTCAAGTAGACCGAAATGATTCTGCATCTACTACTATTACTCCACACATCGACCGACTCATGCCTGCATCTAGAGTATTAAGTTCATAAGAACAGAGCAACGCTTTAAGTAAGATGACATGATGTAGAGGGATAAACTCAAGCAATATGATGAAAACCCCATCTTTTTACGCTTGATGGCAACAATACAATACGTGGCTCGCTACCCCTACTATATCACTGGGTGAGGACACCACAAGATTGAACCCAAAACTAAGCACCTCTCCCATTGCAAGAAAAACCAATCTAGTTGGCCAAACCAAACAGATAATTCGAAGAGAAATACAAAGATATTAAATCATGCATAAAAGAGTTCAGAGAAGACTCAAATAATATTCATAGATAATCTGATCATAAATCCACAATTCATCGGATCTCGACAAACACACCGCAAAAGAATATTACATCGGATAGATCTCCAAGAACATCGAGGAGAACATTGTATTGAAGATCAAAGAGAGAGAAGAAGCCATCTAGCTACTAGCTATGGACCCGTAGGTCTGTGGTAAACTACTCACGCTTCATCGGAAGGGCAGCAAGGTTGATGTAGAGGCCCTTCGTGATCGAATCCCCCTCCGGCAGGGTGCCGGAAAAGGCCCCAAGATGGGATCTCACGGGAACAAAGGCTTGCGTCGGAGGAAAAGTATTTTGGTGGACGCTTCTATTGGTTTGGGAATATTTGGGAATTTATAGCACAAGAATTAGGGTTGGAGGACTCCTGAGGGGCCCACAAGCCAGGGAGGCGCCCCCCTAGGGCGCGGCCTGAGGGCTTGTGGTGCCCTTGGGACTCTTCTGGCCCCCTCTCCAATCTCCGTGGATGTCTTCTGGTCCAAGAAGAATCATCGTAAAGTTTTATTCCGTTTGGACTCCGTTTGATATTCTTTTTCTGTAAAACTCAAAAACAAGGGAAAAACAGAAAGTGGCACTAGGCTCTAGGTTAATAAATTAGTCCAAAAAATAATATAAAATAGCATATTAATGCATATAAAACATCCAAAACAGATAATATAATAGCATGGAACAATAAAAAAATTATAGATATGTTGGAGACGTATCAGACACTTCACCATGATTTGGGCCTAGGGGAAGGCATTGGGAAGTAGCAAGCAAATGATGGGTTGATAGAGTGACAGAAGCTTAAACCCCAGTTTATGTGTTGCTTCGTAAGTGCCTGATTTGGATCCACATGTTTAATGCTATGGTTAGATTTATCTTAATTCTTCTTTCATAGTTGCGGATGCTTGCGAGAGGGGTTAATCATAAGTGGGAGGCTTGTCCAAGTAAGGACAGCACCCAAGCACCGGTCCACCCACATATCAAACTATCAAAGTAACGAACTCGAATCATATGAGCATGATGAAAACTAACTTGATGATAATTCTCATGTGTCCTCGGGAGCGCTTTGCTTTATATAAGAGTTCGTCTAGCCTTGTCCTTTGCTATAAAAAGGATTGGGCCATCTTGCTGCACTTTCTCTACACTTGTTACTTGTTACCCGTTACCAATTATCTTGCTAACAAACTATCTATTACCGACAATTTCAGTGCATGTAGAGAATACCTTGCTGAAAACCACTTGTCATTTCCTTCTGCTCCTTGTTGGGTTCGACACTCTTACTTATCGAAAGGACTATGATTGATCCCCTATACTTGTCGGTCATAAAAAATGGAGTTGGGAAAGTCCACGAGGGGGCCACAAGCCTGGGAGGCGCGCCCAGGGGGGTAGGGCGCGCCCCTCAGGCTTGTCGCTCGTCTTTGCACTTTTCGGACTATTTATTATTTTCCTAATTTTTAAAATATTCCAAAATGGACAGAAAGAACTTTTATGGAACTTATGGAGTCGGTTTACTTATCGTACCACGTAGCTACCCCCTTTTCAGGGCTCTGGAGCGTTCCAGAAGGTTTCCCTTATGTGCTCCTCCGGTGTCATAGTTTGGATAATATTAGTTTCAACATTAATGGGCATACCTGAGATATAATGTTTAATTCTTTGCCTATTAACCACCTTCAACATTATTTATCTTGATAGCTCCGGAACGATAAACTTCTTCAACTATATATGGTCCTTCCAATTTAGAGAGAAGCTTTCCAGCAAAGAATCTTAAACGGGAGTTGTATAATAAAACTCGATCTCCTATTTTGAATTCCCATTTTTGGATTCTTCTATCCTACCATATTTTAACCTTTTCCTTAAATAACTTAGCATTTTCATAAGCTTGTGTCCTCCATTCATCTAAAGAACTAATATCAAATAACCTCTTTTCACCAGCAAGTTTGAAATCATAGTTAAGTTCTTTAATCGCCCAATATGCTTTATGTTCTAACTCAAGAGCTAAATGACATGCCTTTCCATAAACCATTTTATATGGAGACATACACATAGGATTTTTATGAGCAGTTATGTATGCCCACAATGCATCATCAAGTTTCTTAGACCAATTCTTTCTAGATCTATTAACGGTATTTTGCAAAATTAACTTTATTTCTCTATAGCTCAATTCAACTTGACCACTAGACTGAGGATGATAAGGTGATGCAATTCTTGGTTAACATCATATTTAGCAAGGTGTTTACGGAATGCACCATGAATAAAATGTGAACCACCATCAGTCATTAAGTATCTAGGGACTCCAAACCTCGGGAAAATAACTTCTTTAAGCATTTTAATAGAAGTGTTGTGATCAGCACTACTAGCTGGAATAACTTCTACCCACTTAGTAACATAATCAATATCAACTAGAATATGAGTATACCCATTAGAGGAAGGAAAAGGTCACATATAATCAAATCTCCAAACATCAAATGGTTCAATAACAAGTGAATAATTCATAGGTATTTCCTGATGTCTACTAAGATTACCAATTCTTTCACATTCATCACATGATAAGACAAACTTACGTGCATCCTTGAAGAGAGTAGGCCAATAAAAACCAGATTGTAATTCCTTATGTGTCCTGTCTCCAGCATGGTGTCCTCCATATGCCTCGGAATGACACTTCCGTAGGATTTGTTCCTGTTCATGCTTAGGTACACAACGTCTAATAATACCATCTACTCCTTCTTTATAAAGATGTGGGTCATCCCAGAAGTAATGTCTTAAATCAAAGAAAAACTTTTCCTTTTGTTGGTATGTGAAACTAGGTGGTATATATTTAGCAACATTGTAATTAGCATAGTCTGCATGCCAAGGAGTATTATGAGAAGCATTTATAATAGCTAATTTTTCATCAGGAAAACTATCATCAATAAGAAGTGGGTCATCAAGAACATTTTCTATTCGAGACAAACTATCAGCTGCGGGATTCTCAGCTCCCTTTCTATCAATAATATGAAGGTTAAATTCTTGTAGCAAAAGACCTCACCTAATGAGTCTAGGTTTAGCATCTTTTGTTTCCAAAAGATATTTAATAGCAGCATGATCGGTGTGAACAATTACTTTAGAATCAACAATGTAAGATCTGAATTTGTCACATGCAAACACAACTGCTAAAAATTCTTTCTTAGTAGTAGCATAATTTCTTTGAGCACTCTCTAGAGTTTTACTAGCATAATGGATAACACTTAATTTCTTATCAACTCTTTGTCCTAGAATAGCACCAATAGCATAATCAATAGCATCACACATAATTTCAAAAGGCAAGTTCCAATTAGGTGGTTGAACAATAGGTGCAGAAGTTAAGGCTTTCCTAAGTGTTTCAAAGGCTTCTACACAATCATCATAAAAAATAAATGGAATATCTTTCTGCAAAAGATTAGTAAGAGGCCTAGAAATTTTAGAGAAGTCTTTAATGAACCTCCTTTAGAAACCAGCATGACCAAGGAAACTTCTTATACCTTTAATATCTTTAGGACATGGCATTTTCTCAATTGCATCAACTTTAGCTTTATCTACTTCAATACCTCGTTCAGAAATTTTATGCCCCAAGACAATACCTTCATTTACCATAAAGTGGCACTTCTCCCAATTCACGACAAGATTAGTTTGTTCACATCTTTTCAAAACTCGATCAAGGTTGCTTAAGCAATCATCAAAAGAAGTCCCGTAAACGAAAAAATCATCCATGAAAACCTCAACAATCTTTTCACAAAAATCAGAGAATATAGCAGTCATACATCTTTGAAAAGTAGCGGGTGCATTGCATAAACCGAAAGGCATACGTCTATATGCATACAAAAGGACAAGTAAAAGTAGTTTTCTTTTGATCTTCTTATGATACAGGTATTTGAGAGAAACCAGAGTATCCATCCAGGAAACAAAAGTGTGTATGCTTAGACAATCTTTCTAACATCTGGTCAATAAAAGGTAAGGGGTGATGATCTTTTCTAGTAGCTTTGTTTAATTTTCTAAAATCAATTACCATCCTATAACCAGATATAATTCTTTATCGGATAAGCTCATTTTTATCATTAGGAACAACGGCAATGCCTTCTTTGTTAGCAACACAATGAACATGGCTTACCCATCTACTATCAGCTATGGAATAGATTATACCTGCTTCCAAAAGCTATAATATTTTAGTTCTTACCACATCCTTCATCCTAGGATTTAATTGTCGTTGATGATCAACAACTTGTTTAGCATCAGGCTCCATATTAATCTTGTGCTGACATAGAGTGGGACTAATGCCCTTAAGATCATCGAGAGTATATCCAATAGCGGCACGGTGCTTCCTCGGAGTTTTAAGTAATCTCTTTTCTTCATGCTCTGAAAGGTTAGCACTAATAATAACATGATATATTTTCTTTTCATCAAGATAAGCATATTTCAATGTATCAGGAAATTGTTTCAATTCAAACACGGGATCAACTTTAGGTGGAGGAGGACCTCCCAGAATTTCAATAGGGAAATTATGTTTCAGGATAGGTGGTTGATCAAAGAACATCTTATCTATTTCATTTCTTTTGTTCATATACATATCATTTTCATAGTCTAACAAATATTGTTCTAACGGATCAGTAGGAGGTATGGCAATAGAAGCAAGACCAATAATTTCATCCTTACTAGGCAATTCTTTATCACGAGTTTGACCACGAAACTTAGAGAAATTAAACTCATGAGATACATCACCAAAGTTGATGCTATCAGTTTCTTTAGCGCAATCTATCTTAGCAGTAACGATGTTCAAGAAAGGTCTACCAAATATAATGGGACAAAAATCATCTTGTGGAGAACCAAGAACTAGGAAATCAGTAGGGTATTTTATTTTTCCACACAAGACTTCAATATCTCTAACAATCCCAAGCGGTGAAATAGTATCTCTGTTCGCAAGCTTAATAGTAACATCAATATCTTCTATCTCAACAGGTGCAATATCATTCATAATCTCTTGATATAAGGTAAATGGAATAGATCGCACACTAGCACCCAAATCACATAAGCCATGATAACAATGATCTCCTATTTTAACTGAGACAACAGGCATGCCAACAACAGGCTTATTCTTATCTTTAGGATCAGGTTTAGCAATTCTAGTACTTCATCACATAAGTAAATAACATGCCCATCAATATTATCAACCAAGAGATCCTTAACCATAGCAACATTGGGTTCAACTTTAATTTGTTCAGAGGGTCTAGGTGCTCTAATATTACTTTTGTTAACCACAATTGAAACTTTAGCATGTTCCTTTATCCTAACAAGAAAAGGTGGTTTCTCAATATAAGCAGTAGGCACAACTGGATCAACATTGTAAATGATAGTTTCATCTTTAACTATAACGGCTTCCTCAATCTTTGGGGATGATATTTAAACCACTTATACTTAGGGAGATCAACATGAGTACCAAATGATTCACAAAAGGAGGCTACTATCTTAGACTCAAGTCCATGTTTAGTGCTAAACTTATGAAAAACATCGGTATCCATAAAAGATTTAACACAATCAAACTTAATTATTATAACTGACTCTTTACCTTTATCGAGTTCCCAATCTTCAGATTTGCGTTTAATTCTTTCCAGAAGATCCCATTTGAATTCAATAGTTTACTTCATAAAGGAACCAGTCGAAGAAGAATCAAGCCTGGTTCGATCATCATGAGAAAGCCGAGCATAAAAATTCTGTAATATAATTTCTCTTGAGAGCTCATGATTGGGGCCTGTGTACATCATGTGCTTAAGCCTCCCCCAAGCTTGAGCGATGCTTTCTCCTTCATGAGGCCAAAAATTATATATATAATTCTGATCATGATGAACCAGATGCATAGGATAAAACTTTTGATGAAATTCCAATTTCAATCGGTTCCAATCCCAAGCTCCAATATCATCACATAGGTTGTACCATGGCAATGCCTTTCCCTTCAAAGATAAAGGGGAAAACATTCTTCTTAAATTCATCTCTGGGTAGACCTAGAATCTTAAATAATCCACAAACTTCATCCACATAGATTAGGTGCATATTAGGATATATTGTTCCATCTCCTGCATAAGGATTAGCTAGCAGTTTATCTATCATAACCGAAGGAATCTCATAAGAAATATTTTCAGTAGGTGCAGTAGGTTGAGGACCAACTCTTTGTGCTTGTGGTTGAGGTGAAGATACCCCGAACAAACCCCTCAAAGGATTGTCTTCCATAGTAACAAGTGACAGTAAATTTCAGCACGTAATATAAATGTTTCCTTACCAAATTCCACTTATCAAAGGCGCTTCACTCCCCGGCAATGGCGCCAGCAAAGAGTCTTGATAACCCACAAGTATAGGGGATCAATTGTAGTCCTTTTGATAAGTAAGAGTATCGAACCCAACAAGGAGCAAAAGGAAATGACAAGCGGTTTTCAGCGAGTTATTTTCTGCAAGCACTGAAATTGTCGGTAATAAATAGTTTGATAGCAAGGTAATGTGTAACGAGCAATAAGTAGTAACAGTAACAAAGGTGCAGCAACATAGCCCAATCCTTTTTGTATCAAAGGACAGGCTGGAACGATCTCTTATAATAAGCAAAGCGTTCTTGAGGACACACAGGAATTTCATCTAGTCACTTTCATCATGTTTGTTTGATTCGTGTTCATTACTTTGATAATTTGATATGTGGGTGGACTGGTGCTTGGGTGTTGTTCTTACTTGAACAAACCTCCCACTTATGATTACCCCCTCTCGCAAGCATCTGCAACTATGAAAGAAGAAGTAAGATAAATCTAACCATAACATGAAACATATGGATCCAAATCAGCCCCTTACGGAATAACGCATCAACTAGGGTTTAAGCTTTTGTCACTCTTTTTTTAGAGAAAAGGCCGAGGCCCAACTTTAAATTAATAAAGCCACCAAGCAATGAGAGTCACAACCAATCCAACCACACAGCAACAGTATCAACCTACGAGCAAAAGAGAACGGCCACAACCGGCAATAAGGCACGCAGACCCAAGAATAACTCAAAAGGACAGTTTAACTGGGGGAAGGCACTTTAAAAGGAAGCAACAACAGCTATGATACCCTGGCTCAATCCCTGCCAGAGAGAGAGAGATAGCAGTTGCACGCACGCGGTCGATGAGGGTCTCCAATGCCGCCTTGTCATCCTCCTTAATCAGAGATTTCCACTGCTGCAAAAACATCAATAATTTGAAGATAACATTAGCTGCCGAGCTAGGGAACACCTTTTCAATAGTAAACTTTTTTCTGGTAGTCCACAGGGTCCAGCACATGTCCGAGAAACCAAACCAGAAGAGCCTCTTGGTCAAGCCCGACAGATTAGCCATAAGGAGGCGAAGGGCAGAGAAATTAGCAGGAGCCCAGGAGATGCCCAACTAGTCCATGAGACAGCTCTAGAGCAATGAGGCCAACGGGCAACAGAAGAGGATGTGATTAGTGTCCTCAAAACTCCCGTAGAGAGAGCAAAGATCAGAGCCCGTCCCATGCCACTTCTTAATCTGATCGGCGGTAGGTAAACGGCCCCTCATAGCCTGCCACATAAAATTTTTGATCTTCGGGGGCACACGAGAGGACCAAATGGGCTTGAACTTAGACAGCTTAGGACTAGTCGACAGAACATGATAGCAAGACTTAACAGAAAAATGGCCAGAGGTAGAATGAGCCAGGAAACCTCATCCCGAGCCCCCGAGAGCATGGGGAAGAGGGCAGCAAGATGCTGCCAGTCCTCCAAGTCTTCGGGAGACAGGATCCGACGAAAGCCCAGATCCCAACCATCGGCCGCGAGCTCCGCGACGGAGACAAAAGGTGACGAAACAAAAGAAAAAAGCACAGGAAAAGAAAATGCAAGAGGGCCATCCTCTTGTGATGCCCCGACTCAATCGTGCACTAATCATACACGCAAACATGCACGATCAAGCACAGGGACTCACGGGAAGATATCACAACACAACTCTAACACAAATAAATGGAGATCCACGAATATTACAGACCAGGGATCACGAGGATCTGAATACGTAAGTCAGTCACACAAATAATATCTGGGTACAGACATAGTTAGACAAGTTTTGCCTTAAGAAGGCTAGCACAAACAACGACTCTAGATCAAAAGGCAAAGGCCTCCCACCTGGGAGCCTCTGATCCTACTCCTGGTCAGCTGGCTCGATCCAATAGTAAGTACCGTCTGGACCCTCCTGATAGTAAGCTCCTGTGGTGGCATCAGGCTCCGGGGCTCCATCGTCTGATGTATCATCAAAGTGGGGTATGGGGAAAAAGAAGTAACAAAGCAACCTTGATTACTCATCCGAAGTACTCAGCAAGCAAGGATCTACACTACATATGCAACATTATCAAAGAGGAAAAGGCTGTACATGTGGACTGGGCTGCAGAAATGCCAGAATAGAGAGAAGGCCTAGTCCTATCGAAGACTAGCATCTTCACGAAGCCACCATCTTGCAGCAATAGAAGAGAGTAGAATAGCATTTTATTAAGCAAACATGTTGAAGTAAGCCTAGAGATCCTTCCTCGACTCCCTACGAGAAAGCGATCCTGAAGCTTCAATTATGTAACAAGTATCCAGTTCAAGTAGTAGATCGGGATACACAAACTGAGCGTCCTTTACCGTAGGACCGGCTATCGATAGATTATTCATCCCTGCAGGGGTGCACTACTGTTACCCAACACGCTCGATCACCTCTGGCCGGACACACTTGCTGGGTAATGCTCGGCCTCGGGAGATCAACACGAAGCAGCGCCCTACCTAGGCTCAGCAGAGAGGTCAGCACGCCGGACTAACCTATGCACCCAGAGGTCTTGGGCCATCGCCTTGGGCACCCTGCGCATTGTGAGGCTGGCCAGGGTGCAGGCACGACACTGAACTCGTCAGTGAAGTATCCAGCCCAATCCCGACAATCAGCCTGCACGGTGAACCGTGACGTCTGAAGAGCTTTCGGGAGAAACGTACATCGTAGAGGGCCCCATAAACCATTATCCCGCGTGGTGGTAGTGCGTATAGGGCACGTCGACCCACTCAGATCAAACACCCAAATCCAATAGGCTCATTTAGTAACACGCGGAGACAATAAGAGTTTCTGAAGCTCCGCCACAATATCACCATCGAGTGTCCTTCCGACACACCCGACATCATAGATCCCCTGCGGGTACCCATCAGGGTCGACCCACCTGTAACAAAGGTCAAAGTAACTGTGTGGTCATAACATCAAGGGGGAAACCCCGAGGTATCATCCTCGGTGGATTCCACACGATGAAAACCATCGGGGTGAACGTATGAGGCATCACCCTCGAGGTTCACACTGAGGGGTTGCACGACAGAGTCGTATCAGAAGGGAAGAAGGAGTAATCACCCTCGATGACCATGACCGAACAGCTACACTGCAGAGTATTCATCAGGAGTGCGTTACGAGGTATCACCCTCGGCACTCGAGAGTAACTATGCAGAGTCATACAACTAAGGGGGGTGAGGTGATGTGTTGGTCTCTGGTCGATGATCACATTGATCGAGTCATCGAAGATCAAGCAGGGGCAACAAGGGTAAGGTGGTGGGGGTCACTGATGGTTCACTACCAAGCTATACTAAGCAGTTTAACATAGGCAGGTAAGGTAACAATAAACAGGTTACAAAAGCAGGCTATGCATCAAAATAGGAGCAAACATTAACAGTAGCAAAATCTAATGCAAGCAGGGGAAATGGAATGGGCGATATCTGGATGCTCAAGGGGGGGGGGGCTTGCCTTGTTGCTCTGGCAAGAAAGAGGGGTCGTCAACGGGCTGCTCGTCTGTAGCGTAGTCGTACCCAGCTGCAACATCGTCGGTCTCGGCGTCTATCGAGAGAGAAGGAGGAGGAGAGAAACAATAAATTCACGGCAGAAATGCAAACAATATGCATGACATGTCTTAATGCTATGCAGAGGTGTTCTACTGCCTAACTAAATGAGTTAGTTAAATTAGGAATTTGTCCAGATTTATTTAATTAAAGTTGGGCACTATTCATTTATTGAAATCGGTCTAAAAGTACCATGTTCATCTAGCTAGGGGCATCTGACAGGAATACGGAGGGCGTATTCAGATTCGTATCGAAATTCTGAGCAACTTTCATATATAAATTATTTTCATCGGAGTTACGGATTATTTTATATGATTTTTCAAAGTTTAAACAATATTATGAAATTACAGATTTATTATTAATTCAAATTATCCAGAATAGTAAACGATGATGTCAGCATGACATCACCATGATGTCAGCAGGTCAAACCCAGCTGACCAGAGTCAAACCTGACACGTGGGTCCAGTGGGACCAACATGTCATTGACTGAGCTAACTAAACAGGGTTAATTTAATCTAACTAAACTAATTAGTAGGTGGGGCCTACTGGTCAGTGAGTGTTTAGTTTACTAATTAACTTAATTAACTAATTAAGAGTTTATTTATTTATTTAAATTAGTTTATTTGGCGGGACCCACATGTCATAGACAGGGGCCAGCCCAGTCAGCGTTGACTGGGGTCAACGGGGCCCAGGGGCAGTGGCTGAGCGGTGGGACCCGCGGCGCCAGGTGGCAGCCACGTCGTCACCGGCCATCGGAGTGCGCCGGCGAGCCCGAAGCAGTGGTGGAACTCCGGCGAGCTCGGGATTAGGCTGTGGTGCACGGTTTGGCGCGCGGTTTGGTAATCTGGAACGGCCTCTCCAAGGCGCGTCCGATGGTGGGATTGGCTGGCCGCGGGGTGGCTGGAATGGTCGCCGGCGATGACGTCGGGCGGAGACGGCTCGGGTGCGCTACGGGAACCACGCTACGGCGTGTTAACGGACGAGGCGAAGCATTGGGGAGGCTCTACGCGATGCGGCGAGCAAGTTGGGCAGCAGCGCGCGACCAATTGGTCGCCGGAACGATGCCGGCGATGAGCTACGCGGTGACGAGCTCGGGCAAGTTGGGGGCGGCACGTACATCTAGCGAACGGCGACGAGAGAGAGAGGGGAGGAAGCGGAGGCTCACAATGCTACTGCTGATGTGCAACGGTGGGCTTGGGGGAGGCTCGAGGCGGCGAATCAACGACGGCGACGCAGACGGCCGAAGGAGGAAGAAGGCGGCGTTCCTGGCAATGGAGAGGGCCTCGGCTCCGGCTCGTTGGCGCAGGCGATGTAGCGGACGGCGGTGAGCCACGGAGACATGTCGGGGAGGCAAACGGGGTACGATGGCCGCAAGGTTCAACGGAGGCCGATCATGGCGGCGTCGGGTGAGGTGGGAGAGAGCGAGGGAGAAAGGGGAGAAGTGCTAGGGTTCGCCAGGGGGTGCGCGGAGCTGCTCTTATCCACAGGCGGGCGTGGGAGCACGCTGTCGAGCGGCGAGCGAGGGGGGCCGGGTGCGTGCCCATGGCGCGTGCGGGGTGTTCGACAGCGGGGCGGCATGAGCAGTGCGAGGTGGGAGGCGAGGCTAGATGGGCTGGGCCGGGCACTGTGGCAAGCAGGCCTAAGTGCACAGTAGAGCTTTAGGCCTTTTTCTATTTTTCCTTTTTAAGTCTGTTTTGTTAATTGTTTGGGCACTAAATGAATTTTGTAAAAAGTGTGACCTAGTTCATAAATCACAGTGCATTATATCCTAACAGCAAAAACTAGTTTGGGCAAAACATAATTTCATATTTAATTTAGATTAAATAAAAGGTTATTACAGGAGGTTGTTTGCTACTGTTTGAGGTTGTTAGAGCCACTTATCCAATTCCAATAATGTTGGTTACAATTTTAGAATTGTCTCTGACTTATTTGCTATTTAATGAACATTTTAGATCCTGATTTGAACAACTTTTATTTTCCACTTTGAATTTAATTGAAGTTTGAATTAGAAGTTTGAAATGCAATATGATGCAATGATGATTATGCACTGTTAATCTAGCTGACTTGTTATTATCAAAAGTGATTAATGTGGCTAATGACATGGGGTGTTACAATTCTCCTCATCTAACAAGAATTCTCGTCCCAAGAATTAAGAGGAAGACTGGAAGAAAGCGGGGTATTCTTCGCGAAGACGATCCTCGCGTTCCCAAGTGGCTTCATCTTCAGAATGATTCGACCACTGAACTTTAAGGAATTTGATTGACTTTTGATGAGTCCGGCGTTCAGCTTGGTCAAGAATACAGATGGGATATTCTGGATAAGACAGATCTTCCCACAATTCAAGCATATCATGATCCACAGCTCGAATAGGATCCTTGAAGCAGCGATGAAGTTGGGATACATGAAAGACATCATGCACTTGAGAAAGAGTTGGCGGCAATTGCAACTGATATGCCACTTCTCCTCGACGGGCAAGAATACGGAACGGGCCAATGTAGCGAGGAGCTAACTTGCCTTTGATTCCGAACCGATGAGTGCCTTTCAACGGAGTGACGCGAAGGTAAGCTTGCTCGCCAGGCTGATAGACCATTTCCTGGTGCTTTCAGTCATAGTTGCTCTTCTGACGAGACTGAGCAGTTTTCAGATGTTCACGGATGATGCGGACTTGTTCTTCCGCTTGCTGAACAATGTCCGGTCCGACGAGTGAGCGTTCCCCAGTTTCTGACCAATTCAGAGGGGTTCGACACTTACGACCGTATAGAACTTCAAATGGTGCCATCTTCAGACTAGCTTGATAGCTATTGTTGTAAGAGAATTCGGCATATGGGAGAGATTCCTCCCACTTCTTACCGAAGGAGATGACGCAAGCTCGAAGCATATCTTCGAGCACTTGATTAACTTGTTTGACTTGACCCTTTGACTGAGGGTGAAAAGCGGTACCGAATGACAGGTGAGTTCCCATAGCTTCTTGGAAACTATTCCAGAATCTGGAGGTGAAGAGGCTGCCACGATCAGAACTGACCTCCAAGGGAACACCGTGGAGTGACACAATTCGGGAAACATACAAGTCTGCTAACTGGCTAGCAGCGATTGTCTCCTTAACTGGCAGAAAGTGAGCCACCTTTGAGAATCGGTCAATGACGATAAAAATAGCATCATGACCCTTCTGAGATCTGGGAAAACCAGTAATGAAATCCATTTGGACTTTGTCCCATTTCCATTCAGGAATATCAAGTGGTTGCAGAGTTCCAGCAGGCCTTTGATGTTCTGCTTTAATGCGGCGGCAAACGTCACACTCAGAAACATAACGAGCAATGTCTCGCTTCATATTAGGCCACCAGTATCTCTGACAAATGTCACGGTACATCTTTGTGCTACCAGGATGAATTGACAGAGGAGTGTCATGAGCTTCTTTCATAACGTGTTCCCTCTCATCCTTGAACTTGGGTACGAAGAGACGGCGTTGGAAGAATAGGATCCCATCCTTATCAAGATGGAATTCCAACGGCTTTCCTTTTTTGAGGTATCGCTTAATCCTTTCAACTTCAGAGTCATACCGTTGCATAGTCTTAATGTTATGTTCTAAATCTGGTTCAACAACCAGGGTATTGAGATAACCCTGTGGAACAATATGGAGGTTCAATTTGCGAAGCTCTTCATGGAGAAGAGGTTGTGTTTCCTGAACCATATGGTTGCTGCAATAAGCCTTGGGACTCAAAGCATCGGCCAATACATTAGCCTTGCCAGGGGTATATGAGATATTCATATCATAATCGGCAATTTTCTCGAGCCATCTTTGTTGACGAAGGTTTAGATCTGGTTGAGTATATAAATACTTCAAACTTTGATGATCCGTGTATATCTCACAACGGTTACCGAGAAGGTAATGTCGCCATAGCTTCAGGGCATAAATAACCGCAGAAAGTTCAAGATCATGCACTGGATAATTTTCTTCATGAGGACGCAATTGTCGAGAGGCATAAGCAAACACCTTACACTCTTGCATTAGGACACAGCCTAATCCTTGACGAGATGCATCACAGTATATCATGAAATCCTTTTAGGAATCCGGGGGTGCTAGCACTGGGGCAGACGTCAACTTATCTCTTAGTGTCTGAAAACTTTCTTGACATTTTTATGTCCACTCAAATTTAACACCTTTGTGGAGTAGATCAGTAAGTGGCTTTGCAATCTTGGAAAAGTTCTCAATGAATCGACGGCAATAACTAGCGAGTCCAAGAAAACTTCTGACTTGCTTAACATTCTTCGGGGGAGTCCAATCAAGAATAGCC
The DNA here is from genome assembly GCA_011799875.1 of Thinopyrum elongatum. Classification (NCBI taxonomy): domain Eukaryota; kingdom Viridiplantae; phylum Streptophyta; class Magnoliopsida; order Poales; family Poaceae; genus Thinopyrum; species Thinopyrum elongatum. The sequence continues at coordinate 209,892,991 of CM022299.1, forward strand.
TGAACTCGTTCGGGGTTAACAGCAATGCCATTCTTGGAAATCACATGACCAAGATAGGTCACTTCAGATAACCAGAACTCACACTTGGAGAATTCAGCATACAACTGATGTTCTCGTAGCTTCTCCAATACAAGCCGAAGATGTTCAGCATGTTCTTCTTCATTCTTAGAATATATTAGGATATCATCCAGATAAACCACGACGAATTTGTCGAGGTAATCCATGAAGATATAGTTCATCAACCAAGAGAAGGTTGCTGGAGCATTTGTTAAGCCAAATGACATGACAGTGTACTTATAAGAGCCATATCAAGTAACAAAGGCAGTCTTCGGAATATCCTCTTCGCGAACACGGATCTGATGATAACCCAACCTCAAGTCGAGTTTCGAGAAGACAGAGGATCCAGCAAGCTGATCATAAAGATCATTGATCCGGGGCAATGGGTATTTATTCTGGATTGTGGCTTGGTTAATGGGCCGGTAATCTTGAACCAATCGGTTAGTTCCATCCTTCTTCCTAACGAAGAGTGAAGGTGCTCCCCAAGCAGAGGAACTGGGGCGGATGAAACCTTTCTTAAGTGACTTGTCGATTTCTTCCTTAAGCTCGAGAAGGTAGTGCAGAGGCATCTTATAAGGACGCTTCGCAATAGGGGTAGTGCCAGGCTTCAAGTCAATGACAAACTCGACAGCTCTAACCGGGGGTATTCCTGGAAGTTCTTCCGGAAAGACGTCCAAAAAATCTCAAACGACAGGAACGTTCTTGATCCCTTCCAGAGGTGAGGCGTTCAAAGCATTCAGAGCATATATCTGAGCTTCAGCATCCCGTGTAATGCGGGCGGTATAATTCACTATCTCGTCGGAGGGATGAAGAAGTTGGACGACTTTAGTGGCACAATTGGTGGAGCAATGTGAGCTTTCAACCAATCCATTCCGAGTATGAGGTCTATGGTGGAAGACTTCAAGATGATGGGTGAGGCAAGGAATTCCAACCCTTTAATTTCGACGGTAACGTCAGCTGCTATCACATCAGCATGACAATGACCTCCGGGAGTTTTAACGACTAACGGAGTATGCATCTTCTCATACCGAATGCCATGCATGAATGCAAATTTTCCAGAGATGAATGAATGTGATGCTCCTGAATCAAATAAAATAGAAGCAGGTACTGAGTTAACGAGAAGGGTACCCATCACAGTAGCAGGTTGATCCTGGACTTCTTCAATATCAATGTTGTAAGCGTGTCCACGACCATGTGCAGCAGACCAAGTATTATAGTTGCGGGCCTGATTGTTGCCACGACCATTGCCACGGCCAGTACGAGGAAAAGCCAACTGATTCTGAGTCTGGAGGCAGTCCTTAGCAAGGTGACCTGGTTTGCGGCACTTGAAGCACAGACCATCTTCAGGATGAAGAGGAGCATTGTGTTGAATAGCTTGAGCTCTTGGTTGCCTCGGTGGTGGAGGAGGCAGACGTGGTGAAGCATAGTTGTTCTTTGGCTCAGGGGCATTTGGACGGAACACGTTGTTGGGAATCCAGACTCGACGCTTCTGTGCTGAGGCCGAAGATGAGCCAGCATCACGATAGCGCTTCTGCGAGTCCTTGTGCTTCATCTGAGCTGTCTCAACCAGAATAGCCTTGTTCACTAGAGTAGAAAAGTCATTGAAGTCTTGAGCAGCAAGTGCAAGCTCGAGGTCTGGGTGGAGTCCATTACGAAACTTCTCTTGTCTACAGGCATTTGTGGCGATGTCTTCTTCAGCATAGCGGGAGAGGTCAAGGAATTCCCGCTGATAAGCTTCGACAGTTTTGTTGCCCTGAGAGAGGTTGCGGAACTAGGTCTTCATCCGTTCCATAATTCCCTGAGAAATATAACGGGCATGGAAAGCAGCCTGGAACTCATACCAGGTAACGACTGTTCTAGCGGGAAGTGTACGCTTGTGGGTGTCCCACCATTGAGCAGCGGGACCCTTTAGGAAAAAGGTCGTGAAGGTGACGAAGTTGGCAGGGGCGACATTAGCAGACTCCATCTCGTGAGTGATGTCGCGGAGCCAGTCATCAGCATCTAGTGGTTTGTCAGAGTTGCAGAACTGAGTGGGGTTGAGTCACATAAACTCTGTCAAAGTTATTGAAGGAGGGTTCTGGTTCTGGTTGTTTTGATGCAGAAACTGAGCCATAATCCCAGTCATGAATTGGCGGTTGAGCTCAAATTGTTGGATCATAGCTGCCATATAGTCTGGCGGTGGTGGGCGTTCAGGAGCACGACCACGACCACGACCACTTGGTCTAACCATCCTACTAAGTATCAACAGGGGGTAGTTTACTAAAAGCAATTGCGAGTGTTTAGCGACAAGCATGATGTAACTCAACAACAATTTAAGCAGTGTAACAGATACATAATAGTAGTCAATTAAGACATACAGATCCATACACAGAGTCGAGTACATGCGGACAGCATAACGGCGCAAATTTAGAACTAGATATACTAGGCGGCGCGCAGGCACGCGGTAAGGAAGTACACAACGAGACATAGCAAAGGCTACATCAACATCGGGGAAAACCACTGAAACGGGGTAACTGCGAGTGCGGACGACGAATGGCCATCGCGGAAGGATCCTGCGCTCCATGTGCACTCTGATGCAGAACCCGGTCTCGAGCTGTAAGAAGAGATCCACGTGTAGGTGTGTGACCTCCAACAGCAGGCCAATAAATACCAGCATACATCTGAGTCCTGCACGGATAAAGGATGTGCTCCGGATGTATCCCTGCAGGAACGGCGGGTAGCAACTGCGTCATAGCATCGTAGAGACGTGCTCGAGTGGCAACCAACTCGACGGCAAGAGCCCGAACAGTGCGATCCAGAGCCTGAGTGCACTGAATCAGAATGCGCGGGTCGTAGCGACGAGGCTCGTACGGGGCACAGATAGCTGTGTAGTATCTAGTAGCATCTCCAGCAGGGGCATACGGGATGTATCAGAACTCAAAGGCATCCAAGATATTGCTAAACTCTCCTCGGAGACGTGCGACAGCAGAGTAGGTGGCATCATGGACTGCCATCTCAATCGTCACGCCGATACCGTGGAAAAGGTGCAGCTCAGTGTCTGAGTCATCTTCCTGATCATAGATACGAACATCAGCATGGTACTGCTCCTGGTTGAACTCGCAGTAATCCTCGTAGACCATGTACTCGGGGTACCAGCGGTAGCCAAGTCTGGTCAGGAGGGCGATCAGAACAGCTGGAAACCCAGGGGCATCATGAGCCCAAGTGCGAAGCACAAGCTATGTCGTAGGACGTGGTGGAAACAAACGATCCATCTGAAACAGAGGAAATTAAGGATTGTCAAATGACAGTGAGAAGTTTAATACAACTCGGAGAGAAAGGTTAAACAAAACAATGGAAAGGAAAATGATTATCAGACTAATCAGATCAATGACAGGGAAATCGCACAGATATCCAGCTCTCCGGGTAGACGGGATTTACGAGATCCTAAGTGTCGGCGTTAGTAAAATTTATTTAACCCGAATAGAAGAGAGATCAGAGTCCCAGAGTATAGACGAGGAATAAAAGATCCTAATACCACCCAGTTGGCGACGTGGGCCCGTAAGCCACACAGCCAAGTTAGTAAAATAGTTTTTCGATGTCTAGACTCAACTTCGGCCAAGGAATTGGAAGGGGGCTTCCTACAGGCAGTCGGCTCTGATACCAACTTGTGACGCCCTGACTCAATCGTGCACTAATCATACACGCAAACATGCACGATCAAGCACAGGGACTCACGGGAAGATATCACAACACAACTCTAACACAAATAAACGGAGATCCACGAATATTACAGAACAGGGATCATGAGGATCCGAATACATAAGTCAGTCATACAAATAATATCTAGGTACAGACATAGTTAGACAAGTTTTGCCTTAAGAAGGCTAGCACAAACAACAACTCTAGATCGAAAGGCGGAGGCCTCCTGCCTGGGAGCCTCCGATCCTACTCCTGGTCGGCTGGCTCGATCCAGTAGTAAGTACCGTCTGGACCCTCCTGGTAGTAAGCTCCTGTGGTGGCATCAGGCTCCGGGGCTCCATCGTCTGATGTATCATCAAAGTGGGGTATGGGGAAAAAGAAGTAACAAAGCAACCTTGATTACTCATCCGAAGTACTCAGCAAGCAAGGATCTACACTACATATGCAACATTATCAAAGAGGAAAAGGCTGTACATGTGGATTGGGCTGCAGAAATGCCAGAATAGAGAGAAGGCCTAGTCCTATCGAAGACTAGCATCTTCACGAAGCCAACATCTTGCAGCAATAGAAGAGAGTAGAATAGCATTTTATTAAGCAAACATGTTGAAGTAAGCCTAGAGATCCTTCCTCGACTCCCTGCGAGAATGCGATCCCGAAGCTTCAATTATGTAACAAGTATCCAGTTCAAGTAGTAGATTGGGATACACAAACTGAGCGTCCTTTACCGTAGGACCGGCTATCGATAGATTATTCATCCCTGCAGGGGTGCACTACTGTTACCCAACATGCTCGATCACCTCTGGCCGGACACACTTGCTGGGTAATGCTCGGCCTCGGGAGATCAACACGAAGCAGCGCCCTACCTAGGCTCAGCAGAGAGGTCAGCACGCCGGACTAACCTATGCACCCAGAGGTCTTGGGCCATCGCCCTGGGCACCCTGCCGTTGCGAGACTATCCAGGGTGCAGGCGCGACACTGAACTCGTTAGTGAAGTATCTAGCCCAATCCCGACAATCAGCCTACACGGTGAACCGTGACGTCTGAAGAGCTTTCGGGAGAAACATACATCGCATAGGGCCCCATAAACCATTATCCCGCGTGGTGGTAGTGCGTATAGGGCACGTCGACCCACTCAGATGAAACACCCAAATCCAATAGGCTCATTTAGTAACACGCGGAGACAATCAGAGTTTCTGAAGCTCCGCCACAATATAACCATCGAGTGCCCTTCCGGCACACCCGACATCATAGATCCCCTGCGGGTACCCTTCAGGGTCGACCCGCCTGTAACAAAGGTCAAAGTAACCATGTGGTCATAACATCAAGGGGGAAACCCCGAGGAATCACCCTCGATGGATTCCACTCGATGAAAATCATCAGGGTGAACGTATGAGGCATCACCCTCGAGGTTCACACTGAGGGGTTGCATGACAGAGTCGTATCGGAAGGGGAGAAGGAGGAATCACCCTCGATGACCACGACCGAACAGCTACACTGCAGAGTATTCATCAAGAGTGCGTTACGAGGTATCACCCTCGGCACTCGAGAGTAACTATGCAGAGTCGTACAACTAAGGGGGGTGAGGTGATGTGTCGGTCTCTGGTCGACGATCACATTGATCGAGTCGTCGATGATCAAGCAGGGGCAACAAGGGTAAGGTGGTGGGGGTCACTGATGGTTCACTACCAAGCTATACTAAGCAGTTTAACATAGGCAGGTAAGGTTACAATAAACAGGTTACAAAAGCAGACTATGCATCAGAATAGGAGCAAACATTAACAGTAGCAAAATCTAATGCAAGCAGGGGAAATGGAATGGGCGATATCTGGATGCTCAAGGGGGGGGGCTTGCCTGGTTGCTCTGGCAAGAAAGAGGGGTCGTCAACGGGCTGCTCGTCTGTAGCGTAGTCGTACCCAGCTGCAACGTCGTCGGTCTCGGCGTCTATTGAGAGAGAAGGAGGGGGAGAGAAACAATAAATTCACGGCAGAAATTCAAACAATATGCATGACATGTCTAAATGCTATGCAGAGGTGTTCTACTGCCTAACTAAATGAGCTAGTTAAATTAGGAATTTATCCGGATTTATTTAATTAAAGTTGGGCACTATTCATTTATTGAAATCGGTCTAAAATTTCCATGTTCATCTAGCTAGGGGCATCTGAGAGGAATACGGAGGGCGTATTCAGATTCGTATCAAAATTCTGAGCAACTTTCATATATAAATTATTTTCATCGGAGTTACGGATTATTTTATATGATTTTTCAAACTTTAAACAATATTCTGAAATTAAAGATTTATTATTAATTTGAATTATCCAGAATAGTAAATGATGACATCAGCATGACATCTCCATGATGTCAGCAGGTCAAACCTAGCTGACCAGAGTCAAACCTGACAGGTGGGTCCAGTGGGACCCACATGTCATTGACTGAGCTAACTAAATAGGGTTAATTTAATCTAACTAAACTAATTAGTAGGTGGGGCCTACTGGTTAGTGAGTGTTTAGTTTACTAATTAACTAATTAAGAGTTTATTTATTTATTTAAATTAGTTTATTTGGCGGGACCCACATGTCATAGACAGGGGCCATCCCAGTCAGCCTTGACTGGGGTCAACGGGGCCCACGGGGGCCCAGGGGCAGTGGCTGAGCGGTGGGACCCGCGGCGCCAGGTGGCAGCCATGTCGGCACCGGCCACCGGAGTGCGCCGGCGAGCCCGAAGCGGTGGTGGAACTCCGGCGAGCTCGGGATTCGGCTGTGGTGCACGGTTTGGCACGCGGTTTGGTGATCTGGAACGGCCTCTCCAAGGCGCGTCCGATGGTGGGGTTGGCTGACCGCGGGGTGGCCGGAATGGTTGCCGGCGACGACGTCGGGCGGCGACGGCTCGGGTGCGCTACGGGAACCGCGCTACGGCGTGTCAACGGACGAGGCGAAGCGCTGGGGAGGCTCTACGCGATGCGGCGAGCAAGTTGGGCAGCAGCGCGTGACCAATTGGTCGCCGGAACGACGCCGACGACGAGCTACGCTGCGACGAGCTCGGGCAAGTTGGGGGCGGCGCGTATAGCTAGCGAACGGCGACGAGAGAGAGAGGGGAGGAAGCGGAGGCTCACAATGCTACTACAGATGTGCAACGGTGGGCTCGGGGGAGGCTCGAGGCGACGAATCGACGGCGGCGACGCAGACGGCCGAAGAAGGAAGAAGGCGGCATTCCTGGAGATGGAGAGGGCCTCGGCTCCGGCTCGTTGGCGCAGGCGATGTAGCGGACGGTGGCGAGCCACGGAGACACGTCGGGGAGGCAAACGGGGTACGATGGCCACGAGGTTCAATGGAGGCCGATCATGGCGGCGTCGGGTGAGGTGGGAGAGAGCGAGGGAGAAAGGGGAGAGGTGCTAGGGTTCGCCAGGGGGTGCGGGGAGCTGCTCTTATCCACCGGCAGGCGCGGGAGCGCGCTGTCGAGTGGCGAGCTAGGGGGGCCGGGTGTGTGCGCGCGGCGCGTGCGGGGTGTTCGACAGCGGGGCGGCATGAGCAATGCGAGGTGGGAGGCGAGACTAGATGGGCTGGGCCGGGCACTGTGGCAAGCAGGCCTAAGTGCACAGTAGAGCTTTAGGCCTTTTTCTGTTTCCTTTTTAACTCTATTTTGTTAATTGTTTGGGCACTAAATGAATTTTGTAAAAAGTGTGACCTAGTTCATAAATCACAGTGCATTATATCCTAACACCAAAAACTAATTTGGGCAAAACATAATTTCATATTTAATTTAGATTAAATAAAAGGTTATTATAGGTGGCTGTTTGCTACTGTTTGAGGTTGTTAGAGCCACTTATCCAATTCCAATAATGTTGGTTACAATTTTAGAATTGTCTCTGACTTATTTGCTATTTAATGAACATTTTAGATTCTGATTTGAACAACTTTTATTTTTCACTTTGAATTTAATTGAAGTTTGAATTAGAAGTTTGAAATGCAATATGATGCAATGATGATTATGCACTGTTAATCTAGCTGACTTGTCATTATCAAAAGTGATTACTGTGGCTAATGACAAGGGGTGTTACACCCCTACCCACCAATCCAACCAATACCGATCAGCAATACCGTTACCAACAGAGAACTTCACCAAAGACTTGAACTCATCACGAACCAGCAAGAGCTGGCGCCAGAATTGAGAGACAGAGCCCCCTGAGCCAGAGTGAGCCAAAAGCGGATGGGAAGAGGGGAAGTACTTGGCTTTAAGAATACACAACCAGAGAACATCAGGATCAGTATGAAGAATCCGCCACCACCATTTGAGAATCAGGCACTTGTTCATAATAGAGGTATTAAGGATCCCCAAGCCCCCAGATCCTTGGGTTTACACATAAGCTTCCACTTAACAAGTCTGTATTTCTTTTTATTGTCTGCAGTGTTCCAATAGAAGCCACTCCTATGCTTGTCGAAACCAGCATGGATCCCCTCCGGAAGCCGATAAAAGCCCATTAGGAACATGGAGAGGGAAGTCATGCAGGCGTTGATCAGAGAAATCTTGCCAGCCGTGGAGTTATACCTGCCCCTCCAAGGTAGCACCCTATTACCCACCTTAGACACCGAGAACAGGAAGTCCTTGGACAGAAGTTTTAGGGGAGAGATCGGTAGTCCTAGATATTTAAAGGGGAAAACACCAAGGGAGCTGTTGAGAAGATCGACCACCCATCTAGCCTCAACATAGGAAGCCTCAAGAACGAGCACCTCGCTTTTCAAAAAATTAATTCGGAGGCCAAACATCTCTTGGAAGCAAAGTAACAAGAATTTAAGTTTAGCCGGGCAACGATCATCGTTTTGGACCATGATAATTGTATGATCAACGTATTGAAGGTGGGATATACCAGCCGGTAGGAGGTTAGGGCAAACTGGAAGGATATGGCCTGAGGATGCAGCCCTGTTAAGAATGCAAGAGAAGGTGTCGGCCACAAAATTGAAGAGAAGGGGAGAGATGGGGTCACCCTGCCTGAGGCCCTTGCCATTTTTGAAATAGGGAGTAATAGAGCCATTCACAGAGATAGCAGTGTGTCCACCACACACAAGCTGCATGACCCGGTGAACGTAAGCACTATCATAACCCTTAGCAAGAAGAACATCGAGTCGTAAGCTTTTTCAAAGTCCAACTTAAGCACCACTACATTACAACCGTTAGAATTGAGATCATGGAGGATTTCATGAAGGCTCAAGAACCCATCTAGAATGAAGCGGCCCTTGATGAAGGCGGATTGCTGAGGACCTATCACCTTGTGAGCCACCAGGGAGAGGTGGTTAGCAAAGCCCTTAGAAGGAAACTTGGAGATGTTATTGATAAGAGCAATGGGTCTAAAAAGCTTAATTGAATCAGCCCCTTTGACTTTGGGAAGGAGAGAAATAACCGCATAATTTAGTCTGGAGATATCCACCGTACCCAAACATAAACCAATAATGATAGCATACACGAGGGATTTGAGAACCGACCAGGATTTCTTGTAGAAGGAGATAGAGAACCCGTCCGGCCCAGGAGCAGAATTAGAGTTAGAGGAGGAGACCACCAAGTCAATTTCCTCATGAGAGAGGGGGATCGAGAGCAAAAGATTGTCATCCTCAGACACCCGATCAATAGGAGCCCAAAGATCGTAAGAGATGCGCACATCAGCTGGCCGACTAGCACCCAGAAGGTCAGAAAAGAAGGAGAAGATGTGCCGCTTAATGATCTCAGGGTCGGCCACTACCTTCCCATTGATCCGAAGCTGGAAGATGGAGCACCTCCGACGCCGGCCATTCGCAATGGCAAAAAAATAGGCCGTACCGGAACCCCCCTTTAGCAGCCACGCAAGGCTGCCATGCTGCTGCCAGTACACCTCTTCCTGCCTAAGCAAGCAGAGAAGAGCTTCTTCCAGTGCATAATGATTCGACCAGCCTGTCGCATCAAGGCCAGTAGCGTCAGCACAAGAGTCCAAGCCTTTGATCATGGAAAGAATCCTGTCTTTCTCCTTCCGAGATTCCGAGGCACGGTTCCAACTCTACCCCTTCAAGAAGCGCCTGAGATTAGAAGCAATGAAGTGCCAATCATCTAAAGGGCCGAACAAGCAATGTGGAGCACAAAATAGGGTAAGGATTTTGCTAGAAACCATTTGAGGAAAGCCATCAACAAGAAGCCAGGAAGCATCGAACCGAAAAGTCCGGGGGCAAGCAACAATCATCAACCCAGAGTCAAGGAGGAGCGGCGTATGGTCACTACAAATGGAAGACTCTGCAAGCAAAGAAGAGCGAGGAAAGATGAGATCCCAATCAGGAGAAACAAAAACTCTATCCAAAACCGTACGGACAGGGTCTAATTGGTAGCTGGACCAAGTAAACCCAGCACCAGACCTGGAAAGCTCATGCAGAGCAAACTGGGACACAAAATCATTGAAACTATCAGCCCTTGCCCAACAAAAATTAGAATTGTTTTTGTCCCCCGGAAACCTAAGAAGATTAAAATCCCCTCCCACAACAAAGGGGACAGAAGCAACATCCAGCTTGGCAGAGAGCTCGAGCAAAAAGGCCCGAGAGAGAGAATGGTCAGTCGGGCCATAGACCCCAATGAACTCCCAGCGTTTATCCAAAGCCCTATGGTAAAGAACTAGACTAGCAAAATAAGAGCCTGAATCAAACGCAAGAACGTCAAACACCTTAGCCCGAGCCCCCAACAAGATACCACCAGATTGGCCAACAGCCGGAAGCCACTTCCAACATAACACCCCATCACCAGCCAGGTAGAACAGCTCACGGTGCGAAAAGGAACTTTTGATAGTTTCTTGTAAACAAATAAGGTCCACATTATTAGAACAGATGTAATCTTTGAGGAGGAGTCGGCGCCCCCTAGAGCCAAAACCCCGCATATTCCAGAAGAGGGCTCTCATCGAAAACTGAGATTCTTGATGCGAAGACTGCTGCGGGAAGGAGCGGCAGGGGCCACCAACTTCCTACGCCGAGTCTTCCCAACCAGAGCGACACACCTAGAGGTCCCCTCAGCACCAACCGAGGCAGGACCCATGGGGGGAGGGGAGCATCAGAGGAGGCCGCAGTGGCCGCTGAGGGCATAGCCTGGCCCGCGGCGGAGGTAGCGGCGTGATAACCCACAAGTATAGGTGTCGGTGTACTAAGTATTGGGCCATTAGTACCCCGTACTTGTGCACGGGCAGTTGTAGCCATACTCGCGGCCAGGCTTGTCGGGGAACAGTTGGAGGTTAATTCAAGTTATCGAAGAAACACCCAAGTCAAGGATCTGAGGATCAACAGATAAGAAGAGAGGAAGACCGAAAGCCAGCCTCCCCGGAAAGATCTTGCCGGGGTGGCCTGCGAAGCCCGGCAAGATTTCACGCCCGGCAAGATTCGGTGCCCTACAGGATTCATTGCCCGACAAGATTCTGCCACTGTGCCGCCACTTCGGCACAGCAACAAGCCTGACACACTGGGTCTTTCTCTGGATGCGTGGCAACGCGCCAGTGGAGGAGAGCTTAAGCGGTGCTGATGGGATGGCCCCTTTTTCCATCCCCAAGAAAGTGAGGACACCTAAACGGACACCTCACGGTGCATTAAATGCATTCATCCTAATCCGTCAGTGGTTAGGTATGATGACCTTGTAGCTACTTTACACCTCAATGTATGTACATTTTGCCACTGTGGTGACCCCTTTGAGCCTATAAAAGGAGGCCCAAGGCAACTGCTACAGGGGAGGAGGATCTTCTGGCCCATTCTGCATGCGTAGCTGCTCTTTGAACGTTCTGTTCATTGCAAGCGCTCCTGGAGCCTGGGCTCAAGAACACTCATAATAAAACAAGGCAGGAGTAGGGTTTTACGCTGATTAGCGGCCTGAACCTGGGTAAAATCGCCCCGCGTCGATCATTGGTTCTGCTCTTTGTGCATACCTCTCTCCCTGTCGAATTGTAAAGGGGCCCTTTAGGATCCCATAGGTGTCGTACGCCGACATCTTTGGCGCGCCAGGTAGGGGGTTCGAGGTTGTGCGAACCTGATCCAGTGATCGGCGCCTTAGTTTCTTCATCATCATGCCACCCAAGAAGAAGAGTGCCGCAACGGCGCAACCATCCACATCCGTTTTGCCTGTGCCCTCGCGTACGGGTGATGGTGCGGATGCAGAAGGAAGAGGTCTAGAGCCTCCACGACGTTCCGGTGATCCAAGCCAGGCGAGCGGCGTCGTTCACAGCGGCAGCGGCAACCCACACGCCGCTGGATCCAGAGATGGAGCTGTGTTGCCTACGAGCGGCGCAATGAACTCCCGAGATCGAAGGACGCCTTCTAGGGCTCCCGCGCCGGTGCAAACGTCACGGCCCTCCCAGGTCGTGTGCGATGAGCAGCGCCATATCGCTGGTGGTTCAGGGCGTCCCCATGAAAAAACTTCTGCGCATCGATCCCCAGGTGCGCAGCCCCAGCATGCACGTCAAACTGCCGGCGGAAGTGGCGCGCGGTCGCGTGATCGTGACGGTGCTCCTTCTAACATTGTTAGGAGTCAGAGCACCTCACGTACCTCGCACCTGTCGCTGCTGCCTACACCAGCGGAAGCTTTGGCACGTGCGCAGCTGCTCCTCGATTTCCCTCCTGCTCCGGAGAAGATGGAGGAGTGGCGAGCTACTATCCAGAGCCTCATTGGCTTCGCCAACAAAGATGGGTCGTAGGAGGCAGGGCCCTCGCAACGGCGGTCCATCGATCCGGTGCGAGCCGATGTGGAGAAAACTGGAGGTGGTGCGACCACAGTGCACTCCCCTCCACGACACCAGCGGCGGTCGACAACCCGGCGGACTGATGGCCGTGATGATGATTCCACGACGTCATCCGATCCACGGATGCGCCGCGACCAGCGTCAAGTTCTCCAGGAACGAAGCAAAGAGGACACTCGAACTACCATCGAGCAGCGACGGGAAGCGCGCTATCAATCTGATAAGCGCGCAGGGCCCGCTGTCGACGAGCCTACGCCAGGGGACGCAGGTGACTTGCCTTACGAGCTAGGTACTCCAGCGTTTACCCGTGAGCTGCGGCAAGTCCAGTGGCCCAATTCCCAAACCTTCAAGCTAGAGGTCTCGGAGAAATATGATGGCAAGACTCACCCCTTGGAGTTCTTGAGCATCTACACCATTGCGGTGCAGGCTGTCGGGGGCCGAGACGACAAGATACTTGCCAACTACTTCCCGTTGGTGCTCAAACCCAATGTCAGGTCGTGGTTGATGCATCTGCCAGAGAATTCTATTTCTTCTTGGTCAGATCTGTGCCATCAGTTTGTTAGCGCCTTTATTGGAGGCCACCAAGCTCCTGGGCAAGAGAGTGATTTGCATATCATCCCTTAGAAGGAGGGCGAATCCCTGCGCAAGTTTATCCAGAGATTTAGCCGGGTGCAGTACAATATTCCTGATGTTCACCCTGCCGCTGTCGTTAGCGCGTTTCATCAGAACGTGCGTAACTGCAAAATGCGGGAAGAGCTGGCAATGAACAAAGTCAGGAGTATTGTCGAGCTTTACGCTTTGGCCGACAAGTGCGCTCGGGCTAAAGAAGGGAGGAAACTCTCTGGCGAGGCTGTTGGCACAGGGGGCAAATCAGAAGATGAAGACGCTGCAACCCCACCAAGGAAAGGCCGGCGGCGGAACAAGAAGCGCAGAGGCAAGGCCATGCTTGCTGTCGAGGAATCCGGCAACCCCGGCACCGCTAAGAAGGCAAGGTTGATGACCCCGGCAAGGAAGTTGCCGGGTGCACCTCCTGCCAGGCCTTGGCAGCTGTCGACAAGTCGGAAAGCTCCGGCAAGCAGTATTGCAAGATCCATCGCACCAAGGGCCATGATATCCAAAACTGCCGGCAAGTTGAGCAGCTTGTCGAGAAGCAGAGAGCTGAATATGAAAGGCGAGACAAGGAGAAGGCCCAAGACGGTGCTGAGGGGTCCGGCAAGAAGCGCGGAGGCCGAGGGGGTCGCCGCGGCAAGGCCAAGCAACAGAGGGAGAGGCCCACTCGAGGCCGTGACAAAGAAGAGGGTGATGATGATGATGGAGAAGATGATGAGTCCAGTGAGCAAGAATTTTAGAAAGCTACAGAGGCTATGTGTATGGACGGAGGCGCCTCGTTGCATTCTTCCCACCGTCGACTTAAACAATGGGTGCGAGAAGTTAATGCAATGGAGCCATCGTTCGATGCATGTAGGCCCCTGAAGTGGTCCAACACGCCTATCATTTTTTACGCCGAGGATCACCCTGATCGTACAACCGGGTCGGGTGCTTGCCATTGTTGGTCTCACCGACAATCCGCAACCTCAAGGTGACGAAAATGCTAGTTGACAGTGGGGCCGGACTGAACCTAATCTTGCCGGACATACTCAAGAGGCTCCAAATTCCTGATGAAGATCTCGAGGAAACGGGCACGTTTCAAGGGGTCAATCCAGGAAGGACCCAGCCAAAAGGCAAGATTACGCTACCGGTAACATTTGGTAGCGAGCTCAACTACAGGACAGAGAAGGTGGTATTTGATGTCGCCAAGATTCCTATGTCATACAATGGGATCCTTGGCCGCCCAGCGCTGGCTAAGTTTATGGCGGCATCACACTACGCGTATAATGTGTTGAATATGCCCGGGTCGTTGAGTGTCATCACTATCCACTCCAACAAAAAGGATGCGCTCATCTGTGCCGACCAACTCTACCGGGAAGCAGTTGCAGCACCTGCCGTCAAGGCATCTGCTCCTGCCGCTGGAACTCCCGGGGGGAAGGAGAAGACCGGCAAGAATCTTGGCGCGAACTCCGGCAAGCGCGCCTCCTCGGAGTGCTGCGCTTCCGTTGAGGACGCACCAGAGAGTTCCACCGGCAAGAACAAGAAATCCAAGGCTGCTCCACCAGAGACCAAGAAGGTGCTCATCAGGGAGGATGGAACGGGAGGAACCTTCACCATAAGTTCCACCCTAGATGACAAATAGGAAAGCGCGCTCATTGCCTTCCTGCGGGCGAATGCCGACGTGTTTGCATGGCAACCGTCTGACATCCCCGGTGTTCCCAGGGAGGTAATTAAGCACCACCTTGCTGTCTGTCCTCACGCACGGCCAATCAAGCAGAGGGTCAGGAAGCAAGCCTTGGAGCGGCAAGAATTCATTGCCGAAGAAATTAGGAAGCTGGAAGCGGCAGGATTGGTCAGAGGAGTGCTTCACCCAACCTGGTTGGCCAATCCGGTTGTAGTGCGCAAGGCGAATGGGAAATGGAGGCTGTGTATTGATTATACAGATATCAATAAAGCATGTCCAAAAGATCCTTTTCCATTGCCGCGCATCGACCAGATTGTGGACTCCACTGCTGGTTGTGATCTACTGTCGTTCCTTGATGCCTACTCAGGGTATCATCAGATCTTCATGGCAAAAGAAGATGAAGAAAATACCGCATTTATCACCCCATGTGGTACGTATTGTTTTATACGAATGCCTTTCGGGTTGAAAAGCGCTGGTTCTACATTTGCGAGAGCGGTCCAAATTGGTTTTGAGCCTCAGCTCCATAGAAATATGGAGGCATACATGGATGACATAGTGGTCAAAACCAAGGACAAGGCGACGCTCATACAAGATCTAGAAGAAACATTTGCAAATCTGTGCAAGATCAACTTAAAGCTCAATCCTGA
The DNA here is from genome assembly GCA_011799875.1 of Thinopyrum elongatum. NCBI lineage: Eukaryota > Viridiplantae > Streptophyta > Magnoliopsida > Poales > Poaceae > Thinopyrum > Thinopyrum elongatum. The sequence continues at coordinate 209,908,361 of CM022299.1, forward strand.
GAAGTGCGTGTTTGGTGTTCCTTCTGGCAAGCTTCTCGGATTCTTTGTATCTCAACGGGGGATCGAAAGGAACCCCGACAAGATCAAAGCTATTGAGCAGATTGAAGCGCCAAGACGCATCAAGGATGTACGTCGTCTTGCCAGCTGTGTTGCTGCCCTAAGCAGGTTTATTTCCAAATCTATTGAGCGCGCCCTGCCCTTTTTCAAAATTTTGAAAAAGGCAGGTCCAATGAGATGGACTCCGGAAGCGGAGGCTGCGCTGCAAGATTTGAAGAAATACCTTTCTTCTCCGCCGACACTAGTCGCGCCTAAACCACAAGAGCCGCTGCTGCTGTATCTGGCAGCGACAAATCAAGTGGTTAGTGCTGCGTTAGTGGCGCAGAGAGAAGCTGATGAGGAGGCAACACCAGTGGCAGGACCACCAAGCGATGCGGCGGGATCTTCCCCGGCAAGACAGGATCTGCACAGTCAGAAGAACCAGTGCAGAAGAAAAAGGTGGTGCAGCGCCTAGTTTATTTTATTAGCTCTCTTTTGCATGGAGCTAGGTCAAGATATTCTGGCGTGCAGAAGTTGCTCTTCGGCCTCCTTATGGCCTCGAGGAAGCTGCGCCATTATTTTCAAGAACATGAAATCACCGTCGTCACTCGCTTTCCGTTGCAATGGCTTTTGCGAAATCCAGAAGCAACCGGCAGGATTGTGGAGTGGGCGTTGGAGTTGTCGAGCTTTGGTCTCAAGTTTGAAAGCACTTCGACAATTCAGAGCAGGGCCTTAGCAGAATTCATTGCGGAATGGACCCCAACGCCAGACGAAGAGGTTCGAGAAATGACTCTCCCCGGCAAGGAAATTGATCAAGAGTGGGTGATGTACTTTGACGGGGCTTTTTCGCTGCAAGGCGCCGGTGCTGGCGTGCTGCTTGTCGCACCCACCGGAGATTACCTCAAGTATGTAATCCAGATGCATTTTCCCTGGGAGAGTTCGACAAACAACACTACGGAGTACGAGGGCCTGCTTGCCAGTCTCAGGATCGCGGCAGACCTTGGTATCAAGAAGCTCGTCATCAGAGGCGATTCGCAGCTTGTTGTCAGGAAAGTTAACAAGAATTATCAGAGTCCATTGATGCAAGCTTACGTGGATGAAGTGAGAAAAATGGAAGAGCGCTTTGACGGTCTGCAAATGAAGCACATTCCTCGTGCCGAGAACAGCGTTGCTGATGACCTTGCTGACGACCTGTCAAAGCGCGCTGCCCTCAAGTTGCCTGTGGAACAGGGAACTTTTGTGCTCCATTTGACTCAACCATCTGTGGTGCCGTCAATGTGGCAAGAAAAGAGAAGAAAGTTGAATTCTGGACAGTACTTTCCGGCAGAGCTCCCTGGAGCCGCCGGCAAAGAACTTGCCGGGATCAGCGACAAGCCTGTCGGGGAACGACAGGCTCCGGCGGAACCTCACGCTTTCGCTGTCGAGACAAATGTTCCCCTGGCGGAAGAGATGCCTTTAGTCCTAGCTGTCGAGCCCCAGGCTCCAGCATGAGCGCAGCACATTGTCCATTTCCTTCAGACAGGAGAACTCCCTGAGGAACAGGAAGAGGCGGAAAAAGTAGCCTGTCGGTCTGTTATGTACAAGTTCGTCGATGACGTCCTGTACAGAAAGAGACCAAACGGTGTGAAATTGAAGTGTATTCCTCGGGAGGATGGACTAGAGCTGTTGGCAGAGATACATGGAGGCATATGTGGCTCTCACATAGGATCAAGAGCACTTGTCGGGAAAGCTTTCCGGCAAGGTTTCTTTTGGCCCACCGCTCTCCAGGATGCAACTGGACTAGTAACCAAGTGTGAAGCGTGCCAGTTTCATTCGAAGAAATCACATCAGCCAGCTCAAGCTCTTCAGACGATCCCTCTCTCCTGGCCATTTTCGGTCTGGGGGCTCGACATACTGGGCCCCTTCCCTCGTGCTACCGGGGGCTTTGAGTACTTGTACGTTGCGATCGACAAGTTCACAAAGTGGCCGGAGGTGGAAGCGGTGAGGAAGGTGACAGCATAATCAGTTGTCAAGTTCTTTAAAGGGATAGTTTGCCATTTCGGTGTGCCCAACAGGATCATCACCGACAACGGCACGCAATTCACAAGTCGCACCTTCATGCAGTACATTCAAGACCTTGGCGGCAAAATTTGTTTTGCCTCTGTTGCTCACTCGAGAAGCAACGGCCAAGCGGAGAGGGCTAATGCTGAAGTGCTACGCGGTCTCAGGACCAGAACTTTTGACAGGCTGAGAAAATGCGGAAGACGCTGGATTGATGAGTTGCCGGCGGTTCTTTGGTCAATCAGAACGACACCAAATCGAGCCACTGGCCAGACACCCTTCGCTCTGGTCTACGGAGTGGAAGCTGTTCTCCCCACGGAACTCATATACGGTTCACCTCGAGTGCTCGCTTATGATGAGCTTGAGCAAGAGCAACTGCGGCAAGATGACGCTGTGCTCCTTGAGGAGAATCTTCTTCAGGCTGCTGTGCGAGCTGCACACTACCAGCAAGCTTTGCGCCGCTACCATAGCCGCAAAGTTCATGCCCGAAGCCTTGAGGAAGGCGACCTTGTTCTTCGGTGGATTCAGTCCGCCAAGAATTCAAACAAGTTGACGCCAAAGTGGGAAGGCCCTTATCGGGTAGTACGAGTCGCCAGGTCCGGCGCTGTCCGCCTGGAGACTGAAGATGGCATTCCAGTGAGCAACTCCTAGAATATCGAACAACTTCGCAAGTTCTACCCATAAGGCGCGGTTGCCGGGGGCCCCCGGCAACCACCTTTTTGTACAAGTCTTGCCGGCAAGGCATGTAATCCTTTGTACAAAGCCAGGCACAGACCCTGAGCCCAGATGAATAAGTTTAAGTGTTGTGCATTTCCTTATCGATTTCCATGTTCATATATATGCATGTTTGTCTAAGATGCTGTATGACACTTGTTCCCGGTAAGTTCTAACGAACCGCCAAGGTTCCATATCTTTATTTTCTCTTCTTTCTTTTTCTCAAGAGACAGAAGGATTCCTCGATAGCACGTTTGCCGGGGGGGAAGGAAGATATGAGTACCAGTTGGCGACATTCAGAATTGGCACCTTACCGGAGGAAGAATAGCGACAGAAAGCTAAGTTCTAAAACTTAAAGCAAGTTTCTTTTATTACAAAGTTATTTTCCTTAAACGATTTCGACTTTTATATGGAAAACCTGCACGCGAAGGAACCCTTGTCGTAATCGGTTGCGCCCTTATTTTGTTTCGAGTCCGCTCAACAATTTAAGTGGCTGCACTGAGAACACCAAGGTGTCTTGCCGGCCGCTGCACCTCCAGCAGGCTGCTGAAGTCCCGCATCCAGTGCTCGCGGCAGGTTGCGCGCCGGCAAGTTTTCAGTAAGCGTAGGGTGTACTCCGTACATAAAGAAATCAGACAAGGGAAATGGCATGCATATACCCAAACATACGCAAGTTATAAATCGTCACAGTTCTAACATAAGACTTGATTGTCTTTTGGCATGGAATGGTGGCGACAAGGAAAAATGAGGCGGCTAGTCCCTGCGTCGGCCCTTGATCCTCTTGATTGAATCTACCTTCTCGAGGATGGGCGCGACAAGCTCCTCAAGTGCCCTGAGATCTGCATCCTTCAGCAAGTGGTCGAGCACGTTGGTGAGATCAACGCCAGGGTTATTATACACCACCTTGACGAGTACCTTGCGGAGGACGGCCCGGCAAAGTTTATGAGATTCGTTGGCCAGTTGGGTCGCTCGGTTGGACTGTAGCAGCTTCAAAGCGTCAACGATGCTTTCGAGGAACATGGTTAACCTAGCGCTCGAAGATATTCTTTCTTCGGAGGGATACCTGAAGTTTTGCAGGCCATCCTGGCCCATGGTTGACAACTGCGCAGCAAGCCTCTCCGCGGCATCGACAAGGTGATCAGTCCAAATTTTCACCCCCTTTTCATAGTCAATTTGGGCGGCGGCAGCGCTCTTAAGCAAGTTCCTCTCTTCCTGAAGATCTTTGCTTAGGGCCTTCTCGCGGGCCCTGCCGTCCTTGAGGGACTTCTCTAGTGTGGTCAGCTTTAGCTTCAGATCGGCAATGGCGTCGTTGGCTGAAGTGAGCTGCTTGGTCTTGTCGGACATGGCAACTTGCATCTCAGCCAAGCTATGGAGAGTTTTCTCCCTGTCCCCTTTGAGCGTCGAGAGCTCCTTGCCGTGTTCTTCAAGATCCATTTCCAGCTTCTTCACTTTGTCGCTCAGCTCGTTCTTGGCGGCCTCTGCAGCCTCGGCAGCGTCGACGACCTCCTTGAGCTTGCCGGTGTGATCTACAGTTAGAGCTTCGAGCGCCTCCTTGTGCTTTTGCTCCAGCTCCTGGATCCGCTGCGCGACAAGTTTATCGATCTCCTCATCTTTGCCGCGAAGCTTGGCGGCTAGCGCCTGCTCACGCGCGACAAGATCTTCCTCGTGAGCGTCAAGCGCAATGCGACGCTCCGTCAGGAGAGCATCTTCAGCGGCAGTTCTTTGCGCAGCTTCCTCTTGCGCTTTCTCCAGGTCAGATTGTTTCAAGAGGAGCTCCGTCCAGTTTTGGCTCACTTGTTCCCGGCCAGCAGTCAACTCTTGAAGGGCCTCGGTGTACCAGATTTGCATCTGCTCGACGCGCTTCTGAAAATCTGCTTCAGCCGCTTCAACAACTGCCATTCTGGAATCTGCTTTCTCTTTCCGAGCGCGGTGGAGTGCTTGGAGCTTGCAGAAATTTTCACCCATGGCCTGGAGGAGCTGATCCTCTTCAGATTTGCCACTGCTGGCGCTTGGGTCATCAACAACTTCAAGCCCGGCAGCGGCAATGATTTCTTCATCAAAGGTTTTCCCTTCAGTCGATGTTTCAATATTTGCCGTGCCCGGCAAGTTGATGAATAAGTTGTCGCCAACCTTGAGATATTTGCTTGGTGAGGGAGCTTCGGATGTCGATGGTTGGTCTCGACGTTCGTCTCGCCGGTGGCTGGGGGCTCTGTGGCCGATGTAGCGCCTAGCGCTCCTGCGGCAGGAATGCCGTCAGTGTGGTCATCAGTCTCCTCGCCGGCCTCCTCGGCAGGATCCTTGGTGGTTTCTTCGGCAACATTTTATCCGACCTTGACAGTGGCATCTTTGGCGCCTCGTTAGCGGCGATCCTGTCAGCTTCGGCGGCGGCGTCTCTGGCGGTCTCCTCGATGACAACGTCGACGTCCATGTGTTCCATCACAGGGAACTCTGGAGGACGAAGGAAGGAAACAAAATAAGATCAAGGCTGAAGTTCGAGAAGACAAAAAGAAAGAGAGATAAAGAAAAGGATAACAGGCACTCTAAGGCAAACAGTTACCTGCGTCGAGTTGTTGAGAGGTGGCCTCGCCCCTCCCGGCAATGTTGGTTGCCGGGGAAATGCTGCCGGTATCCATGCGTGTCGGCTCCTCCTCAACCAAGATAGGCTCGTCGGTCGTAGCTCTTGCCAGGGATGCGCCTGTGGGCGGCGCGGTAGACGAAGGCGGCACAACGGGGGCGTTTTCCACCTCTTCCTGTTGCTGTTCTTCTCCTGCAAGCCCAAAGATATCAGCGGCAAGGGTAAAAACCTCAGCGCCCGTCAGCGGAAAACGAGTGGAGAACTCACGCTGGGGGCTGCGCTGAGGGCTGAGCTCCGGAATGACGACGACAATTTCCGGCGCACTCGTAGAGCCAGCCGGGGGCTCGTCGCCCTTGGAAGTTCTCAGCCTCTTCGCCGCCCTTTTCGCCAAGGTTTCTGCATCACTGCAGAGACGAGACAAGATAGAGCAAGGCTATGAGATTACTCCAAAATTTGGGAGATAAAGGCAATGACAGGAAACTTAGTCTTCCTCTTCTCGTTCCGGACTGAAGCCGGAGATGTCGAAATCGACCTCCGTTGCAGTGTCTGTGTGGGGAGGCGAAGGAGGGGTCCTGGGTCGCTTGGCTGTAGCAGGCGTAGGGGGTTGGCGTGATTCCGCCACCTCAGCCTCCGGTGCGGTTGTGCGAGATGCCCCTGCCGCCTCAGCAGTTGCCGCAGGTGCGGGTCTCGCGCGCCGCGCAGGTTGCTGTCGAACTCCTTGCCGCGGCGCAGTCTTGCCGGCCGCCTTCTTGCCGGGAGCCTCACTGCTCGAAGAGGGTTGGCTCGCCGGGATGCCAGAAGAAGCCTTTCGAAGGACGCGCTTGGTTTTCTTCGGAGCTGGGGGCTCTTCCTGCGGCTCTTCTTCGGCCACGTCCTCATCGGACGAGCCCTCGGTGGCCGCGCTACTCTGTTCCCCGGTAGCCTCAGCCTCCCCGGCAGGATTCTTCTCCATCACAACCTCTGTGTCGCTGGTTTCCCATTCTGTGAAACCAACGTTGCCGGCCTCCGCGGCAAGATTCGCTTCCTCCACCCTAGAGGCAATATACGCCACTTCTTCGTCAGTGGTGGCGCGAATGAGGCCCGTCTCTTCCCGGACGGCCCTCTCCGACAAGTTGTCGAAGAACTTTTGTGCTTCCTCCTCGGTTGGCTCGGCCCAAGTCGCGTCAAGACCGTGGGCATTGAACATTGGCATGAAGGCGACGATTGACCCCAGGGCGGAGTTGTTGCACAAAGGAACAATTCTTGCCGGCAACCGATGTTTGTCGTCGCGCTGGAATAGCTTGTGGCGGAGAGCACCGAGCTGCATGGTCGTCAGATTGTTGTTCAATCCAGGGCGCAGCCTCATGATGTCCGCTGCGTTCCAGTACTCCCAAGCTGGTCTTCCCCTGCTCTGTAGGGGGGCGATGTGGCGGCGGAGGAAATCGAAGCCGATCATCTCCATTGTAAGACCGGCAGCTTTCAGACGAAGGATCCTGGTGGTGGCGATTGTGAGCCTCTCGTCCTCCGCGGCGAGATCGCTCCAATCACTGCCGCGGACCACCTTCTGCCGTCGAGGCGAACAGAACGGATGGGGATCTGCTTCCTTGATCCAGCACCACTCAGACCGCCATTCATCCCACTTCTCGCGGTAAACTCCCTCTGGGTATATCTCCTTATTCCAAGCCCGTGGAATCCAGGTGATAGAACCAAAAAGGGCCTCCCCCTTTTGGATGCGGGGAATAAAGTGATGGCGAAAGAGGGCGGTATTGGGAACTACTCCAGCAAAGTTTTCGCAAAGATAAGCGAAGACAGACATGCACATTACGGTGTTCGGCGTGAAATCAAGAAGATGGAAGCCGTATGTGTACATAATATCGTTGAAGAAATCGGAGAAAGGAGGACAGAGTCCGCAATAGAAATAAGCGACAAAGAAGTGATATCTGTCAGGACCGCCATTGGAACAAGAACCTGGAATCACGCAAGTCGCGGGGTGAGCTTGTGTCTCCTTCGCCCACATGCACTGGTACCGGTTCTTCAAGGCCCTCGCATCGAGCGTCGGAGCGAAGACGACGAACTTCTTCCGCATCTTCACCAGCTCGCTCTCCGGGACATCGGCCTTCGTCTCCTTGCTCTTGCCTTTGCCCTTGCTAGCCTTGGGCGGCATGGCGATTGCGAAGGCGGAGGCTGAGGATAGAGCGGGTGCGGAAGCAAAGAGTGGATGAAGAGAAGTCTGGCTTTGAGCTCGAGAGGGGAAAGCTATGGCGGGGTCCAGATTGAGGAGAAGAGGGGGGGGGGGGGTAAATAGGCTGCGCCTCTGTGGTTTCCCTTTTTTATGGGAAGGAGCAAGGCCGCCTCGTTTACTCCCCAATGTGAATACGCCTCTGCAGGCACGCTGCAGCTGCAGCCTTTCAGCGCACGCTTCCCACGTCGCGCGTAGTGGGGGGCACAGTAAGCGGGATATTTACGAGCAGTTAATCCCCTGCCATGTGTGCCCGTGCACTATTTGGGCCTAGCCCAACAACGCCTCGCATTCGTATGTGGCCTAGGCCTGGGGGCTCCTGTCGGTGTACTAAGTATTGGGCCATTAGTACCCCGTACTTGTGCACGGGCAGTTGTAGCCATACTCGCGGCCAGGCTTGTCGGGGAACAGTTGGAGGTTAATTCAAGTTATCGAAGAAACACCCAAGTCAAGGATCTGAGGATCAACAGATAAGAAGAGCGGAAGACCGAAAGCCAGCCTCCCCGGCAAGATATTGCCGGGGTGGCCTGCGAAGCCCGGCAAGATTTCACGCCCGGCAAGATTCGGTGCCCGGCAGGATTCATTGCCCGGCAAGATTCTGCCACTGTGCCGCCACTTCGGCACAGGAACAAGCCTGACACACTGGGTCTTTCTCTGGATGCGTGGCAACGCGCCAGTGGAGGAGAGCTTAAGCGGTGCTGATGGGATGGCCCCTTTTTCCATCCCCAAGAAAGTGAGGACACCTAAACGGACACCTCACGGTGCATTAAATGCATTCGTCCTAATCCGTCAGTGGTTAGGTATGATGACCCTGTAGCTACTTTACACCTCAATGTATGTACATTTTGCCACTGTGGTGACCCCTTTGAGCGTATAAAAGGAGGCCCAAGGCAACTGCTACAGGGGAGGAGGATCTTTTGGCCCATTCTGCATGCGTAGCTGCTCTTTGAATGTACTGTTCATTGCAAGCGCTCCTGGAGCCTGGGCTCAAGAACACTCATAATAAAACAAGGCAGGAGTAGGGTTTTACGCTGATTAGCGGCCTGAACCTGGGTAAAATCGCCCCGCGTCGATCATTGGTTCTGCTCTTTGTGCATACCTCTCTCCCTGCCAAATTGTAAAGGGGCCCTTTAGGATCCCATAGGTGTCGTACACCGACATCTTTGGCACGCCAGGTAGGGGGTTCGAGGTTGTGCGAACCTGATCCAGTGATCGGCGCCTTAGTTTCTTCATCATCATGCCACCCAAGAAGAAGAGTGCCGCAACGGCGAAAACATAATAGGTTCAGATCTAAAATCATGGCACTCGGGCCCTAGTGACAAGCATTAAGCATAGCAAAGTCATGGCAACATCAATCTCAGAACATAGTGGATACTAGGGATCAAACCCTAACAAAACTAACTCGATTTCATGATAAATCTCATCCAACCCATCACCGTCTAGCAAGCCTACGAAGGAATTACTCACTCCCAGTAGTGAGCATCATGAAATTGGCGATCGAGGAAGGTTGATGATGAAGATGGCGACGGATTCCACCCTCCGGAGCCCCGAACAGACTCCAGATCAGCCCTCCCAATGAAGAACAAGAGGCGGCGGTGGCTCTGTATCATAAAACGCGATGAATCCTTCTCTTTAAAAAATTTTCTCCACAAATAGGTATATATAGCGTTGGAATTAGGGTTGGAGACGGTCCAGGGGGCCCACAAGCCTGGGTGGCGCGCCCCCAGGGCTTGTGGCCTCTGGTATCTTTTTACGCCAGTATTTTTTATATATTCCACAAAAATTCTTCGTAAATTTTTAGGTCAATCCGAGAACTTCTATTTCTGCACAAAAATAACACCATGGCAATTCTGCTGAAAACAGCGTCAGTCCGGGTTAGTTCCATTCAAATCATGCAAATTAGAGTCTGGTAACCCACAAGTATAGGGGATCGAAACAGTTTTCGAGGGTAGAGTATTCAACCCAAATTTATTGATTCGACACAAGGGGAGCCAAAGAATATTCACGAGTATTAGCAGTTGAGTTGTCAATTCAACCACACCTGAAAGACTTAATGTCTGCAGCAAAGTGTTTAGTAGCAAGGCAATATGGAAGTAACGGTAACAATGGCAAAAGTAACAGTAGCAGTTTTGTAGTGATTGTAACAGCAGTAGCAACAAAAGTAACTTAGCAAAGATCAATATGTGAAAAGCTCGTAGGCATTGGATCGGCAATGATAATTGTGTTGGATAATATTCATCATGTAGCAGTCATAACCCAGGGTGACATAGAACTAGCTCCAATTCATCAATATAATGTAGGCATGTATTCCATATATAATCATACGTGCTTATGGAAAAGAACTTGCATAACATCTTTTGTCCTACCCTCCCGTGCCAGCGGGGTCCTAATCACTGGTACGCGTCGGTGCTATACAAACGGTTTTTAACCCCTTTCCGCGACGACATTTGGAACCGTCGCCAAGTGAGTGTGGGCGATAGGGGGTCCTTCCCACATGACCCAGAAACCGTCGGGGATAGGCCCTCCTGGGACACAGGCTGGGGCAAAATGAGCTCGTGTGCGATCGGGCGAGGCATCGAAACCCAATCATTTCCGTTCGTATGTACATCCCACATGGTGAATCCCAGAAAAACGTTTCTGTTCGTATGTATATCACACACAGTCAATCCAAGGAATACGTTTCCATTCTTATGTACATCCCACACAGTCAATCCAGGGAAAACGTTTCCGTTCGTATGTACATCCCACACAGTCAATCCAGGGAAAATGTTTCCGTTCGAATGTACATCCCACACAGTCAATCCAGGGAAAATGTTTCCGTTCATATGTACATCCCACACAGTCAATCCAGGGAAAACGTTTTCGTTCGATCCCACACAGGTTTATTTATAGGCTCGTGTGTGATAGGTGTAACTATCACACACGCTCTGCCTTGGTTAACTGTTTGCTTTTATCAACTACATCACACACGATTTGATGAAGAAAACTGTGTGGCATTGGGCTATCCATCATAAGCGCTTTTACTGCTAGAACCGTTTGCAAAGTTCCATGACACATTTAGCAGGTTTATTAGTTTACAATTAATAATTCCAGTATTACGCAAATTCACATTTCATATCGAACAGCTATTTGCCAATTTCATATCAGGCACATAAATATATTTTAACATCACAGTATGATAGCTACCTGAAAACAGCACAGTACAACATATAGCTAGTTCAACTTCATAAGAACAATATTAGAACAATATATTCATTTCCCTAATCGAGATCATCCAGGCTCGTCTTATCCACCTCTACTTTTAGTTCAGTAAGAACCTGTTTTGCACTGGCCAACTGGGAAAGTGCCTCCTCCTTCGCCAACACCATCTTAGCAAAGTCTGATTTAAAAAATCTGAGCTCATTCTCCACCTTCCTCTTTTTATCCCGCATCTTCAAATATACTTCAGCGTTGACAACACTTTCTCTAAGCCTACCTCTGTTCTCTTCCTCATACATGCTCCAGAGCTTTGCTAGGCACATCTTCAAAGACTGTGCCCACTCTTGATCAACCCACTCCAAGTAAGAACTCTTCCGTTCATCCTGTAATATTTAAAACTAGATCAGTAACAATTGTAGGGGAAATTGGTTTATAGCAACATAGAAAATCACCAATGCTTATTTTGAAAAACTAAAGAAACATGTTGATTATGACATATCTTCTCAAAAAGATCAATGTGCAAATGAGTTAATTGCTACTGAGACAACAACCAAATTCTGAAACATCAGAAGCTATAATTAACTACAACAATGCTACAAGTTCTTACTCATGTACAATAAATAACAAATTGAACATTTTATGAGGAAGGTAAATATAACTGCAACAACATAGCGACAGTGTTTGGATGACAGCAAATTGATACTAACAGGTGTGTACATGCAAAAATTTAGTAACATAGAACTAATAGCACTAAGGCCGTCCACTATGTATGCCAAAACTGGTGTAAAGACAACTGTTGCTACATCTCGCACCGGTGCCCTGCACTGGCGAGCCGATGCAGCGGAAAAAAATCAGGGACCCGAACACCTAGTTGCTCTGATGCCCAGTTCCTTCGTGCCATAAAGATTTAGTATTTTACTATTTGGCTGCTCGGATGTGTGGACCAAAGTTGGCTGCACAAACTGCTGAAGCGGTGCCAAATAATTTTCTAATGGCACCGCTGATGAGATGGCAACAATTTTAGATACTAGGTACAAACTGTGACACTGTCTTAGGATGCGTTTGGTTGAAGGTGTGGTATGAATGGGTTGGGACCGTGACAGTGTCCGAATCACATCTAACAAATGATTTGTAACAACGAAAGAGGGTCTAATCTTCTCTGCACATGCCAGAAACTTCCTCCCACTGTCCACAGATTCAAACGCAACTAGCTTCACGCATGGAGATTGATGGTGACAACGAGCAGATAGATCTTCAGCCACCCCGCTCCATTCGTTGCCACTGATGGTCCTAGGGAGCTACAAGAGGAAGAAATGACTCAAATCGACCGCCAGGTAAAAATCCTTCATTCCAAGTCATAGCCCGAGAGAGAGAAGAGAGACATACCCGGGTGGTGAAGGAGTCATCGTCGGAGGAGGAACCGCTGGAGAGGTCTTTGAAGAAGACCATGGCGACCCCGGCGGTAGGATGCGAGACGGCGAGAGCGAGGAAGCAAGCGAGGAAGCGGCTATAGCTTAGGAAGGAAGGAAGGAAGGAGGAGACAGGGGAAATGTGACTTGTGGTCAGGGAGAAAAGGGGGTGGGGGAGGGGGGCGGAGGTAGATATTTTGGCGGTAGGCCAAAATTTTGGAAATGTGGAGGGAAACTTTGCGCGCGGTGCCGTCGGACACCATTCACTTTGAACGATTGTGTGCATCGCAAACGATTCTTCTGCTTTACGTGCATGGGATGAGTTTGATAATTCAAATTTTGGTGGAAATTTCCCCGGGTACGTCATTGCATAATTTAACATCGCTTGCTAATTTGGGCACACAAAAGAGCGTACAGCAGACAGACCACACTTACTGAATCGAGCAATTTTAGTAATTAAACAGAGCCAGTTGACATAAACATTGCTCTAACAAAAGACCAGCATTAAAAGCAAAGCCTAAGCACGCATAATTTTAACAAATCCGCCGCCGCGCCGGCCTATGCATCCCCGGTGTGAGATGAGATGTCGATGACTTGTCCTGGCGACATGCCACCGTTGGTGGACCCCGCGCCCCCCTGCTGAAGTCAACCGTGTCCTCGTCCTCATCCTTGGCGCCGCCCTCAAGGTTGTAGTACTCGTAGTAGTGGCTGTGCCAGAGCTCGTGTTGGTACTCCACCACCGATTCCTCGATGGACAGACTCTTCTCTACCTCGACCTCGGCCACGCGCAACTCCTCCTCCCGGCGCTCCTCGATCTCCGCCGCCTCCTGCATCTCCAGCTCCCCCTCGGCGACCTTATGAGGAAGCAGGTGCTCCATGGCCACCGCCGCCTTTTCGGACATGGGTTGCATGCTGGATTCCAAGGTGGCCTGGAATATCTTGGCGTGGATGGCCTCGACCCGGGCCAGGGCGACATCGGCGGCACGGACGGCAGCTCGAGCGCTCTCGGCGTTTGCAGCCACCGTCGCAGCAGCAGCTACAGCCGTCTCGGCTGCTGCAGCTGCCCTGTCGACTGCCACAGACGCCCTCTCAGCGGAAGCAGCCGCACTCAATGCGGATGCGGTGGCACTCTCGGCGTAGGCGGCCGCGCTCTCGGCGCAGTCGGCGGCGCTCGGGGGGGACACGACCATCGTACGGGCCTTCACGAAGCGTTTCCACGGCGTCATCTTTGCACGAAGGGGGTGCGGGAATGGGGATCGGGATTCATGGATTCGGGGGTTGCCAGCACTAGAGCAGACGAGCCGGCGAAGCTTAAGGAGGAAGACTTAAATAGACCCAGAAATTTTCATCGCAAACAGTTCCTACAAAACAACTGTGTGATGTTGTAGATAATTTTTATTAGCTGTGAAAGACGAATTTGGAGTAAAGTGGCAACGGATGGTGTTTTAAATGTACGAGAAAATTTGTAGTACTAATACAACTGTCATGTCAAATTTTGGAAAATTTCAGGGGTCATTTGACCTTTTAAGACATTTAAGTGATTTTCTAGCCATTTAATGACCGTAATTGAAATTTGAACTACATGTACATGCAACAGCTAACCATAATGGTTTGAAAAGTCATATTTTGTGTACTTGTGTGCGATTTAATTCCATGTGCAGTAAATTGGAAGGAATATTCAAACATATTGGTCTAACGGCTATGACACAATTAAGCATGGAGTGCCATGGCATTTAAATTCCAAAAAATTAAAAAAAAATCAGAAACACATGAAACCTTGGTTGATGTAATGTCATGCCACCAAGATGATGTGGTAAAAAAATTGGCATGTTTGACGAAAGTTTGGACACACACCCCTCACAAACCGGAGCAACTCACTAGAAGGCTCGTGGTTCCGAGAGGGAACAATGCATGTTTGATGACGAACGGGAGATAGCTTCCTCTTACGGCCTTCAAATTTTTTCTACGTGTAATGTGCACTAATACAACTGTCATGTCAAATTTTGGAAAATTTCAGGGGTCATTTTACCTTTTGAAGACATTTAAGTGATTTTCTAGCCATTTAATGACCGTAATTCAAATTAGAACTAGATATACATGCAATGGCTAACCATAACGGTTTGAAAAATCATATTTGTGTACTTGTGTGCGATTTAATTCCATGTGCAGTAAATTGGAAGGAATTTTCAAACATATTGGTCTAACGGCTATGACACAATTAAGCATGGAGTGCCATGGCATTTAAATTACAAAATATTAAACAAATATCAGAAACACATGAAACCTTGGTTGATGTAATGTCATGCCACCAAGATGATGTGGTAAAACATTTGGCATGGTTGACGAAAGTTTGGACACACACCCCTCACAAACCGGAGCAACTCATTAGAAGGCTCGTGGTTCCGAGAGGGAACAATGCATGTTTGATGACGAACGGGAGATAGCTTTCTCTTACGGCCTTCAAATTTTTTCTACGTGTAACGTGCACTAATACAACTGTCATGTCAAATTTTGGAAAATTTCAGGGGTCATTTGACCTTTTGAAGACATTTAAGTGATTTTCTAGCCATTTAATGACCATAATTCAAATTAGAACTAGATGTACATGCAACGGCTAACCATAACGGTTTGAAAAATCATATTTGTGTACTTGTGTGCGATTTAATTCCATGTGCAGTAAATTGGAAGGAATTTTCAAACATATTGGTCTAACGGCTATGAAACAATTAAGCATGGAGTGCCATGGCATTTAAATTCCAAAAAATTAAAAAAAAAATCAGAAACACATGAAACCTTGGTTGATGTAATGTCATGCCACCAAGATGATGTGGTAAAAAAATTGGCCTGTTTGACGAAAGTTTGGACACACCCCCGTCACAAACCGGAGCAACTCACTAGAAGGCTCGTGGTTCCGAGAGGGAACAATGCATGTTTGATGACGAACGGGAGATAGCTTCCTCTTACGGCCTTCAAATTTTTTCTACGTGTAAAGTGCACTAATACAACTGTCATGTGAAAATTTGGAAAATTTCAGGGGTCATTTGACCTTTTGAAGACATTTAAGTGATTTTCTAGCCATTTAATGACCGTAATTCAAATTTGAACTACATCTACATGCAACGGCTAACCATAACGGTTTGAAAAATCATATTTGTGTACTTGTGTGCGAGTTAATTCCATGTGCAGTAAATTAGAAGGAATTTTAAAACATATTGGTCTCACGACATGGACACATGGATATGTATGCATGGAGTGCCATGGCATTTTAATTCCAAAAAATTAAAAAATGATCAGAAAAACATGAAACCTTGCTTGATGTAATGTCATGCCACCAAGATGATGTGGTAAAAAAATTGGCATGGTTGACGAAAGTTTGGACACACACCCCTCACAAACCAGAGCAACTCACTAGAAGGCTCGTGGTTCCGAGAGGGAACAATGCATGTTTGATGACGAACGGGAGATAGCTTCCTCTTACGGCCTTCAAATTTTTTCTACGTGTAAAGTGCACTAATACAACTGTCATGTGAAAATTTGGAAAATTTCAGGGGTCATTTGACCTTTTGAAGACATTTAAGTGATTTTCTAGCCATTTAATGACCGTAATTCAAATTTGAACTACATCTACATGCAACGGCTAACCATAACGGTTTGAAAAATCATATTTGTGTACTTGTGTGCGAGTTAATTCCATGTGCAGGAAATTAGAAGGAATTTTCAAACATATTGGTCTCACAACATGGACACATGCATATGTATGCATGGAGTGCATGGCATTTTAATTCCAAAAAATTAAAAAATGATCAGAAAAACATGAAACCTTGCTTGATGTAATGTCATGCCACCAAGATGATGTGGTAAAAAAATTGGCATGGTTGACGAAAGTTTGGACACACACCCCTCACAAACCAGAGCAACTCACTAGAAGGCTAGTGGTTTCGAGAGGGAACAATGCATGTTTGATGACGAACGGGAGATAGATTCCCCTTACGGCCTTCAAAATTTTTCTACATTTATCGTGCACTAATACAACTGTCATGTGAAAATTTCGAAAATTTCAGGGGTCATTTGACCTTTTAAAGACATTTAAGTGATTTTCTAGCCATTTATTGATCGTAATTCAAATTTGCACTACATCTACATGCAACGGCTAACCATAACGGTTTGAAAAATCATATTTGCGTACTTGTGTGCGAGTTAATTCCATGTGCAGTAAATTAGAAGGAATTTTCAAACATATTGGTCTCACGGCATGGACACATGCATATGTATGCATGGAGTGCCATGGCATTTTAATTCCAAATTTTTTAAAAATGATCAGAAAAACATGAAACCTTGCTTGATGTAATGTCATGCCACCAAGATGATGTGGTAAAAAAATTGGCCTGTTTGACGAAAGTTTGGACACACACCCCTCACAAACCGGAGCAACTCACTAGAAGGCTAGTGGTTCCGAGAGGGAATAATGCATGTTTGATGGCAAACGGGAGATAGCTTCCCCTTACGGCATTCAAATTTTTTCTACGTTTAACGTGCATTAATACAACTGTCATGTGAAAAAAATTGGAAAATTTCAGGGGTCATTTGACCTTTTAAAGACATTTAAGTGATTTTCTAGCCATTTAATGACCATAATTCAAATTTGAACTACATCTACATGCAACGGCTAACCATAACGGTTTGAAAAATCATATTTTTGTGTACTTGTGTGCGAGTTAAAAAATCTTCAGACGATGTAAATATCTGGTGTTCAAAAAAGAAAATGTAAAGATCTGGCAAGACAACCGGCCCCCACACGATTGGCACTCTATTTCGCGCCTCGAGGTTTGGAAGGTGAATGGCGGGGGTTATTAATCAGACACGGTTCTGTATTGGAAACCGTCAGCTATTATGTT
This sequence comes from Thinopyrum elongatum, assembly GCA_011799875.1. Lineage (NCBI taxonomy): Eukaryota > Viridiplantae > Streptophyta > Magnoliopsida > Poales > Poaceae > Thinopyrum > Thinopyrum elongatum. Next base: position 209,925,446 of record CM022299.1, read on the forward strand.
CACACACAGATTCTAATGCGGGAATCGTGTGTAATTCAAACTACAGTACTCGTAAATTCCGGCGACCGGCGTGTGTACTGTTCCCATTGATCTAGATTCCGGCCGCCAATAAATACTACCTTGCTCACGTTGTCCCGCATGCATTCTCATCTACATCCTCTCCTCGCTCGCCCTCTCTCTCTCTCTCAAAGCTCTGCCATGGCGCCGCCAATCTGCCCACGCGCCGACAAGGAGTCGCCGCCCCCCGAGGACACTCAGTCGAAGAACTGCGACGACGAGGACCCCTATGCGCCGCCGGACGAGGTTGCGCCGGACCCCCCAACTTTGGCTTGGTTTTGGGGCCAGTACAATCTTTGTCCGTGGAAGTCACTGCCACCGGCTGAGAAAGCCAGGCAAGTGGCGTTCAAGAAGGAGATGGTGGAGGAGGAAGCTAGGTACCAGGCGGCCTGTGAAGCCCGTGATGCCGCCTAGAAAAAGGAGAAGGTGGAGCTTTGGGGGCGGGCGCGTTGTCGTGCGGAGGAGGTGTACGAAGATGGGTACTTTGCGAGGAAGGTCAAAGGCTCTAGGTGCCTCATCGCTGCGTGGAGGTGAGCCGATAAGCTCCAGCGTGCCACCGACGAGGAGCTCTGGTGGGCGCCCAACGAAATGGCAAGATCGTCCGCGCTCGTCCGCCAGCAAGAGGCAGATTGGTACGTCAAGCGCTGCGAGGCGGAGTACTGCCTCCGCGCTGGGAAGACGCCATGCATCAGGAGGGATTATTAGTTTTAGTTTCGTTTACAATTTTATGCATTGTACCTAGTTGTTAAGTATCATCACGTATATGTGATGATATTATATATATTCTGTGATGAACTAATGAACAGTTTATATATATATATATATATATATTATGAATTCCATTTTTGATCTGTTTTTGTATACTAATTTGAATCTAGCTGTTATCATCCACATATACAGAATGGAAAACGTATATACACACATTGAAACAGAACATATAAGAACGGAAAACATAGTACACACATTGAAACAGAGCAATACTATGATTGCTGTTAATACATAGCTATCCACGTCGAAACGACTCAACAAAATAAAACACGTCCATGAGACCATGACCAGCAGCCCTTGCCTACGGTAGCTCTTGGCTCTGCCTGAACTCGTGCAGGTATTCGTCCAAGCGGTCGACACGCTCGCGGTACATCTAGAGCGCGATCTCGAGCTCCAAGTTGGCTATTTCATCGGAGATCACCAACTCGAGGATGCGATGGCCATGTTCCTCTACTGCGCCCAGGTAGACACCTGGGCCAAGGAGGCGGTCGAGCCTACCGACCAGCGCGTTGGCATCAAGCGGGCCGCGGACAAGGCGAACGGCGCGACCCATGCGAACGGTGCGGCGGGCGTCCGGTGCAAGTACGGCGCGGCCGGCCTCTGGTGCAAGTACGGCGCAGAGGGCCTCTGCCCACTCCTGGCGAGGAATGGGGGTACTGACAGGACGTGTACCCAGTTGCGATGCCGTATTGACAGCAAGCAAGCACTGATGGATCCGCTCTTGCTGTGCGGCGCACCGCGCCTCTCGCTCTGCGGCGAGCCGCACCCTATCGGCGTGGACGCGCCTAGCTTGCTCTGTGGCACACCATCGATCATGTTTTGCGGTGAGCTGCAGCCTCTCGGCTCTGACATGCCTATCTTGATCCGTGGCACTCAAGCGCCATGCGCCAAGGGTCTGCTCAACCCTGGCGATGACGCGCATCACGGCATTGTCCATCGCGTTGCCGGGGAGCGCCTCGGCCTCGACGGGCCGTGGCACCTTCTCGTTTTCCTCGTCGATGAGGTTGATGGCAGAGGCGGTGCTTTGGTGGGTTGGCATGCTTGGGGAAAGGTGGATGTGCTACAGGCTGTGCTTGTTGCCTCCGTGTGTCGCGCGTCGCCTAGGTTTATGCGCAATATCGATGGGTGGTGGGAAACAGGTGAGGAAATGGCGGGAAACGATGGCGTGTTCATAAAATGCCATCAATTAATGGAAACTTAGCATATAAGGAACATCGAGCTAACACAAGAAGTAGATGATGATCAGCTGAACACGGACCACACTACGGAACCCGTCGGTGATGAATTCATCAATCGCAAATAGTTGTATACTAGCAAGCGTTTACCCACAACACACACGGCTTATTCCATCACAAACAGGTCGGATGGATCAACTGTTTGCCACGTATTGCACATAGTCAAAAAGTAATGCGATAGACCTTCTTTAACATGTGTTAAGAAAAACAAAAAAAATTCAAAACAAGGACCTTGTGGTTAATTCCACCCCACAACACACACGGCTTATTCCATCACAAACAGGTCGGATGGATCAACTGTATGCCACGTATCACACATTGTCAAAAAGTAATGTGGTAGACCTTCTTTAACATGTGTTAAGAGATGGGTGACCGGATGGGAATTTGTCAAAATTTCAAAACCCACTGATGGGATGTATCTTAAAGGTCCATTAAGGACATTTATGATCCATCCCATCAGTGGGTTTTGAAATTTTGACAACTTCCCATCCGGTCACCCATCTCATGGCTGCTCCAGCCTGAGCACAGTTAACTTCAGAGTTCTCTTAGATGAGCTATTGGTGGAACAGCTAGTCCTTGCTGATATAGGATGCCTCTTCGCATCCTTATGGCGTACCCGGATGACCTCCGGTCGCCCAATGGCCAATAGATATTGTGTAGACAGAGCATATCACATACGTCTTATTAGAAGCAATCGTCTGTGTTATTATCGGTCTTCACACACATTTCTGTTTACAGACCTGTTTGCCACGTATTGCACACATCCTGTTAAATTGAACCGTTTCTGTTCTCTTGGCTCAAAGCAAACAGTTCATCCAGGTGAACCGTATGCCGTATATCGCAAACACCTTGATCTGGCTGACCATTTCTTTTGTGTTGCCTAATCACAAACAGTTCATCCGAGTGAACCGTATGCTGTATATCGCACACACCTTCATCTGGCTGCCCGTTTCTGTTCTTCTTCCTCATCGCAAACAGTTCATTGAACTTAACCGTATGCCCTTCATCGCACACGCAACTAAAATCTAAACCGTGTTTGATGCATCCATCATCGCAAATGTTTTGCACCTTTTTGACGGTTTTTTTACATCACCGTTTGCGATTATTGCATCGCACACAGTTTTGTCGAAGGGTCTCTGATCGTAGTGTCGCGTTAGCAGCATCCTGTAGTAGTGAATGGAAACTAAGGGATATTAAGGCCTCCTTTTAATAGAGAACCGGACCAAAGCATTAGCACTTAGTGAATACATGAACTCCTCAAACTACGGTAATCACCGGAAAGAATCCCAATTATTGTCACCTTGGGGTATGCGGATCATAACTCGTAATAGGTGTCTACAACTTGCAAGATAGGATCAAGAACTCACATATATTCATGAAAACATAATAGGTTCAGATCTGAAATCATGGCAATCGGGCCATAGTGACGAGCATTAAGCATAGCAAAGTCATAGCAACATCAATCTCAGAACATAGTGGATAATAGGGATCAAACCCTAACAAAACTAACTCGATTACATGATAAATCTCATCCAACCCATCACCATCTAGCAAGCCTATGATGGAATTACTCACCCCCGGCGGTGAGCATCATGAAATTGGTGATGGAGGAAGGTTGATGATGATGATGGCGACAAATCCCCCTCTCCGGAGCCCCGAACGGACTCCAGATCAGCCCCCCCCCCCCGATGAAGAACAGGAGGCGGCAACGGCTCTGTATCGTAAAACGCAATGAATCCTTCTCTCTGATTTTTTTCTCCTCGAATAGGTACTTATAGAGTTGGAGTTAGGGTCGGAGGAGGTCCAGGGGGGCCACAAGCCTTCTACGCGCGCCCCCAGGGCTTGTGGCCTCTGGGTGGACCCCCTCTGGTTACTTCTTACGCCAGAATTTTTTATATATTCCACAAAAATTCTCCGTAAATTTTTAGGTCAATCCGAGAACTTTGATTTCTGCACAAAAATAACACCATGGCAATTCTGCTGAAAACAACGTCAGTCCGGGTTAGTTCCATTCAAATCATGGAAATTAGAGTCCAAAACAAGGGCAAAAGAGTTTGGAAAAGTAGATACGATGGAGACATATCAACTCCCCAAGCTTAACCCATTGCTTGTCCTCAAGTAATTCAGTTGACAAACTGAAAGTGACAAAGAAAAACTTTTACAAACTCTGTTTGATCTTGTTGTTGCAAATATGTCTAGCTAGTATTCAAGTTTTCAGCAAAGATTATGAACTAACCATATTCAAAATAACATTTAGGTCTCATATTTACCCATATCAATGGCATAATCAACTAGCGAGTAATAATAATAAATCTCGGATGACAACACTTTCTTCAGAACAATCATGATACAATATGACAAAATGGTATCTCGCTAGCCCTTTCTGAGACCGCAAAACATAAATGCAGAGCACCCCTAAAGATCAAGGACTGACTAGACATTATAATTCATGGCAAAAGAGATCCAGTCACACTCATATTCAACACTAATTAATAACAAAGCATATAAATGATAGTGGTGCTCTCTAACTGGTGCTTTTTATAAGAGGATGATGACTGAACAATTAAAGTAAATAGATAGGCCCTTCCCAGAGGGAAGTAGGGATTTGTAGAGGTGCTAGAGCTCGGAGCTTTTAAAACAGAGGTGAATATAATTTTGAGCGGTATGCTTTCATCGTCAACATAACAACCAAGAGATCTCACTATCTTCCATGTTAGATACATTATAGGCGGTTCCCAAACAGAATGGTGAAGTTTTTACTCCCCCTCCACCAACAATCACACTCCACGGCTAGCCGAATCCACGGGTACCGTCCTTACTAACAACAGTCCTGGGGGAGTTTTGTTTAATTATTATATTTTGATTTGATTTTGAGCATGGAACTGGGCATCCCGAATTCCAGCCACTTTCTCATGAATGACAAGTGAATAAACACTCATCATGACAATAACCCACCTAGCATGGAAGATACTGACGGCCCCCAGTCGCTACATGAGCGATTCAGGCAAACAAAACAGATTATTATTTTAAGGTTTAGAGTTTGGCACATCCAAATTTACTTGGAACGGTAGGTAAGTACCGCATATAGGTAGGTATGGTGGACTCATATGGAACAACTTTGGGTTTAAGGAAGTGGATGCACAAGCAATATTCCCGCTTAGTACAAGTGAAGGCTAGCAAAAGATTGAGGAGCGACCAACTAGAGAGCGACAACGGTCATCAACATGCATTGAGATTAATCAACATTGAATGCAAGCATGAGTAGGATATAAATCACCATGAACATAAATATCGTGGAGGCTATGTTGTTTTTGATTCAACTACATCATGAACATGTGCCAAGTCAAGCCACTTAAATCATTCAAAGGAGGATACCATCCTATCATACTACATCACAACCATTTTAAATGCATGTTGGCACACAAGACAAACCATTATCCACTCCTAGCTAATTAAGCATGGCATGAGTAACTATAATCTCTAATTGTCATTGCAAACATGTTTCATTCATAATGGGCTGAATCACGAACGATGAGCTACTCATATTTACAAAAACAAAATAGGTCGAGTTCATACCAGCTTTTCCTCATCTCAATCATTTCATCGTATATCGTCATTATTGCCTTTCACTTGCACGATCGAATGATGTGAATAATAATAAGAGTGCACGTGCATTGGACTAAGCTGGAATCTGCAAACATTTATTCAAAGGAGAAGACAAGGTAATATGGGCTCTTTGTTAGATCAACAATAATGCATATGAGAGCCATTCAACATTTCCATCGTGGTCTTCTCCTTACGACCCAAAGAAAAAAAAAGAATTTCAAAGAAACACACTGAAATATTTTTGGAGTTTTTGTTTTTCTGAAGAAAGTAACACGAAAACAAGAAAAACTATTTACATGGGAAAACTCCCAACAAGCAAAAGAAGAACAAGAAATCTTTTTGGGTTTTCTTTTTAACACTAATACTAAATAAACTAGAAAGAAAAACTGAAAAGAAGCAAGAACTATTTTTTTTTTGGATTTTCTCAAAGTTTTTCAAACACACAAGAAGAAAGCAAGAAAGAAAATAAACTAACATGGATGATACAATGAAAAAGTATGAACACCGACAAATGGAATGAGTGTGTGAACATGAATGTAATGTCGGTGAGAAATACGTACTCCCCCAAGCTTAGGCTTTTGGCCTAAGTTGGTCTATGGCCACGGCTCGAAATAACCCTCTCCTCGATACTGCAGAGGGTCCTGAGGGTTCCACTGGTTGGTGAGCTCCTGTGGCTCCCACTGATAAACAGGCACCTGATATGAATCAGGAACTGGTGCTGGCTCACGTGCTGGGGGTTGTGAAAGACCCCAAAATCTGTAGATGTCCTCGGGCATAATAGTGTACCTGCCTGAGTGAATATCGAACAAAGAAGGTGCAGGCAAGGTAATAATCTCACAAGTACCCTGACTAAAAACTAGGTTGTAGAGGAGTCGCTTGTCATCGTCCTTTTTAATAAAATCATGTGCTACCATACTAGCATAGTTTAAATATTTAGTGGGTAACAACATCTCCTCCTCCTCATCATGCCTAATGGGTATCTCAAAATGTTTAGCAAGGTGGGAGGCATAGACACCTCCAAAAATAGTGCCCTTCGAATGGTTTGTGTTCAACCGTTGAGCAAAAATGGCGCCCAAACTAAAATTTCTCTCAGCATATAAAGCATGGCGCAAAATAGCAAGGTCAGGGGCACTGAGGCCTCCACTCTCCCCTTGACCAATTAAACATCTCCCGGGAAATAATGAATAATAGCGTAAAATAGGAAAAATGTAAACTAGCCACTCTCACCTCCGACACTCCTCTCTCTTCCCCCACAGTAGTTTTAGAAAGAAAATCCTTCACATCCCTAGGACGTGGCTCACTGATGCCGCCCTCATAAGGTATTTTGCAAACATCGCAAAAATCATAAAGTGTCATTCGCTTAGGCACATCATACAAGTGAATATCTACCATGGGAGGATCCTTCCTAGAATGAAAGTGAAAATTTTGCACGAAGGTATTAGTGAGTAGGAGGTATTGGTCACACTTATCTTGGAGGAAGGCGGTGATACCAACATTCTCCACCAAATAATAGAAATCATCATAAATTCCTGCCTCCCACGAGAATGTATCACTTGGCCACTCGCACGGCCAAACCTCTGCAGCGCGAGGAAGGTTGTACTTGGGCTTCTTCTTCTCCTCATTTTCATTTCCCTCGGAATTCCGGCTCGAAGAACCCCTTAACCACCTCCTCGTGGTTTCTCTTTTCTCTGAAATTTTCTGAAATTTTTAGTGACTCAAAATAAAAGTGAACCAAACTCAACAAAACTAATAGCAACTACTCCTACAAGTGTCTAGAGGCTATATCATGCAACAAAACTACTTTGGACCATAAAAATTTGACATGCAAGCTCAAGAACATGGTCACCACAGCAGCAAAAATTTGCAATATATAAAGCACTATAGCAAAAACTAATTGGACCAATGGAGGAGTCACATACCGAAGAACAATCCCCCGAAACAGTTTCGAAAATGGAGTTCCGAGCAAGGAGATCAAAAATGGCAGCAAAATGAGCAAGAGCACGGGTTTGAGGAATGGTGGGATTTTTTCTCGAGGAAGACGAAGCGGATGGGTGCTGGAATAAGTGAGGGGGACCCACATGGGACCCACAAGCCTGCTAGGCGTGCCCTGGGGGTGGGCGTGCCCTGTGGGCTTGTGGCCCACTGGTACATCCCCCTGAGGTGTGTTTAGTGCCAAAAATTCTTAAATAATGCAGAAAAAATCATACTAAATTTTCAGGGCATTTGGAGAACTTTTATTTCCTGGTCATTTTTTATTGCAAGGATAATTTAGGAAACAGAAAAATAATAGTATTTTTGCTTGATTCACTCTAAATAACAGAAAGTAAAAAGTGTTTACAGAGAGTTGTGTTTACTAAATTCATCCATCTCATGCCCGTCAAAAGGAATCCATTAACAAGGTTGATCAAGTCTTATTAACAAACTTCTTCCGAATGTCATGAAACCGGAGAATCTTTGTATAACACTAGGTTACCTCAGCGGGGATATGCATGTCCGCAACAATAAGAATACCTAATTTATTTTTGACAGTAGGAAGAGGGAATTCAAAACCTCCAATAGTAATCGTTGAAAATTTTCCAATAGAATTGATACTATTCACCTGAGGTTGTTTCTTTGGGAAGTGTACCGTATGCTCATTACCATTAACATGAAAAGTGACATTGCCTTTATTGCAATCAATAACAGCCCCTGCAGTATTCAAAAAGGGTCTACCAAGGATGATCGACATACTGTCGTCCTCGGGTATATCAAGAATAACAAACTCCGTCAAGATAGTATACACATTTGCAACTACGACAGGCACATCCTCACAAATACCGATGGGTATAGTGGTTGATTTATCAGCCATTTGCAAAGAGATTTCAGTGGGTGTCAACTTATTCAAATCAAGTCTACGATATAAAGAGAGAGGCATAACACTAACACCGGCTCCTAAATCACACAAAGCAGTTTTACCATAGTTTCTTTTAATGGAGCATGGTATAGTTGGTATTCCTGGATCTCCTAGTTTCTTTGCTATTCCACCCTTAAATGTATGATTAGCAAGCATGGTGGAAATGTCAGCTTTCGGTATCTTTCTTTTATTAGTAACAATATCTTTCATATACTTAGCATAAGGAGACACACTACTGCAGGTTGGTCCAAACGCGATAGTCCAATCAGAGACCCTTTGATGAAACTATGTGCGATGCATTAATCACAAATGATGACGTAATAAAACCGTCAAAAAAGATACAAAACATTTGCGATGGCGGTGACATCAAACACGATTCAGATTAGAGTTGCGTGTGCATTGTGTGGCAAACGGTTAATCCAGCAGAACTGTTTGCGATGAGACAGAATAACAAAAACAGGCAGCCAGATGAGGGTGTGTGCGATATACGGCATACAGTTCACTAGGATGAACTATGTGTGATTAGGCAACACAATAGAAACGGTTAGCCGGATCAAGGTGTGCATGATGGAGGGCATATAGTTCACTTGGATGAACTGTTTGCGATGAACCAAGACAACAGAAACAGTTCAACTGAACAAGATGTGTGTGATACGCGGCAAACATGCCCGTAATCAGAAATGTGTGCGAAGACCAATAATAACATAGAGGATTGCTGCTAATAAGCCGTGTGATTTGCTTTGTCTACAGAAGAATAACATATATCAATGGTACCGTAAGGTGCTACACAAACGGTTTTTAACCCCTTTCCGCGACGACATTCTGAACCGTCGCCAAGTGAGTGACTGCGATAGGGGGGTCCTTCCCACACGACCCAGAAACCGTCAGGGATAGGCGAGCGGCTACTGAAGACCGCCATAGAATAAACGTATGAGAAGTCGCCCCAGTCCCACACGTTACATCTCGACATTACGTTTCTGATCCGAGAGACATCCCAAACGATTACGCCGCTATAGTCGTGTGAAAAAGGTGGACATCAACATTTAATCTACCAATATGTTTGCGATAGGTATGTTATCACACATAGTTCAAGAATGTAAAATGTGTGCGGTGCCTCTACTAACGCCAACGTGTCCATTTTCATAACTGTGTGCGATAGGTATTCCTATCACACACGCACACTGGTTTGAAACGTTTGATGTATTACCATGAATCGCACACGCATATGAGACAAAATCATGTGTGCATCCGTCGGGCATCGCAAACGTTTCACGTCAAAGAACCGTCTGTTCTCTATTTTTCATCGCACACGCTGTTTTCTTTCTAACTGTGTGCACATTATTTTATTCGCTCCTGTATAATTTTATTTTTCCCTGTAATTTATTATTAGAATTGGAAATTTTGAAATATGAAACGTGGAATTCAAATTCTCAGCACAATGGTTCAACAATGAATCCATAAATAAAATTGTCAGTACAATATGTTCAGTAATTACAGGATTAGACAGCAATTAACTATGATGAACCACAATATTTAGAGGTGGTAAAGGTGAAGAGACAAGTGTAAATCAGTTTGGCTGCCGCTGGTGTTGAAGAAGCGGAATGCCCATAATGTGCCCTCCTGCATGCCATAGGCATGAACAACTTTCGTCCAACCCCTTGTGACGATCGCCCGCCCTTCCTTCACCGCCTTCAGGAAGACTTCTAGAGCATTATCATGCTAGCATGAATTATATACTTTAACCTTAGTTGCCTCCACTCCGGTCATGTAGTTTGCAAAGTAATCATCAGTAAATAGCTTTGGAAACCACTGAAAAGAGAAAAAATTTCAGATACTGAGGTCTAATAGAGTAACTTGTTGTGGGCAGGGGGAAAAGGCAACACATTACTTACCATCCTAAAGTTCACTGTTGTCTTGTACAAAGTGTAAATAAAGAGCTTAATTCCCATCACCCGTTTCTTTCGCCTAACAATCTTTCTTAGTTTCCTCACTTGACGCTTGTTCATGAATATCTCATTGCCCCATACGCAAAAGGGATCGAAGCATGGATCAATACCGCTCATATATGTACCTACAAGCAACTAGTAAATGTTAGAAGCTAAACTGAGATTGCATAAATGATGTAAAATACAACTACCTACGTTCCTAAGTACAAGTATTTTTAGAGATTTCAATATGAACTACATACGGATGTATATAGAATTATAGATATAGTTTAGATTAGAATCTAGATTCACTCATTTTGCTCCGTATGTAGTCTATATTGGAATCTCTAAAAATACTTATATTTAGGAACATATGGTGTATAAGACATGGGATGCAGCTAACCTGGACGGCAAACAACAACATCGCCCATTGTAGCCCTGTGTAAGTACATGGAAAGCCAATGTTAACTACAACAGGGTTAACATCCACCAAAAATAGCAAATGGTAATAAAATGGCAGCATCTGTAGTGATATCTTCATTGCAAAAGAGTAGCACGGTAGCAAAGGGACGGATTAAAAAATGGATAGAATTGTTTACTGCAACAGACAACCTAGTATAGCCATTGAAACTGGTACTGATAGAAATGAAATTGTCAGAGTTAAACATTGCAAGGCAGGTGCTACTAGAGCAGAGAATGGCCCTGTTGTCTATTAAAAGGTAGGGAAAATAGATAAGACGTGCTAGGCGTGTTTACTACAACATGCTTAATACATCAACCATACAAAACATGGCCATTGCAACTGGTATTCGTAAGATTCAACTAGTGAGTTCATACTTGGTAAGTCCTGAGGGGTAGTGGCTGGGGCACTTCATATGGACAAGAGCCCGCCCCAAGTTGGCCGCAGCGGAGGCGAGGTGTTCATCCGGGTCGAAGAGTGGATCAGTGCCGCCGACATGTGTACCTACAAGAAGCAAGTAAATGTTAGAAGCCAAACTGCAATTGCACAAATGATGTAAAATACTGCAAGACATGGGATGCAGCTAACCTCGACGGAAAACAACAGCATGACCCGTTGTGGCCCTGCGTAAGTACATGGAAAGGCATGTTAAGTACAACAGGGTTAGCATCCACTAAAAATAGCAAATGGGCAGCATCTCTAGTATATCTTCATTGCGGAGAGTAGCACGGTAGCAAAGGGACAGATTAAAAAGGATACAACTGTTAATTGCAACAGGCTTAACAGCATCCTAAGTCATGTTTTGTAAGTTTGTAGCCATTCAAATACAACTGTTTAAATATGGATACAACTGTTAATTGCAACAGGCTTAGTAGCCATTGAAACCGGTACTAATAAAAATGCAATTGGCAAAGTTAAACATCGCAAGGCAGGTGCTGCCAGAGCAGAGAATGGCCTAGTTGTCTATAAAAAGGTAGGGAAAATAGCTAAAATATGTTAGGCATGTTTACTACAACATGCTTAATACATCGACCGTAAAAAACATAGCCATTAATTGCAACCGGTATTGGTAAGATTGAACTGGTGAGTTCATACTTGGTAAGTCCTGAGAGGTAGTTGCTGGGGCACTTCATCTTGGCCAGAGCCCGCCCAAAGTCAGCGGCGGCGGAGGTGAGCTGTTCCTCCGGGTCGAAGCGTGGATCAGTGCCACTGACATGTGTACCTACAGGCAACCAGTAAATGTTAGAAGTTAAACTGCAATTGCACAAATGATGTGAAATACTGTAAGACATGGGATGCAGCTAACCTCGACGACAAACAACAGCATCACCCGTTATGACCCTGCGTAAGTACAGGGACATGCATGTTAAGTACAACAGGGTTAGCATCCACCAAAAATAGCAAATGGGCAGCATCTCTAGTGATATCCTGAGTCATGTATTGTAAGTTTGTTGCTGGTATTGGTGAAACTGAGCTGGACAGTTAATACTTGAACATCACACAATGTGCAGTACTGAAATAAACAAGGCACGAACATGCTTAATACATCAACCGTACAAAACATAGCCATTGCATGTGGTATTGGTAAGATTGAGCTGGTCAGATCATACCTGGTAAGTCCTGGGGGGTAGTCGCCGGGGCACTTCATCTGGGCCAGAGCCTGCACCAAGTCGGCGACGACGGAGGCGAGGTGTTCCTCCAGGTCAACACACACAGCGGCCATCGTGCCATCAGCTCCTCGACCTCCATGTGATATGTGGTTGGGCTTCCACGACGATGCTCTGGAGGTAGGGGCGGTGGGGATTTGGAGGCATGAGGATGTTTCGCAGGCGCCATTTAAGCAATCAGGCCAGGGCCATGATAGAGATCGGTGGGCTACCTGACTGGATCGATGATGCTCGGGCAGAACGTAGATGTGGTTGAAGTTGTGGTTGCGGCGGCGGCGGTTTGAGCTGCCGATAGGGGGGAGGGGGGAGGGGGGAGATACTGAGGAAATTTGATGGGTGGGGATGTGGTGGGAGGAATAAATTCTGTAATCACACGCCTAATGAAAATTTCGCTGCGAAACTTGAAACTTGGGCGGGGGAAACACACAACGCAGATGAAGCGCGTAAAATACTCGTGTGCGAGAAAAGAGAAAATTGGCAGATCCCGTCTCCAAAAAAATGTACACGTGTAGTTGATTTTTTTGCTCAATGGTACGCCTGGTTTATTAGGAAACATCGCACAGGTAATTGACTTATGGATTATTAACACAAAAAAATGCACACGGGTACGCCATAGAAACCGTGTGTTTTGTGATCTTCTAATAATTCTTATATCTATTAGCCTCTCCAACCGCACCTAATTTCAAAAATCTCTTTCATTGTATCAGGATTATTCAATGTACATGAACGAGGCAATGTGACACCCGATGAGCAATCATCGGTTTATGAAATGCAATTAAGTGTCAACCTGCCTCGCTCGCATAGCCAGATTTGATCCTATGCAACAAGAGAGAAGCTTGCTGCCATCCGCCGGCGTGGCAATTTAAGCCAGTGTTCGGCCAACTCGCTCGGTGAGGTGGGACTAAAAACCAGCTGCGGCCAGCTCTAGTCTCCTCTGGTGGCTGCGGGCGAACGTTTCGGGAGTATTTAGGGCCGGGGTGCAGCTACAAAACTTCAGTGAACACATGATAATCAACGCTCAAAGCCCTCAAAGGATGCGCTTACCAACATTGTACGTTAATAATAGATAGTGCCAACTTAAAGTACTACTGGTAATTTGCTCTAAAACTAGTACATATGTAGTACTGGTAGATGCTCGTAATTAATTATACAAACTTATGGGCGACACACGCACTAACTACTTCTCACATGCTGCCATCGGGACATGCTAGCCAGACGCCAGCGTTCTCCTTCCCGGCCATGTAGGCGGCAGACCACCGTGCTTCGATCTTCGCCGAGCTCTCCTCAGCATGGTGTGCGGCCTCTTCTTTCTTGCGGCGGCGGGACTCTCATTTCTTGATAGCTTTCTGCCTTTTCCGCTCCTTCTGTGCGGCTTTGGCCAGCTCTAGATCCACCGCCCATTCGGCCATGGCAGCCTCAAAGTCCGCCCACGTAATTGTGTGGCCGCCGGCGGTGATGAACTCAGCGCTGCGAGATGACATCGCTTCCTTACCATGTGTGCGGTCGCGGGCGGCGAGGAACGCGGCGCGGTGGGATGCCATTGCTTCCTTACCAGCAACTGTGCGCCACGGTGCCATGAACGATGCTTGGAGAGAGCTCTGGGACGGAGTGCCTGGACAGCCGTACAGTGCGGTGGTTTTTAAGAGCTCAATGACAAACGACGAAGGAAATTTGGCTTCCCTTACAATTTTTCTCGTTCATTATCGCACACGGTTCATCTCCGTCGCCTCCGGAAACAGTGTGCGCTGAGCCTATTGTGTGTTGTGTTATGATTAGCCGGAACCCCAGCCACGTAATTCCTGCTCGTCCTCGAGTAGGTAAATGATAAAAAAAGATAATTTTTTATGTGGAATGCTACCTAGCATAATCTTGATCATATATCTAATCATGGCATGAATATTATGACATAAGTGATTCAAAGCAATAGTCTATAATTTGACATAAAGATATCAATACTCAGGCATCCCAACAAACAATCGTGTCTTTCAAAATATCAATGCTAAAGAAAGCTATCCCTACAAAATCATATAGTCTTGTCATGCTCTGTCTTCTTAACACAAAGTATTTATCATGCACAACCCCGATGACAAGCCGAGCAATTGGTTCATACTTTTTAACGCGCTTCAGCTTTTTCAACCCTCACGCAATACATGAGCGCAAGCCATGGATATAGCACTATGAGTGGAATAGAGTATGATGATAGGGGTAAATATAGAGAATACAAAAAAGCAAGAAAGTCTCACATCGACGCGGCTAACCAACGATCTATGGAGATGCCCATCAATTGATATCAATGCGAGGAGTAGGGATTGCCATGCAATGGATGCACTAAGAGCTATAAGTGTATGGAAGCTCAATATGAAAACTAAGTGGGTGTGCATCTAACTCTACAATGAAAAATTCCCACTAGTATATGAAAGTGACAACATAGGAGACTCTCTATATGAAAAACATGGTGCTACTTTGAAGCACAAGTGTGGAACTAGCATGCCCCTTCTTCCTTCTTTCTTTCATTTTTTTCCTTTTTCTTTTTTTCTCTTTTTCTTTTTTTTCTTCTTTTTTCTTTTTTTCTTTTTTTTGGGTCCGGAGTCTCATCCCGACTTGTGGGGGAATCATAGTCTCCATCATCCATTCCTCACTGGGACAATGCTCTAATAATGAAAATTGATGATCATCACACTTCTATTTACTTACAACTCAATATTACAACTCGATACCTATAACAAAATATGACTATATGAATGCCTCTGGCAGTGTACCAGGATGTGCAGTGATCTAATGTAACATGTATAAAAAATGATGAACGGTGGCTGAGCCACAACTACTATGTCAGCTATATGATCATGCAAAGCAATATGACAATGAATTCTCAAGTCATCAAAACAGAAGTGGTGGAAGTTGCATGGCAATATATCTCCAAATGGCTATGGAAGGGCCATAATAGGTAGGTATGGTGGCTGTTTTGAGGAAGATATAATAAGGCTTATGTGTGATACAGCGTATCATATCACGGGGTTTGGATGCACTGGCGAAGTTTGCACCGACTCTCGAGGTGAGAAAGGGCAATGCACAATACCGAAGAGGCTAGCAAATTGCGGAAAGATAAGAGTGCGTATAATCCATGGACTCACATTAGTCATAGAGAACTCATATACTTATTGCAAAAGTTTATTAGCCCTCGAAGCAAAGTACTACTATGCATGCCCCTAGGGGGATAGATTGGTAGGAAAATACCATCGCTCATCCACGACCGCCACTCATAATGAAGACAATCAATAATAAATCATGCTTCAACTTCATAGCATAACGAGAGACTACACGTGCATGCTTCGGGAATCACAAACCTTAACACCAATATTCTTACTAACCACAACGGTTTACTAGTACCTCCCACACATTCCATCTCTATATCGCAAAACTATTGCAAGGAATCAAACATATAATATTCAGTGATCCACAAGTTTTATGTAGGATTTTATGACTAACCATGCAATTGACCAATTCCTGTTGACTCTCTAAATAGATATAAGTGAAGCATGAGAATTTAATTCTTTCTAAAAAATACCACGCTCTAATAAATATAAGTGAAGCAAAAGAGCATTCTACAAACAACGGTTTTCCATGTGAAGAGAACCAGGCAATCCAAACTTCAAATGATATAAGTGAAGCACATGAAGCATTCTATAAAGCCATACTAAAAAGATATAAGTGAAGTGCAATGCGCATTCTATAAATCAACCATGGACTATCTCATACCAACATGGTGCATAAAACAAAAATGAAAACTAAACGCAAAAGACACTCCAAGATTTACACATATCACATGAACGAAACGAAGACGAAAACATACCGATACTTGTTGAAGAAAGATGGGATGCCTTCCGGGGCATCCCCAAGCTTAGATGCTTGAGTCTCCTTTAATATTTACTTGGGGTGCCTTGGGCATCCCCAAGCTTTAGCTCTTGCCTCTCCTCCTTCTCCTCATATCGAGACCTCCTCGATCTTTGATCACTTCATCCACACAAAACTCAACAGAAACCTCGTGAGATCCATTAGTATAATAATGCAAATCACTACTCTAATTACTGTTGCAAACCCATTCATATTTTGTTTTTGCATTGTAGCTACTGTATTATAACTTTTCCATGGCTTATACCACCGATAAAATCGATAGTTTCATCAAAACAAGCAAAACAATGCATCAAAAAACAGAATCTGTCTTAAACAGGACAGTCTGTAGCAATCTGAACATCTACCATACTTCTGTAACTCCAAAATTTCTGAAAATTTAGGACAAAATAAAAAATTTGTATAGAAATACTGTGAAAAAAGTTTCAGAAACTTTTGACATTCCAATAAAAAAATGTAAATTCACGTACTACAGCCAAAGTTTCTGTTTTTGCACCGCACATACCAACAAACAATCTAATCATCCTAAAGGCAAATCTTGGCACATTATTTTTATAATACAATGGATTTGTACAAGGGGATAATTATTTTTGTGAGAAACTTCCATGAAAAATTTACATTGTTTCCATGAGCATGAATACAAGTGTTCAAGGTCGACCCTCACTTCTCCAATGCATCACCTTTCAATCGCTTCTCTTTTTGAAAAAAAATTTAGGTTCCCCTCTATATTTTTTGTTTTTAAAGTTTATAAAAGCACAGAACATAATAAAATGACTCTCTAAAACTTCCGGGTTGTCTCCATGGCAGTGCTTTCTTTAAAGCCATTAAGCTAGGTATAAAGTGCTCAAGTAATGGATCCACCCAGATCCCAAGGTATATCAAAGCCAATTTTAATTAACAATGATTTGGCATTTAGTAGTGAGCACAAAGCAACATATATCATGCAATGATGAAGTCTAACTCTCTTCCTATGCATCGGCATGTCATACAAGAACAATTCATGCACATCAAGTAAAGGCCAATACATAGCATAAGAAGTTTCTTGCAATTTTATCGTGTTGGAAACATAGAGAGGTGGAGATATAGTTCCTCTCTCATAATAATTGCAAGTAGGAGCAGCAAGCACATGCATATTACTTTCATCAAAATCATCATGTGCAACGGTAAAAGGCAACCCATCAATGTAATCTTTAATAAATGCAAACTTCTCCGATATAGTGTAGTTTGGAGAATTCAAAAAGATAATAGGACTATCATGTGTGGGTGCAATAGCAACAATTTCATTCTCAACATAAGGAACTATAGCAAGTTCATCTCCACACGCATAATTCATATTGGCATCTTGGCCACAAGCATAGCAAGCATCAAGTTCATCAAAAAGGGATATTTCAAACGAATCAATGGGATCATAGCAATCATCATAGCGTTCATCCTTCGGTAAGCACGAAGGGAAATTAAACGATGTATGGGGTGAAGAGTTACTCTCATTAGAAGGTGGGCATGGGTGATCAATCTGCTCTTCCTCCTTTTGTTCTTCGCTCTCCTCCTCATCTTTTTCATCCAATGAGATCACAATTTCATCATTTTCTTCTTCCATAGACTCCTGCAAAATATTAGTCTCTTCTTGGACAGCGGAGACATTCTCAGGAAATACATCAATATCGTAATTGCATTTATAATTATCATAGCAATATTTAAGTATAGCAAAATTTTCAGGTCTATAAACATCATCATCAAAAGCTTCATATTTTTCAAACAAAGATTCAATTTCATAAGCACCGTTAAAAGCAACAAATTCTTCTATTCGTTCCACATCATAGTAATCATATCTACCATTAGCATAAGAAGCTAAGGTTTCATTTTCATTAAATTTGCATGAAAAGGGAAGGTGTGGAGCCTTTATCTTAGAGCAACAAGTATAATCATATCTCAAGCATAAATTCCGAGCATACCAAGGCAGCATATCAATTTGGTCCCATGATAATTTCCCTTTTTGTGTCAAGGAATAATCCCTAAAGTATTCACGTTGATCCAACATGTCTCCCATTATCATGTTGAATGGGGTTTTCTCAGGATTATCAAAGTAGTGTTTAATATTTTTCACATAACGAGCATCGAGGGTTTTAGGAGGTTCCCCATCTCCATGAGTAGCAAGTACAACTTTTTTTTGGTATTTCATGTTCCATATCCATAACTAAAGATAGAGAACAACTTAGAACAGAAAATAAAAATTACTTAGTGATAAAGCAAACAAGCACACACGAGAATATTCACCCCACGCTATTGCTCCCCGGCAACGGTGCCAGAAAAATGTCCTGATAACCCACAAGTATAAGGGATCGTTTGTAGCCTTTTTTGATAAATAAGAGTGTCGAACCCAACGAGGAGCTAAAGGCAGAACAAATATTCCCTCAAGTTCTATCGACCACCGATACAACTCTATGCACACTTGACGTTTGCTTTACCTAAAACAACTATGAAACTATTTTGCAAGAATAAAACTATGAATAAAATGCAAGATGATAAAAGTGGATAGCTTTTGTCAAACAAGAAAGTCATTTGTCCCTAGGTGATCGATAACTAAACCGGTAATCATTGTTGCAATTTTATATGAGGGAGAGGCATGAGCTAACATACTTTCTCTACTTGGATCATATGCACTTATGATTGGAACTCTAGCAAGCATCCGCAACTACTAAAGATCATTAAGGTCGTAAAACCCAACCATAGCATTAAGTATCAAGTCCTCTTTATCCCATACGCAATGACCCCCAAACTCGGGTCTGTGTATTCTGTCACTCACGCCACCCACCATAAGCGAACCATTAACGTATTGCAACACCCTACAGCGGGGATCCCTTTGTTTGCGTGACACGGAGGGCACCGTAGGACAGCACCAAAATAAAATATACAACTCAAACCAATCATGATCATCTATCAACCCATAGGACAGAACGGATCTAGTCAAACATCATAGGATAACCACATATCATTGGGAAATAATATATAGTATTGAGCACCATGTTTAAGTAGAGATTACAGCGAGGAAGAGAGGTGTTACACCACTGCATAGAGGGGGAGAAAGTTGGTGTTGACAGTAGCAAGATTGTTGATGTAGATCGCCGTCACGATCCTTGCCCCAGCGGCACTCCGGCGCCACCGGGAGAGAGGGGGAGAGAGCCTCCCTCCTTATTCTTCTTCCTTGGCCTCCCCCCTAGATGGGAGGAGAGTTCCCCCTCTGGTCCATGGCCTCCATGGCGGTGGAGGGGCGGGAGCCTCTCCTAGATTGGATCTATCCCTCTGTTCTCTTCTGTTTCGCGTTCCTGTTTTCTAGCCCTTCACCGTTTCTTAAATTCCCAGAGATCTGTAACTACGATTGCGCTGAAATTTTTACATGATTTTTTTCCATAAATTATCTTTCTTGCGACCGAAGAAGGGCCCCAACCAACTTACGGGGAGGGCACAAGACACCTGGGCGCGCCAGGGGTGCCCGGCGCGCCCTGGTGGGTTGTGGATGTCGTGGGCCTCCGTTAGCGTTGATTCCACCTCCCAAAAATCACATATATTCTAGAATAATTCTCCGTAAATTTCTATCGCGTTTGGACTTCGTTTGATATTGATATTTTATGAAACAAAAAACATGCAACAAACAGGAACTGGCACTGGGCACTGGATCAATAGGTTAGTCCAATAAATCATATAAAATGTTGCCAAAAGTATGTGAAAGTTGTATAATGTTGGCATGAAACAATAAGAAATTATAGATATGAAGAAGACGTATCACCACGCGGATCGCGCGTGTGCACCGTCGGATGCGCTGTGATCGAATGGCAATCCATGTCCCTTAAATCACACCCGTGCAGTTGTAGCTGGATTGGATTTATATGCGCTAAATGCCTAGAAAATGCACATAATCCCCTAAATATGGTAAATGAGCCTGAAAAAATGCCAAATTTGAACACGGTGATTTGCAGGGTGTATGTTCATCGTAGAAAAAAACTCCAGGGCAAAGAACGAAGAAAATTTGGATTCCCCTTCAATCCTGGTGATTTCCCTCTCGAAAGCATGGAACTTCCTCGGTGATGGTTCGATTTATGAAGGGCGTGCATGACGACATAAGCCAAACCTTCTCAAATTTTTACCAGGGCATGGTGAGGCCATACCATGGCACCATGCTAGGCGTCATGTTTTTCAAGCATTTATTTCATTTTTCTATAGTTGAAAACCCAATAAAAAAACGTTTGTGGTTGACTATTGCCACACATTTCATCGAAATATCTGCCCATTCCTGGTAAAAGGCATGAGAATTTACTAAATGGCACGAGCATGGTTTTCCAGGCCGTTCTTGTGCACCCTTTCATGCATCGATTGTTTGAACTTGAATTATGTGCATTAATGCCTAGAAAATGCACATACTCCCCTAAATATGGTAAATGAACCCGGAAAAGTGCCAAATTTGAACACGGTGTTTTGCAGGGTGTATGTTCATCATAGAAAAAAACTCATGGACAAAGGAAATTTGGACCCCCCCTTCAATCTTGGTGATTTCCCCCTCGAAACCATGAAACTTCCTCGGTGATGGTTCGATTTATGAAAGGCATGCATGACAGCATAAGGAAAACATTATCAAATTTTTACCAGAGCATGGTGAGGCCATACCATGGCACCATGCCAGGCGTCATGTTTTCCAAGCATGTATTTCATTTTTGTATAGTTGTTAACCTAGTAAATGACGCATTTGTGGTTGACTATTGCCACACATTTCCTTGAAATCTCTGCCCATTCCTTGTAAAAGGCATGAGAATTTACTAAATGGCACGAGCATGGTTTTCCAGACCGTTCTTGTGCACCTTTTCATGCATCGATTGTTCAAATTTGAATTATGTGCATTAATGCCTAGAAAATTCACATAATCCCGTAAATATGGTAAATGAGCCCGAAAAAATGCCAAATTTGAACACGTTGCATTGGAGGGGGTATGTTGATCGTTGGAAAAAATTGAATGACAAATTAGGACGGAAATTTGGATTTCCCTTCAATCTTGGTGATTTCCCCCTCGAAACCATGAAACTTCCTCGGTGATGGTTCGATTTATGAAGGGCATGCATGGCGACATAAACCAAATCTTCTCAACATTTTACCAGGGCACGGTGAGGCCATACCATGGCACCATGCCAGGCATCATGTTTTTCAAGCACGTATTTCATTTTTCTATAGTTGATAACCCAGTAAATGACGCGTTTGTCGTTGACTATTGCCACACATTCCCTTGAAATCTCCACCCATTCCTTGTAGAAGGCATGAGAATTGACTAAATACCACGAGCATGGTTTTCCAGACCATTCTTATGCACCTTTTCATGCACCGATTGTTCGAATTTGAATTACGTGGAATAATGCCTAGAAAATGCACATAATCCCCTAAATATGGTAAATGAGCCCAGAAAAATGCCAAATTTGAACACGCTGCATTGGAGGGGGTATGTTGATTGTGGAAAAAATTGAATGACAAACTAGGAAGGAAATTTGGATTCCTGGCCCCTTCAATCTTGGTGATTTCCCCCTCGAAACCATGAAAATTCCTCGGTGATGGTTCGATTTATGAATGGCGTGCACGACGACATAAGGCAAACCTTCTGAAATTTTTACCAGGGCATGGTGAGGCCATACCATGGCACCATGCCAGCCGTCATGTTTTTCAAGCATGCATTTCATTTTTCTACAGTTGAAAAACCAATAAACGACGTGTTTGTGGTTGACTATTGCCACACATTTCCGTGAAATCTCTGCCCATTCCTTGTAAAAGGCATGAGAATTTACTAAATAGCACGAGCATGGTTTTCTAGACCATTCTCATGCACCTTTTCATGCACCGATTGTTTGAATTTGAATTATGTGCATTAATGCCTAGAAAATGCACATAATCCCCTAAATATTGTAAATGAACCCGGAAAAGTGCCAAATTTGAACACGGTGATTTGCAGGGTTTATGTTTATCGTAGAAAAAAATCATGGACAAAGGACAAAGGAAATTTGGATTCCCCTTCAATCTCGGTGATTTACTATCGCACATGATTCATCTCCGTCGCCTCTGCGAACCGTGTGTGTACACCCACACATGCAAAAGGAAAAAAGAAAACCCTCGCCCACTTTGTCCCCACCCACTCGCCGCGGACTCCTCCGCAACTCTGCACCTCATCAACTTCTATTGCGACGGTCACCCTAAGCTCGACGGCTGTCGTCGGTGGGCGGAGGTCGTGCTCCAAACTTAACGGGATTTCGCCCCTACCGCTTGCCGCTGCCTATCTGCACAGACTTGCACCGACATTCTAGACTCTGGTCGATTGGGGTTTTCTGCGAGATTAATCCGGGGATTTTTCTCATGGAGAAGGTAATCAATTTTGTGAAATATTCACTCATCTCTTATCGCAGTCCTCCCGTCGCTGTTAATCAATTGGCGGAAATCACCGTGGATTCATTTTTCTTCTAGCTGATTCGAGGGTTTTCATTCATGTGTCCACGGTGCAAGCACAAATCGGGCAAGTGTGGTCGCGGCCAGTCGAAATGAAGTTCTATCTTACCATTCCGGATGACTTCAGGGAGCGCTCGGTATGTTCAATCTCACCCTACCACGGTCGGCATGGCCTAAATTTGTGAACATATACCGTCTATTGCTACATTTGGATAATCGGTACAGTGCCACGTGCAGCCTAGATGTCGAAGCTGATTTTTTTCCCCTATATTATGCAAATTTATGATGTATTGTTCATTCAGTTACTTTCATATTTGCATCAAATCTTTGTTACATTATCTATTTTTAATTATATTTTTTTGTACTTTGCTTTCATCTATATATCGATCTTTTCTATCAGTTACTCCCATATTTGCATCTTGCTCTGTTATTTCAATATATCTAATTTATGATCTTAATTTTCATTTCAAGCAGTACGTCCCTTGCTTTGCAAGAACAGGAGTAGAAGGAAATCTTGGGCTTTACTTTGTTGATGACTCCATGGATGTCATATTGACAACACAGCATGGATTTAAAATGACAGTTAGCGTAAAACTTGATAAAGATGGTCACTCCTATTTTGATGCGGACCTTTGGAGAGAAATGTCTAAGTGTTATGAACTGAAAGCTGGCAATAAAATTCTAGTGCGTGCACCACAGCCTGGTCTAATTAACATGGATGTTTACTTCCCCAACGTCATCAGCCAATCAAAGTCTGATCGAGGTTAGTGTCCTTTCAACTTTCTCCATGTTGGCATATTACTTAGCAAAATTGGGGTATTTGTTCTGACTAATTGATCACTATTTAAGCAACCAATTGTGATTTCATTTTCTGACTTTGTTCCTAGGCAGTAACAAATTCTATTTACCAATTTATGCACACTATATATTCTTCTACCATGTTCTGAATAAATAATACCTTTCCACCTTTTAAGAAGGATATGTTGGATGCATAGTTAATGATCTATATGTTACTAAGCCTACCAAATTTCACTAGAAGGACTTGAAGCATGACATAAACTTTGTTGATAATCTGACAGAGATAGCACAACGTATGAACATTGGATTTTGGATGGGATTAATTATACCTATGGTGCACACATTGAACAACACCAATTGTGTGCACAAAACGCCGGTACAAAGTCTTATTTTTATGTTGATATTCATAAACTATATATATCTTCAACGATATGTTAAAATTGGTTATTATTCTACATTTCAATAGAAATTGCCCATTGTAGCTGTTCCTGGATCAATTTCCCTGCATGGTCGAATTACACTTGTGCCTGCTAATAACGCCAAAGTGATTGCAAGGTACTGCATTTCCCGCAGAAAGGGAACCATTCAAATTAACAAGTTCTTGCTTGTCGTGGCAATGCATCCATATTGGAAAATTGGAGACATTGTTCTACTCATGATCTACCAAGGCATAGGAGGGTTCTTCCTTTTCATTGATGAGATGCCGAGTCACCGTAATCAAGCTACTTCCAGCCGATAGTTGTGGTTGTTGGCCCTCAACCTCTTAAAATGTGCTAGCTGTTAGTATGTTAAGTATGTAGATATGGCCCATATGGTTGTTGGCCCTCAGCCTCTTAAAATGTGATAGTTGTTACTATGTTAAGTATGTAGATAAGGACCATATGGTTGTCAAAACCGTGTTACGAAGATCCTCCTTTTGCCAAATAGTGTAACCACTATATATATGTTACTCAAATGTTATTAGCCAAGTTCTTAAATTTTCATGGAAAGTATTAGTATCGTACATAGTTCATTGAGTTTAAGCGTGTGCCCGGTAGAGCGGTAGAGTAGAGGACGTCCATGTTTTGGACGTGGCGATCAGCACCGATGTCCAGAAGGCATTTGCATATTAATTGTCCATATTGCAAATTCACACACATGTTAAAATAAGGAAGCGTATGTGTAACTTACTAATCATCGCACACGAGTACTCGCAGATGCATCGTGTGCAATACTCCTAGCCACCGCAAGCAACTAGTTTGTAATTTTCAAAGTTTTTTGTACACAGAGTCGCACACGAATTAACTATAGTAACCGTTTGTGTTGTAATTTCTCATCGCAAACAGTTCATCCGAGTGGGTTGTTTGCCGCGTATCACACACATCTTGTTTACACGACTCATTTGTGTTCTTTTGGCTCATCGCAAACAGTTCATCTATGTGAACTATATGCTGCATATCACACACATCTTGTTAAGTTGAACCGTTTCTATTGTGTTACCTAATCGAAAACAGTTCGTCCGAGTGAACCGTATGCCGTATATCATACACACCTTGATCTGGCTAACCGTTTCTGTTGCACTCCCTAATAGCAAACAGTTCATCTGAGTGAACTGTATGCCATATATCGTACACACCTTGATATGGCTGCCCGTTTCTGTTGTTCTGTCTCATCGCAAACAGTTCATATGGATCAACCGTGTGCCCTGCATCGCACACGCAACTTAAATCTTAACCGTGTTTGATGTCTTCGCCATCGCAAATGTTTTGCATCTTTTTTGACGGTTTTTTTACATCACCGTTTGTGATTAATGCATCGCACACAGTTCCGTCAAAGGGTCTCTGATTGTAGTGTCATGTTAGCAGCATCTTGCAGTAGTGTATATATATAACTAAAATAAACATCCAACTACATAAGTGACTATACAGATCATTCGCACACACCTCAATAAACAATTGCATGCATTCTAAACTAGGAGAAATGATCATCTAGTCATCTACTTCTTATGACGCTCCCGCCACTGCTCTGTGGCTCGATCCATTGTCTTGGGCAAGAAGAAGACACTTCCTCATGTCAATGATCCGCCTGTACATCTCGTAGCTTGTGTACGCGTCCTTGGCCGCGTACTTGACGTGTTCTTCATCCAGTCTTTGATGCCAGACACTGTGCTAGGCGTTCTTGTCCTTCTTGCACTCATCCTTCATCTTCATGAAGTAGGGGTCGATGATGGCCAAGGCGAGGTCAATCAGGGAGTTCTGTTTGTTGTTGTCGCTGCCCCAGACCTTGTAGTGGTCATGGATGTTGACAAGATTCTTGCAGGTCAAGCCCGAAACCTTGAGCGCTTTTAGATCGTTGGTGTTTTCCACTGTAGCAAAATTGTAGTCCGAGCTATTGATAAACCTGGAGAAACGCTCGCAAGGCCTTGTGGCTAGGTGGTAGTGGTAGAAGAGGACGTCATGTTGCACACACAACTGGGTAATGGCAACCTTCTGATCGTGCCCAGCACGACCGCTGGTGAACTCGAGGTCGAAGCCGACCACTTGGTACTTGTCCTCAGCAAGCAACTGCTCCATAGTTTGGATGGAGCTCTCCACCGAGACCGGCTCGTTCATGTACACCACCGAGAGGGCCTTCCCCCTCACGTGGGTGTCCACTATGTGATGCGTAGTGAACTCCCCCCCGTTGTCGTCATCGACCGCTGGGAGCGCCATTGGAGCCACGGGGAGCGCCATTGGAACCGATGGATGTCCTCTCTGTATGTGTCGTCGTGGGTGTGCTTATTGTGCTGTGTGGCGCGAGAGATGAAGGTAAATGGCCGCAGGAATAAATGGGGGCCGGGCGGCCTAGATTCTCAGCGTGTCCGCATGGTAGTTTTTGCAGCGGGTAACTGCATCGTGGCACCGCGCCCGGCGCAACCGCATGCATGATGGCAGCACGAACATACGTGATCGTGCGCCGGCCCCAAACACCGGCAGCGCACAAGGAGGCATGAGGGCAGAGCGCCCGAAGGGACGTGAGAGCAGAGCGCGCACGGCGGGACGCGAGCAGAGCGCGCCGCGGCTGCCTCAACCGCGAGCAACCACACGCATAGAGCAGTTGAACACGCAGGGAATGGTCGTCTACAAGCCGGCCGGCAGTTGCGACGCTGCGTAGAGAGCGGCCGTGTGCTACTACCTCCGTCTTGGTCTATTAGTCCCCTTTATATTCTGTGCCATATTTTGACCTTAAATTTAACCAACAAAATGTTAATGCATGTTATAAAAATTATATAATTGGAAACTATGTTCAAATACGAATCCAACAATATAATCTTTGGCGACATGCATTCATATTTTATTAGTTAAATCTCTAGTCAAAATTTGGCACAGAAATACATAAATGACTTATAAACCAGGACGGGGTAGTAGGTAATTAAATCGCAAACATTTTTTTATTAACCATATGTGTACGTGTCCTTTTGTCCTCCTCTCGCACGTCTTGTCATCCCGCTGCAGCAGATGGCTTACAACGCAAGCTTGAGCAGCGCGCGGGGGCCGTTCTTTTGGCCAAACGGTGGCTCCAAGTGGCGCCAATGAATCGTCGGTGAGCCCATTCCCACGCAATCGTGCTAGTTCCCACGCAAGCTTCCCGCCCGACTCGGTGAAATCCCCCAAAATCCCAATGCTTACCGGCCTGCTATATAAACCCTCACGGCCAGCGAGTCCTGTGTCGCATTTTCCCCTCCTTCCTTGTAGCTTATCTTGTTTGCTTCTCCCACAATAGCCAATGGCACCGGTCCGTCGTCGTCGCTCAGCCACACCGCCATCATCAGAGGACAACTCCAACTGGGAGGCTACACCGCGGTGGCGGCGCAGTCCCCGACGTAGTGTAGTGCGCGTGGCATCCCTATTGGGTGTTTGCGGAACACCCACCACATGCTCCGCCCCCGCTGCCCGTCGACAGCTGCTGCCGCCACCCCATCGTCTGCCGCCTTGGCCGCCACACCACCGTTGAAAGCCAGGGACATCGCTCGCTCCGTCGCCGTGGCCCGAAGGCGGGAGGTGGCCGTCATGGCCGCCACCCCACTGCCGGCCACCGCGGCCATCACCCGCTCCGCCACCGTGGCCCGAAGGCGAGAGGTGGTGGTCATGGCTGCCACCCCATCATCGGCCGTCGTGGCCGCCAGCCCACCGTCGACCGCCGTGGTCATCACCCGCTCTGCCACCGCCGCCCGAAGGCGGGAGGCGGAGGTGGAGGACCGCACGTGCGTCAGCGACCTTGCGCACTACATCAAATTCCTGCAGGAGGAGGAGGAGCGCCTCGTCGAGCACGCAAAGAGCCTTACCGCCACTGTGGCTGCAGCACACGCCACATCAGAGGTGAGCAATCAGGAGATCTACGAGGAGTCCCGCCGCTTCGAGAGGGGTCGTCTGGAGCGGCAGAGGGTGTTCGAGGTGAGCGTCGCTGAAGGTGCAGTAGCGGCAGGCACCGTATTGCAGTTGTCTAGCCCGTCGGTAGGCTCCTCGTCCTCTGCCTCTTACTGAGCGCGCTCGACAGAGGAGAGGCTGTCGGAAGTAGTACAAAGCCCCTCCGTAGTAGTAGTATTTAGGGGCTATTTTGTTCAGTTCATCTGACTATAGATGTGGTGGAACTGTACAACGTACTTAAAATTAGCTAGTATATATAGTTGAACTAGCTATTTCAGTACGTGGTTGGCAACAATTGGGGAAAAGTTTGGTCGGTTCAGCTATTGAGTTGAACTATTTGTATAAAGAATGACTGCTTAATCTATGAATGAAATCTATGCTTAATTACTGAATTTTAGTTGCGACAATTAGATAGTGCTAGTAATTTTTAGCTGCATATTTTGACAAATGGCAGTGTTACAAGGTTGACAAAGGGCAATGTTACTAGATCAACAAATGTCAATCTTTCCAGTTTGACAAATGGCAATATACCCAATATGACAGATGCAAATCTTACCAAATTGTCTGTACATGGTTGCACACGGGTCATCCGAAAAAACCGTTTGCGTTGAAGGGATGTACAAATCCTGCATGCCAGATTTTCTCTTGGCTTAGCACCGAAGCCTCACTTTGCATACTGTATTCAATCTGAACCATTTGCGTTGAAGAGATGCATAGATCCTGCACGGAGAATTTTCCCTTGGCTTACTGGGGAAGACCATAGCTCTCACTTTGCATACGGGTGTTCTATCTAAAACATTTGCGATGAAGAGCTGCACAAATCCTGCTCGGCATTTTTTCCCTTGGCTTACTGGGGAAGCTGTCGGTTTGCAAACGGGTGTTCTATCTAAAACGTTTGCGATCAAGAGCTGCACAAATCCTGCTTGGCACATTTTCTCTTGGCTTCCTGGGGAAGCTGTCGGTTTGCATACGAGTGTTCTATCTGAAACATTTGCGATGAGTGTTTTATATTTAAAAGCCATTGACGTTTTTTTTAAGAAAATCGTTTGGTAAGTCTGTACATTCAGAGAGAAAAACGCAAGTTCGTTCAAACCATATCTTTCATTCAGTCACACTGCGAATTTATATTCATATGATCGAGATACAGTATTAAACTGAAAAAATAAAACTAATTCCGGTGGCGTCGGAGGCGGCGTGCTGCGCCAGCGTTGTCGTTGTCGTCCTCCGGGACGCCATTGTTGAAGTCTTCAAGGCAGTGATACGTCTATTTTGCTTCATGTTTTCCTACTGTTATTTATATTGTTTTTATGCATAATAATGCTTTTTGGAGTAATTCTAATGCCTTTTCTCTAATAGTATGCAAGGTTTACACAAAGAGGGAGAATACCGGCAGCTGGAATTCTGGACCTGAAAAAGCTACGTCAGAGTTACCTATTTTGCACATCTCCAAATGAGCTAAAAATTTACGGAGAATTATTTTGCAATATATAAAAAATACTGGAGCAAATAACTACTGGAGGAGGCCCACTAGGTGGGCACAACCCACCTGGGCGCGCCAGGTCCCCTAGGCACGCCCTGGTGGGTTGTGCCCGCAAGGCCCCCCAGGCGCGCCCTGGTGGGTTGTGCCCTCCTCGGCCCACCACTGGTGGCCATCTTCTAGTATATAGGTCATTTTGACCTAGAAAAAATCAGGAGGGGACTTTCGAGACGAAGCGCCGCCGTCTCGAGGTGGAACTTGGGCAGGAGCACTTTTGCCCTCGGGCGGAGCGATTCCGCCAGGGGAACTTCCCTCCCGGAGGGGGAAATCATCGCCATCGTCATCACCAACAACTCTCCCATCTTTGGGAGGTCCATCTCCATCAACATCTTCAACAGCACCATCTCCTCTCAAACCCTAGTTCATATCTTGTGTTCAACCTTTGTACCGGAACCTTAGATTGGTACTTGTGGGTGACTAGAGTGTTGATTAAATCTTATAGTTGATTACTATATGGTTTATTTGGTGGAAGATTATATGTTCAGATCCATTATGCTATTTAATACCCCTCTGATCTTGAGCATGATTATCATTTGTGAGTAGTTACTTTTGTTCTTGAGGTCACGAGAGAAGTCATGTTGCAAGTAATTATGTGAACTTGATAAGTGTTCGATATTTTGATGATATGTATGTTGTGATTCCCTTAGTGGTGTCATGTGAATGTCGACTACATGACACTTCACCATATTTGGGCCTAAGGGAATGCAATGTGGAGTAGTTATTAGATGATGTGTTGCTAGAGTGACAGAAGCTTAAACCCTAGTTTATGCGCTACTTCGTAAGGGACCGATTTGGATCCAAAAGTTTAATGCTATGGTTAGATTTTATCTTAATACTTTTCTCGTAGTTGTGTATGCTTGCGAGGGGGTTAATCATAAGTAGGAGGTTTGTTCAAGTAAGAACAGCACCTAAGCACCGGTCCACCCACATATCAAATTATCAAAGTAGCGAACACAAATCAAACCAACATGATAAAAGTGACATGATGAAATTCCCGTGTACCCTCAGGAACGCTTTGCTTATCATAAGAGACCGTTTTGGCCTGTCCTTTGTCACAAAAGAATTGGGCTACCTTGCTACATATTTTTTGCTGTTACCGTTACTTGCTCGTTACAAATTATATTGCTATCAAACTAATTGTTACCGACTATTTTAGTACTTGCTGAAAACCACTTGTCATTTCCTTCTGCTCCTCATTGGGTTCGACACTCTTACTTATCGAAAGGACTACGATTGACCCCCTATACTTGTGGGTCATCAAGGCTCTTTTCTGGCACCGTTGCCGGGGAGTGAAGCGCTCTTGGTAAGTGGAAATTGGCAAGGAAAAGTTATTACTATGTGCTGAAATTTATTGTCACTTGTTACTATGGAGAATCATCCTTTGAGGGGTCTGTTCGGGGTATCTTCACCTCGACCGGAACCACAATTAGTTACCCCTCAACCTACTGCACCTATTGAAAATATTGGTTATGAAATTCCTTCGGGTATGACAGAACAACTGCTAGCTAATCCTTATGCAGGAGATGGAACTGAACATCTTGATATGCACTTGATATATGTGGATGAAATTTGTGGATTATTTAAGCTTGCAGGATTATCCGGAGATGAAGCTAAGAAGAAGGTTTTCCCTTTATCTTTGAATGGAAAGGCATTGAAATGGTATAGGCTATGCAACGATATTGGATCTTGGAACTGGACTCGATTGAAATTGGAATTTCACCAAAAAAAAATATCCTATGCATCTAGTTCATCATGATCGGAATTATATATATAATTTTTGGCCTCGTGAAGGAGAAAGTATTGCTCTAGCGTGGAGGAGGCTGAAGCCAATGTTATATTCATGCCCCAACCATGATCTATCTAGAGAAATTATCATTCAGAATTTTTATGCTCGGCTTTCTCGTGATGACCAATCCATGCTCGATACTTCTTGTACTGGTTCTTTTATGAAGAGGACTATTGAATTCAGGTGGGATCTTTTAGAAAGAATTAAATGTAACTATGGAGATTGGGAACTCGATGAAGGTAAAGAGTCAGGTATTAAGCTTGAATTTGATTGTGTTAAATCTTTCATGAATACCGATGCTTTTCACAAGTTTAGCACTAAATATGGACTTGACTCTGAGATAGTAGCCTCTTTCTGTGAAGCATTTGCTACTCATGTTGATCTCCCTAAAGAGAAGTGGTTTAAATATCATCCCCCTATTAAAGAAGAAATTAAATAACCGGTCATAGTTAAAGATGAAACTATTATTTACAATGTTGACCCGGTTGTGCCTACTGCTTTTATTGAAAAACCACCTTTTCCTGTTAGGATAAAGGAACATGCTAAGGTTTCAACTGTGGTTCGCAAAAGTTATATTAGAGCACCTAAACCTACTGAACAAATTAAATTAGAACCTAATGTTGCTATGGTTAAAGATCTCTTGGTAGAAAATATTGACGGGCATGTTATTTACTTCTGTGATGAAGCTGCTAGAATTGCCAAACCCGATGAAAAAGATAAACATAGACCTGTTGTTGGCATGCCTGTTGTCTCAGTTAAAATAGGAGATCATTGTTATCATGGTTTATGTGACTTAGGTGCTAGCGTGAGTGCTATTCCTTTTACCTTATAGCAAGAAATTATGAATGACATAGCACCCGCTGAAATAGAAGACATAGATGTTACTATTAAACTTGCTAATAGAGACACCATCACACCACTTGGGATTGTTAGAGATGTTGAATTCTTGCGTGGGAAAATAAATACCCTACTGATTTTCTAGTTCTTGGTTCCCCAAAATATGACTTATGTCCCATTATCTTTGGTAGACCTTTCTTGAACACTGTCAATGCTACTATAGATTGTCATAAACAAACTATCAGTGTTAGCTTTGGTGATGAGCCTCATGAATTTAATTTTTCCAAGTTTAATAGACAACCTTATAAGACAGAATTACCTAGTAAGGATGAAATAATTGGTCTTGCTTCTATTGTCGTGCCTCCTACTGATCCACTAGAACAATACTTGCTAGACCATGAAAATGATATGCATATGCATGAAATAAATGAGATAGATAAAAATTTCTTTGAACAACAACCCCTGCTCAAACACAATTTGCCTATTGAAACTCTAGAAGGTCCTCCTCCACCTAAAGGTGATCCCGTGTTTGAATTAAAACAATTGTGTGACACTTTGTAATATGCTTATCTCGATGAGAAAAAGATATATCATGTTATTATTAGTGCTAACCTTTCAGAGCATGAAGAAGAAAGACTATTAAAAGTTCTAAAGAAGCATCATGCTGCTATTGGATATAATCTTGATGATCTTAAGGGCATTAGTCCCACTCTTTGTCAGCACAAGATTAATATGGAACCTGATGCTAAACCCGTTGTTGATCATCAATGACGTTTGAATCCTAAGATGAAAGAAGTGGTAAGAACTAAAATATTAAAGCTTCTGGAAGCAAGTATAATCTATCCCATAGCTGATAGTAGATGGGTAAGACCCGTTCATTGTGTCCCTAAGAAGGGAGGTATTACTATTGTTCCTAATGATAAAAATGAACTTATTCCACAAAGAATTGTTACTGGCTATAGAATGATAATTGATTTTAGAAAATTAAATAAAGCAACTAGAAAAGATCATTACCCTTTGCCTTTTATTGATCAAATGTTAGAGAGATTATCTAAGCACACACACTTTTGTTTTCTTGATGGATATTCTGGTTTTTCTCAAATACCTGTTTCACAACCCGATCAAGAGAAAACCACCTTTACTTGCCCATTTGGAACTTATGCTTATAGACGTATGCCTTTTGGTTTATGCAATGCACCTACTACTTTGCAAAGATGTATGACTGCTATATTCTTTGATTTTTGTGAAAAGATTGTTGAGGTTTTCATGGATGATTTTTCTGTTTATGGAACTTCTTTTGATGATTACTTAAGCAACCTTGATCGAGTTTAGCAGAGATGTGAGCAAACAAACCTTGTCTTGAATTGGGAGAAGTGCCACTTTATGGTCAATGAAGGTATTGTCTTGGGGCATAAAAATTTTGAACGAGGTATTGAGGTGGACCAAGCTAAAGTTGATGCAATTGAGAAAATGCCATGTCCTAAAGATATTAAAGGTATTCGTAGTTTCCTTGGTCATGCTGGTTTCTATAGGAGGTTTATTAAAGACTTCTCTAAAATTTCTAGGGCTCTTAATTTTTTTTTACAAAAGGATGTTCCATTTGTTATTGATGATGATTGTGTAGAAGCCTTTGAAACACTTAAGAAAGCCTTAACTTCTGCACCTATTGTTCAACCACCTGATTAGAAGTTGCCTTTTGAAATTATGTGTGATGCTAGTGATTATGCTGTTGGTGCTATTTTAGGACAAAGAGATGATAAGAAATTAAATGTTATTCATTATGCTAGCAAAACTCTAGACAGTGCCCAGAGCAATTATGCTACTACTAAAAAAGAATTTTTAGCAGTCGTCTTTGCTTGTGACAAATTCAGATCTTACATTGTTGATTCCAAAATAATTGTTCACACCGATCATGTTGCTATTAAATATCTTATGGAAAAGAAAGATGCTAAACCTAGACTCATTAGGTGGGTTCTCTTGCTACAAGAATTTGATTTACATATTACTGATAGAAGAGGAGCTGAGAACCCCGTAGCTGATAACTTATCTAGGTTAGAGAATATCCTTGATCCACTACCTATTGATGATAGTTTTCCTGATGAACAACTAGCTGCAATAAATGTTTCTCATAATACTCCTTGGTATGCTGACTATGCTAATTATATTGTTGCTAAATACATATCACCTAGTTTCACATATCAATAAAAGAAAAAATTCTTCTATGATTTAAGACATTACTTTTGGGATGACCCACATCTTTATAAAGAAGGAGTAGATGGTATTATTAGACATTGTGTACCTGAGCATGAATAGGGACAAATCTTACGGAAATGTCACTCCAAAGCTTATGGAGGGCATCATGCAGGAGATAGAACTGCTCATAAGGTATTGCAATCTGGTTTTTATTGGCCTACTGTCTTCAAGGATGCCCGTAAGTTTGTTTTATCTTGTGATGAATGTCAAAGAATTGGTAATATCGGTAAGCGTCAAGAAATGCCTATGAATTATTCACTTGCTGTTGAACCATTTGATGTTTGGGGTTTTGATTATATGAGACCTTTTCCTTCCTCTAATGGGTATACACATATTTTGGTTGCTATTGATTACGTTACTAAGTGGGTAGAAGCTATTCCAACTAGTAGTGCTGATCATAACACTTCCATTAAAATGCTTAAAGAAGTTATTTTCCCTAGGTTTGGAGTCCCTAGATATTTAATGACTAATGGTGGTTCACACTTTATTCATGGTGTTTTCCGTAAAATGCTTGCTAAATATGATGTGAACCATAGAATTGCATCACCCTATCATCCTCAATCTAGTGGACAAGTTAAACTTAGCAATAGAGAAATAAAACTAATATTACAAAAAACTATTAATAGGTCCCGAAAGAATTGGCCTAGAAATTGGATGATGCACTTTGGGCCTACAGAACAGCAAATAAAAATCCTATGGGTATGTCTCCCTATAAAATGGTTTATGGAAAAGCTTGTCATTTGCCTCTAGAGTTAGAACATAAAGCATATTGGGCAATTAAAGAACTCAACTATGATTTCAAACTTGCCAGTGAAAAGAGGTTATTTGATATTAGCTCATTAGATGAATGGAGAACACAAGCTTATGAAAATGCCAAATTATTTAAAGAAAAGTTAAAAGATGGCATGACAAAAGAATCCAAAAGCGGGAATTCAAAGTTGGAGAATATGTTCTTTTGTACAACTCTCGTTTTAGATTCTTTGCAGGAAAACTTCTCTCTAAATGGGAAGAACCATATATTATCAAGGAGGTCTATCGCTCTGGAGCCATCAAGATTAATAATGCCAAAGGTACTAACCGAAAGGTTGTCAATGGGCAAAGAATTAAACACTATATCTCTGGTACGCCTATTAATGTTGAAAGCAATATTATCCAAACTATGACATCGGAGGAACACATAAAAGAAACCTTCTGGAACACTCCAGAATCATGAATAAAAGGAGGTATGTGATACGGTAAGTGAACGGACACCGAAAAATCCACAAAAATATTTTTTGTCAGTTTTGGAATATTACAGAAAATAGGAAAATAAGAAACAACCAGGAAGGCAACTAAGGAGGGCATAAGACACCAGGGCGCGCCTGGGCCCCCTGGCGTGCCCACCTTGGGAACCTTCCCGACTCCGTTTTCCTCCCGTTTGCTTGTTTCCTAAGATAAAAAATCTTTATATACCCCCCGAACGTATTGACCACCGTATCGCGGAGAAATTTTCTGTTCTTCTTTCTTGCAGTTTTCTGACAGATCTAGATCACCATGGCCGCTTCGAGCTCCTTCAAGGACAAGTTCTTCGAGAACGTCATCAACCCGCATTTGCTGGAGGTGATGTAGCACCCTCAAGCCATTGAGATGCATGAGGGGGTGCTCCACATCCGGGATGTCCAGGGTCCCAAGGGGATGGGAACCGTGGATGCCAGGCTCGAAGCTATGGAGCAAGAGGTCTTCAAGTGCAAGGGGATGGTGGAATGTGGACTCAATGCCAATCACCTCATGATCGCGGATTACACCCGTGATCACAAGGTGGATGGCAAATCCATGAAGGACATTGTCGGGGTACACAAACAGGGGTGTATGTTTTCCCCTGACTTGTGCACGGACATCAAACACCGGTCCGGCAACCCTCGACATCCAAAACCAGACCGAGCAAGAGAAGATTAGCTCTTTGAGGAATCAAAGAGCAAATCGAGAAGGCCAAGTCAAGATAAAGAAGCAAGATACCACCAAGGAAAAACCTCCCTTGCCGGGCGGGCAAGCCTAGCAAGGTCAAGGTTACCCCGAAGACAAGCCTGAAGACCGTCCCAGCAGGCCTGTCGGGCACGACGAAGGCAAACTACCCCGCCAAGGCTCCACCGCTCCACCTCACAGCGATGCAAGTCATCAATCAGCGCGGTGTCAAGCCCCCAAGTGACTAAGTGGCTGTTATTTGGCACATGGCAGCCACTTCCTATGGAAATCACCTCCAAATGACACCTGTCCAGAGACATGTCATGCAGGCAGGTGAGAAGGTGGTCAAACGACCCGGTAAGGCTTGCCGGGCTGCGCCACGATGTGACACTAAGTGGCGCATTTAATGTGCTCTGTCCTGCCTGCAGAGTTAGGTATGATAGCACTGTTCGATATCTAATTAGTGCACAATGACTGATTTGCCACTGTGGTGACCCCTTGACCTATAAAAGGAGGGCCATGGCAACCATAGAAAGGATTCAGACCCCTGTACATTCATATGCGCGTAGCTTCTCTTGTCCCGAGGCATCCTTGCCGGGCAAGAGCGCTGCGTCTCCACCACAATCCACCATCAATCCACCAAAGCAGGAGTAGGGTTTTACGCCTCGCGGTGGCCCGAACCTGGGTAAAAACTACCCGTGTGATCTCTGCCATGCTGTGCTATGCCCTCCACTCTTTGTGCAATGTGTTCATCCCCCCTGCCGAACCACAAGGGGCTGATGGCCCCATAGGTGGTCGTGTTTTCCCACGACATCTTTGGCGGCTCACCCTGGGTCGACTCTCCTCCTCCTCCGGCCAAGGAGGTTGGGATCTCTCCTGCATCGCTCCCCATGGGAGGGGCCAATCCTGTACTTTCATGTTGGGGCTGAGTTGGGGGCTTGGTGTCGGGTCGTTCGTGCTGCTCCCCGCCAGGCCCGTGCCTTCCACAGTCTTCGGTGACTCCGCACGCCTGAGCCGTTTGGACTGGTGGATGAGAGTCTCTGTCTCCTCCTCCTCCTCCTCCCTGTCAATGATGGCAAAGCGAAATCAGTCAGCAAGAGCAAGCAAGCATACTGAAATTACTGCAAGGAAAGAGGAGTGATCTTCCTTACTCTTCGTCAATGACATTGGAGTTCAGCTCAAACTCCACGGGCGGCGAGGACGCCCTGCTTATTTTCTGGAGCGGAGGGACGGAGCTTTCCGGCAACTTTGAACCTTGCTGGGGCATGGAAGACTCCGACGAGGGCGAGATTTGCGAGGAGCTCGAGCCAGACTAGGAGCTGGAGTCAACTCCCATAGCTGCCGACTGCTTGGCGGGAGGGGTCCTGGCCTCAGAAAGGCGAGAAGACTGCCGGCGCACAGTATCCAGCTGGCCGCCCTTGGAAGTAGTTTTCTTTACCTTCTTGGCAGCAGGCGCCGGGTCAGGAACCACTGCCCCGCGACTAGCCGCTCGCCTGCGGGGGCGGTGGTCCAAGACTGGCTCGGGGGCTTGAGGGCCTTCTATGAGCCACTCCTCCTTAGGCTGCTCCGCATCACCCGCCCTTTCTTCCTCCTGGGCCTCTGCCGCCGCGGCATACAGAGCTTCAATCCTGGCAGGCTCATCCCTGGCAGGATCGTCCCCGGCAGCCTCCTCTACGGCTCGCGCTTCACCCCTACCGTGGGAAGAGCCTTCATCCTCAACCTTTTCCCTCTCCTCCGCTACCTTCCCGGCCTTCGCCCTTGCGGCAGCTCGAAAGGCCTTGTCCTCCTCGATCCGCCTCTTGATAAACGCTTCCTCCACCTTGGAGGTGCGCTTGTACATATTGGTCTCCACCCTGGTAGCTCTTTCCACCAGGCTGGAGGACCACGCGAGCTCTTCGTTGAGTGCAGGTAACTGCCAGTCACCTGAGACTCCATGAGCATTGCAATCTGGCATCCATTTCAGAATCTGGTCCCGGGCGGAGTCGATGTTCAGTGGGATGACGTTTGCCGGCAACTTGAACAACTCAAAGCTGCCGAACAACTGATCGCACAACCAGGCATGGCCATAAACTTACAGATTATTGGTCAGGCCAGGGTACAGCCTCATCCTATCTACAACATCTCCATATTGCCACGCAAATATGTCCCTCTTCTACAATGGCGCAATTCGACGGAGGAGGAAGTCGGCCCCTACATGCCCGATGGTCAGCCCGGCAGCCTTCAGACGGGTGATCCTGTTTATTGCCGGGCAGAGCCTGTCATCAGTAAGGTCGAATTCCCTCCATTCATTGCCGCGCACAATACACTCCGTCCGTGCCTGGCAGAAATCTAGGGCTTTCTCATCCTGGATCCAACACCAATCCGCCCTCCACTCTTCCCATCTGCCGCGCTGTTGGCCAGGGAGGTAGCCCCAATTCTCCCTTGCCACTTGAGGCATCCAGCTTATATTTCCGGAATGGTGGACCTTGCTCTCCACCCGCGGGACAAAATAGTGCCTGAACAAGTTGACATTTGGGGCAACCCCAACGAAGTTCTCGCACAAATGGGCGAAAATCACCATGCACGCCATTGCATTTGGCGTGAAGTCCAGAAGGTGGAATCCATAGATCACCATCATCGCCTCGAAGAAATTCAAAAAAGGGGGGCAAAGACCGCACATGAAGTAAGCACAAAAAAATCGATATGAGTCCAGCGGGTCCTTCTTCCCCTCCGCCAGAACTTTGGGTGCGCCATGCCCCTTCGGGACCTCCCTACCCCATAGATATCCGTACCTTGCTTTCAGCACGTCGCCATCCAGATTCGACAGAAAGAAGACCATGTCGGTCTTACTTCCACTTCTTGTCCAGCTCTGCCGCTCTCTTCTTGCTCCCCTCCACGGCCGCCTCCTTCGCGATGGTCGTCCGCTTCCCCTTTGGAGCGGCAGCTTTCTTCCCCATCTTCTCAGGCTACGGCGGGGATGGGGGGAAGGGAGCCGGACAGGGATCGAAAGCGAATGCGGGCAAGGAAGAAGGACAGTTGTTTGGCTTGCGGAAGAAGATGGTGGGGGAGCGGGGCAGGCGAGGAATGAGCAGTGCCCCTTCGCGATTTTTCCCTCTTAAGGAAAAAACGTGGGGGAGGGCGCGACTCCTCAGAAAGTTACCATTTTACATTAACTGTTGCAGTCCCACGACCCCACGACCACGGTAATTACGCGAAGTGAATGTTGGATTGACTGGTCATCAAGACGTACCGCTGCACGCGCAGCACTCTCTTGCCACGTGTCCGCGCACTGTTTGGGGCCTAACCCAACGTGCCCAGCGACACGTATGGCTCAAGCCCGGGGGCTTCTGTCGGGGTACACAAACAGGGGTGTATGTTTTCCCCTGACTTGTGCACGGATAGCAAACCGCCGGTCCGGCAACCCTCGACATCCAAAACCAGACCGAGCAAGAGAAGATCAGCTCTTTGAGGAATCAAAGAGCAAATCGAGAAGGCCAAGTCAAGATAAAGAAGCAAGATACCACCAAGGAAAAACCTCCCTTGCTGGGCAGGCAAGCTTGGCAAGGTCAAGGTTACCCCAAAGACAAGCTTCAAGTCCGTCCCAGCAGGCCTGCCGGGCATGACGAAGGCAAACTACCCTGCCAGGCTCCACCGCTCCACCTCACAGCGACGCAAGTCATCGATCGGTGCAGTGTCAAGCCCCCAAGTGACTAAGTGGCTGTTATTTGGCACGTGGCAGCCACTTCCTATGGAAATCACCTCCAAATGACACCCGTCCAGAGACGTGTCATGCAGGCAGGTGAGAAGGTGGCCAAACGACCGGGCAAGGCTTGCCAGGCTGCGCCACGATGTGACACTAAGCGGCGCATTTAATGCGCTCTGTCCTGCCTGCAGAGTTAGGTATGATAGCACTATTCTCTATCTAATCAATGCACAATGACTGATTTGCCACTGTGGTGACCCCTTGACCTATAAAAGGAGGGCCATGGCAACCATAGGAGGATTCGAACCCCTGTACATTCATACTCGCGTTGCTGCTCTCGTCCCGAGGCATCCTTGCCGGGCAAGAGCGTTGTGTCTCCACCACAATCCACCATCAATCCACCAAAGCAGGAGTAGGGTTTTATGCCTCGCGGCGGCCCGAACCTGGGTAAAAACTGCCCGTGTGATTTCTACCGTGCTGTGCTATGCCCTTCGCTCTTTGTGCAATGTGTTCATCCCCCCTGATGAACCACAAGGGGCTGATGGCCCCATAGGTGGCCGTGTTTTCCCATGACAGACATCGTCTTCACCTTCAACGAGCAAATCAATTTTCTGCAAAGCCAAATTTATGATCTCCAAAATCAAGTCTTTGAATATGAGGCGAGATTTAAAGGTATGAGTTTAGCTGCCAGTTGCAGGACTCATGAGACTCGCGCTTCTTCTTATGATGGTGAGCCACTGCCATGGAAGCCGGAGGATAAGCCCGCTACTACTTCACCACCACCTTCATCATCTTCTCCAACAAAAGAAACTTGAGTTCATGGTATGGGCACGCCCCTTGGCTTGTGCCAAGCTTGGGGGAGGTGCCCCGGTATTGTATCACCACCATTATCTTTGCTTTCATCTATTTTAGTTCGCTCTTTAGTTATCCTATGATTTAGTTGAATAAAAGTTTAGTTCGATCCTTTCTTTTTGAGTGCTTGCTTAGTGATCTATCTATGTAATCGTGTGCAAGATATATAATAAAGATTAGTCTGAGTCTTGTTTCTTTCTTTGTTTGTTCTAATAAAAATAAAGGAAAATAAATGAAAAATATCATATGCTAATCTTATGGTAAGTAATGACATCAAATAAGGAAAAGTATAAGTGGTAAAATTTATTGGAGATTGACAAACATAGCATTGGTCAATGATGCAATTCATGAAAGAATTAATAAGGGAAAAGAAGATTCACATGCAAATACACTATCTTGGACACCTTTTATGATTGTGAGCCCCCATTAAATATTTTGTGTCAAAATAGTTGACGTTGGACAAGGAAGACAACATAATGATTTATGTTTGTTCATATTCACATAGAAGTTATATTGTCATAGATCCTTCAACATGTGGTGCTTGCTCAATATCTTTTCTAGCCAAAAATTCCGCACTAAGTAGAGATACTACTTGTGCATCCAAAACCCCTTAACCCAAAATCTTATTTTGAGAATCCACCATACCTACCTATGGATTGAGTAAGATCCTTCAAGTAAGTTGTCATTGGTGCAATAAGGCAATAAAAATTGCTTCTGAATGTGTTGGATCTTTTAGTGTAAAAGAAAATTGAGCGTTGTACAAACTTATGATGGCAAAGTAATAAAAGCGACGGATTGCATAATAAAGGTTGCTATCATAAGGGGCAATATAACGTGACGTTCTTTTGCATTGAGGGATTTGGCATACAAACAAATAAGCGCTTGACAACCTCTGCTTCCCTCTGCGAAGGGCCTATCTTTTACTTTTATGCATTTACTTTTATGTAAGAGTCAAAGTATTCTCCCCTATTCCTTTTTATTTTCTCTTTTTGCAAGCATCATGTGGTGAGGAAAGATGTAGGCATATATATCCAGTTGGATACGAGTGGGCATGAGTTATTATTGTTGACATCCCACTTGAGGTGAATACGTTGGGAGGCGAAACTATAAGCCCCTATCTTTCTATGTGTCTGGTTGAAACTTTTTGTTCATGGGTACACTGTGAGTGTTAGCAATCATAGAAGGTTAAATGATGGTTGAGTATGTGTACTTGCCTAAAGGCTCCGATACGTGACCCTTCCTGAAAATATGATGAATTGTAGTTGCAAAGTTGACTGAGAACAAAGTTTGTTGGTTTCCAATAAGGTTTATGCTTTATATTTCAATGTTGTGATGAATTGTTACTTGTTCATGAGAAGTTATATGATAAGAGTTATTTGATAAAGTTTTATGTTAAAGTTCCTTGTTGTTATAATAATATACATGATGCTTCTATGTCCGTATTTTGTTTTTATCGACACCTCTCTCTCTCTCTAAGCACATGGGCATGTTTTTCGATTTCGGTTTTTCGCTTGAGGACAAGCGAGGTCTAAGCTTGGGGGAGTTGATACGTCCATTTTGCATCATGTCTTCCTACTGTTATTTATAATGTTTTTATGCATAATAATGCTTTTTGGAGTAATTCTAATGCCTTTTCTATCATAATATGCAAGGTTTACACAAAGAGGGAGAATACCGGCAGCCGGAATTCTGGACCTGAAAAAGCTACGTCCGAGTTACCTATTCTGCACATCTCCAAATGAGCTGAAAATTTACAGAGAATTATTTTGCAATATATAAAAAATACTGGAGCAAATAACTACCGAAGGAGGCCCACCAGGTGGGCACAACCCACCAGGGCGCGCCAGGCCCCCCAGGTGCGCCCTGGTGGGTTGTGCCCTCCTCGGCCCACCTTCGGTGCCAATCTTCTGGTATATAGGTCATTTTGACCTAGAAAAAATCAGGAGGGGACTTTCGGGATGAAGTGCCACCGTCTCGAGGCGGAACTTGGGCAGGAGCACTTTTGCCCTCCGGCGGAGCGATTCCGCCAGGGGAACTT
Source organism: Thinopyrum elongatum (assembly GCA_011799875.1). Lineage (NCBI taxonomy): Eukaryota > Viridiplantae > Streptophyta > Magnoliopsida > Poales > Poaceae > Thinopyrum > Thinopyrum elongatum. Next base: position 209,968,546 of record CM022299.1, read on the forward strand.
CCCTCCCGGAGGGGGAAATCATCGCCATCGTCATCACCAACAACTCTCCCATCTTTGGGAGGGCCATCTCCATCAACATCTTCAACAGCACCATCTCCTCTCAAACCCTAGTTCATCTCTTGTGTTCAATCTTTGTACCGGAACCTTAGATTGGTACTTGTGGGTGACTAGTAGTGTTGATTATATCTTGTAGTTGATTACTATATGGTTTATTTGGTGGAAGATTATATGTTCAGATCCATTATGCTATTTAATACCCCTCTGATCTTGAGCATGATTATCATTTTTGAGTAGTTACTTTTGTTCTTGAGGTCACGAGAGAAGTCATGTTGCAAGTAATTATGTGAACTTGATATGTGTTTGATATTTTGATGATATGTATGTTGTGATTCCCTTAGTGGTGTCATGTGAACGTCGACTACATGGCACTTCACCATATTTGGGCCTAAGGGAATGCATTGTGGAGTAGTTATTAGATGATGGGTTGCTAGAGTGACAGAAGCTTAAACCCTAGTTTGTGCGCTACTTCGTAAGGGGCCGATTTGGATCCAAAAGTTTAATGCTATGGTTAGATTTTATCTTAATACTTTTCTCGTAGTTGCGGATGCTTGCGACGGGGATAATCATTAGTAGGAGGTTTGTTCAAGTAAGAACAACACCTAAGCACCGGTCCACCCACATATCAAATTATCAAAGTAGCAAACACAAATCAAACCAACATGATAAAAGTGACATGATGAAATTCTCGTGTACCCTCAAGAACGCTTTGCTTATCATAAGAGACCGTTTTAGCCTGTCCTTTGTCACAACAGGATTGGGCTAGCTTGTTGCATATTATTTACCGTTACCATTACTTGCTCATTACAAATTATCTTGCTATCAAACTAATTGTTACTGACTATTTCAGTACTTGCAGAAAATACCTTGCTGAAAACCACTTGTCATTTCCTTCTGCTCCTTGTTGGGTTCGACACTCTTACTTATCGAAAGGACTACGATTGACCCCCTATACTTGTGGGTCATCAGGCAGCACAGAATGTTCTTCACTTGGAAATCAAACATCATGTCGTCGCGCGATCGACGGGTGGGGCGCGGGAGGATGGCAACTCGCGGCGCTGCAAGTTAGCTGTCGACGGCGGCGTCCCATGCCGCTGAGGGGGGCGCGTGCACGGGCGCAGCGGGTGCAGGCAAACGCACGCGGACCGGCGCCACGGTGGGTGCAGGGGCGCGCACGGGCACGAGCGCTGGCATGTACACGAGCTCATGCGGGTCCGCGGAGACCTCGCTAACGCCCGCGGCTTCCAGCTCTGCGATAGTGCTCGGCGACCAGCCCGTCAATGCTACAGGGATGGTCGCTGGCGCGGGCGCGGGGGTGAGAGGTGGGGCAGACGCGGGGGCAGCAACTGCCGCGGCCAGCTCGTTCAGGGCCATGTCCATGAGGCCCCATTCCTCTTTATTTTCTGTCGACTCCGGCTCGGAGTCGACTTCACCAAACTAGAAGACTAGTGGCAGTTGATCCTTCTGCACCATGGCATTGGTGGAGGTCTGTGGGAGGGGAATGGGAGGCGAACACTAAGGCCGCCCATATTAAACTACGTCTCGGGCTCCCTTAATTGAGAGGATGCGAGCAAGGCAGGAGGCCATGGAAGTCAAAGGGCTCGCTTCCCAGTGAGCCTGCGCGACATACAGCTCACACGCTTCTCGGTGAGCCTGCGCATTGGAGGACAACTTGCACATCTCTCGGTCAGCCTGCGCTCGCACGCCTCCCGTTCAGTCAAGCAGCTGTCCTTGCACATCCTAGCCATTAAAAGAGTGACGCGTGGCGTCACGTGAATGATTAACAGAACGCACATGATTTAAATTATACAAAACATTTGAGATGTTAAAGTGGTAGCTATTTGTTTCAAAATGCCTTTGTTGGATGTTATTCGAGTGCGCCTTCTCTCAAAATGGACACAAAAAGTACCACAGCATATCGGGTGCCATTCCATGATAGCATGCCAAGTTTCATGAATTTTAGACGAGTTTTTGGATTTACTAGAATTTAGAAACAAAGTATCTCAATGTTTTGCCGGCAATCAACAGTGCCCTGGTGTTTGAAATTCATTCCAATTTCTTGCATGGGACCTAAGCATGCACCCAAGGACACACATTTGATATGTCAGCCCAATTTTCTGCACTGGAGCATGTGCATGTAGTTCAAATTTGAATTATGGACATAAAATGCCTAGAAAGCTCAGTTAATGTATAAAAATGTGCAAACGAACCCCGAAATTGCAAATTTTAACACGACACTTCTGTTGCTCTATGTTGCCACTAAGAAAAAATTTGAAACCAGGAAGAGGCAACGAATATCGTTTCATCCACCAAGGAGGCACATTCCCTACCGGAACCATGAGGCTTGTTGTCAAAAGCTCTGGTATGTGAGAAGCTTATACCCAAACCTGCCCCAAATGGGACAAATTTTCTACCACAACATGTTGATGTCGTTCCATGATAGCATGCCAAGTTTCATGAATTTCAGACGAGTTTTGGATTTACTAGAATTTGAAAACCATGTCTCTCAATGTTTGCGGCCGAGCGACGGTGGCAAGGTGTTTGACATTCATTCTCATTTCTTGCATGGGACCTAAGCATGCAACCAAGGACACATATTTGATTTTTCAACCAATTTATATGCACTGGAGCATGTGCCTGTAGTTCTAATTTGAATTATGCACATAAATGCATAGAAAACTCAGTTAATGTATAAAAATGTCCAAACGAACCCCGAAAAATTCCAAAATTTAACACAACACTCCTATTGTTCTATGTTGACACTAGAAAAAAATTTGAAATCAAGAAGAGGCAATGGATATCGTTTCGTCCAGAAAGGTGAAACGTTCCCTACCATAACCACGAGGCTTGTTGTGAGAAGCTCTGGTTTGTGAGAAGCTTATACCCCAACCTGACCCAAATGGCACAATATTTTTACCACGGCATCTTGATGCCGTTCCATGATAGCATGTCAAGTTTCATAAATTTCAGACGCGTTTTCGATTTACTAGAATTTAAAAACCATGTATCTCAATATTAGCGGCCGAGCGACGGTGGCAAGGTGTTTGACATTCATTCCCATTTCTTGCATGGGACTTAAGCATGCAACCAAGGACACACATTTGAATTTTGAACCAATTTATATGCACTGGAGCATGTGCATATAGTTCAAATTTGAATTATGCACATAAATGCATAGACACTCAGTTAATGTATAAAAATGTCCAAGCGAACCCCAAAAAATCCCAAAAATTGACACAACGCTCCTGTTGTTCTATGTTGACACTAGAAAAAATTTGAAAGCAAGAAGAGGCAACGAATATCATTTCGTCCACAAAGGTGGCACGTTCCCTACTGAAACCATCAGGCTTGTTGTGAGAAGCTTTGGTTTGCGAGAAGCTTATACCCAAACCTGCCCCAAATGGGACAATATTTTTACCACGACATGTTGATGCCGTTCCATGATATCATGTCAAGTTTCATGAATTTCAGACGAGTTTTCGATTTACTAGAATTTTAAAACCATGTATCTCAATGTTAGCGGCCAAGCGACAGTGTCAAGGTGTTTGACATTCATTCTCATTTCTTGCATGTGACCTAAGCTTGCAACCAAGGACACACATTTGATTTTTCAACCCATTTTTATGCACTGGAGCATGTGCATGTAATTCAATTTTGAATTATGCACATAAATGCCTAGAAAACTCAGATAACGTATAAAAATGTCCAAATGAACCCCGAAAAATTCCAAAATTTAACGCGACACTCCTGTTGTTCTATGTTGACACCAGAAAAAAATTTGAAAGTAAGAAGAAGCGACGAATATCGTTTTGTCCACAAAGGTGACACGTTTCCCTATCAGAACCATGAGGCTTCTTGTGAGAAGCTCTGGTTTGTGAGAAGCTTATACCATAACCTTCCCCAAATGGGACAATATTTTTTACCCCAGCATGTTGATGCCATTCCATGATAGCATGCCAAGGTTCATTAATTTCAGACGAGTTTTGGATTTACTAGAATTTGAAAACCATGTATCTCAATGTTTGCGACCGAGCGACGGTGCCGTGGTGTTTGAAATTCATCCCCATTTCTTGCATGAGACATAAGCATCAACCCATGGACACATATATGATTTTACAACCCATTTTGGTGCACCGGAGCATGTGCATGTAGTTTAATTTTGAATTGTGCACCTGGAATGCCTAGAAAACCAAGTTAATGTATGAATATTAGTCAAGTCAAGAAACTCAGAAAGATTGTTAGGATAAATAAATTAGCGACAAAAAATAACAAGATCTTTGTCTGCACAATGAAGAAGACATCAGTTCACTACAGGATGGTACTAACTATTATACCTTGGCTTTTTTATTCCTTTGCCCCATTTCCAATCTAGAGAATATATTTATGCACATCCTTGTTTTTAGGCCTTTCCAAAGCAGTTCACTGATGATTACCTCTCAAACCACCTGTATGGTCAGGAGGCGAGGAAGGTATTCATACAACACCCACGGTCCAATATTGAAGTGTTCCTGAAGAGGACGGAGGATGGACGGTCAATCATCCACAGGCACTGGCCTAAAGTTGCAAAGACCTTCATCATCAATGAAGGCTCAATATTCGCCTTCCGCTTCAGCAGTTGCAAAGACCTTCATCATCAATGTACTATCTATGATGCTAATTTCGAAAGGTTATAGATGTTGCATGTGAAACTTGGTGCTGGTGCAGTTGTGTAATGGGGTAGTTGAGTGCCGAAGCTATATGATGTTGTACTCTGATGTATTTCAATTATGAAATCCTGCTTCCTTAATACGGAAATGAAATATATTTTGTGCTTAATATGAAATGTAAATTAGATTAATAAATGTATTATTAATAATAGGGCAATTAGCCTATGAATGGCCAATTAGCCCGCTAATTGGGTTTTTCTATTGCAAACGGTTATTGAGAAAACACCGTGGGCGATGACCTCAGGCAACGCACACAGTTTCTAGGAATAAACCGTGTTGGATCAATGAACAATCACACATGACATTCTCTTGAAAACTGTTTGCGTTAGGCCACCTTGCGCAAATGTTTACCACATAAAAAGTGTGTGTGATGGACAGCCTATGCCATATAGTTTCTTATACGCACCGTGTGTGATGCATTCAATAACGCAAACGATAAAATTGTTAATATCGTCTGCAATGGCAACACTATCACAAATGATTTAATGGAGAAAATTGTGTGTGATGTACCTACGAACGGAAATGTTTTCCTTGAGTGACTGTGTGGGATGTATATACGAATGGAAATGTACTTCTTGGATTAACTGTGTAGGATGTACATACTAACGGAAATGTATGCCTTGGATTGACTATGTGGAATGTACATACGAACGGAAACGTTTAGCCGGGACTGACTGTGTGGGATGTACTTACGACCAGAAATGATTTGGCATGTATAATTATATTTTTTTAGCATAACTGTATGTATAATCATATTTGATCGCTCGCCCGTCGCACACAACCTCATTTTGTCGAGCGTGTGTGCCAGGAGGGCCTATCCCCGACGGTTTCTGGGTCCTGTGGGAAGGACCCCCTATCGCACACACTCACTCGGCGATGGTTCAGAATGCCGTCGCGGAAAGGGGTTAAAACCATTTCTATAGCACCTCGTTGTACCAGTGACATTTTCAAAATATCAGTCAAACGCAAGCGCAAAAAGATAGGTCTAAGAATTTCAACAAAGCGCTCAAATTCGTCATCATCTTTATTCTTGGAGGCTTTAGGAGGAAAGGGCATGGGTTTCTGAAGCTGTGGCTCTCTTTCTTTACCATGTTTCCTAGCAATGAAGTTTCTCTTATCATAACTTTTATTCTTAGGTTGTGGGTTATCAAGATCAACAGTGGGTTCTATCTCCACATCATTATCATTACTAGGTTGAGCATCAACATGAACATCATCATTACCATTATTACTAGGTTCATGTTCATCACCAGATTGTGTTTCAGCATCAGAAATAGAAATGTCATTTGGATTCTCAGGTGTGTCTATAATAGGTTCACTAGAAGCATGCAAAGTCTTATCATCTTCCCTTTTATTATTAGATGGACTAGTTGCATCAGTATTATTTCTCTGAGAATCTTGGTCAATTCTCTTAGGATGGCCCTCAGGATACAAAGGTTCCTGAGTCATTTTACCACCTCTAGTCACAACTCTAATAGCATGATCATTCATCTTACTATTCATTTCATTAAGCAAATCATTTTGTGCCTTAAGAACTTGTTCTACTTGAGTTTTTACCATAGAAGCATGTTTACTAACAACCTTGAGATCATTAACAGTTCTAAACATATAGTCACCCAAGCGTTCAACCATATAAGCATTTCTTTGAAATTGTCTACTAACATATGCATTGAAGTTTTCTTGTTTAACAATAAAGTTATCAAATTCATCCAAGCATTGACTAGTAGATTTATTATGAGGAATATCACCTTCATCAAATTTATAGAGAGAATTTACCTCTACTACTGTGTCGGGTTATCAAGACCATGTATTTCTTCAATAGGTGGTAAATTCTTAACATCTCCAGCTTTGATACCTTTTTCTTTCATAGATTTCTTTGCCTCTTGCATATCTTCAAGACTGAGAAATAGAATACCCCTCTTCTTCGGAGTTGGTTTAGGTGATGGTTCAGGAAGACTCCAATCATTATCATTACTCGATATATTATTCAATAGTACTTCAGCTTGTTCAATAGTTCATTCCCTGAAAACACAACCAGCACAACTATCTAGGTGGTCCCTAGAAGCATCGGTTAGTCCATTATAAAAGATATCAAGTATTTCATTTTTCTTGAGAGGGTGATCAGGCAAAGCATTAAGTAGTTGGAGAAACCTCCCCCAATCTTGTGGGAGACTCTCTTCTTCAATTTGCACAAAGTTAAATATTTCCTGTAAAGCAGCTTGTTTCTTATGAGCAGGAAAATATTTTTCAGAGAAGTAATATATCATATCCTGGGGACTACGCACACAACTAGGAGCAAGAGAATTAAACCATATCTTATCATTACCATTTAATGAGAAAGGAAACAACTTAAGAATATAGTAATAGCAATTTTTTTCCTCATGAGCAAATAGGGTGGCTATGTCATTCAATTTAGTAAGATGTGCCACAACAGTTTCAGATTCATAACCAGGGAAAGGATCAGATTCAACCAAAGTAATTAACTCAGGATCGACAGAGAATTCATAATCCTTATCAGTAACAAAGATAGGTGAACTAGCAAACTTAGGATCATATTGCATTCTAGCATTCAAAGATTTTTCTTTCAACTTGACTAGTAATTTCTTAAGATCCTCTCTATCCTTACAAGCAAGAAAGTCCCTAGCTACCTCTCCATCCATAACATAACCTTCAGGTATAAAAGGCAATTCATATCTACGAGTGCTAGGTCAAATGGGTGATTCAAAGTTTTTAGTTTCAAAAATATCATCAGTTTCGCGTTCTCAATATATTTAGCTCTAGCAAGTTGTTCATCAAGAAATTCATCCAGTGGAACATTATTATCAAGCAAAGTAGTAGTATCATCATAAGCATCATGCATAGCAGAAGTAGCATCATCAATTACTTGTGACATATTAGAATTAATAGCAGGTGTAGGTGTCGTAAGCTTACTCAAAACAGAAGGTGAATCAAGTGCAGAGCTAGATAGCAGTTCCTTACCTTCCCTCGTAGTAGAGGGAAAAATCTTAGTTTTGGTATCTTTTAGATTCCTCATAGTGATCAACAAATATAAATCCCAAGTGACTCGGCAAATATAGCTATGCTCCCCGACAACGGCACCAGAAAAAGGTCTTGATAACCCACAAGTATAGGGGATCGCAACAGTTTTTTAGGGTAGAGTATTCAACCCAAATTTATTGATTTGACACAAGGGGAGCCAAAGAATATTCATGAGTATTAGCAGTTGAGTTGTCAATTCAACCACACCTGAAAGACTTAATATCTGCAGCAAACTATTTAGTAGCAAAGTAGTATGATAGTAACGGTAACGGTGGCAAAAGTAACAGTAGCAGTTTTATAGTGATTGTAAGAGCAGTAGCAACGAAAGTAATTTAGCAAAGATCAATATGTGAAAAGCTCGTAGGCATTGGATCGGCAATGATAATTGTGTTGGATAATATTCATCATGTACTAGTCATAACCTAGGGTGACACAGAACTAGCTCCAATTCATCAATATAATGTAGGCATGTATTCCATATATAGTCATACGTGCTAATGGAAAAGAACTTGCATGACATCTTTTGTCCTACCCTCCCGTGGCAGCGGGGTCCAAAAGGATACTAAGGGATATTAAGGCCTCCTTTTAATAGGGAACCGTACCAAAGCATAAGCACTTAGTGAATACATGAACTCCTCAAACTACGGTAATCACCGGAAAGAATCCCAATTATTGTCACCTTGGGGTATGCGGATCATAACACGTAATAGGTGTCTACAACTTGCAAGATAGGATCAAGAACTCACATATCTTCATGAAAACATAATAGGTTCAGATCTGAAATCATGGCACTCAGGCCCTAGTGACAAGCATTAAGCATAGCAAAGTCATAGCAACATCAATCTCAGAACATAGTGGATACTAGGGATCAAACCCTAACAAAACTAACTCGATTACATGATAAATCTCATCCAACCCATCACCGTCCAGCAAGCCTATGAAGGAATTACTCACTCCCGGCGGTGAGCATCATGAAATTGGCGATGGAGGAAGGTTGATGATGAAGATGGCGACGGATTCCACCCTCCGGAGCCCCGAACGGACTCCTGATCAGCCCTCTTGATGAAGAACAGGAGGAGGCGGCGGCTTCGTATTGTAAAACATGATGAATACTTCTCTCTAATTTTTTTCTCCGTGAATAGCTATATATAGCATTGGAATTAGGGTCGGAGATGGTCCAGGGCGGCCACAAGCCTGGGAGGCACGCCCTAGGGGGGTAGGCGCGCCCCTAGGGCTTGTGGCCTCTGGGTGGCCCCCCTCTGGTATCTTTCTACGCCAGTATTTTTTATATATTCCACAAAAATTCTTCGTAAATTTGCAGGTGAATCCAAGAACTTTGTTTTTTGCACAAAAATAACACCATGGCAATTCTACTAAAAACAGCGTCAGTCTGGGTTAGTTCCATTCAAATCATGCAAATTAGAGTCCAAAACAAGGGAAAAGAGTTTGGAAAAGTAGATACGATGAAGACGTATCACAGCGGTGGCGGCACAATCCCTAGCCTTAGCTAGAGCAGCTTGTGCAAGTTCATTAGCCCGAACAATAGAAAGCAGACGTAAGGGGGAGCCAGAGGAGGAACCAAGAAGTAAATCAGAATCGGAGGCAACCTCGCGGAAGTGAGCATCAGAGAAGTTAGCTAAAATAACGCGCTTAGGAGAGGAACGAGGGATACCTTTGAGAATCTGGTCCCGCTCCTCCGCCCGCCGCAAAGCTCGGTCCACCACGGATTCGCCCACATTCCGTACGCGCTTGCTCTTGTGGGCAGTGGAGATGGGAGTACGCGCAGGGACGGAACGGCCTGAAGACGGTGTGGCCACCGACACCGAGGGAGAGGCAGCCTTACCCAAATCGCCCTCAAGCTGACGGTAGAGCCCAGCAGCGGACACCTTGGAGGCCCCAGAGCCCCGACTACCAGCAGAGAACTTGCGGATAGCAGACTTGGAGCGTGGCACCGTGGTAGCAGGGGAAGGAACATCCATAGGCGGGATCATATCGTCATGAACTCCGGAGAGGGAGGGGGAAAGCAGCCTCGGGGGCAGGTTGGAGCACACGGCAGAGAAGGGACTGATTGGAACCTGAGCAGCCGGGGCAGATAGGGGGGCTCCACCGCAGGGACAGTAGCAGCCGGAGGACAGGACGAAGCGGCTTGGGCACCCCCACCGCCCTATGGTGCGCGCGCCTTGATACGTCTCCAACGTATCTATAATTTATGAAGTATTCATGCCATGTTTACAACAATTTTATATGGTTTTGGTATGATTTGATTAGAACTAACCCGGACTGACGCTGTTTTCAGCAGAACTATCGTGGTGTCGTTTTTTGTGCAGAAATAAAAGTTCTCGGAATGGGCTGAAAATTTACGGTGATTTTTTATGGACCAAAAGAGACCCCCGAAGCACCGGAGCTGGGCCAGAAAGTGACCGAGGAGGCCACAAGCCTAGGGGGCGCGCCCACCCCCCTAGGGCATGCCCCTGGCTTGTGGGCCCCTCGGGCACCCCCTTGACGTGAGACCGATGCCAAAAATTACTATAAATACCCAAAACCCCAGAAATAACCCTAGATCGGAAGTTTCACCGCCGAAAGACTCTGTAGCCATGAAAAACCAATCGGGACCCCGTTCCGGCACCCTGTCGGAGGGGGAAATCATCACCGGAGACCATCTTCATCACCCCGGCGGCCACCATGATGAGGAGGGAGTAGTTCACCCTCGGGGCTGACGGTATGTACCAGTAGCTATGTGTTTGATCTCTCTCTCTCTCTCTCTCTCGTGTTCTTGATTTGGCACGATCTTGATGTACTGCGAGCTTTGTTACTATAGTTAGATCATATGGTGTTTCTCCCTCTCTACTTCTTGTGATGAATTGAGTCTTGCTCTTTGAGGTTTCGTTATGTTGGACTGAGTATTGGATTTGAGAACACTTGATGTATGTCTTGCGATGGGATATCTGTGGTGAAAATTGGATGTTCTATTGATTCACTTGATGTATGTTTTGGCACTCAACTAGCGGATTCCCGAGGTGGGATAATCTATGCATAGGGGTTGATGCACGTTTTTGTCCTACGTTCTCCGATAGAAACTTTGGAGTGATTCTTTGTAGCACGTTGAGGGATCGCTATATGATTTAATTATGTTATCATTGTTAAGAGAATTTGCACTAGTGAAAGTATGAACCCTAGTCCTTGTTTTCAAGCATTGCAATACCGTTTTTGCTCACTTTTGTTACTAGTTACCTTGATGTTTTTATATTTTCAGATTACAAAAACCTATATCTACTATCCATATTACACTTGTATCACCATCTCTTCGCCGAACTAGTGCACCTATACAATTTACCATTGTATTGGGTGTGTTGGGGACACAAGAGACTCTTTGTTATTTGGTTGCAGGGTTGTTTGAGAGAGACCATGTTCATCCTACACCTCCCACAGATTGATAAACCTTAGGTCATCCACTTGAGGGAAAATTGCTACTGTCCTACAAAACTCTACGCTTGGAGGCCCAACACGAGTCTACAAGAAGAAGGTTGCGTAGTAGACATCAAGCTCTTTTCTGGCGCCGTTGCCGGGGAGGTGAGTGCTTGAAGGTATATCTTTAGATCTTGCAATTGAATCTTTTAATTTCTTATTTTATCACTAGCTTAGTCTATAAAATAAAACTACAAAAAAATGGAATTGAGGTTGCCTCATATGCTTCATCTTTTTAATGTCTTTCGTGAAAATGATGAAAAGGAAAATTGTGCTCAAGTGTTAGAAGAAGATGTCAATAAAATGTTTGGCACTAAATCTTTGAATGATGAGCATGATTGCAATGTTATTAGTATGCTTGCTATGAATATCCATGATGCTAATGATATACAAAGCCATAAGCTTGGGGATGCTATGTTTGGTGAAGATGATATTTTTAGTCCCCCAAGTTTTGATGAGAAAAATTATTATGATGATAGCATGCCTCCTATTTATGATGATTATGTTGATGAAAGTGGGTTTGGAAGAGTGTCAACTCTAGTTAATGATCCCACTATTTTGGAGGGTCTTGAATCTTTTCACAATATTGATAAAAGTGGATTTGGAGAGGTCGTGACTTTATTTAATGATGAATCCACTATTTTGGAAGATGTTTCAATTGATTATGATAACAAAGTTGCTATCTATGATGATTATTATGACAACATGTATGCTATAAAGAATAATGATAACCATGAAACTTGTCATCGTGATTTTAATGTTCAATTTGATTATGTCAATCAAGTATCTCATGATAGTTATTTTGTTGAATTTGCTCCTCCCACTACTATGAATGAGAAAGTTTTTGCTTATGTGAAGAGTAGTAAAATTTCTATGCTTGTGGATCATGAAAAGAATGCTTTATGTGATAGCTATATTGTTGAATTCATTCATGATGCTATTGGAAATTATTGTGAGAGGGGAACATATGCTTTTACATATTGCAATAATATCAATTTTCCTCTCTATGTGTTGAAAGTTTGAAGTATTGCTTGTTTTGCTTTCCTATGCTAGTTGATTCTTGCTCCCAAAAAATATTTGCTCACAAAATCCCTATGCATAGGAAGTGGGTTAGACTTAAATGTGCTAGTCATATTTTTCATGATGATCCCATTATGTTTCAATTCTTATCTTTTATGTGAGCATCATTGAAATCATCATGCCTAGCTAAAAAGACATTAAAGAAAAGCGCTTGTTGGGAGACAACTCAATATTTACCCCTACTGTTTTTGTGTGCTCACATGATTAACATACTGTAGTAATCATGTTTTATATCTTTTGTTTGAATAAAGTGCCAAGTAAAGCCTTTGGGATAGTGTGGTTGATTTGATTTTGTGCAAAAACAGAAAAAAATTCCGTCCAGTAACAGAATTGTTGAAATTCACTAGAACGTGGAAAAACTCTGAATTATTTTACAAAAGATTGATATACAAATTTTCTACGATTTCCTAATTTTTCACAATTTTTGGAGTAACAGAAGTATCAGCATAATTCAGATCTTTACAGACTGTTCTTTTTTGACAGATTCTGTTTTCGATGCATAGTTAGCTTGTTTTCTAGTTTCTATGGCTTATATTTCTTAATATAAATTGTGTAAATTATAGAGTACATAAGGTATTATGTGGAAACAATTATGAATCTTGTCTTTGATAGTACCCAAGTGAATGATTTGTTTTACTATACTAACCCATCTCACGAAATTCCGTTAAGTTTTGTGTGATTGAAGTTTTCAAGTTTTGGGTGAGATATCGATATGAGAAGAATGAAGAGTGGGAAGAACCTAATCTTGGGTATGCCCAAGGCACCCAAGGTAATATTGAAGGAAGACCCAAGCAACTAAGCTTGGGGATGCCCCGGAAGGCATCCCCTCTTTCGTCTCCAACATTATCGGTAACCTCACTTGGAGCTATATTTTTATTCGTCACATGATATGAGTTTTGCTTGGAGCGTTATTTTATTTTATTAGGATTTGCTTGCTGTTATTTAGAGTAATGTTTCTCATCTTTTATTTCAATAAAAGTGTCAAGTATAGCCTTTACCATGCTTATTTTGCAAGTCTATATGTTGTTGCTTGAAAACAGAAAGTTTGTTGTTATGTTTTGAATATTTGTGAATACTCAGAACATGATAAAATCTTGAAATTTTTACAAAATATGCTACAACAAATGTTATACTGTGTGGTAATTGTTTAGAATTTTTTAAGTTAGGGAAGTATGAGTATAATTGCACTCTTTACAGACTGTCCTGTTTAGACATATTGCTGTTATGTTTGCTTGTTTAATGATTCTATTTGAGGATAGGAGTATTAAATATGCAGAGGCATTTAGTATGCAATGTAAAATTATAATTTTAGTGATTTTCTATAGTAGAGAATGATAAAGTTTTGCATTTGATTTATACTAACTTATCTCACGAGTTCTTGTTGAGTTTTGTGTGGATGAAGTTTTTAAGAATTAGGAAAACCGTGATATGAGAGGAATTAAGGAGACACAAGAGCTCAAGCTTGGGGATGCCCAAGGAATCCCTAGTTAATATTTCAAGAAGTCTCAAGCATCTAAGCTTGGGGATGCCCCAGTTGGCATCCCACCTTTCTTCTTCAACAATGATCGGTCAGTTTTGGTTGAGCCTAAGTTTTTGCTTCTTCACATGATATGTGCTATCCTTGGAATGTCATTTTATTTTGTTTTGCTTGCTGTTTGAATAAAATACTTAAGATCTAAAATTTTATTTATGAGAGAGAGTCTTCACATAGCTATTTAATTATTTGACTACTCATTGATCTTCACTTATATCTTTTTGGAGTAGTTTGTCATTTACTCTCGTGCTTCACTTATATCCTATGAGTAAATGGTTGAATGAATTGAATATCATAAATCTGAAATTATATATGTTTCATATGCTTATCCCATGGGGAGTAATGACTTCACATATAAGAAGTATAGGTGGTAAAATTTATTGAAAGTTAGCAAACACAACATTGGTCACTTGAACAATTCATGAAAGAATATTGAAGGAAGAGAGATTTCACATATAAATATACTGTCTTGGACATCCTCTATGATTGTGAGCCCCATTAATTATTTTCAAACTTGAGCAAATTAGTTGAAGTTGGACAAGGAAGACAACGTAATGAGTTATGTTTGGGTATATTTGTATAGAAGTTATATTGTTATGGATCCCCCAACATGTGGTACTTGCTTAGGATCTTTTGCTAGCCTTCACCTGCACTAAGCAGGAATACTGCTTGTGCATCCACTTCCTTAAACCCAAAGTTAATCCATATGAGTACACCATACCTACCTATATGCGGTATTTACCTGCCGTTCCAAGTAAATTTGCATTTTCCAAATTCTAAATCTTCAAATAATAATCTGTTTTGTATGCCCAAATCGCTCATGAAGCAACAGGGGGTGGTTAGTATCTTCCATGCTAGGTGGGTTATTCTAATGATGAGTGTTTATTCGCTTGTCATTCACGAGAAAGTGGCTGGTAATTGGGATGCCCAGTCCTATGATCAAAATCAAAATCAAAAAATAATAATAAAACACAACTCCCCCAGATTGTTGTTGGTATGGAGGGCACCCGAGGATTCGGCTTGCCATGGCTTGTGTTTGTTGGTGGAGGGGGAGTAAAACTTTACCTTTCTGTTTGGGAACCGCCTATAATGTGTCTAGCATGGAAGATATTGGGAACTCTCGGTCGTTACGTTGACAATGAAAGCATACCTCTCAAAATTATATTCATCTCTATTTTAAAAGTTCGAGCTCTGGCACCTCTGCAAATCCCTGCTTCCCTCTGTGAAGGGCCTATCTTTTAATTTTATGCAAGAGTCAGTAGTATTCCTTCTCATTTCAACCTCAATTATTCTCTAGTTGGCAAGTATGATGTGGTGGGGAAAGATCCAAGCATATATGGCCATTCAAATATATTTGATCATGAATTATTATTGTGACAATTATTTATATGATAAATAAGTTGGGAGGCGAAACATTAAGCCCCTATCTTTCTCTGTGTTCGATGGATGCTATTTGCTCTAAAAATATGCTTTGAGTGTCAACAATCATGGAAGCCTATATGATAGTTGAGTATGTGGAATTTGCTAAATCAAAGCTCTTACATAGACCCTTCCTGAAAATAAGATGAATTGCATTTGTTTGATGACTGAGAACATAGTTTGTTAGTTTTCAAGAAAGTTTATGGTCTATACTTTAACATGTGAATAGCTTGTTACTTGATCATGAAAAGTTTTATGAGATGAGCTACTGTTTATGATATATAATGATGCTAGAAGAAGTAATTGAAATTATCATTGATCAAACTTGTGCACTTGCTAGCATTCACACTTCATAAATTATTTCTTTTATCATTTACCTACTCGAGGACGAGCATGAATTAAGCCTGGGGATGCTGATACGTCTCCAACGTATCTATAATTTATGAAGTATTCATGCCATGTTTACAACAATTTTATATGGTTTTGGTATGATTTTATTAGAACTAACCCAGACTGACATTATTTTCAGCAGAACTACTGTGGTGTCGTTTTTTGTGCAGAAATAAAAGTTCTCGGAATGGGCTGAAAATTTACAGTGATTTTTTATGGACCAAAAGAGACCCCCGAAGCACCGGAGATGGGCCAGGAAGTGACCGAGGAGGCCACCAGCCTAGGGGGCGCGTCCACCCCCCCTAGGGCGCGTCCCCCGGCTTGTGGGCCCCTTGGGCACCCCCTTGACGTAAGACCGACGCCAAAAATTCCTATAAATACCCAAAATCCCATAAAGAACCCTAGATCGGAAGTTTCGCCGCCGAAAGCCTCTATAGCCACGAAAAACCAATCGGGACCCCATTCCGGCACCCTGCCGGAGGGGGAAATCATCACCGAAGGCCATCTTCATCACCCCGGCGGCCACCATAATGAGGAGGGAGTAGTTCACCCTCGAGGCTGAGGGTATGTACCAGTAGCTATGTGTTTGATCTCTCTCTCTCTTGCGTTCTTGATTTGGCATGATCTTGATGTACCGCGAGCTTTGTTACTATAGTTGGATCATATGGTGTTTCTCCCTCTCTACTTCTTGTGATGAATTGAGTCTTGCTCTTTGAGGTTTCGTTGTGTTGGATTGAATATTGAATTTGAGAACACTTGATGTATATATGGCGATGGGATATCTGTGGTAACAATGGGATGTTCTATTGATTCACTTGATGTATGTTTTGGCACTCAACTCGCGGATTCCCGAGGTGACATTGGGGTAATCTATGCATAGAGGTTGATGCACGTTTTCATCCTACATTCTCCGATAGAAACTTTGGAGTGATTCTTTGTCGCACGTTAAGGGATTGCCATATGATTTAATTATGTTATCATTGTTGAGAGAATTTGCACTAGTGAAAGTATGAACCCTAGGCCTTGTTTTCAAGCATTGCAATACCGTTTTTGCTCACTTTTTTACTAGTTACCTTGCTGTTTTTATATTTTCAGATTACAAAAACCTATATCTACTATCCATATTACACTTGTATCGCCATCTCTTCACCAAACTAGTGCACCTATACACTTTACCATTGTATTGGGTGTGTTGGGGACACAAAAGACTCTTTGTTATTTGGTTGCAGGGTTGTTTGAGAGAACCATCTTCATCCTACGCCTCCCATGGATTGATAAATCTTAGGTCATCCAATTGAGGGGAAATTGCTACTATCCTACAAAACTCTGCGCTTGGAGGCCCAACACGAGTCTACAAGAAGAAAGTTGCGTAGTAGACATTACGCCTTGAAGACCTCCTGGAGACGGGGGTTGAGGGCATCCCATTCATGCTGCTGAAAAGGAGGGCGGGAGTCATTATAGCTGGGATCATCCTGGTTGCTATCATCAGAGGGAGCAGGGGGTGGGGGACGGGGCTGAGTCGGCCCCGAGGAGAACGGAGGGGAACCCTTAAGGCGGACGAAGATACGATAAGCAGACGGGCCAGGGAAGAAAATGTGATGCCTAGATAATTAAGCTATAGTAACTCCCTACTAATGATGCCACATCACCATGATTACTGTTGATAAACTCGCGTTGATTCAAACCCCCGTTCAAACTCAAATTTAAAATCAAGTCAAACTTTAACAGTTATCAATTGTCGAAACTAAAATGTTCATCATGTGGCAAATAACCCCTAACTAATTTTCGTGGAGGAACCAACCTTTTATAAAGTGTTTAAATGCCCTTAAATAATCAAAACAGTGGCTAAAACAAATATTTAAATGCTTTTAAAATAATAAACAAATGCAAACTACTTTATTTAATGTGCCAAATTATATGTGGCAGTAGCCTAAATTATAATAATATTTTAGGTGCAAGTCTTTTATTTTATAAAACTAGTTTTATTTTAAAAGGGAAAAAGAAAACAAAAAAAGAAAAGGAAAAGGCAAAAGAAAAAGAAAACCCCCTGACTCCCCCTGGGCCTTGGCCCACCCAGCCGGCCCAGCAGCCCACCTACCCCCTCGGTCGTCTTCTACTGCTGGATCGACCGAGCGACGCGGTCACCCCCGACCACCTCGCCGGCAACGCCGACGAGGGGATAAGGGAGCCAGCCCCGCGCCTCCTCGGGCACCTCTCCCACTCCCCTCGTCCACTTCCCCCTCCTAGTTGCTCTCTGCTCCATCTCCCACGCTCTCCCCTCGCCAGATCCCACCTCACTGAACGCCTCGTCGTCGGCCACCTCGGCCCGCCGTGACCACCGGCCTCCCCACGCCCTTCCGCCGCGCCCAGGAGGACCACTGGCGTCCCCTACTTCCTCTACGCCGACAAGCGAGAGCCGGGGTCCACTCCAATGCCGCCCCGACCCGTCTTCCTCCTCTACACCGCCGGTGGCCGTCATCATCTCCGGCCATCCCGAGCCCCCTCGAGCCCGCTGCCAGCCCCCTACGGCTCGCGGTGAGACCCTCCCTCTTCCCTCTCTCCCCTGGCCTCCTTTACGTACGGTAGCTCACTCCCCGCGCTCGCGCCCGCCGTGGCCGAAGCCCCGCTGCAGCCGCCCCGGGCTAGCCCCGTACGCGCTCGTCGCGCCGTGGTTGTGCTCCCCCTCCTTTGGTCGGCCCAGGGCACGCCCTCGTGCACGCGTGTCCGCTCGGGCCTCGCCCCTGCTCTGCTGCTGTCGTGCCCCGCGTGCCCGCAGCCGCGTCCGCCGCCACTGCCTCGCTTCGCCGCCGCGGTCCTTGTCCTCCGAGCTCACGCCCGAGCCTGGCGTCGTGCTCCTAGCACTGCCCGGAGGCCTCCCAGCCCGTCTGCTCCTCCTCCCATGATTCCCATCGCCGCCCCCGTTCTCTCCTGCTCTGACGTCCGCCGCAGTCGACGCTACCGTCGACACCGTCCGCCCCAGCCCCGGCGGAGACCATGGATGGGTGCGCCCGACCCCCTGCTGTCGAACGCCCCACTCCGCGCGCAAGACCGAGCCCCGTGCACGTTTTCCGGCGATAGCTGATCCCTCCGCCGCGCTGTTGGGTTCGCCGGAGCCCCTCTGCCGGCGCGCCACCGCCGTGCCGACGTGGCCGACCGGGCCCACCCCCTGGGTCACTGCCCAGTGGCACCAGGGGCCTGGCTGGTCCTGTTGACCTAGTCAATGGTTGACTGGGCAATGCCCAGTCATTGCCGATGGGTCCCGCGCAGGCCCTGTTGACTGGTCAGCTGGCCAGTTGACCGTTGATGCAGTGATGATGTCATGCTGACATCATTTCCCCTTTCGTAAATAAATAAAATAATTATAGAAAATCATTTAAACTTTGAAAATTAATAGAAAATAATCCGTAGCTCGGATGAAAATAATTTATATATGAAAATCGATCAGAAAAATGTGACGAATCCGAATATGCCCTCCGTTCGTCTGTCACTTTCCCCTAGCATAGAAAACATGGAACCGTCCCCCTCCATTTCATCTGTCCGAAAATGCAAACTCCGGGAAAACATTCTCGAATGTTTTCCCCCTTCACCGGTATCGTGTAGCACTGCGATAGGTCACCCCTAGCACTGCATGTTGACATGTCATGCATCTGTGTTGCATCTGTTTGCTTGTATTTACTGTTTCTTCCCCCCTCTTCTCGCCGGTAGACCCTGAGACCGCTGCTGATGCCACTGTGATCGACTACATCAACGATGACACTTCCTCCTTTTCAGCAAAGCTTCCAGGCAAGCAAACCCCCCTTGATCATTCCAATATCGCCCATTCCATTCTCTCTCATGCTTGTATTAGATTTTGCTATTGTTATTGATTGCTCCTATTCTGATGCATAGCCTGCTTTTGTAACCTGCTCATTGTACCTTACCTGCTTATCCTAAACTGCTTAGTATAGGTCGGTTTGTGATCCATCAGTGACCCCTCATCTTGTCCCAGTTGCCCCAGCTTGATGACCGATAACTCGATCAACGTGATCGACGTCCAGATCCCGACACATCACATCACATCCCCCCTTTGTTGTTTGACTCTGCAGAGCTACTATCGAGTGCCGAGGGTGATACCTCGTAACACACTCCTGATGATAACTCTGTAGTGTAGCTGTTTGGTCATGGTCATCGAGGGTGATTCCTCCTTCACCATTCCCGATACGACTCTGTCGTGCAACACCTCAAGTGTGAACCTCGAGGGTGATTCCTCCAAAGTTCAGCTTGATGATTACATCGAGTGGATTCCATCGAGGGTGATTCCTTGGGTTTCCGCCTTGATGTTATAGACACACAGTTACCTTTACCTATAGCCCCCGTGCCCTGTTACTACGGGACTGAAGTGATAGGCGGTACCATCCCGGTTGAGGTGGACCTGAGTTCCCGACAGTCTCTGGTTAGTCGGGTCGGCCCTGAGGGGTACCCGTGAGTTGATGTGAAAGTTGGGCGGGCCCGGAGAGCAACCGCGAGTTAATTACGAGGCACGGCCGGGCAGGTAGACCACTCTAGTGAGAGAGGGTTGGGCCTAGCCCTTGTCGTATTTCCTCGAGACGGGGTGACAGGGTCACATTATCGTGAGTCTCTGCTCGTCTCCACGAGCTCCTAATACACTATGGGTTTGGGTATTTGTTCTGAGTTGGCCACTGGCCTTTACGCAGTAACCACCACTAGTACAGCGAGGTGCTATGCAAACAGTTTTTAACCCCTTTCCGCGACGGCATTTTGAACCGTCGCCAAGTGAGTGACTGCGATAGGGGGGTCCTTCCCACACGACCCAGAAACCGTGTGGGATAGGGAGCCTTGATGCATACAGTTGTCCCTATAAAATTGTTTCTGATATCTCGAATATCCGAAACGCTTCATCCTTGCAAGTCGTTTGTGCTCGCATTACCATCGCAGTCGGTATTCTGTGGTGCTACGTTTATGATGCGTGACCCATCACAAATAGTTCATGATTATAGAAGCAGGCAATCACACACATTTACTTTTCCTTGACTGTATGCGATTTGATGTAAGAGCGCATACAGTTGTCCCTATAAAACTGTATGTGAAGCTTGAATACATCCCACATGATTCATCCGTCGTACCCGCATCGGATGAAGACCTATCACACGCGTTCTTCTATGACCAAACGTTTGCGGTGCGCACAACATCATAAACAGTCCATAATTGCGAAGCGTGTGTGATAAGGTGACTTTCGCAAACATTTAATAAGAAAGAACTGTGTGTGATGCTGTTGTTATTCGCACACTTTTTTCTTGGCTGATCATGTGTGCAGTAGAGATTGATCGCACACGTAATGGATCCGAGAAACGTGTCTGATCTCCACGTCTATCGCAGATGTTTCGCTTTCGCAAACCGTGTGTAGTGTAATCCCTAATTAATCCCTAATTTAATCCCAAATTTAAAAATCAGATGTTTTGAATTTGAAAGTAGGCAATCACTTATTTCATATCCAACCATGTTTATTACAAATATAGGTTCAACCACGAATGCATAATTTGATACACAGGTACATATACTGAAGAACTACAGAAGCGCCAAGTAAAGAATGATGAACCACAGTTGTACTAAAGACTGTAAAGAGAGAGGCGAAAGACATTCTGGTTGCTGGAGAAGGTGAAGCGGAATGCCCATATTGTGCCCTCCTCCATGCGTAATGCGCGCACGACTCTAGGCCAACCCCTTGTGATGGCTGCCCGTCCATCCTTCACTGTCTTCATTAGGACTTCTCGATGCTCATTGTAGTCTAGATGAAATACTTTAACCTTCATTGTGTGTCCACCAATCATGTACTTTGCGAGGTAATCTTGAGTGAACTGCTTCGGGAGCCACTGCGAACGAAAAATATTTAGACATTGTTGTCTAACAACTCATTATGGGTAGTAAAAAGAGAAGGCTGCAGAGTTTGTAGTGACCATCGTACAGCTCACTGTTGTGTTGGATAGAGCATAAACAAATAATTTGCTTGCCACTGTTCGTATCTTTTTGCTAATAATCCTTATCAGTTTCCTCACTTGATGCTTGTTCATGAATATCTCATTGCCCCATACGCAAAAAGGGTCAATGCGTGGATCCTTGCCAAGGGCATATGTACCTACAAGCAACAAGTCAATATTAGAAGCTAACAAGTGTCCAGGCCTGGATCTATATGCACTACATTATGGAATGACGGGGGGAGTACAAGCCGAGGGATGAAACAAACCTCGGCGGAAAATGGTGGCCACTCCCATTGTTGTCCTGCATAAGTAGTGGAAAGGCATGATAAGTACAGCAACCTTAACATCAAACAAATATAGCAAAGGTAAACAACATCATCTCCAAATGATAGCTTGAATGTGTTGGTTTCAGCATGCTGTTAAAGCAGATATAAAATGGAAGGCAATGTTACCTACAACAGGCTTAACAGCCATCAAATATTGCAATTCAAACTGGTATTGTTGAAAATGAATAGAACGTAGGTAATGCTTAAACATCACACTGGATAAATGTGTAAAACTAAAATAAAGGGCATGTGTTAACTACACCAGGCATAACTGGAACCAAATATAGCCGTTCAAACTGGTATTGATGCAATCGAGCGGCACAGTTCCGACTTGCACATAATGAACATCACATTGTGAATGACTGAAATAAACAAGGCATAAATGATCAGTATAACAACCAAATATAGCCATTGAAAACTGGACAGAGTCTCACTGCAACCAACCTAATAAGCAAATACAGATAAACATGGCATATGCTTGAAAACTGGACAAATGCTCAATGCAACCAACCTAACAAGCAAATACAGATAAACAAGGCATCTGTTTGAAAACTGGACAAATGCTCACTGCAACCAACCTAGCAGCCAAATACAGATAAACAAGGCATATGCTTGATAACTGGACAAATGCTCACTTCAACCAACCTAAGAACCAAATACAGATAAACAAGGCATCTACTCGATAACTAGAAAAATGCTCACTGCAATCAACCTAACAACCAAATGCAGATAAACAAGGCATCTACTCACTATAAACAACCAAATATAGCCATTCGTGAAACTGAAGTGGACAATTCATACTTAAACATCACATAGCCCTATTGAACAATACATTTTTGCATAACTGAAATAATTAAACACGGCACAGTTAAAACACCGCATGGAAAATGCTACTACAACAAAGGGTACGGGTTGGCAAGCTAGAAAAGGTAAGATTTGCTGATAGGATGTTGCCTCACATGTCATGGACGGGATCCTTCCAGTTGGAAGAGCACAGACCCATGGTGCGCTCTCTGATGTCACAGATGGGTTGTTTCACCTTGGAAGAACCTTTGTGGGTGCCCTCCTCGTGGTCGTGGTCAATGAAATCTGACTTGGCAATTGAGGATCCCAAGCCGCCGCCATAGAATGTGTCCTTCAAAAATGACAAAATGGGCTCGATGGCGTACAAGGATCGCAAATCCTTGACCGCGTGGCGGAGGAGATCAGCGGCAGGGCCATCGAAGAGATCGATGGTGGTTGAACCAGAGGGGTTGGGGATGGACCACTTAACCTGTGACATGGCCCGTGTGAAGCCGTCGCTGTCGACGGGCTTGATGTCGTAGCCAGCTTTCCCGAGATACAGTAATACGCTAGCCCGCTAACGTGAAGCCTTCGGCATGGCAACGTAGTCAACATCTTTGCCGGCTTCCATGGCGAGGTGTTGCTCCGGGATTGACAGGTCGGGGCGAACAGCGGCAACCTCGCCAACGTCTGCCGGAGAGGCCTTGATAAACCTCTTCTTGGCCGAACGCTCGTCGGGCTCCCCGGGATACATGGTCGAGCTTAGGCTGCGACATTCTGGAGCAGGGGATGTGGATCTGGCAGTGAGGGACACCGCAGGCCTCATCTAAAAACTTAGTGGAGTGGGGCGACGGTATGGAAATCGCTGGGTAACCTGAACTTTATTATCTAAGCTAGGAGGAACGGGCAGACCGGCAGGGGTTGGTGGCGGCGGCGCCGGCGGCAGCGAGCTAGGGTTCGAGGGGGGAGGGGGCCGGGTGTGGGGGACTGTGGAGGGGGGCGGGGTGGTGTTTGAGGATACGCCGCGGCTACCGAAAATTTTAGTAATGGTGGGTGGAGATGGTGGTGGACGAGGGAGGGCGACGGTTCAAATGCCTCGGCTACTGCAATTTCAGTATAAGGTCATTGCTGGAGGAGTGTGGGCGACGGTTGAAGTACGACGGCTACTAAAATTTGGATAAAGGAATTGATGCGGGGCGGGAGTACCCAAGATCGCGCACGGTCCAATAAGAATATGCGTGTATGATAATAAGGAAAAGCGGCGAAACCGCCAATTTTGCAATGCTCAAGGCAGGTAGTTTGTTTTTAGATTTCTAGCTAGCTGGTCTATCGCACATGGTTCGTCCTAATTTTCAGATGCAGACATGGAATTCAATCTAAATAAACTACCCGCCTTTAGCTTGCGCAGGTGGTGATTTTACAACACACTTGCATCGCACACGGTTAAGCCAATACCTCCACCTTTGCTCACGCTTACGCAGTCGTGGTGATTCACAGCGCACTTGCATTGCACACGGTTAATCCATTATACCCGTGTCCATTGAGCGTCATCAGAGTCTTTGCAGCAACAAAAACGTTAGAGAGGGTCAGAAGACAGCCACACCAGCATGTGGCCCAAATATATATGAGTGAAAAGGGTGGTCTGTGATGTTCAAAATTCCAATGCACAACTTTGATCGCGCGGGCCCATGATTGGGCGCGTTGTCAAAGATCGATGAGAGGGGCCAGAAGTCAAGAACCACCTGGAAGTGGCCAAATATATGTAGGAATATAGGGTGTGATGTTTAAAACTTTAAATACACAATGACATAACGTCGTAGCTAGCTAGGGTGGTTGACCCACCTCCCACTTCGTGTCAGCGGGGCGGATGCACGTAATGATACTTTGGTCATACATTCATGTCGCCATGACCTACCATAAGACGGACCAGTGAATCTATCGTTTGGTCAAATGACAACTGTTGTTGTCGATAAACCGCTTGGGCCAATAGATTGAACCATCATAAAAAATCGCATGAGAGGGACCACAAAACCAGCACCGCCTGCATGCGGCCCAAAATGATGTACGTTGGAAGGGGTGATGTGTGTTTTCAATATAGAATAATGTACAATTTAGATGTGGCGCCTGCCTCTCGATACAGACAACAACCATGAAAGCCAGGTAGTTAAGGACGAGATACGCAGGGTACGGTGTCGGTCGAACCCAGCAATCCGAGCATGTGGGAGGGAATCCTGACAACGCATGAGCTCGAGCTTTGGTTGAACGACATGTGACGGTGACCGGCCCTAACATGAACTAGGAGGAATCCATTCATGGCCAACACATACCCCTCGTTATCGGTCAAAGGGATGATATATATACACTCGGGGAGCCCACAGATATGCGTGTCATCACAAAAAACCACACAAGGGAGACGTGGTCAATCAGAAGACCCCGTATACAGTGCATGCAGCCCAAAAATATGTATGGGTACGGTGTTGTGTGATGTGTTTAAATCCCAAATGCACAACTTCAATGGGCCACCAACTACATTACAAACCAAACACCGTACCCGACCCCAAGCCAGGTTCAATACGTACGATGTTGGTTTCCCAACTTCGAGGCGGGGGGGTGTCGTTCAACGCATCTGCTCAAACTTTATTTGGTCTAACATGGCACACATAGCAATAGGAAACCATCATGGTCAAACCCTTCTCGTATGTTGCGTCAAAGGGATAGATTGTGTGGGCCCCCTCGTTATCGGTCAAGGATAATATATATACCCCGGGGAGCCCACAGATATGTGCGGCGTCTATAAACCGCACAAGGGAGACATGCTCGATCAGAACACCCGACCCCTATACCCTGCATGCGACCCAAAAAAAATGTATGGGTCTGGTGTGTGATTTGTTCAAATACCAAAAGCACAAGTTTGATGGGGCATCAACTACATCAGTAACATTAAAAACTGAACATCGTACCCCCGCGGCCAGGTTAAAGACGTATGATGTCAGGAATGCAACTTCGAGGCGGGTGGGGGGGTAGGGGCCAGGTGCCGTCCAACGCATGTGCTGAAACTTGATTTGCTCTAACATAGCAAAGAGCAAACCCTTCTCGTGCGTTGAGTCAAAGGGATAATTTGTGTGGGCCTACATATGTCGACCATTCTTTGACTTTTTAGAACAAAAAATAACCAAAAAAGAACATAGTCTACAAATTAGCAAAACAAGGATCCCAAGGTTTATATAATCGCCATGACAGGTCACTATAGAGTCGATCATTCTTTGATTTTTTAGAACAAAAAATAACCAATAAAAACATAGTCTACAAATTAGCATCCCAAGGATCCCAAGGTTTATATAATCGCCATGACAGGTCACTATAGAGTTGATCATTCTTTGATTTTTTAGAACAAAAAATAACCAATAAAAACATAGTCTACAAATTAGCAAAACAAGGATCCCAAGGTTTATATAATCGCCATGACAGGTCACTATAGAGACATTTATCTCTATAATGACTGTATCATAGCGTTTAAATGAAGCTTGAGATATGCAACTTCCCACCAGGTCACCCATCCTTAGACTACTCCAGCACGAGCACGCTTAACTTCTGCGTTCTATTCGACTAGGCTAGCGGATGGGAAGCCGCCCCTTGCTGGTAGGAATTGCCTCCTTGCCTTTAAGGCGTTTGACGCTGGTCACTCTATGGGACCTACTCCCTACTATCACACACATTTGTGCTTTTAGAAACTATGCGCGATATTTACATGGCCGGTGTGTCGCCGCCTAGCCTTCTATGAGCACTGACACTGGCAGCGGGAAAACGATGGGAGAAGAGGCGGGAAACCGATGGGAAGAGTGGCGGGAAATGATAGCGTGTTTGGATATATAACAACATTAATATAGAAAACTTAGTAGAAAAGGAAGCGTGAGCTAGCACGACGCATGCGCATAGTGCTTACCCATATAAATAAAATCACAACCGGAACTGCATGTGTTGTCGAAAGGGATGAGGATTGCCGTTCTATCTGGGAGCATCCAACGGTGCAGACGTACGATCCGTGGGGTTTGGGTTCTGGCCAATCAGAACGCACGACTCAGATCGCGCGCAGCAGGGGGGCATCGGCCATGGTTTGGTAGGCACACGACTTTCGTGAGTGAACCGTGTGCTATTTGAAAACATTTCGTGAGAATAATCTCGGTTTTTAAATCCCCGTAAATCCAAAACTCATCCGAAAATCATGAAACTTGGCATGGTGTCACGACATGGCACATATATGTCGAGGAATTTTTTTTATCCATTTTGGGGCAAGTTTTATTACAAGCCTCTTACAAACCGGAGCTTCTCTCAAGAAGCCTCCTGGTTCCGATAGGGAAACATGTCCCCCTTGTGGACGAAACGATAATCACTGCCTCTTTTCGCCTTGTATTTTCTTCTACAGGCAACATGGAACGACAGGATATCCGTGCTGAAATTTAAAATTATTCAGGGTTCGTTTGGCCTTTTTATACACTAATTGAGTTTCCTAGGCATTTAATGTCCATAATTCAAATCTGAACTACAAATACATGCTCCAGTTCACCAAAATGGCTAGAAAAACTATACATGTGTCCTTGGGTGCATGTTTAGGTCCCATCCAAGGAATGGGAATGAATTACAATCGTACCAGCGTCCTGGCTCGTCCTCAAACATTTGGAATCTCGGTTTTTAAATCCCCGTAAATCCAAAACTCACCAGAAAGTCATGAAAGTTGGCATGGTGTCACATCATGGCACATATATGTCGTGGTAAAAACATTGTCCAATTTGGGCCAAGCTTTATTACAAACCTCTTACAAACCGGAGCCTGTCGCAAGAACCCTTGTGGTTTTGATAGGGAAACGTGTCCCCTTGTGGGCAAAACGATAATTGCTCCCTCTTCTAGCCTTGTATTTTCTTCTACACGCAACATGGAACAACGGGAGATTCGCGCTGAACTTTGGAACTATTCAGGGTTTGTTTGACCTTTTTTATTCATTAATTGAGTTTTCTAGGCATTTAATGTCCATAATTCAAATCCGAACTACAAGTACATGCTCCAGTGCACCAAAATGGCTAGAAAAAATGTACATGTGTCCTTGGGGTGCATGTTTAGGTCCAATGGAAGGAATGGGAACAAATTCAACCGTCTCGGCAAACATTGCGAATCTCGGTTTTTAAATCTTCGTAAATCCAAAAATCACCAGAAAATCATGAAACTTGGCATGGTGTCACTACATGGCACATATATGTCGTGGTAAAATAATTGTCCAATTTGGGCCAAGCTATATTACAAGCCTCTTACAAACCAAAGCTTCTCGCAACCCTCGTGGTTCCGGTAGGGTAACATGCCCCTCTTATGGGTGAAATGATAATCGCTGCCTCTTCTCGCCTTGAACTTTGTTTTCTACAGGCAACATAGAATAACAGGAGTGTCGTGCTGAAATTTGAAACTGTTCAGGGTTTGTTTGGCCATTTTATATATTAATTGAGTTTTCTAGGAATTTAATGTAGTCCATAATTCAAATTTGAACTACAAGCACATGCTCCAGTGAAGCAAAATGGGTGGAAAATCGTACATGTGTCATTGGGTGCATGTTTAGGCCTCATTGAAGGAATGGGAATGAATTACAAACTTCTTGCCGTCCTGAAACATTGAGAATCTCAGTTTTTAAATCCCAGTAAATCCAAAACTCACCCAAAAAACATGAAACTTGGCATGGTTTCATGACATGGCACATATATGTCGTGGTAAAAAAATCGTCCAGTTTGAGACAAGGCGCACACATTAATAGCCAATGAAGTCCTTTTGAAACAAATAGCTAACACGTTAATATCGCAAACGGTTGTATTATATGAACCGTGTGTTCCCCTAACCATTTAAGTGCGGCCACGCGTCCCTCTTTTCTTATGGGATAGTACTACCTCTGTCCTTGTTCATTGGTCATCTTTGTATTTTGTGCCAAAATTTAACCATACTCGGTGGTGTGCGTGCAGCTGTTTGATTAGACAGCACGAGCGCGAGTAGTCCGTCGTGCAGGCTCGACGGGACGCGTGTGAGCAGTCCGCCGCGCAGGCTCGACGGGACACATGCATCCTGTCCACCTCGCAGGCTCGACGGGACATGTGCGAGCAGCAAGGCTGCCCATGCTCACCGGGAAGCGAGTTCTTTGACCTCCATCCACCAACCGCCCGCCTCACTCACAACTTCTCCATTAATGGTGGCCGAGCCACTGTTTAACACGCGGTTAATTAAAGCACCTGGACGGAGGGTGTTTGCTTGTGATCCCATGGCCCTGCTCAACGTTAGCATTCGCTTTGTTCGTGTTTTCAACTCGTATTCCGGCCTAATTTAAAATGCCACATAGGGCAAAGGATAATACGATGACAAATAAAATGGCAACGGATAATACGACGACAAATTTACAATGGTGCAGATAATAATTGTCTTACATATTCCGGATAATTTAAAATGCCACATGCGGCAAAACCCAGAAGACACGGGGGCAAGAGAAGAAGGAAATCGCAGACAACGATCTGGGTCACTACTGTCTCTACTCCTCGATGGATCGCCAGGCGACGACATCCTCCAGCTCCTTCTTCAATTCCTCATGACTTTGCTTGAAAGCAGCCACGGATTCCTCCACCTCCTGCTCGCGCTCGATTCAGAGCTTCCTCAAGTCACCCATCAGTTCCTCGACGACCGCTGTCAGCGTCATCCCCGAGGCACTGCTCTGCTCATGCAACATTTTCCAGCCGGCGGCCTCCTCCTCCTTCTCGGCGAGTGCCTTGAGGAGCTTCGCATTATCACTCATGAGTTGCTCGATGAGGCCGGTCGCCTTATCAACCAAGGTATCGCTAATCTCGAGCAGCTTCATCAAGCCATCGACCAGGTCCTGCTGCTTAATGAGGCCAGCGAGAATGTCGTCGTCGCCGGCCAAGGACTTCAGCAATGCAAGCTCGTCGTGATCGCCGACGCGGCGAGTGCACTTGTGAGAGCCCTCGCGTGCTGGTGAGAGCTCGTTCGAGGGCTCCACAGCGCGCCGGGACATCTCTGCTGCAGCTGTCGCGTGGCGGTTGGACCTCTCTAGTGCTTCCGCAACCTTGGTCTTTGCTTCCTGGTTATATGTCCACCCGAAACTCCTCCAACCGGTCATGGAGGAATGACTTGACAGGAAAGACAGTTTTGTGGGTGATGAGGAGAGGAACTGTGAAGTAATTTTTGAGTGGGTAGTTTTTATAGCCCGGTGCTAAGTGTGAACACATATTGGTTTGATCGGTGTGAACAGATTTGCAATTACTTATTGCGTTGTAATCTGCAATGTGACGAGAAACAAGGTTAAAATTTATTGATGGTTCTGGGCCTACAAAGCCCATTTCTGTTGTTCTGGCTCATCGCAAACAGTTCTTATGGATCAACCGTATGCCACGCATCGAAAGGCCGAAACGGTCCCCGGATGGCATATGTGGGCGCGCGTTCTCGGATGTACATGTACGTGTCTGCCCACTATCACACACGGTCAAGATATCACCGTCGTGTCTGATGGATGCGCCGTCGTGCCTCCCACGGGGTGCCAGAAGGTTGACCATGTGGTTGCTCGCCGTTGAGGCGGCCTTGGCGCGCTCTGCTCTCATCCGTCCGTCCGTTTTGCTCGCCATTGAGGCGGCCGCGGTGTGCTCCACTCTGGCGGCCCTGCACGCGCTCTACTCGCCGTTGAGGCAAATTTACAATGGCAACAGTTAATAATTGTCTTACATATTCGGGATAATTTAAAATGCCACATGCGGCAATGCCCAAAACACTCACGACCTACATATGCATACAATTATAATAAAATATAGGCTAAAAGGCTGAGCTGGCGGCCTTCCGACGACGGTCTTCTCGGACTCCATGATCAGCATAGCACCCTTGCGGCCGTTCATTCCAAGTGTCCCGACCCGCCTTCGCCTACGGAGCTGCTGGTGCTGGGCCTCTTCCAGAAGAGCTTGACAGCGTGCAATCGCGTGCATGATATGTCCGTGGAACCGCTCCATTTCCATGTCTCTGGCCTGGTAGCAAATTCCGTCCATCACCTGCATCCTCAAGATACCACGTTGGCGATGTTCTACTTCGTCGGGGACGTCAACTCCGCCAAGGATGCGCTCGAGCCTGGCCACCACATTGTCGGGATCGAGGTTGACACGGCCGCCGCCGGCAATGATGAAGCCATAGGCTGGCTGTGTCTTGACTGAATCGCAGAGGTCCTCTGCCCATTCCTTGCGGGGCATCAGGCTCTCGATGAGCACTGGTGACGGCGGCTCTTTGGGTGGGTCGTTGATCATGCCGCCGAGCAGCTCTGGATCTTTTGCACGGTGGATGGCAAACTGCTCATCACACTTCCTCTGCAATATGTCGATTGTGCGCCGAAGGACTATCACGCTGATATCGCTGCCGATGGGCCATGGTGCCTACACCGGCCGATGAAGCTCTTGCTCCCCGACTTGATCCGGCTCATTCTCCTCACCGAAGATGTAACGCAGGTAGGGGTCGACGTCGAAGCTTTGGTCGTTGCCTGGCATGCTTGGAATAACTAATGGTAGATGAGTGAGGACTAGATCTGCGCAGAGTGTCGCGATGGTGCATTGCCGCCTGGGATATATGCAGCAACCATTAGCTGGTGGCAGGAAACCGATGAGGGAAGAGGCGTGGATTTTACAATTCGCCCATGTGGAGCGCAGGAAGCATTCGCTGGAGCGCGGGAAGACTAAGTGGAACACACACACAACCCGAACACCGTATGCAGTGCCACGTGTTATTTATCACACTTTTGTTAACATAAGGAAACCTATGTGTAACTTACTAATCATCGCACACGAGTACTCGCAGACGCATCGTGTGCGATACTCCTAGCCACCGCAAGCAACTAGTTTGCATTTTTCAAAAAAATTTGTACAAACAGAATCGCACACGAACTAACTGTAGTAACCGTCTGTGTTATAATTTCTCATTGCAAACAGTTCATCCAAGTGGGTTGTTTGCTGCGTATCACACACATCTTGTTTACACAAATTGTTTGTGTTCTTTTGGCTCATCGCAAACAGTTCATCTATGTGAATTGTATGCCGAATATCACACACATCTTGTTAAGTTGAACCATTTCTGTTCTATTCCCTAATCGAAAACAATTCGTCCGACTGAACCATATGCCATATATCACACACACCTTGATCTGGCTGACCGTTTATGTTGCATTCCCTAATAGCAAACAGTTCATCGGAGCAAATTGTATGTCGTATGCCCCGCATCGCACACGTAACTAAAATCTGAATCGTGTTTGATGTCTCCGCCATCGCAAACATTTTGTATCTTTTTTGAAGGGTTTTTTACATCCCCGTTTGCGATTAATGCATCGCACACAGTTTCATCAAAGGGTCTCTGATCGTAGTGTCGCGTTAGCAGCATCCTAGAGTAGTGCACCATGCGGGGACAGATATGGGCACTCGGCACCATAGTATCAGCTGAAGCTTTGTCAGACGTCCAGTTCAGCATTGCGGCACGGCTGGGCCGGCGCCATCTAGGCAAAGTTGGTGCCTGGACCCGCCCTGCGTGCAACGACTTGGAGTGCAATGGGCGATGGGCCCAAGACCCTGGAGTGCTTGGCATGAAGACCGGTGGGGACCTCTCTGCTGAGCCAAGGTAGGGCTACGACGTGTTGATCTTCCGAGGCCGGGCATGGACCCAAGAAAGTGTGTCCAACCAGAGTAATCAAGCGTGTTGGGTAATGTGGTGCACCCCTGCAGGGAAGTTATCTATTCGAATAACTGTGTCCACGGTAATGGACGCTCGAAATGGTATCCTGATCTATTACAACTAGAAATGGATACTTGAGATATGTGATGGATATGTTGGCCCCGGGATTGCTTTCTCGCAGGCAGTCGAGGAAGGATATCTGGGCATTAATGCTACAACATGCTTGTTATTTATAAACTGCTATTCTATACTCTTCTAAATGATGCAAGATGCTTGGAGCTGCCTGAAGATGCTAGTCTTCGATAGGCTAGGCCTTCCCTCTATTCTGGCATTCTGTAGTTCAGTCCACAGATACAACCCTTCCATTTGATACTGATGCATACTTAGTATAGATCTGATGCTTACGAGTACTTTGGATGAGTACTCACGGTTGCTTTGCTACCCCTTTTTCCCCCTTCTTTCTTCTTTCCGGTTGTCGCAACCAAATGGTGGATCCCAGGAGCCAGATGCCACCCCCGTCGACTACTACTACTACCCCCGAGGGTGCCTACTTCTACGTGGAGACCGCTGACAACCAGGAGTAGTTAGGAGGTCCCATGCAGGAGGCCTTGCCTCTTCGATCATGTTGCTTTTGTGCTAGCCTTCTTAAGGCATCCTTGTTTAACTTATGTCTCTACTCAGATATTGTTACTTCCGTTGATGCTTGTGTCTCGAGCTTTTGTATTCAATCCCTCGAGGCCCCTGGCTTGTAATATGAAGCTTGTTTTATCTCAATTTGTGTCTAGAGTTGTGTTGTGATATCTTCCTGTGAGTCCCTGATCTTGATCATACACATTTGCATGTATGATTAGTGTACGATTGAATCGGGGGCGTCACAAATTGGTATCAGAGCCGACTGCCTGTAGGAACCCCCCTTTCCAACTCCTTGGCCGAAATTGAGTCTAGTCACTAAAAAAACTTTTACTAACAAGGTTGTGTGGCTTACGGGCCCGCGTCGCCAATGGGTGGTATTAGGATCTTTATTCCTCGCCAATACTCTGGGAATCTGATCTCTCTTCTGTTCGGGTTAAATGATATTGCTAACTCTACCTCTAGGTTCTCGTAAATATTTTCTCCCGGAGAGCCCCTCACTCTAGATGATTGTTTGGTGCACCAGAAGATTCTGAAGATACTCTCTGATGTTTTCCCGAGACCCTTGTGCCCTTCGCTTTTGCAATTCTCTACCACCGATAAGTCCCTATGGATAACTACATACACTTTCCATTCATACAATCATTTCCCGTTGATCTTGTTATTACAAGATACCTTGAAATTCTCCTTATTATTTCGAGAATACCTTGTGCCTACTGCCTTCCAGTTCTTTGCCACATGAATACCCCTATGGATAATTACTCGCTCTTATCAAGTATCCGTTCATCCCCAGTTATCCTATGTTTCTTAAGATACTTTGTAATACAATCCGAGCTTCCGAGAACCTCCAAGGAAACCTTGATTGATTGTCGATCTATGTCTATTCAACTTACTTGTCTTTGATCACACTACTAGGGAAAAGCCTAGTAGTAGCGCGGGTCTAAGGGCTATCAGTAGCGCGGGACCCGCGCTACTGATACGGCGCTACAGCTAACGTTTAGCAGTAGCGCGTTTTGACCAGCGCTACTGCTATACCTACTTAGCAGTAGTGTTGTCCATACCAGCGCTGCTGCTAAGTGGCTTAGCAGTAGCGTTTTCCTGTCCAGCGCTACTACTATATTTTTCACATATGTTTTTTTTGCTACGTATTTGCGATGCTTTTGTAAAGGTTTTATACAGTATTCTAATCATATCATAAACATGCAATATGCTCATCATATCATACACATAATAGTGTCATCGTATCATCCAACACAAATCATGTCGTCACATCATAATCACGATATAGCGATACAAGTTAACTGACATGTCTCATCATACATAATGTAGTACTTCTTGAGGCGCCGGTTCGGATCCGTCTCTCGCACTAGCGTGAACCTGAACTAACTATTTTTCGCTTCGGCTCTGCTATCGAACCCTCTCTGGTTGTTGCTCGGAAACTAGTACACCTGGGCCTGACACTCAGGCCACTCGTCGTATACTCCTGGCGTAGCACTTCTTCGCCATCGATGATCTATGTACCTGCATCGTCACATGAGTCTGTAATATGCAACATATATAGTTGAACAACAGAAAGAGGCAGAGTTGGCAAAAATAGAAGCAACATATCATAAGCATAAATAACAAAGTTCATCGTACCCAAAATGCCCTAACTAGAGTGATCTTCGCTAGTTGAGGAGGACGGTTTAATTACATCACAAAGTTTCATCGTGCATAACTCAAAGTTTCATCATAGAGAAAGTATGGACTAAACGGACACATTGTCATATATCGTCAATCACTCCAACATGTCATGCCATCCATCCAAATCAGGGAGATAGTCCCCGAGTGAAATGAAAGGCTTCAGGTCGAGACACTGAGCGGCTACGCGTGTTCGGACGTCTTCCCGCAACATTTTCCCTTCTTCGTAGAACAGCCCTGTTTTTTTGAGGACCTCCTTCATGATGATTTGGGCAAGTTCATGCTGGATGTGATAGAACTCAGCTCGGAGTCGATGATCTGGGACATCTCCTAGTTTCTTTGCCCATTGCAGAATATTGGCATCGCCGGATCTAGGTGACATGCCAAGGTTCTGGTGATCCCGTCTGTACTCCAGCATGTGGTGGAGGACATAGAATCCATCACTTAGAGTACCACTCAATTGCTGATGCAGCAGAAGTCGGTCTTATGGCCGAAGGCGGGCGCGCAATTCCTTGTCTTCTTGAGCGTGATCTCTCCACCCCGTAGGCCGTAGCTTAAGATAGCACTGTCAAGAACAGACTTGATGTGGGTGTAATCCTTTTTCTTCATGTTCTTCGACGAGTCCAAGTAAAGAGCGTGGGAGAATCGGGGGTAAAGGATGATGAGGACGGCGCCCGTCGCTGCGCAAAATAAGTACACCTCAAATTAGCCTCCATGCGTGCAAATGAATGATTGAAATTGAAGGAAGGATATCCATGGATGACTTACATGGGATGATAAGGCACGAGAATCGTCTCCTTGTCCTTATTGCCGACTATGAAATCGGCGATGTAGTTACTCGCATATTCATGGTGCTTTGGGCAGACTGCCAAGAAGCCCTCGTGCATGAAGTACGGGTCAGCGACACAGATATAAGGTATTTGCTCAATCCTGATGATGTAGTTCATGTACAAGGAAAAAAGGCGGACAAATGTAAAATCCAGCTTTTTCAAGTGAAACATGTCGAAGATGTAATCGAATCGAAGGAAGAACTTTTCCGCGGGGAATGTGTCGACGTACAACCTTTGTTGCGGCACGTTAACCACGTAGAGCGGGTATCCTGGATTTGTCGAGGTGATCAGGCTTTTCTCTCTCCACAACACATCGTCATGAAGTCTCCTTAGATCGCCGTCTATGACCTCTACCGCTGCCTTAGGTAGGATCGGATCACCGGGGATATTGTGACGCCCCTGACTCAATCTTGCACTAATCATACACGCAAACATGCATGATCAAGCACAGGGACTCATGGGAAGATATCACAACTCAACTCTAACACAAATAAACGGAGATCCACAATATTATAGACCAGGGATCCGAAGATCCGAATACATAAGTCAGTCATACAAATATTATCTGAGTACAGACATAGTTAGACAAGTTTTGCCTTAAGAAGGCTAGTACAAACAACTACTCTAGATCGAAAGGCGTTGGCCTCCTGCCTGGGAGCCTCCTATCCTACTCCTGGTCGGCTGGCTCGATCCAGTAGTACGTGCCGTCTGGACCCTCCTGGTAGTAAGCTCATGTGGTGGCATCTGGCTCCGGGGCTCCATCGTCTGATATATCATCAAGTAGGGGAATATGGGGAAAAAGAAGTAACAAAGCAACCGTGAGTACTCATCCGAAGTACTCAGCAAGCAAGGATCTACACTACATATGCAACATTATCAAAGGAGAAGGCTGTATATGTGGACTGGGCTGCAGAAACGCCAGAATAGAGAGAAGGCCTAGTCCTATCGAAGACTAGCATCTTCACGAAGCCATCATCTTGCAGCAATAGAAGAGAGTAGAATAGCAATTTATTAAGCAAACATGTTGAAGCAAGCCTAGAGATCCTTCCTCGACTCCCTGCGAGAAAGTGATCCCGAAGCTTCAGTTAAGTAACAAGTATCCAGTTCAAGTAGTAGATCGGGATACACAAACTGAGCGTCCTTTACCATAGGACCGGCTATCGATAGATCATTCTTCCCTGCAGGGGTGCACTACTATTACCCAACACGCTCGATCAACTCTGGCCGGACACACTTGCTGGGTAATGCCCGGCCTCGGGAGATCAACACGAAGCAGCGCCCTACCTAGGCTCAGCAGAGAGGTCAGCACCCCGGACTAACCTATGCACCCAGAGGTCTTGGGCCATCGCCCTGGGCACCCTGCATGTTGCGTGGCTGGCCAGGGTGCAGGCGCGACACTGAACTCGTCAGTGAAGTATCCAGCCCAATCCCGACGATCAGCCCGCACGGTGAATCGTGATGTCTGATGAGCTTTCGGGAGAAACATACATCGCAGAGGGCCCCATAACCATTATCCCGCGTGGTGGTAGTGCGTATAGGGCACGTCGACCCACTCAGATCACAAACCCAAATTCAATATGCTCATTTAGTATCACGCGGAGGCAATCCAAGTCTCTGATGCTCCGCCACCATATCACACTCGAGTGCCCTTCCGGCACACCCGACATCATAGATCCCTAGCGGGTACCCACCAGGGTCGACTCGCCTGTAACAAAGGTCAAAGTAACCGTGTGGTCATAACATCAAGGGGCAAACCTGAGGAATCACTCTCGGAGGATTCCACTCGACGAAATCATCAGGGTGAACATAGGAGGCATCACCCTTGAGGTTCACACTGAGGGGTTGCACGACAGAGTCATATCGGAAGTGGAGATGGAGGAATCACCCTCGATGACCATGACCGAACAGCTACACTGCAGAGTATTCATCAGGAGTGCGTTACGAGGTATGACCATCGGCACTCGATAGTAACTATGCAGAGTCGTACAACTAAGGGGGTGAAGTGATGTGTCGGTCTCTGGTCGACGATCACATTGATCGAGTCATCGACGATCAAGCAGGGGCAACAAGGGAAAGGTGGTGGGGGTCACTGATGGTTCACTACCAACCTATACTAGGCAGTTTAACATAGGCAGGTAAGGTAACAGTAAACAGGTTACAAAAGAAGGCTATGCATCAGAATAGGAACAAACATTAATAGTAGCAAAATCTAATGCAAGCAGGAGAAATGGAATGGGCGATATCTGGATGCTCAAGGGGGGGGGCTTGCCTGGTTGCTCTGGCAAGAGAGAGGGATCATCAATGGGCTGCTCGTCTGGAGCGTAGTCGTACCCGACGGCAACATCGTCGGTCTCGGCGTCTATCGAGAGAGAAGGAGGGGGAGAGAAACAATAAATTCACGGCAATAATGCAAACAATATGTATGACATGCCTAAATGGTATGCAGGGGTGTTCTACTACCTAACTAAATGATTTAGTTAATTTAGGAATTAATTCGGATTTGTTCAATTAAAGTTGGGCACTATTCATTTATCGAAGTTGGTCTAAAAGTTCCATGCTCATATAGCTACGGGCATCTGACAGGAATACGGAGGGCGTATTCAGATTCGTATCAAAATTCTAAGCAACTTTCATATATAAATTATTTTCATCGGAGCTACGGATTATTTTATATGATTTTCTAAAGTTTTATTCATTTTCTGAATTTAATTATTTATTTAAATTCGAATTATCCAGAATAGTGAATGATGACGTCAGCATGACATCAATATGACATCAGCAGGTCAACTCTGGCTGACCAGAGTCAAACCTGACAGGTGGGTCCAGTGGGACCCACATGTCAGTGACCCAGCTAATTAACCAGGGATTAATTTAATTTAACTTAACTAATTAGAAGGTGGGGCCCAGTAGTCAGTGTCTGTTTAGGATTTTAATTAACTAATTAGCTAATTAACTAATTATCTATTCATTTAAATTCGTTTAAATGGCTGGGCCCCACTTGTCATAGACACGGGCGGCCATGTCAGCAGTTGACCTGGTCAACAGGTCAACTGGGGCACAGGGGTCAGTGGCACTGGGCGGGGCCCACCCAGGCCAGGTCAGCGCTGGCCGGCGACGTGCGGGAGTTGGCTCCGGCGAGCCAAACGCGGCGGCGATTGTCGGGATGGGCTCGGGTTTTGCACACAGGGGGCCGTACGCGGCGCGGTTGCTTGCGTTCGACGCGGCTCGGCGTCACGCGTCGAACGGTGGCGGTGCGGGGTGCTGGGAAGGCCGGAGCTAAGCGGCACGAGCTCGCCGGTGGCGAGGTGGTTCAGGCATGCGACGGAATCGGGGCTACGGTGCGCAAATGAACGAGGCGAGGTGCTAGGGAGGTTCTACGAGCAGCGGTGAGCAAAATGGGCAGCAGCACGGGGCCCAATGGTCGCCGGACGGTCGCCGGCGACGAGGTACGCGGCGGCGCATTCGGCTATGGTGGAGGAGTTCGCTAGGGGCCGCTAGAGGGGCAAAGGAGAAGCGCGTTCGGCGCAGGGGCTCACCGGCGTTGGAGAGAAGGCCCGGGGACGAACAGAGGAGCTCGGGGCGGCACGAATCGAAGCGGCGATCGTCGGCGGCCGTAGGGGAAGAAGGCGAAGCAGGCTGGTGATGCAGAGCTTCCGGGGCTCGGGTTTGTGGTCGAGGAGGACGGGCTCGTCGGTGCGGAGCTGCTGGACAGGCTACGGAGGCGAGAGGCGGGCTGTGGCCGCGGCTAGCCGGCGTTCATGGCGGCGGCGGCGTTCGGCTGCGACGTGGGAGCGAGAGAGAGGGCGAGTGGAGTAGCTAGGGTTCGTCCGCGGGGTTGGGGACGGGCGCTTATAGGCATTCGCGGCGCGCGAGTGGCCGCTGTTGATCGGGGACGAGGGGGGCCGGCGGGCGCGCGCGTGCGCGTTCGACAGCGAGGGCGAGGAGTAGTGCGGGAGGTGGGGGACGGCGCCAGGTGGGCTGGGCCGGCACTGTGCACTCGAGGCCCAGCACAGTGGGCTTTTTCCATTTTCTCTTTTCCTTTTTTTCTTTCTCTGTTTTTCTTTTCTTTTCTGTTTTGTCTTTTGTTTTTACTCCAAATGACTTTTGTAAAATATGGCACTTGCCCATATAATATCAGTGCAATATCCAACCCTGGTATAAAAAGGTTTTGGGGCCAAATGTTTTCACATGGATTTTATTTAAATAAAAAGGTATTAACCAATTCTGTTTTACTACTATTAGAGTCACTTAGTTAATTTATTAATTGTTGATTACAATTTTAGAATTATCTCTGTAATATCTTGTTATTTATTGAACATTTTAGTTTCTATGTTGAACAACTTTTATTTT
Source organism: Thinopyrum elongatum (assembly GCA_011799875.1). Lineage (NCBI taxonomy): Eukaryota > Viridiplantae > Streptophyta > Magnoliopsida > Poales > Poaceae > Thinopyrum > Thinopyrum elongatum. The sequence continues at coordinate 210,008,539 of CM022299.1, forward strand.
CCACTTTCATTTAAATTTGAATTTTGACTTAGGAGTTGAAATGCAATATGATGCTAATGATGATCATGCACTGTTAAACTTGCTGACTTGTCATTATCAAAAGTGATTACTGTGGCTAATGACATGGGGTGTTACAGATATGGTATTTCACCGCACCTATGATAGGTATATGGTCTTCAACCCGAGACTGTTGAGGCGGCTGGCTCATAGAAGCAGCTTTGCCTTTCTTCGGTCTCTTCCTATGCTTCTTTGCTACTGGAAGTGAGCCTATCATACGTTCATCCTCCGGCAATTCAGGCACCAACTCATCACGCTCAAACCCTGAGTACTCATACTGCTGAGCCATCAATCCTTCGTCGTCATAGGCGCCGGTATTGAGATACTATAGAGGGTCATCGTCATCCTCGTCGATGTCATCATGCATTGCTTCTTCAACGGCGGCGACGTCATCAGCCACTAATGGAGCCTCTTCCTCACGACGTCCGCTATCACCCGGCATGATAGGCGACGCTAATTGGGTAGGTGGGGTGTTGGTGTAATTCATACCTTGCTGAGGCTGTGTGGTCATGGGTGTGCTCCCGGCCGCCTCCAGACGAAGCAGACTCTTCGGCCACAACAGGACCCAACTCTTGCAATCACCAAGCCGTCGCGGGGTCTCGTCGTCATCTCCCCCTAGTGCTACCGGATGAGCCAAATTCTTGTGGCCCGGTTTGACACTGGCCATGGAAACCTTGAAGACGTCAGGGGGGATCGGCCAGCTGTGGAACAATTGTTCCTTTGGCTTCACTATCGTCGCCTTTCCCACATCCACCTTCTGGCCGCTGATGGTGTACAGTATGGTGCACGGGGTTACGTCGGCCTGCAAAGACATGTCTGCGACATGAGACATCCGAAAGGCAACGGAAACGGGAGATTATACATATATTGAAGAGGGTCGGTGTGACAGGTACCGTGAGGGCGTCGAGCTCAGCCAAAGATGATGCCCAGCCGAGCACGCCAGAGATGGAGGATGGGCTGCTATGAGCAGGTGCGGGAGCAGGCACAAGTGCGGTAGCAGGTGCGGGAGCAGGTGCTGGTGCAATGCTAAACGAGCTGCTCCCTAAGAAGTTGGAAAGGGGAAAGTCCGCTGCTCTTTATCTGGATTTTGCTTGCTCCAACTGACGATAGCCGGAATCAAGACACTATACGAAGCTGCCATTTCCTCTCTTGCGGCAGCTACCACTGCTTTGACTGTCTCAGCTGATTTCTTATCAACCGCAATCTCAACCTTATTGTCGATGTTTTCTTCATTTAACCTCTGTCTTTCCTTTCTCTCCTCAGCGGTCTCACGGTAGTACTTCTTCCATGTGGCGCCATCTCCGATGTCGTGCACGCGTCCATACGACGGTCGAGTGTCCACCGGGAGTCCTTTCAATATGTTCAAGGCCCGGCTGAATGGGGTGTCCCACTTGGGCCTCGCCAACGCCTTAGACGGCGAGTCGCTTTCGGCCGCAATCCTGTGCTGCTCTTTCTGCAAAAGGAACGTGGATCATTTAAAAATGTGACTAAACGTGCAGTCGAATTGATAATAAGCTAAAATTAGGTGGTAAATTAATAATTACCAACAATCTCATGAACTCCTTTGTGACCGCGTCCGTATCGAAAACCTTCTTGACTCGGTCCCAACGGTACCGGGCCCTGATGATGTCACGCTCCTGCGGGACGATGAACTCCGCCAAGGGGTCTGGGATCCCCAGACTTTCGCGTTCCGCGTCCGCCTTGGCCCATATAGGCCTCTTCCCCGCGTAACCACGGCTTCCGAGGTGGTGGCACCCCATGTTCCTCTCTTGAAGCCCCTTCATGTACTCTGACTTTTCTTTGGCAGCTTCGGCAACACAAGCCTTCTTGAATATTTCAAACTGCTCTTCCATAATTGTCGGATTATCCTTTACAATCTCGGAGTAGGGTTCCTCTTTGAGGATGATCCGATGTTTCACCCTAACTTTTTGGGCGGACAACGCGCTGCTAAACTTGCCCATGGCGCGTCTGTTAATCTTCTTCATTGTCGGGTCTTGCCATGGTCGAGTATATTTGATTTCATCCCGGCCCGGGAACAAGAATCCCTGGTGCGGCTTCCTTAGGAGGGAGTGCTCCATATTTGGTATCTTCTTTAATTTCTCATCGTTGATGGTGGCGGTTGCCCATAGGATGTAGCCTATTTGATTGCCGTAGCATGTGCGCGCTTCCGCAGGCTCTTTTGGCTCAAAATTGCCGGAGTCCACCTTCGTGACCACCAGTCTGGTAGTGTTGAGCTGGTTTGGGCGCCGCATCCTCTTTGGTTTCGGTTCTATACCAGCTTCGCCAGTCTCGGTGCCGGTCTCGGCGCCGGTCTCGGTGCCGGTGACAGTCTCAGTGCCGGTCTCGGCGCCGGTCTCGATGTCGGTCTCAGTCTCGGATGTGACAGGTGGGCACTGCAACAACTGTTCTCCTCGAGATAGTTCAAAAAGGCGCCTGCCGCCTCGTACATGTTGCAATCACCAGAACCCTGTCCTTCATCGTTGCTAGCCGTGTTTCCTACGATTAAATCTAGTCAATTAATTCTAGACCTAATAAAATGAATAATGACATAAAAAAGGCCTAAGTTTTGCAGGAATGTTGATTCATTCCCGTTGCGGCAAATCCTGGGCACTAGATATGTCCTAGTTTGTAGCACAAGTCATGCCGAAATTCACGGAAAATTTCGGCATGACCTTTGCTACAAAGTGGACAAATCGAGCGCCGGAAATTTGCCGGAACAGAAATGAATCAACATTCCGGCAAAACATAGGCCACTCGGAATCATTCCCTGCAAACAACAAAAGGCCACTTGGGCACAATCGAACCACTTCAATGTTGCATATAACAGGACCACTTAAGAACCTGTACATGAGCAACTAATAAAAAATATGTCCTAATAAAAATTATGAACCCTAGAAATCAGTTTCTGTCCTAAATTTCAAATTATGAACCCCAGAACTCAATTCAAATTATGTCCTAAATTTCTGTCATAATAAAAAATCAGTAAAAATTAAGAACCTACTGGACTTGCAGCACTAATAGAAATTTATATTTTTATGTTGAATTTTTTCTCTAAACTAAACCCTACTGCCCTAATTAACATCTAATTCAAAAACTAAGTGTAGAAGAAAATTCAGTTAAGTACTAATAGAACAAAATTCAGTTAACTTTAGTGCTCTATAATGATGAAATGAAAAAAATTAGTTAACTACTAATTTCATTCATTTAGGTCATTCATTTAACATCAGCTAATTAACGTACTGTACCACTACTACTAGCAGCACTAGTAATCTAATTAACCTAGTAAAACCCTACTGCCCTAACTAAAAACATCTAATTAACATCTACTACTACCACTACTGCCCTAACCTAATTAACATCTACTAGTACCACTATATACTACTAGCAGCACTGCTGCAACATTTTCTTCAATTTGTTCTTTTAAAAAACCATCTATGAAAACAAAAACCACAATTAAACCCTACTACTCTAACTAAATTTTTGCTCTAAACCCTACTGCCCTAACTAAATTTTTGCTCTAAACTAAATTTTTGCTCTAACCTAGTTAACCTAGCTAGTTAACCTACAGGCCTTGTAGCACTAATAGAAATTTATATTTTTATATTGAATTTTTTCTCTAAACTAAACCCTAGTGCCCTAATTAACATCTAGTTAAACCCTACTGCCCTAACATTTCTAGTTAAACCCTACTGCCCCAGTACTTAAGCAACTATACAACCCTAAAATATATTTAGTTAACTACTTAAGCATATACAAATTTGTCCTCAAAATTATATTTAGTTAACTACTTAAACATATACAAATTTGTCCTAAAAATTATATTTAGTTAACTACATTGGGTGCACAACAACTATACAATTACTTAAGCATCTATAAGTACTAGCTAATTTGATGAACCCTAACTAATTTGATGAACCCTAGCTAATTTGATGAACCCTAAAATTTGATGAACCCTAGGAACCCTAGCTAGGCAGAGGTAGGGGAGGAGGAGGAGGTGTAGGCGTGCTCACCTCGGGCGCCGACGGAGTTAGGGAGCAGGAGGAGGCAGAGCGGCCGAGGGAGGGGCGCGCAGCGTCGAGGTCGGGGTTGGGGCTCGGGCGCGCGGTGATGGAGGGCAGCAGACGGCGACGGAGGGCAGCAGACGGCGTGCGGAGGGCGACGGGAGGGCGCGCGGAGGCCGACGGCGATGTAGGGCGACGGCGGCAACAGCAGGGGGGATTTGGGGGAGAAGTGGCCGGGAGGGAGAAACCGCGTGGGGGGTTAAGTCAAACATAGCGGTAGCGCTTGTCGGGAAAAGCGCTATAGCTAAGTTAGCTATAGCGCTGGTACATAAAATGCGCTACTGCTATAGGAAGTAGCTATAGTGCTTGTTGGGTACAGACGCTACTGCTATTCCTTTCTCCTTTATTTTTCTTTTTCTTTTATTTTTCTTTACATTTTCTTTTTTCCTTTCTCTGTTTTCTATTTCTTTCATTTTCTATTTGTTTTTCATTTTATTTTATTTTCATTAGCAGTAGCGCTGGCCACAGAAACGCGCTGCTACAACAATCTTAGCGGTAGCGCGTTTTTCCCAACAACGCTACTACTATTCCTAGCCTGCCGGCAACAGTGTGGGAATTATAGTAGTAGTGCTCTTTCATCCTCAGGCGCTACTGCTACGTGGGGAGTAGTAGCGCCCTTCAAGAGAATGCGCTACTGCTAAGTAACATTAGCGCTTCTTTTTAACAGGCGCTACTGGTAAGCTTCTGTGTATAAGGTTTTCCCTAGTAGTGTCAGAGCCTGTGCTTCTGATTCCCCGATTTGGAAATCATAATTCCTTTTGCATTTTAAGCTTTGAATTATTCAGTTGTTTCTATAATCTGATCTCCTTGCATTCTTTCTTCTTCTGGTTGAGTACCAATGCTCACATCAGATCCCTTGTGGACCACCAGATCCTTTGTTGGGTTTTATCCGACAGCGTCCTTTATATTCAGTAACCTTGTGAGCCTTTCCTCGGATACATAATGCCTTTGGTAAATTGTATCCCCCGCTCTTGTCAACCATACTCTGCTTCCGGGCTTGAGTTATTTACTCGTGAAGTTGTGGTATATCTTCCTAAGAAGCCCCAGTGGGTTGAACCTACACCTTCCCTAATCTGTGTGAACCTGAAGATTATGCGAGTTATATCTACTGGCGTTTCTTCGGATAAATTTTCAATTCTACAACTTCGTCGAAGACGAGAAGTAAATGGAAGGTTATGCATTGCTGAAGTGGGAGTCGACCTTGAACCTTTGTGTTCATGCCCATGGATCTGATGTGGAACTTATCATGAAAGCTTCTTGTAATAATAATCCCCTTGTGATAAGTTCATCTTGTATCTATGTTTGGTCCTTTGCAACCATGGTTCCGACCATGATTGTTCTCCTTTGATTCCATTTCTTGGACAAGTTAAAGTACTTGTCTTCTTCAGATCATTTCACTTGTCCAACCTCTACTTTGATCTACCTTCGAGTATTACCCTCTGGTATCTCGAGAATATCATGGAACTACATAACTTCTTATGAGTTCTTCATCAACTATTATTTCTCCCCGATTCCAAGTTTCAACGGGTTCTGAGTTGTTAGACACTCAAGAACGCCGATAATTGATTTGAGTCTACACTTTCCTTTCCATTGTTTTGTTTAACCTTTCTTGTAACCTAACATATTTCGGCAGTGATAATTCCCTGCTTATGTAAACACCCTGGTGTACAAACTCTGTTAGTAAGACCTTGTTACTATTATTGATGACATTCCGGTAGCCACCGATGGACGAGAACTTTGCCTATTGGTCTGCCTCATTCAATGAGCAGGAAAATGGTTCTCTTCGTCCCTCGCCCTCGGTACCAACATTGTTGCCAACATAACTGACAGGCTATCCTCTGACATGCCTTGCTACCCTGACCGTGCAAGATGTTAGCGCCTTCCTGCTTTTAACCCACATGGTGGGCCCATAACCCACAGTTCCACAGGATCGAAACCTGACTCTCTTGTACAACCTTGATTCTGAAATATTCTTTGCACTTGGCTTCGTATGTAATTCACGAGCTAACTTCCTCACCATGTTTCATTCTGGTATCAGAGGCAACATTATTCTTCATTGCTCTGAATCCATTCATCACCTGTTTTAGGCATTAGCTGGATGCCTACCTGGTTGAAACTTGTTGGACCTCCTTATAGCACTCTCGGTACGTTTCCTGGTGCTTCTATAATCTCCTTCCTTGAGATAACTACCGGATGCCGATCCTTTCAGACATCCGTCCTTATAGCTTTCCCCTTATACCCCATTCGTAAGTACGTTGGAGTTTCTGAAGAAGGGATGATGACTTCATCATGATGCCCTGATGGAGCGAATTGAAGACATCAACAATATGGATCAACCTCTTTGACGAGAGAAACAAGAACAAGAAGACCCGTTAGAATCTTGTAACCAAATCCCTTCCCCCTTACTCCCCCTCCTAAATCTCGGGACGAGATTTCTTGTAGTGGAGGAGAATTGTGACGCCCGAATAATTAAGCTACAGTAATTTCCTACTAATGATGCCATGTCACCACGATTACTGTTGATAAACTCGCGTTGATTCAAACCCCCGTTCAAATTCAAATTTAAAATCAAGTCAAACTTTAAAAGTTTTCAATTGTCAAAACTAAAATGTTCATCATGTGGCAAATAATCCCTAACTAATTTTGGGGGTGGAACCAACCTTTTATAAAGTGCTTAAATGCCCTTAAATAATCAAAATAGTGGCTAAAACAAATATTTAAATGCTTTTAAAATAATAAACAAATGCAAACTACTTTATTTAATGTGCCAAATTATATGTGGCAGTAGCCTAAATTATAATAATATTTTAGGTGCAAGTCTTTTATTTTATAAAACTAGTTTTTTTAAGGAAAAAGAAAAGAAAAGAAAAGAAAAGGAAAAGGAAAAGGCAAAAGGCAAAAGAAAAAGAAAACCCCCCTCACTGAGCCGTGGTTGTGCTCCCCCTCCTCTGGCTGGCCCAGGCCACGCCCTCGTGCATGCGCGTCCGCCCGGGCCTCGCCCCTGATCTGTTGCTGTTGTGCCCCGCGCGCTCGCCGCTGCTGCCTCGCTTCGCCGTCGCGGTCCTTGTCCTCCGAGCTCGCGCTCGAGCCTGGCGCCGTGCTCCTGGCACTGCCTGGAGGCCTCCCAGCCCGTCCGCTCCTCCTCCCGTGCCTCCCAGCGCCGCCCCCGTTCTCTCCTACTCCGGCATCCGCCGCGGTCTACGCCGCCGTTGACACCGTCCATTCCAGCCCCGACGGAGACCACGGATGGGTGCGCCCGACCCCCTGCTGTCGAACGCCCCGCTCCGCGCGCAAGACCGGGCCCCATGCATGTTTTCCAGCGATAAACGATCCCTCCGCCGGCGTGCCATCGCCGTGCCGACGTGGCCGACCGGGTCCACCCCCTGGGTCACTTCCCAGTGGCCCCACGGGCCCGGCTGGTCCTGTTGACCCAGTCAACGGCTGACTTGGCAACGCCCAGTCACTGCTGGTGGGTCCCGCGTAGGCCCTGTTGACTGGTCAGCTGGCCAGTTGACCGCTGATGCAGTGTTGACGTCATGCTGACATCATTTCCCCCTTTTCTGTCGATTTAAATAAATAAAATAATTATAGAAAATCATTTAAACTTTGAAAAATAATAGAAAATAATCTGTAACTCGGATGAAAATAATTTATATATGAAAATCGATCAGAAAAATGTGACGAATCCAAATATGCCCTCCATTCGTCTGTCACTTTCCCCTAGCATAGCGAAGATGGAACCATACCCCTCCGTATCTATCCAAAAATGCAAACTCCGGGAAAACATTCCCGGATGTTTTCCCCCTTCGCAGGTATCATGTAGCACTACGATAGGTCACCCCTAGCACTGCATGTTGACATGTCGTGCATCTGTTTGCTTGTATTTACTGTTTCTTCCCCCCTCTTCTCTCTGGTAGACCCCGAGACTGCTGCTGATGCCACTATGATCGACTACATCGACGACGACACTTCTTCCTTTTTAGCAGAGCTTCCAGGCAAGCAAACCCCCCTTGATAATTCCGATATTGCCCATTCCATTCTCTCTCATGCTTGTATTAGATTTTGCTACTGTTATTGATTGCTCCTATTCTGATGCATAGCCTGCTTTTGTAACTTGCTCATTGTACCTTACCTGCTTATCCTAAACTGCTTAGTATAGGTCGGTTTGTGATCCATCAGTGACCCCTCACCTTGTCTCAGTTGCCCTAGCTTGATGACCGATGACTCGATCAACGTGATCGACATCCAGAGCCCGACACATCACATCACACCCCCTTTGTTGTTCGACTATGTAGTGCTACTATCGAGTGCCGAGGGTGATACCTCGTAACGCACTCCTGATGATAACTCGGTAGTGTAGCTATTCGGTCGTGGTCATCGAGGGTGATTCCTCCTTCACCATTCCCGATACAACTCTGTCGTGCAACACCTCAAGTGTGAACCTCGAGGGTGATTCCTCCTAAGTTCATCTTGATGATTACATCAAGTGGATTCCATTGAGGGTGATTCCTCGGGTTTATGCCTTGATGTTACAAACATACAGTTACCTTTACCTGTAGCCCCCATGCCCTGTTACTACGGGACTGAAGGGACAGGCGATACCATCCCGGTTGAGGTGGACCTGAGTTCCCGACAGTCTCTGGTTAGTCGGGTCGGCCCTGAGGGGAACCTGCAAGTTGATGTGAAAGTCGGGCGGGCCCGGAGAGCACCCGCGAGTTAATTACGAGGCACGACCGGGCAGGTAGACCACTCTAGTGAGAGAGGGTTGGGCCTGGCCCTTGCCGTATTTCCTCGAGATCGGGCGACGGGGTCACATTACCATGAGTCTCTGCTCGTCTCCGCGAGCTCCTAATACACTAAGGGTTTGGGTATTTGTTCTGAGTTGGCCACTGTCCTTTACGCACTAACCACCACGTGGGAACACATATGGGCACTCGGCGTCGTAGTATCAGCCGAAGCTTTGTCAAACGTCCAGTTCAGCATTGCGACACGGCTGGGCCGGCGCCATCCAGGCAGAGGTGGTGCCTGGACCCGCCCTGCACGCAATGACCCAGAGTGCAATGGGCGATGGGCCCAAGACCCCGGAGTGCTTAGGATGTAGATCGGCGGGGACCTCTCTGCTGAGCCTAGGTAGGGCTGCGACGTGTTGATCTTCCGAGGATGGGCATGGACCCACGAAAGTGTGTCCGGCCAGAGTAATCAAGCGTGTTGGGTAATGTGGTGCACCCCTGCAGGGAAGTTATCTATTCGAATAACCGTGTCCACGGTAATGGACACTCGCAATGGTATCCTGATCTATTACAACTAGAAATGGATACTTGAGATATGTGATGGATATGTTGGCCCCGGGATTGCTTTCTCGCAGGGTGTCGAGGAAGGATCTCTGGGCATTAATGCTACAACATGCTTGTTATTTATAAACTGCTATTCTATACTCTTGTAAATGCTGCAAGATGCTTGGAGCTGCCTGAAGATGCTAGTCTTCGATAGGCTAGGCCTTCCCTCTATTCTGGCATTCTGCATAGATACAACCCTTCCTTTTGATACTGATGCATACTTAGTATAGATCTGATGCTTGTGAGTACTTTGGATGAGTACTCACGGTTGCTTTGCTACCCCTTTTCCCCCTTCTTTCTTCTTTCCAGTTGTTGCAACCAGATGGTGGATCCCAGGAGCCAGATGCCACCCCCGTCGACTACTACTACTACCCCCGAGGGTGCCCACTTCTATGTGGAGACCGCCGACAACCAGGAATAGTTAGGAGGTCCCAGGTAGGAGGCCTTGCCTCTTCGATCGTGTTGCTTTTGTGCTAGCCTTCTTAAGGCATCCTTGTTTAACTTATGTCTGTACTCAGATATTGTTGCTTCCGCTGATGCTTGTGTCTCGAGCTTTTGTATTCGAGCCCTTGAGGCCCCTGGCTTGTAATATAAAGCTTGTTTTATCTCAATTTGTGTCTAGAGTTGTGTTGTGATATCTTACCGTGAGTCCCTAGTCTTGATCATACACATTTGCGTGTATGATTAGTGTACTATTGAATCGGGGGCGTCACAGAAAAGAACATGACCACGGACACGGGCGGGGTCAAGGCATTTGACGAGCACGCGGACAGGGCCCGGGCGGGCAAGAGAGCTAGAGTCAACCAAAATGGGGATCCCAACCAACTCTGCAAAGGCCAACATTGCCGCATCAGTACGCATAATGGTGGGAACATCATCAAAAAGCACCCAAGACTCAGATAAGGAAGCAGAGCCCTTCCCGCCCTCCTCGGCCTCTTTCACCGAAATGACCAGTTGGTTGCGGGGAAGCGTGAAGCTCATGCAAGAAGCAACCATCCGAAGTTGTGTTTGGATGGGAAGATGACCCCGAAGGATGCTGGGGCTAGCTGCTGGATCTGCCAGTCCCAGCCCTCTGGACCCCAGGCACCAAGTTCGTCAGAGAGGATCTGGAGGGAGACACTAGGGGATAGCACAGAAATCACCGCATCATTTTGGATGATAGGCGCCGGGGGCACCACTGCAAGGTTTCCAACCATAGCAAAGAACTCACACCCAGGGAGCCCAATCCCGTATTGTTTGACCACCGGGGGAGCGGGGGGAGGTAGCAGTTGGGGCTGTTGATCATGAGGTGGCCATCTTGGTGGGAGATTAGGCAAAAAGGGGGAAACTTGCAATGGGATTGGAAGTGACTAGGTCGGTGACAAGCGAAGCATGCGAGGAATCCCTAGGAGGAGGAGTCAGAGTATGGAACTAGGACGGCGGATGCAGGAGGAGCACCGGGGGGTGGGGGAGGTAGGATACCATCTCCATGGGGCAGGGCCGCAAACTTGCGGGACTTGTTGGGGAAGGCCTGGTTGTTGGCGCGAGGCGGCGGACGAGAACCACCATCATTCCTAGGACCGGCGCCAGGGCCAGATCTGGGCACCACGAGGGGAGGAGACGCACGAGCCTGACCGGATCCCGCCGAGGCCGCCGCCTCACATGGATCAGCAGAGGCGGCGGAGGACGAACCCCAGCCTGTGGCGGCCCGGCCCAGACCCGCATCGCCCCGCTCGCGCGCCTCCTAGGCAACCTGGAGCTTGGACCGGAGAGACACCTCGTAAGCGAGCGGATCCACCTCCCCAGCCTCCAGCGACCCCAGCGGCCTCTTGCCGTTGGAGTTACGGTCGGTGGAGGAACCGTGGGAGCGGTCCATGGCGACCACAGCGGCGAATGAACGCACGAGAGGAGGGGTAGGGGAGCAGACAAACACCGAGCGGGGGAGAGATCTAGATCTAGAGAGGTTGCGAATAGAGGCAGGAAACCCTAGCCAGGGGTTGGGGTTCCTTTTAAGTACCCACCAAAGGCCCTGGGGCCTGAGCCGAGAGGGGAAAGGGGCTGGCTGATACGTCTCCAATGTATCTATAATTTTTTATTGTTCCATGCTATTATATTATTCATCTTGGATGTTTTATATGCATTATTATGCTATTTTATATTTTTTTTTTTTGACTAACCTATTAACCTAGTGCCCAGTGCCAGTTGCTGGTTTTTTCTTGTTTTTGTCTTTTACAGAAAATCAATACCAAACAGAGTCCAAACGGAACGAAACTTTTTGAGGATTTTTCTTGGACCAGAAGACACCTAGGAAGGTTCGGAGGACGCCAGAAGATCCACGAGTGGGCCACAACACTGGTACCGTATCGTGCTATACAAACGATTTTTAACCCCTTTCCACGACGGCATTTGGAACCGTCGCCTAGTGAGTGACTGCGATAGGGGTGTCCTTCCCACACGACCCAGAAACTGTCGGGGATAGGCAAGCGGCTACTGACGATCGCCATAAAATAAACGTATGAGAAGCCGCCCCAGTCCCACACGTTACATCTCGATATTACGTTTCTGATCAGAGAGACATCCCAAACGATTACGCCGCTATAGTCGTGTGAAAAAGGTGCACATCAACATTTAATCTACCGATATGTTTGTGATAGGTACGTTATCGCACATGGTTCAAGAATGTAAAATATGTGCGGTGCCTCTACTAACGCCAACGTGTCCATTTTCATAACTATGTGCGATTGGTATTCCTATCACACACGCACACTGGTTTGAAACGTTTGCCGTATTACCATGAATCGCACAAGCATATGAGATGAAACCGTGTGTGCGTCCGTCGGGCATCGCAAATGTTTCACGTCAAAGAACCGTATGTTCTCTATTTTTCATCGCACACGCTGTTTTCTTTCTAACCGTGTGCACATTATTTTATTCGCTCATGTATAATTTTATTTTTCCCTGTAATTTATTATTCGAATTAGAAATTTTGAAATATGAAACGTGGAATTCAAATTCTCAGCACAATGGTTCAACAACGAATCCATAAATAAAATTGTCAGTACAATATGTTCAGTAATTACAGGATTAGACAGCAATTAACTATGATGAACCACAATATTTAGATGCGGTAAAGATGAAGAGACAAGTGTAAATCATTTTGACTGTCGATGGTGTTGAAGAAGCGGAATGCACATAATGTGCCTTCCTGCATGCCATAGGCACAAACAACTTATGTACACTCCTTGTGACGATCGCCCACCCATCCTTCACCGCCTTCAGGAAGACTTTTAGAACATTATCATGGTAGCATGAATTATATACTTTAACCTTAGTTGCCTCCACTCCGGTCATGTAGTTTACAAGGTAATCATCAGTAAATAGCTTTAGAAACCACTGAAAAGAGAAAAATATCATATACTAAGGTCTAATAGAGTAACTTGTTGTGGGCAGGGGGAAAAGGCAACACATTACTTACCATCCTAAAGTTCACTGTTGTCTTGGACAAAGTGTAAATAAAGAGCTTAATTCCCATCACCCGTTTCTTTCGCCTAACAATCTTTTTTAGTTTCCTCACTTGACGCTTGTTCATGAATATCTCATTGCCCCATACGCAAAAGGGATCGAAGCGTGGATCAGTACCGCTCATATATGTACCTACGAGCAACCAGTAAATGTTAGAAGTTAAACTGCGATTGCACAAATGATGTAAAATACAACTACCTACGTTCCTAAGTACATGTATTTTTAAAGATTTCAATATGAACTACATACTGATGTATATAGAATTATAGAAATAGTTTAGATTAGAATCTAGATTCACTCATTTTGCTCCTTATGTAGTATATATTGGAATATCTAAAAATACTTATATTTAGGAACAGATGGTCTATAAGACATGGGATGCAGCTAACCTCGACGGTAAACAACAGCATCGTCCATTGTAGCCATGTTTAAGTACATGGAAAGCCAATGTTAACTATAACAGGGTTAACATCCATCAAAAATAGCAAATGGTAATAAAACGATATCATCTGTAGTGATAACTTCATTGCGAAAGAGTAGCACGGTAGCAAAGGGACGGATTAAAAAATGAATACAATTGTTAATTGCAACAGGCTTAACAGCATCCAAAGTCATGTTTTGTAAGTTTGTAGTCATTGAAATACAACTGATTAAAAATGGATACAACTGTTAATTACAACAGGCTTAATAGCCATTGAAACCGGTACTGATAAAATGCAATTGACAGAGTTAAACATCACAAGGCAGGTGCTGCCAGAGCAGAGAATGGCCCAGTTGTCTATAAAAAGATAGAGAAAATAGCTAAAATATGTTAGGCATGTTTACTACAACATGCTTAATACATCGACCATACAAAACATAGTCATTAATTACAACTGGTATTGGTAAGATTGAACTGGTGAGTTCATACTTGGTAAGTCCTGAGAGGTAGTTGCTGAAGCACTTCATCTTAGTCAGAGCCCGCCCAAAGTCAGCAGCGGCGGAGGCGAGCTGTTCCTCCGGATCGAAGCGTGGATCAGTGCCACTGACATGTGTACCTACAGGCAACCAGTAAATGTTAAAAGTTAAACTGCAATTGCACAAATGATGTGAAATACTGTAAGACACTAGAACGTTGATGGCGCGCGTTGCCGCGCCCTTCCATTTAAACAATAGAATGATCGTAATTCCTAAAAATTTGGAGCAACCCAAATGTTAAATATATTCTTACACACATATACATTTATCATTAATCAATTGGTTGGCTTGGATTTGATGTTTATAATTGACAATCAATATTCACATATTGGACTGTAAGAGGAACTGTGTGCATCGCCAAAGCACCTTGAAAAAACATCACATGTTACATAGACCATACAAAAGTGTTTACACCGCTCAGAGGTCCATCCCGAGTCTACATATTGTTACCAAATACCCCCTTCGTCCCAAAAACTTGTCTTAGATTTGTCTAGATACGAATGTATTTGTCTAGATATGTATCTAGGCATGTTTTAGTGTTAGATACATCCGTGTCTAGATAAATCTAAAACAAGCTATTTAGGATGGAGGTAATATATATTCCGTAGGTGAAATTTCTCTACAAGCATATTGAAAATGAACTAACATGACAGCTCAAGAAGCTATAGACATATGATGTATTCCTATTTTTAAGAAGACGTAGAGCTCTAAAGTGTTAGAAATACGAGTATTATATGATGTTGGTCAAAGTCTTGGTACAATACGAATTATCTATAAGATGAAATTTTGGTCTATGTCCTCATGGAAGCAAATTAAATTTACAACCTTACTGCACTGGACTTTGTCCTGTTTAGCCTCTAAGAAATAGAAATACTTTAAGCAGGCACCACACACTGCTCAATCCTGACAAAGAAAAACTTTAGTACATAGTGGATAGATTAGTGAAATAATTCTGATTTTATACAAATAAAATGATTGGCTACAAATTGGTATGTAAAATTATATCCCGAAATAATTTAGGCAACGCCATTTTGTCCTAGTCAAAACACATTTCATATTTCATATATGTGCCATAGTCTTCGAAAGCTCATCCTGCAACAATTGTGATACATGTAGTTATTGTAATCATCAAACACTAAAATAGGCAGGCACCTAGGAATAGTCAAGACTACATCTGCATATGTTTAAGGTTCGAATATCCTGACAAGGCCATGGTCACTTTCAATAAAATCGAATGTCTCAAAAAGTTGGCCAAGATATTTCCGAGGACAAAAGAGCTAATAACTAATCCATAGAACCTGCACTGGCCCAACATTGTTCAGATAACATTCAAATACATTAAATTGAATATGTAAAATAAAGGAAAAATACGTGCAAGCAAATGACATGCGAATCTTTATCTTAGTAGCTTAGAAGATGCTCAGAATCAGTACAAACCTTAATTTTGTGGCTGAACGAATGCATTCTGGTAGTTGCCAACCTCACATGTTCAATTAAATCAAGGTTAAGTGCTCCAGACCATTGATTTCATCTATAGTTGTAGATCTGTAGCAGATGACATGATCAAACATGTTCTTTTCTTGCATACCCTGCAACACAAATCAACAATAAACAGAGCACACTTCAGCAGTAGTACGGAATCGAAAACAAACATTATGGTTCTGAGGTGGGGCGCTTACAAATGGATGGAGAAGAAGCAGTATAATTAGTGTAGCTATCTGTTGATCTACCAATTGAGGTCAGTGGTCTTCACCACTCAACCAAGTTCAAGAATGGATCCTGAAGGAAAAGAAAAAGGGAGCAGATCCAGTTCAGTTGACTACCAAACAGAAGGAAGAACACCTTCAACAACATCACCAAAGAGCAGCGCAGATGTTCGTCATAGGAAGGCTTAAAGAAGAGGTGCTGCCACGGAGCCGGCCAACATCACCGGAAAGAAGGGAAAGTCTAATGGGCAAAGGAACGACCACGAGAAAGCACAAGATGGATTGCTGCACGAGGCAGACAAACGGATAAGTAAACGGGTCCCCTCCATCTCCACTATAAGTATATCGTATAAGAGAGATAGGTAAATACGAATAAGGCGAAAGCGCAGTGGCCACCTTGGATGACATCTGGCCTAGGGACGCTGGTTCTATCGGTGCGTCCACCAGGGAGCTCGCAAGTCATGAGCTTGGCCGAAAGTGGTCTATGTCACTCGCCATAGTATGTCGTGCATTCCGTCGAACAGGTGGCCGGCACTGCGGAAGCGGAGTGAAATTAGCAGAAGAGGTTGAATGCGGCATCACCAAATCAGGGGGGATCATCTAGATCAATATAAATTTAGGACATTAAACCATCTTCTGAAACATATAACCATGATGTAGGCTTAGACATAACTAACCTTTTGGCAAAGAATCATGTAGGCTTAAACATAACTAACCTTTTGGCAAAGAATCCAAAGATCTGCAACTGTTTTAATCCCAACCCTTACATCGTATAGCACTTCAAACTAAACAAATGAATTCCATTAGTAATCTACTCATCTTGATCAAATAAAAGCAAAAAAATCATGAAGAAGCAACCATATCGGAGCCATGTACGTAAGCTTCAGAAATTTCAACAATGAGCTTGAAAGGGTGTAAAAACATCACAATATTGCTTGATTGGCATATGATCAAGTCACTGGATTTAAATGGACTATGAAAACTAAGGGTAAGTGGTTGGCGAACATCCTAAAAGTGGTTGGCGAAAATTGCAATTTAAATAGCATACTATCGGATGAACGAAACAATTACATAGAGTTCAGTATGGCAGTCCACATTTTTCCATAAAGTATATGAACCAACTTGAATTATGTTTTGTTTCATTATGATATTTTACTTATATGTTCATCATTTCCAGACAGTAGATTTGTCATGCTTCTCCAAATGAAACTTGCTACTGAAAAATCGAATTAACACATTGGCCACTAAAAAAATGCGAGACAGTGCAGAGCTAATATGAACTAACGAGAAGGAGAAGAGCAAAGTAAAGGAATCACCATGGATGTATGGCTCATGCTCCTCGTCGCCCTTCTCGGAGGATTTCTCCCGTCCTGCCTTACTGGTGCTGGCAGATCACAAGTCCTCCTCGATGTGCCCGCCCACGAACCCCTCACTGGCTACGCGCGATGCGTACAGCCGAGGAGCGAGTGGGCGACTGTGAACCCTCACTTACTTCACGACGTGGGGGAAGGGGAACACCGGAGGCCGGAGCAGAGGAAGAAGGACCGGCGGCTGGGGCGCGGTCGCCGGCACGGGGACGGGGGTCGACGGCGCGCCTTGACCCATCGCCTCCACGCAGCACAACGCCATCGCAAGCCTCGTCCCAGACCTCTCTCGATCGGGCGGCGGCCGGAGGGTCAGGGATAGACGAACAGAGCCCCTTTAGCGAACAGCATCACGGGCTAGAATGGGCTGCCCCATGGCCCAGTTAACCACAGGGCTTGCTTTCGGCCTCTGGAGCAGCAGCCCACAGGACAGCTGGGCCAGATTACACACAGTGCGGTATAGATCGTTTTTTTTTTACGAGATCTGACGGCCAGGAATGCCCAGATCGTGAAACGGACGGCCGAAAACGCTAATCGCCGAGAGAGCTCGGTTTAGGCTCAGTTTTACTGTCCTTAATGGGATGCAGCTAACCTCAACGGCAAACAACAACATCGGCCGTTTTGACCCTGCGTAAGTACATGGACAGACATGTTAAGTAGAACAGAGTTAGCATCCATCAAAAATAGCAAATGGGCAGCATCTCTAGTGATATCCTGAGTCATGTATTGTAAGTTTGTTGCTAGTATTGGTGAAATTGAGCTGGACAGTTAATACTTGAACATCACACAGTGTGCAGTACTGAAATAACCAAGGCACGAACATGCTTAATACATCAACTGTACAAAACATAGCCATTGCAAGTGGTATCGGTAAGATTGAGCTGGTCAGATCATACCTGTTAAGTCCTGGGGGGTAGTCGCTGGGGCACTTCATCTGGGCCAGAGCCTGCACCATGTCGGCGGCGGCGGAGGCGAGGTGTCCCTCCGGGTCAACACGCACAGCGGCCATCGCGCCATGGACCGCCATCAGCTCCTCGACCTCCACGTGATATGTGGTTGGGCTTGCGCGGTGATGCTCTGGATGTAGGGCGGTGGGCATTTGGAGGCATGAGGATGTTTCGTAGGCGCCATTTAAGCAATCAGGCCGGGGCCGTGATAGAGATCGGTGGGTTTACCTGACTGGATCCGAGCAGAACGTAGATGTGGTTGAAGCTGTGGTTGCGGCGGCGGTGGTTTGAGCTGCCGGTAGGGGGAGGGAGGGAGGGGGAGATACTGAGGAAATTTGATAGGTGGGGATGTGGTTGGAGGAATAAATTCTGAAATCGCGCGCCTAATGAAAATTTCGCTGCGAAACTTGAAACTTGGACGGGGGAAACACACAACATAGACGATGCGCGTAAAATACTCGTGTGCGAGAAAAAAAATTGGCAGATCCCGTCTCCAAAAAAATGTACACGTGTAGTTGATTTTTTCGGTCAATGGTACGCCTGGTTTATTAGGAAACATCGCACAGCTAACTGACTTATGGATCATTAACGCAAAAAAACGCACACGGGTACGCCATAGAAACCGTGTGTTTTGTGATCTTCTAATAATTCTTATATCTATCAGCATCTCCAGCCGCACCTAATTTCAAAAATCTCTTTCATTGTATCAGGATTATTCAATGTACATGAACGAGGCAAGGTGACACCCGATGAGCAATCATCGGTTTATGAAATGCAATCAAGTGTCAACCTGCCTCGCTCGCATAGCCAGATTTGATACTATGCAACAAGAGAGAAGCTTGCTGCCATCCGCCGGCGCGGCAATTTAAGCTGGTGTGCGGCAAACTCGCGCAGCGAGGTGGGACTAAAAACTAGCTGCGGCCAGCTCTATTCTCCTCCGGTGGCTGCGGGCGGACGTTTCGGTAGTATTTGGGGCCGGGGTGCGGCTAAAAAACTTCAGTGAACACATGCTAATCAACGCTCAAAGCCCTCAAAGGATGCGCTTACCAACATTGTACGTTAATAATAGATAGTACCAACTTAAAGTACTACTGGTAATTTGCTCTAAGACTAGTACGTATGTAGTACTGGTAGATGCCCGTAATTAATTATACAAACTTACGGGCAACACATGCACTAACTACTTCTCACATGCTGCCATTGGGGCATGCTGGCCAGACACCGGCGTTCTCCTTCCCGGCCTTGTAGGCGGCAGCCCACCATGCTTCGATCTCCGCCAAGCTCTCCTCAGCACAGCATGCGGCCTCTTCTTTCTTGCGGCGGCGGGACTCTCTTTTCTTGACAGCTTTCTGCCTTTTCCGCTCCTTCTGTGCGGCTTTGGCCGCCTCTAGATCCACCGCCCATTCGGCCATGGCAACCTCAAAGTCCGCCCATGTAATTGTGTGGCCGCCAGCGGCGATGAACTCGGTGTGGCGAGATGCCATCGCTTCCATACCATGTGTGCGGTCGCGGGCGGCGAGGAACGCGGCGCGGCGGGATGCCATCGCTTCCTTACCAGTTACTGTGCTCCGCGGTGCCATGAACGATGCTTGGAGAGAGCTCTGGGATGGAGGGGTCGGGCAGCCGTAAAGTGCGGTGGTTTTTAAGAGCTCAACGACAAACGACGAAGGAAATTTGGCTTCCCTTACAATTTTGCTCGTTCATTATCGCACACGGTTCATTTCTGTCGCCTCCGGAAACAGTGTGCGCTGAGCCTATTGTGTATTGCGTTATGATTGGCTGGAACCCCAGCCACGCGGATCGCGCGTGTGCACCGTAGGATGCACCGCGATCAAACGGCAATCCACGTCCCTCACATCACACCCGTGCAGCTGTAGCTGGATTGGATTTATATGCGCTAAATGCCTAGAAAATGCACATAATCCCCTAAATATGGTAAATGAGCCCGAAAAAATGCCAAATTTGAACACGGTGATTTGCAGGGTGTATGTTCGTCATAGAAAAAAAAAACTCCAGGGCAAAGAACGAAGAAAATTTGGATTCTCCTTCAATCTTGGTGATTTCCCTCTCGAAAGCATGGAACTTCCTCGGTGGTGGTTCGATTTATGAAGGGCGTGCATGACGACATAAGCCAAACCTTCTCAAATTTTTACCAGGGCATGGTGAGGCCATACCATGGCACCATGCCAGGCGTCATGTTTTTCAAGCATTTATTTGATTTTTTTTCTATAGTTGAAAACCCAATAAACAAACGTTTGTGGTTGACTATTGGCACACATTTCATCGAAATATCTGCCCATTCCTTGTAAAAGGCATGAGAATTTACTAAATGGCACGAGCATGGTTTCCCAGGTCGTTCTTGTGCACCCTTTCATGCACCGATTGTTTGAACTTGAATTATGTGCATTAATGCCTAGAAAATGCACATAATCCCCTAAATATGGTATAAATGAACCCGAAAAAGTGCCAAATTTGAACACGGTGATTTGCAGGGTGTATGTTCATCGTAGAAAAAAACTCATGGACAAAGGACAAAGGGAATTTGGATCCCCCTTCAATCTTGGTGATTTCCCCCTCGAAACCATGAAACTTCCTCGGTGATGGTTCAATTTATGAAAGGCGTGCATGACAACATAAGGCAAATATTCTCAAATTTTTACCAGGGCACGGTGAGGCCATACCATGGCACCACGCCAGGCGTCATGTTTTCCAAGCATGTATTTCATTTTTGTATAGTTGTTAACCCAGTAAACGACGCGTTTGTGGTTGACTATTGCGACACATTTCCTTGAAATATCTGCCCATTCCTTGTAAAAGGCATGAGAATTTACTAAATAGCACGAGCATGGTTTTCCAGACTGTTCTTGTGCACCTTTTCATGCACCAATTGTTCAAATTTGAATTATGTGCATTAATGCCTAGAAAATGCACATGATCCCCTAAATATGGTAAATGAGCCCGGAAAATGTCAAATTTGAACACGTTGCATTGGAGGCAGTATGTTGATCATTGGAAAAAAACTGAATGACAAACTAGGATGGAAATTTGGATTCCCCTTCAATCTTGGTGATTTCCCTCTCGAAAGCATGGAACTTCCTCGGTGATGGTTCGATTTATGAAGGGCGTGCATGACGACATAAATCAAACCTTCTCAGCTTTTTACCACGGCACGGTGAGGCCATACCATGGCACCATGCCATACGTCATGTTTTTCAAGCACGTATTTCATTTTTCTATAGTTGATAACCCAGTAAATGACGCGTTTGTGGTTGACTATTGCCACGCATTCCCTTGAAATCTCTGCCCATTCCTTGTAAAAGGCTTGAGAATTTACTAAATACCACGAGTATGGTTTTTCCAGACCGTTCTTGTGCACCTTTTCATGCACCAATTGTTCGAATTTGAATTATGTGGATTAATGCCTAGAAAATGCACATAATCCCCTAATATGGTAAATGAGCCCGGAAAATGCCAAATTTGAACACGTTGCATTTGAGGGGGTATGTTGATTGTAGAAAAAATTGAATGACAAGCTAGGAAGGAAATTTGGATTCCCGGCCCCTTCAATCTTGCTGATTTGCCCCTCGAAACCATGAAAATTCCTCGGTGATGGTTCGATTTATGAATGGCATGGACGACGACATAAGCCAAACCTTCTCAAATTTGTACCAGGGCATGGTGAGGCCATACCATGGCACCATGCCAGCCATCATGTTTTTTAAGCATGTATTTCATTTTTTTACAATTGAAAAACCAATAAATGACGTGTTTGTGGTTGACTATTGCCACACATTTCCGTGAAATATCTGCCCATTCCTTGAAAAAAGGCATGAGAATTTACTAAATAGCACGATCATGGTTTTCCAGACCGTTCTCATGCACCTTTTCATGCACCGATTGTTTGAATTTGAATTATGTGCATTAATGCCTAGAAAATGCACATAATCCCCTAAATATTGTAAATGAACCCGGAAAAGTGCCAAAATTGAACATGGTGATTTGCAGGGTTTATGTTCATCGTAGAAAAAAACTCATGGACAAAGGACAAAGGAAATTTGGATTCCCCTTCGATCTCGGTGATTTAGTATCACACACGATTCATCTCCGTCGCCTCTGCGAACCGTGTGTGTTCACCCACACATGCAAAAGAAAAAAGAAAACCCTCACCCACTTTGTCCCCACCCACTCGCCGTGGACTCCCCCGCAACTCTGCACCTCATCAACTTCTATTGCGGTGGCCACCCTAAGCTCGACGGCTGTTGTCGGCGGGCGGAGGTCGCGCTCCAAATGGCACGGGATTTCACCACTACCGCTTTCCGCCGCCTATCTGCACCGACATTCTAGACTCTGGTCGATTGGGGGTTTCTGCGGGATTGGGCCGGGGATTTTTCTCATGGAGAAGGTAATCAACTTAGCAAAATATTCACTCATCTCTTATCGCAGTCCGTCCGTCGCTGTTAATCAACCGGCGGAAATTGCCGTGGATTCGTTTTTCTTCTAGCTGATTTGAGGGTTTTCATTCATGTGTCCACAGTGTGAGCACAAATCGGGCAAGTGTGGTCGCGGCCAGTCGGAAACGAAGTTCTATCTCACCATTCTGGATGACTTCAGGGAGCACTCGGTATGTTCAATCTCAACCTACCACGGTCGGCATGGCCTAAATTTGTGAACATATACTGTCTGTTGCTACATTTGGATAAAAGGTACGGTGCCACGTGCAGCCTAGATGTCGAAGCCAATTTTTTCCCCTATATTAGGCAAATATATGATGTATTGTTCATTCAGTTACTCTCATATTTGCATCAAATCTTTGTTACATTATCTATTTTTAAGTACATATGTTTGTACTTTGCTTTCATCTATATATTGATCTGTTCTATTAGTTACTCCCATATTTGCATCTTGCTCTGTTATTTCAATATATCTAATTTATGATCTTAATTTTTATTTCAAGCAGTACATCCCTTGCTTTGCAAGAACAGGAGTAGAAGGAAATATTGGGCTTTACTTTGTTGATGACTCCACTGATGTCATATTGACAACGCAGCATGGATTTACAATGACGGTTAGCGTAAAACTTGATAAAGATGGTCACTCCTATTTTGATGCGGACCTTTGGAGAAAAATGTCTAAGTGTTATGAACTGAAAGCTGGCAATAAAATTCTAGTGCGTGCACCACAGCCTGGTCTAATTAACATGGATGTTTACTTCCCCAACGTCATCAGCCGATCAAAGTCTGATCGAGGTTAGTGTCCTTTCAACTTTCTCCATGCTGGCATATTACTTAGCAAAATCGGGGTATTTGTTCTGACTAATTGATCACTATTTAAGCAACCAATTGTGATTTCATTTTCTGACTCCGTTCCTAGGCAGTAACAATTTCTATTTACCAATTTATGCGCGCTATATATTCTTCTGCCATGTTCTGAATAAATAATACCTTTCCACCTTTTAAGCAGGATATGTTGGATGCATGGTGAACGATCTGTATGTTACTAAGCGTACCAAATTTCACTGGAAGGACTTGAAGCATGTCATAAACTTTGTTGATAATCAGACAGAGATAGCACAGCGCATGAACGCTGGATTTTGGATGGGATTAATTATACCTACGGTGCACACATTGAACAAGACCAACTGTGTGCACAAAACACTGGTACAAAAAAGTCTTATTTTTATGTTGATGCTCATAAACTATATATATCTTCAACGATATGTTACAATTGGTTTTTATTCTACATTTCTACAGAAATTGCCCACTGTAGCAGTTCCTGGATCGATTTCCCGTCATGGTCGAATTACACTTGTGCCTGCTAATAACGCCAAAGTGATTGCAAGGTACTGGATTTCTCGCAGAAATGGAACCATTCAAATTAACAAGTTCTTGCTTGTCGTGGCAATGCATCCATATTGGAAAATTGGAGACACTGTTCTACTCATGCTCTACCAAGGCACAGGAGGGCTCTTCCTTTTCATTGACGAGATGCCGAGTCACCGTGATCAAGCTGCTTCCAGCGGATAGTTGTGGTTGTTGGCCCTCAGCCTCTTAAAATGTGCTAGCTGTTACTATGTTAAGTATGTAGATATGGACCATATGGTTGTTGGCCCTCAACCTCTTAAAATGTGATAGTTGTTACTATGTTAAGTATGTAGAAATGGACCATATGGTTGTCAAAACCGTGTTACGAAGATCCTCCTTTTGTCGAATAGTGTAACCACTATATTTATGTTACTCAAATGCTGTTAGCCAAGTCCTTAAATTTTCATGGAAAGTATTAGTATCGTACACAGTTCATTGGGTTTAAGCGTGTGCCCGATGTCCAGAAGGCATTTGCATATTAACTGTCCATATTGCAAATTCACACACGTGTTAACATAAGGAAACGTATGTGTAACTTACTAATCATCGCACACGAGTACTCGCAGACGCATTGTGTGCGATACTCCTAGCCACCGCAAGCAACTAGTTTACAATTTTCAAAGTTTTTTGTACACACAGAATCGCACACGAATTAACTGTAGTAACTGTCTGTGTTGTAATTTCTCATCGCAAATAGTTCATCTGAGTCGGCTGTTTGCCGCGTATCCCACACATCTTGTTTACATGACTCGTTTGTGTTCTTTTGGCTCATCACAAACAGTTCATCTATGTGAACTGTATGCCGCATATCACACACATCTTGTTAAGTTGAACCGTTTCTGTTGTGTTCCCTAATCAAAAATAGTTCATCCGAGTGAACCGTATGCCGTATACCACACACACCTTGATCTGGCTAACCATTTATGTTGCACTCCCTAATAGCAAACAATTCATCTGAGTGAACTGTATGGCGTATATCGCACACACCTTGATATGGCTGCCCGTTTCTGTTGTTCTGTATCATCGCAAATAGTTCAGATGGATCAACCGTGTGCCCTGCATCGCACACGCAACTAAAATCAGAACCGTGTTTGATGGCTCTGCCATCGCAAATGTTTTGCATCTTTTTTGATGGTTTTTTACATCATCGTTTGCTATTAATGCATCGCACACAGTTTCATCAAAGGGTCTCTGATCGTAGTGTCGCGTTAGCAGCATCCTGCAGTAGTGCAAGCTTGGAGGCCGCGCCCTAGGGGGCGCCTCCTAAGCTTGTGGGCCCCTCGTAGCACCCCTAACCCTAATCTCAGCGCCATAAATACCCAAATATTCCCCGTATACCAGGGGACACACCAAAAATACTTTTCCGCCGCCGCAAGTTTCTGTCCTCGTGAGATCCCATCTAGAGAGTTGTTCTGGTACTCTACCGGAGGGGGATTCGATCACGGAGGGCCTCTACATCAACCTTGCTGCCCTTCCGATGATGTGTGAGTAGCTTACCACAGACCTACGGGTCCATAGCTAGTAGCTAGATGGCTTCTTCTCTCTCTTTGATCTTCAATACAATGTTCTCCTCGATGTTCTTGGAGTTCTATTCGATGTAATCTTCTTTTGCGGTGCGTTTGTTGAGATCCAATGAATTGTGGATTTATGATCAGATTATCTATGAATATTACTTGAGTCTTCTCTGAACTTTTTTATGCATGATTAAGATAGCTTTGTATTTCTCTCCGATCTGTTGATTTGGTTTGGGCAACTAGATTGATTTTTCTTGCAATGGGAGAGGTGCTTTGTTTTGGGTTCAATCTTGCGGTGTCCTCACCCAGTGACAGAAGGGTTAGCAAGGCACATATTTGTATTTTTGCCATTAAGGATAAAAAGATGGGGTTTATGCCATATTGATTGGATCTATCCCTCTACATCATGTCATAATGCTTAAGGCATTACTCTGTTCTTGTTAACTTAATACATTAGATGCATGCTGGATAGCGGTCGATGTGTGGAGTAATAGTAGTAGATGCAGGCAGGAGTCGGTCTACTTGTCACGGATGTGATGCCTATATTCATGATCATTACCTTAGATATCGTCATAACTTTGCGCTTTTCTATCAATTGCTCAACAGTAATTTGTTTACCCACCGTATGCGTTCTTTCAAGAGAGAAGCCTCTAGTGAAAACTATGACCCCGGGGTCTATTTTTATCATATTATTTTTAGATATATAAAACCAAAAACCCAAAAATACCTTGCT
The DNA here is from genome assembly GCA_011799875.1 of Thinopyrum elongatum. Lineage (NCBI taxonomy): Eukaryota > Viridiplantae > Streptophyta > Magnoliopsida > Poales > Poaceae > Thinopyrum > Thinopyrum elongatum. Next base: position 210,034,576 of record CM022299.1, read on the forward strand.
GCAATTTATTTACTTTTACTTTGTTTTGCACTTTTATTTATCTTTTATACCTATCTCTATCAGATCTCATCCTTGCAAGTAACCGTGAAGGGATTGACAACCCCTTTATCACGTTGTGTGCAAGTATTTGTTGGTTTGTGTAGGTGCAACCATTGGTGACTTGTGTGTTCCTCCTATTGGATTGAAACCTTGGTTCTCAAATTGAGGGAAATACTTATCTCTACTTTGCTGCATCACCCTTTCCTCTTCAAGGGAAAAACCAACGCAAGCTCAAGAAGTAGCAGGAAGAATTTCTGGCGCCATCGCCGGGGAGGATCTACATCAAGCCTACCAAGTACCCATCATGAACTCTCATCTCTTGCATTTACATTATTCGCCATTTGCCTCTCATTTTCCTCTCCCCCACTTCTAAAACATTTTCAGAAAAACACGAAAATATTTGCCTTTTTATTTGCCTTCATCCTGTTTGCCTTTTTGCTTGTTTGCTATCTTTGCTTGCGTTGCCATGTGCCTTCTATTTTCTTGCATCTTTTCTTGCTAAAAATCTATTGATACGGATCCACTTAAAGTTTTCTACTTGGATCATCTTTGATCCATATGTGCTCGTGCTGAAACCCCAATTAGTTTAGTTGAGGGAAAATCATTAAATGAGCATGCTCATTTTGTGCGTCACCATTTATCTCAAAAAGGGGGACTCTTATGGAATCAAATAAATTATTTGCTATGCTATGCTATGCTTGGAATCTATGTGAAATTTATGATTTTACTTGTTGCTCGGAGAACCCTAAAAAAGCACCTTCCCTACCTATGGGAGTTTAATGATAATGAAATCCTATCTTCTTATGCCAAAGGTGCTTATAGTTACTATGATATTGAACAAATTGAAGAATTTGTTGCTTTTAAGGGTGCTTGTGAAGTTGCTTCTTTGATTGAAAAGTATGATATTACTCTCTACAAATCTGAAAAATTTGACATACTTAAATATTGCTATGAAAACTATGCTTCTAATGCCTATGTTAAAGAATTTATTGAGAGAATGTCCGCTGCTTCGGGAGAAAATAATGATATGCATGAATTTATAGATAGTTATGATTCCGTTGATTTGATTAAAATATTCCCCCCTTGATGAACATGATGCTTGCTATTCTTATAGCCATGATGCCAATATTAATTATGCTTATGGAGATGAACTTGTTGTAGTTCCTTATGTTAAACATGAAATTATTGCTATTGCACCCACACTTCATAGCCCCTTGAATGAAAAGCATGATTGCAATGATGTTATTATAAATTCTATAAATATAAATTGTGCTAATGATATGCAAAACCCCAAGCTTGGGGATGCTAATTTTGCTATGTCCACTACTTATTGCAATGATCATGATTGGGGTGATAATGCTTCTTATGATCTTGAAATTTTATTTAAGCCTCATGATGAGTATGTTTGTGATAATATTGAAAGTGGGTTCAAAAGAGTGTCAACTCTAGGTAAAAATAATCCCACATATTTCGAGAGTGTTCGATCTTATGAATTTTTTGATAAAAGTGGGTTTGAAGAGGTCATGACTTTAGTTGATGTTAATCCCACTATGTTGGAAGATTATAAAAAAATTATGCATGTGGATCTTGAAGAGAAAATTTTATATGATAGCTATATTGTTGAATTTGATTATGATCCTACATGTAATTATTATGAGAGAGGAAAATATGGTTGTAGAAATTTTCATGTTACTAAATTACCTCTCGTTATGTTGCGATTGCTATTGTTTCTTTCTTCTTCCTTGCATATGCTAGTTTTTGCTTGTCTTGATAAAAAAATTCCCTATAAAATGCCTATGCATAGGAAGTATGTTAGACTTAAACTTGTTTTTCACATGCTATATGATGCTTTCTTTGTGCTTCAATTTTTTGTCTTTCATCTAAGCATCATTAAAATTATCAATGCCTAGCTAAAAGGCTTTAAAGAAAAGCGCTTGTTGGGAGACAACCCAATATTTTTCTTTTCTGTTTTTATGAGTTTACAAAATTATACTTCTGTTATGATTGTGTTTTAATCAGTGTTTGAGCCAAGTAAGACCTTTGGGATGATTTGGATGATAGTTGATTTGATTTTGCTGAAAAACAGAAACTTTTGCATCCTGTAGGAGAATTGTTAGAATTTTCTGGAATGTGGAAAAACTCTGAATTTTTTACACAAGATTGCTATATGAATTTCCTCTGTTTTCCTAATTTTTTAGAATTTTTGAAGTTACAAAAGTATGCCTATAATTCGAATCTTTACAGACTATTCTGTTTTTGACATATTCTGTTTTCGTTGTGTTGTTCGCTTATTTTGATGGATCTATGGGTAGTATTGGGGGGTATGAGCCATGGAGAAGTTAGAATACAGTAGATATAATGCAAATATAAAATTGGAATGAGTTTACAACAGTACCTAAAAGTGGAGATTTGTTTTATCATACTAACGGATCTCATGAGTTTTTTGTTGAGTTTTGTGTTGTGAAGTTTTCAAGTTTTGGGTGAAGTTTTGATGGACTATGGAATAAGGAGTGGCAATAGCCTAAGCTTGGGGATGCCCAAGGCACCCCAAGGTAATATTCAAGGACAACCAAGCATCTAAGCTTGGGTATGCCCCGGATGGCATCCCCTCTTTTGTCTTCAATCCATCGGTAAATTACTTGAGGCTATATTTTTATTCACCACATGATATGTGTTTTGCTTGGAATGTCTTGTATTATATGAGTCTTTGCTTTTTAGTTTGACACAATCATCCTTGTTGTACACACCTTTTGAGAGGGACACACATTAATCGTGAATTTATTAGAATACTCTATGTGCTTCACTTATATCTTTTGAGCTAGGTAGTTGCTCTAGTGCTTCACTTATATCTTTTAGAGCACAGCGGTGATTTTATTTTGAAGAATTGATGAACTCTCATGATTCACTTATATTATTTTGAGAGTCTTAAAAATAGTATGGCAATTTGCTTTGGTTATGAATTTAGTCCTAATATGATGGGTATTCAAGAGGGATATAATAAAGACTTTCATGAAGATCATTGAATGTATGAGAAGTTTGATTCCTTGCATTTGTTTTGAGATATAAAGTGATATTAGAGTCATGCTAGTGAGTAATTATGGTTTAGTAAGAATATTTGTGTTAAGGTTTGTGATTCCGGAAGCATGCACGTATGGTCTCTCGTTATGTGATGAAGTTGGAGCATGATTTATTTTTGATTGTCTTCCTTATGAGTGGCGGTCGGGGACGAGCGATGGTCTTTCCTACCAATCTATGCCCCTAGGAGCATGCCTATTAGTACTTTGCTTCGAGAGCTAATAAAATTTTGTAATAAGTATGTGAGTTCTTTATGACTAATGTTGAGTCCATGGATTATACTCACTCTCACCCTTCCACCATTGCTAGCCTCTTCGGTACCGTGCATTGCCCTTTCTCACCTTGAGAGTTGGTGCAAACTTTGCCGGTGCATCCAAATCCCGTGATATGATACACTCTTTCACACATAAGCCACCTTATATCTTCCTCAAAACAGCCACCATACCTACCTATTATGGCATTTCCATAACCATTCCGAGATATATTGCCATGCAACTTCCACCATTCTGTTTTATTATGACACACACCATCATTGTCATATTGATTTGCATGATCATATAGTTGACATAGTATTTGTGTCTTGGCCACTATTCATAATTTTTATACATGCCACGCTAGATCATTGCACATCCCCCCGGTACACCGCCGGAGGCATTCATATAGAGTCATATTTTTGTTCTAGTATCGAGTTGTAATTTTTGAGTTGTAAGTAAATAAAAGTGTGATGATCATCATCATTAGAGCATTGTCCTGTGTGAGGAAAGGATGATGGAGACTATGATTCCCCCACAAGTCGGGATGAGACTCCGGACTTAAAATAAAAAAGAGGCCAAAGAGCCCAAAATATATTAAAAAAAAGAGGCCAAAGATCCCAAAATGAAAAATGAAAAAATGAGAGAAAAATGAGAGAAAAAGAGAGAAAAGATAGTGTTACTATCCTTTTCCACACTTGTGCTTCAAAGTAGCACCATGTTCTCCATGATAGAGAGTCTCCTATTTTGTCACTTTCATATATTACTAGTGGGAATTTTTCATTATAGAACTTGGCTTGTATATTCCAATGATGGGCTTCCTCCAATTGCCCTAGGTCTTCGTGAGCAAGCAAGTTGGATGCACACCCACTTAGTTTTCTTTTGAGCTTTCATACACTTATAGCTCTAGTGCATCCGTTGCATGGAAATCCCTACTCCTTGCATTGACATCAATTGATGGGCATCTCCATAGCCCATTGATTAGCCTCGTCAATGTGAGACTTTCTCCTTTTTTCTCTTCTCCACACAACCTCCGCCATCATATTCTATTCCACCCATAGTGCTATATCCATGGCTCACGCTCATGTATTGCGTGAGAGTTGAAAAAGCTTGAGAGCATTAAAAGTATGAACCTATTGCTTGCTTGTCATCGGGGTTGTGCATGATAAATACTTTGTGTTATGAAGATAGAGCATGACAAGATTATATGATTGTGTAGGGATAACTTTCTTTAGCCATAATATTTTGAGAAGACATGATTGCTTTATTAGTATGCTTAAAGTATTATTGTTTTTATGTCAATATTAAACTTTTGTTTTGAATCTTATGGATCTGAATATTCATGCCACATAAAGAAAGATTACATGATAAACATGTTAGGTAGCATTCCACATCAAAAATTCTATTTTTATCATTTACCTATTCGAGGACGAGCAGGAATTAAGCTTGGGGATGCATGATACATATCCAACATATCTATAATTTTTTATTGTTCCATGCTATTATATAACACATCTTGGATGTTTTATATGCATTATTATGCTATTTTATATCATTTTTTGGAACTAACCTATTAACCTAGTGCCCAATGCCAGTTGCTGTTTATTTTTCTTGTTTTTGTCTTTTACAGAAAATCAATACCAAATGGAGTCCAAACGGAATTAAACTTTTTGACGATTTTTCTTGGAACAGAAGACACCTAGGAAGCTTCGGGAGGAGGCCAGAAGAACCACGAGTGGGCCACAAGCTTGGAGGCCACGCCCTAGGGGGCGCCTCCCAAGCTTGTGGGCCCCTCGTAGCACCCCTAACCCTAATCTTAGCTCCATAAATACCCAAATATTCCCCGTATACTAGGGGACACACCAAAAATACTTTGCCACCGCCGCAAGTTTCTGTCCTCATGAGATCCTATCTGGAGACCTTTCCGGTACTCTCCCGGAGGGGGATTCAATCATGGAGGGCCTCTACATCAACCTTGCTGCCCTTTCGATGATGTGTGAGTAGTTTACCACAGATGTACGGGTCCATAGCTAGTAGCTAGATGGATTCTTCTTTCTTTTTGATCTTCAATACAATGTTCTCCTCTATGTTCTTGGAGTTCTATTCGATGTAATCTTCTTTTGCGGTGCGTTTGTTGAGATTCGATGAATTGTGGATTTATGATTAGATTATCTATGAATATTATTTGACCCTTCTCTGAACTCTTTTATGCATGATTAAGATAGCTTTGTATTTTTCTATCTATTGATTTGGTTTGGCCAACTAGATTGATTTTTCTTGCAATGGGAGAGGTGCTTTGTTTTGGGTTCAATCTTGCGGTGTCCTCACCCAGTGACACAAGGGGTAGTGAGGCACGTATTTGTATTGTTGCCATTAAGGATAAAAAGATGGGATTGATTCCATATTGATTGGAACTATCCCTCTACATCATGTCATCTTGCTTAAGGCATTACTCCGTTCTTGTTAACTTAATACACTAGATGCATGCTGGATAGCGGTCGATGTGTGGAGTAATAGTAGTAGATGCAGGCAGGAGTCGGTCTACTTGTCACGGACATGATGCCTATATTCATGATCGTTGCCTTAGATATCGTCATAACTTTGCGCTTTTCTATCAATTGCTCAATAGTAATTTGTTTACCCACCGTATGCGTTCTTTCAAGAGAGAAGCCTCTAGTGAAAACTATAGCCCCGGGGTCTATTTTTATCATATTATTTTCATATCTATAAAACCAAAACCCCAAAAAAAACTTGCTGTAATTTATTTACTTTTACTTTGTTTTGCACTTTTATTTATCTTTTGTACCTATCTCTATCAGATCTCATCCTTTGCAAGTAACCGTGAAGGGATTGACAACCCCTTTATCGCGTTGGGTGCAAGTATTTGTTTGTTTGTGTAGGTGCAACCATTGGTGGCTTGTGTGTTCCTCCTACTGGATTGATACCTTGGTTCTCAAACTGAGGGAAATACTTATCTCTACTTTGCTGCATCACCCTTTCCCCTTCAAGGGAAAAACCAATGCAAGCTCAAGAAGTAGCACCGGCCCACTGAAAGTGGGACGTGGAGCAGGCACAGAGGCAGGGCCCAGGAGCGGGGGGAAAGATAAAGAAGAAAGCGACACCTCTGAACCGGTAACGGACCGCGGCCCACCAGGCTCAGGCACCAACCCAGCAACCGATCCACCGCGCACAGGCCCACCACCACCAACCCCCAGATCTAGGGTTATAGGCGGACCCGCGGCGCACCCCGCCGCCGCCGCCGGCTGCACGTCCAATGGTGGCACCACCGACACCGGAGAGGAGGCCGCCAACGAGGTAGCAGAGGGAGCGGGGGAGAAGGAAACGGGAGAGGCGTGTTGGGGAATGTTGCACGGGAAACCAAAATTTTCCTACGCTCACCAAGATCCAATCTAGGATATGACCATCTACGAGAGGAGATATTGGAGCTACATACCCTTGTAGATCGCTAAGCAGAAGCGTTAAGAAACGCGGTTGATGTAGTTGAACGTCTTCGCGATCCAATCACGATCCATCCCGCGAACTCCCGATCTAGTGCCGAACGGACGGCACCTCCGCGTTCAACACACGTATGGCTTGATGACACCTTCACCTCCTCGATCCAGCGAGCGATGGTAAAGTAGTAGCTTGAGTCCTTCGGCAGCACGACGGCATGATGGCGGTGGTGGTGGAGAAATCTCAGCAGAGCTTCGCTAAGCACTGCGGAGAAGAAGATGGACTACGAGGGAGAGGAAGGGCAGCACCGTGGCGTGGAGATGCACTCAAGGGTGTGGCTGCCCTCTCTCTACCTCTCTATATATAGGGGGAAGGGAGGAGAAGGGGGCGCTCTAGATCCCATCTAGGGGGGCGGCGGCCACAAGGGATGGGAAACCCTAGATGGGTTTTGGCCCTCCCCTTAGGAGACTTGGTCCCCAAGCCAGGTGGAGGCAAAACCCTAGGGAGGCGCCCCCACCCCTTCTGGAAACGTGGGATGGGGTGTGGGGGGCACACAACCCCTTAGTGGGCTAGTGTGCCCCTCCCCATGGCCCATGAGGCCCCCCAACACTTGTCGGGGGGCCCGAAACCCCTTTCGGTCATGCTGGTCATCACCCGGTACCCCCGGAACAATTCCAGACTCCAATACCCTTCATCCAATATATCAATCTTCACCTCCGGACCATTCTGGAGTTCCTCGTCACATCCGGGACTCCAAACAACCTTCGGTAACCACCATAATGACTCAACTATACTTATATCGTCACCAAACGTTAAGTGTGTAGACCCTGCGGGTTCGAGAACTATGCAGACATGACCGAGACGCCTCTATGGTCAATAACCAATAGCGGGACCTGGATGCCCATATTGGTTCCTACATATTCTACAAAGATCTTATCGGTCGAACCTCGATGTCAAGGATTCAGCTAATCCCGTATGCAGTTCCCTTTGTCTATCGGTATGTTACTTGCCCGAGATTCGATCATCAGTATCTCCATACCTAGTTCAATCTTGTTACTAGCAAGTCTCTTTACTCGTTCCGTAATACAAGGTCCCATGACTAACTCCTTAGTCACATTGCTTGCAAGCTTCTTGTGATGTTGTATTACCGAGAGGGCCCAGAGATACCTCTCCGTCATACGGAGTTACAAATCCCAGTCTTGATCCATGCCAACTCAACAGACACCCTCGGAGATACCTGTAGAGCACCTTTATAGTCACCCAGTTACATTGTGATGTTTGGTACACACAAGGTACTCCTCCGGTGTCAGTGAGTTGCATGATCTCATGGTCATAGGAACATATACTTGACATGCAGAAAATGATAGCAATAAACTTGATACGATCATATGCTACGTTCATAGTTTGGGTCTTGTCCATCACATCATTCCCGTTATCAAATGACAACTCATGTCTATGGCTAGGAAACCATAGCCATCTTTGATCAACGAGCTAGTCCGGTAGAGGCTCACTAGGGACATGTTGTTGTCTATGTACCCACACATGTACTTTAGTTTCCGATCAATACAATTCTAGCATGGATAATAAACGATTATCATGAACAGGGAAATATGATAATAACCAATTTATTATTGCCTCTAGGGCATATTTCCAACAGTCTCCCACTTGCACTAGAGTCAATAATCCAGTTCACATCACCACGTGGTTAACACCCAATGAGTTCTGGGGTTAGATCATGTTATGCTTGTGAGAGAGGTTTTAGTCAACGGGTCTGCAACATTCAGATCCGCGTGTACTTCGCAAATCTCTATGTCATATTGTAGATGCTACTACCACTCCACTTGGAGCTATTCCAAATGGCTTCTCCACTATATGTATCCGGTTTGCTACTGAGACTCATCCGGATTGGTGTTAAAGCTTGCATCGACGTAACCCTTTATGCCGAACTCTTTTTCACCTCCATAACCGAGAAACATTTCCTTATTCCTCTAAGGATAATTTGACCGATGTCCAGTGTTCAACTCCTGGATCACTTTTGTACCCCCTTGCTAGACACGTGGCAAGGCACACATCAGGTGCGGCACACAGCATGGCATACCGCATAGAGCCTATGGATAAGGCATAGGGGACGACCTTCGTCCTTTCTCCTTCTTCTGCCGTGGTCGAGCTTTGAGTCTTACTCAACTTCACACCTTACAACTCAGGCAATAACTCCTTCTTTGACTGATCCATTTTGAACTCCTTCAAAATCATGTCAAGGTATGTGCTCTGTGAAAGTCTTATTAGGCGTCTTGATCTATCTCTATAGATCTTGATGCCCAATATGTAAGCAGCTTTACCCAGGTCTTCCTTTGAAAAAACTCCTTCAAACAACCCTTTATGCTTTCCAGAAATTCTACATCATTTTCGATCAACAATATGTCATCCACATATACTTATCAGAAATGTTGTAGTGCTCCCACTCACTTTCTTGTAAATACAAGTTTCTTGCAAACTTTGTATAAACCCAAAAGCTTTGATCACCTCATCAAAGCGTATGTTCCAACTCCGAGATGCTTGCTCCAGTCCATAGAAGGATCGCTAGAGCTTGCATACCTTTTAGCATCCTTAGGATCGACAAAACCTTTTGGTTGTATCACATACAACCTTTCCTCACGGAAACCGTCAAGGAAACTTTGTTTTGACATCCATCTGCCAGATTTCGTAATTGAAAATGCAGCAACTGCTAACATAATTCCAACAGACTTTAGCATTGCTATGAGTGAGAAAGTCTCATCATAGTCAACTCCTTGAACTTGTCGGAAACTTCTTTGCGACAAGTCGAACTTCATAAATGGTGACATTACCATCAGTGTCTGTCTTCTTCTTAAAGCTCCATTTATTCTCAATGGCTTGCCGATCATCGGGTAAGTCCACCGAAGTCCATACTTTGTTCTCATACATGGATCCTATCTCGGATTTCATGTCTCCTAGCCATTTGTTGGAATCCAGGCCCACCATCGCTTCTCCATAGCTCGTAGGTTCACCATTGTCCAACAACATGACCTCTAAGACAGGGTTACCGTACCACTCAGAAGCTGTACGTACCCTTATCGACCTACGAGGTTCGATAGTAACTTGATCCGTAGCTTCATGATCATCATCATTAGCTTCCTCTTCAACTGATGTAGGTGCCACAGAAACATCTTTCTGTGCTGTGCAACTCTCTGTGAAGTAAAGGTTCAACAACCTCATCAAGTTCTATCTTTCTCCCACTCAATTCTTTCAAGAGAAACTCTTTCTTGAGAAATGACCCATTCTTAGCGACAAACACTTTGCCTTCGGATCTGAGATAGAAGGTATACCCAGCCATCTCTTTTGGGTGTCCTATGAAGACGCATTTGTTTGCTTTGGGTTCGAGCTTTTCCGGTTGAAGCCTTTTCACATAAGCATCGCAGCCCAAACCTTAAGAAACGACAACTTAGGTTTCTTGCCAAACCACAGTTCATATGGTGTCGTCTTCACGGACTTAGATGGTGCTCTATTTAAGGTGAATGTAGTTGTCTCTAATGCATAACCCCAAAATGATAGTGGTAGATCGGCAAGAGACGTCATAGAACGCACCATATCCAATAAGATACGATTACGACGTTCGGACACACCATTACGCTGTGGTGATCCAGGTGGCGTCAACTGCGAAACAATTCCACATTGTCTTAAGTGATTTCCAAACTCATAACTCAGATATTCTCCCCCTCGATCGGATCGTATGAATTTAATCTTCTTGTTGCGATGATTCTCAACTTCACTCTGAAATTGCTTGAACTTTTCAAACGTTTCAGACTTATGCTTCATTAAGTAAACATACCCATATCTACTCAAATCATCGGTGAAGGTGAGGAAATAATGATATCCACCGCGCGCGTCAACACTCATCGGACCGCACACATCAGCATGTATGATTTTCAACAAGTCACTTGCCCATTCCATTGTTCTGAAAAACGGGGTTTTAGTCATCTTGCCCATGAGGCATGGTTCGCATGTGTCAAGTGATTCAAAATCAAGTGACTCCAAAAGTCCATTAGCATGGAGTTTCTTCATGCGCTTTACACCAATATGACTTAAGCAGCAGTGCCACAAGTATGTGCTACTATCATTATTAACTTCGCATCTTTTGGCATCAATATTATGAACATGTGTATCACTACGATCGAGATTCAATAAACCATTGGGTGCATGACCACAGAAGGTATTATTCATGTAAACAGAATAACCATTATTCTCTGACTTAAATGAATAACCGCATTACAATAAACACGATCTCATCATGTTCATGCTCAACGCAGACACCAAATAAGATTTATCTAGGTTTAACACTAATCCCGAAGATAGAGGGAGCGTACGATGGTGATCACATCAACCTTGGAAACACTTCCAACACACACCGTCACCTTGCACTTAGCTAGTCTCCGTTTATTCCACAGCTTTTGTTTCGAGTTACAAATATTAGCAACTGAACCGGTATCTAATACCCAGGTGCTACTAGGAGTACTAGTAAGGTACACATCAATAACACGTATATCAAATATACTTTTGTTGAAGTTGCCAGCCTTCTTATCTATTGGGGTAGTTCCGCTACCAGTGACCGTTCCCCTTACAATAGAAGCACTTAGTCTTGGGTTTGGGTTCAACCTTGGGTTTCTTCACTGGAGCGGCAACTGGCTTGCGATTCATGAAGTTTCCCTTCTTGCCCTTGCCCTTCTTGAAACCAGTGGTCTTGTTAACCATCAACACTTGATGCTCCTTCTTGATTTCTACCTTCGCGGCCTTAAGCACCATGAACAACTCCGGGATCATCTCCATCCCTTGCATGTTATAGTTCATCACGAAGCTCTAGTAGCTTGGTGATAGTGACTAGAGAACTCTGTCAATCACTATCTTATCTGGAAGAATAACTCCCACCCGATTCAAGCGATTGTAGCACCCAGACATTCTGAGCACATGCTCACTGGCTGAGCTATTCTCCTCCATCTTGTAGGCAAAGAACTTGTCAGAGGTCTCATACCTCTCAACACGGGCATGAGCCTGAAATACCAATTTCAGCTCTTGGAACATCTCATATGTTCCATGCCGTTCAAAACACCTTTGGAGCCCTGATTCTAAGCCGTAAAGCATGGCGCACTAAACCATCAAGTATTCATCAGAACGTGTCTGCCAGATGTTCACAACATCCACAGACGACGATATAGGGGTTGGCACACCGAGCGGTGCATCAAGGACATAAGCCTTATGTGCAGTAGTGAGGACAATCCTCAGACTATGGACCTAGTCCACATAATTGCTTACAATATCTTTCAACTTAGTCTTTCTCTAGGAACCTATTAAAACAGGGAGCTACAGCGCGAGCTACTGATCTACAACATAATTTGCAAAGACAACTCAGACTATTGTCATGATAACGAGTTCAATTAATCATATTACTTAAGAACTCCCACTCAAATCAACATCCCTCCGGTTGTCCGAGTGTAACATGATCCAAATTCACCAACCCAAGTCCGATCATCACGTGAGATGAGGTGGTTTCAATGGTGAACATCTCCATGTTGATCATATCTACTACATGACTCATGCTCGACCTTTCGGTCTCTTGTGTTCCGAGGCCATGTCTGTACATGCTAGGCTCGTCAAGTTTAACCCAACTGTTCCGCATGTGCAAAACCGGCTTGCACCCGTTGTATGTGAACGTAGAGTCTATCACACCCCATCATCACGTGGTGCTTCGAACCGACGAACTTTCGCAACGGTGCACACTTGGGGAGAACACAATTTTATCACGAAATTTTAGTGAGGGGTCACCTTATAATGCTACCGTCGTCCTAAGCAAAATAAGATGCATAAAAGGATTATCACATGCAAATCATAAGTGACATGATATGGCCATCAACTTGTGCTTTTGATCTCCATCTCCAAAGCACCGACATGATCTCCATCTTCACCGGCATGACACCATGATCTCCATCATCGTGCCGCCATCGGGGTTGTCACGCCAACCATGCTTCTACTACTATTGCTACCGCTTAGCGATAAAGTAAAGCATTACATAGCGCTTAATGATTGACACGCAGGTCATACAATAATTAAAGACAACCCTATGGCTCCTGCCGGTTGCCGTATGCATCGACATGCAAGTCGATATAAACTATTACAAACATGATCATCTCATACATCGAATATATCTCATCATGTCTTTGGCCATATCATATCACAACATACCCTACAAAAACAAGTTAGACGTCCTCTAATTGTTGTTGCATGTTTTACGTGGCTACTATGGGTATCTAGCAAGAACGATTCTTACCTACGCAAAGCCACAACGGTGATATGCAAGTTGCTATTTAACCTTCTACAAGGATGGCCTTGATAGAATCCGATTCAACTAAGGTGGGAGAGACAGTCACCCGCCAGCCATCTTTATGCAACAAAGTCACATGCCAGTCGATGGAACCGGTCTCATGTACGTGGACATGTAAAGTTGGTCCAGGCCGCTTCATCCCACAATACCGACGAATCAAGAAAGGACCAAGGAAGGAAGCAATCTGAATATCAACACCCACAAACTCCTTTGTGTTCTACTCGTGATGTCATCTACGCATAGACCTAGCTCATGATGCCTGATGTGGCTTGAACTACATCGGTATTTCCCCAAAGAGGAAGGGATGACGCAGCACAGCTACGGTAGGTATTTCCCTCAGTGATGAGACCAAGGTTATCGAACCAGTAGGAGAACCACGCAACACTACGTGAACGGTACCTGCACACAAAGAACAAATACTTGCAACCCGACGTAAAAGAGGGGTTGTCAATCCCTCCCGGGTAAAAAGATAGATAAAATTGTAGTAGATTGGATAAATAGATCTTGCGGGAACGCGACATAAAATAAATAACAATAAATTGCAGCAAGGTATTTTTGGGTTTTTGGATTAATAGATCTGAAAATAAAAGCGAATAAAAATAGATCTCGAAGGCAAATATGATAAAGAAGAGACCCGGGGGCTGTAGATTTCACTAGTGGCTTCTCTCGAGAAAAATAGCATATGGTGGGTAAACAAATTACTGTTGGGCAATTGATAGAACTTCAAATAATCATGACGATATCCAGGCAATGATCATTATATAGGCATCACGTCCAAGATTAGTAGACCGACTCCTGCCTGCATCTACTATTATTACTCCACACATCGACTGCTATCCAGCATGCATCTAGTGTATCAAGTTCATGGAGAAATGGAGTAATGCAGTAAGAACGATGACATGATGTAGACAAGATCTATTCATGTAGGAATATACCCCATCTTGTTATCCTTAATAGCAACGATACATACGTGTCATTTTCCCTTCTGTCACTGGGATTGAGCACCGTAAGATCAAACCCATCACAAAGCACCTCTTCCCATGGCAAGAAAAATTGATCTAGTCGGCCTAACTAAACCAAAGATTCGAAGAAGAAATATGGGGCTATAAGTAATCATGCATATAAGAGATCAAAAGACTCAAATAACTTTCATGGATAAAAACATAGATCTGATCATAAACTCAAAGTTCATCGGATCCCAACAAACACACCGCAAAAAGAGTTACATCAAATAGATATCCAAGAGACCATTGTATTGAGAATCAAAAGAGAGAGAGGAAGCCATCTAGCTACTAACTACGGACCCGTAGGTCTACAATGAACTACTCACGCATCATCGGAGAGGCACCAATGAGGATGATGAACCCCGTCGTGATGGTGTCTAGATTGGATCTGTGGTTTCTGGAACTTGCGGCGGCTGGAATTGTTTTTCGTCGACTCCCCTAGAGTTTTTGGAATATTGGGATATTTATAGAGCAAAGAGGCGGTGCGGGAGGCCACCGAGGTGGGCACAACCCACCAGGGCGCGCCCAGGTGGGTTGTGCCCCCCTCGGGGCACCCCTCTGGTACTTCTTCGGCCCAAGTTGTTCCTTCTGGTCCATAAAAAATCTCCAAAAAGTTTCGCTGCGTTTGGACTTCATTTGGTATTGATTTTCTGTGAAGTAAAAAACAAGCAAAAAACAGCAACTAGCACTGGGCACTATGTCACTAGGTTAGTCCCAAAAAATGATATAAAGTTGCTATAAAATGATTGTAAAACATCCAAGAATGATAATATAACAGCATGGAACAATCAAAAATTATAGATACGTTGAAGACGTATCAGCATCCCCAAACTTAATTCCTGCTCGTCCTCGAGTAGGTAAATGATAAAAACAGAATTTTTGATGTGGAATGCTGCCTAACATGTTCATCACATATTCTTTTCTTTGTAGCATGGACATTTGGACTTTTATATGATTCAAAGCAATAGTCTAGTTTTGACATGAAGATTTCAATACTCAAGCATATCAACAAGTAACCATGTCTTTCAAAATATCAACACTAAAGCAAGTTATCCCTATCCCATTATGCTCAATCATTGATCCATTCATGAAACACACTCTCATATTAGCTATACCCAATGCTCAAGTACGATCATAGTGCCCCTTAGTTTGTGCTTTATAGGAGAAGATGGAGACTCAAGTAAAAATAAAAATTGCATAAAGTAAATAGAAAGGCCCTTCGCAGAGGGAAGTAGGGATTTGTAGAGGCGCCAGAGCTCAAAGCAAAAAAGATAGAGATAAAAACATTTTGGGTGCCATGCTTTTCCTGTCAACGAAAATGATCGAGTAGTTCCCAATACTTTCCATGCTAGATATATCATAGGCGGTTCCCAAAAAGAAAATAAAGTTTATTCCTTTTTCCACCATACTTTCACATTCCACGACTAACCGAATCCACAGGTGTCGTCCATACCAACACTTTCCAAAGAATTTATTATTTGACAACATAAACTAAATTCATTTTTCATTTTGGGACTGGGCATCCCTAATACCTTTGCCATACTCTCGTGCAATGACAAGTGAATAAACACTCATCTTGAGAATAACATATCTAGCATGGAAAAATATCAGCCACCCCCTACTGTTTCATGAGCAGTACGAGCACACAAAAAGGAATTTTATTTTGAAAATTAGAGATGGCACATACAAATTTGCTTAGAACGGCAAAAGAATACCGCATATAGGTAGGTATAGTGGACTCATATGGCAAAACTGGTTTAAGGATTTTGGATGCACAAGTAGTAATCATCCTTAGTGCAAGTGAAGGCTAGAAAAGATTGAGAAGCATCCAACCAAGAAACGAAAAATCTCATAAGCGAGCATTAAACATAACTAACATCGAATAAATGCACCACAAGTAGGATGTAATTTCATTGCATAACTATTGACATTTGGGCTTGCATAGGGAATCACAAACCTTAACACCAATATTCTTACTAAAGCATAATTACTCATCAACACGAATCACATATTATATAATCATACCGCAAAACGGTTACAAAGAAACAAGTTTATTTTGTCCAATGATCTTCATGAAAGTTTTTATTATATCCCTCTTGAATATCTATCACTTTGGGACTAGTTTCATATGTTGCTTTTGATAGCTCAAACAAATCTAAGTGAAGAACATGAGCATAAAAATTTCTTCTCTCAAAATAATACTCCCTCCGTTCCTTGATATAAGGTGTATAGATTTTTGAGAAAAAATCCGAAATATAAGGTGTATTGCGTTGCTCCACTCGTATGGATAATGTTTTTAGGGATTTGATTACATTTCCTTATATTAGGCAAGCTCCTCTATTTTCTCATGTCAATTAGTTAGGTGTAATCTCGCCCAAAACTTGTGAAATTTTCCCTCCACATGCGTTCTTTAATTTTTGTGCCAAAAACTATACACCCTATATTAAGGAACGGAGGGAGTATAAGTGAAGCTTGAGAGAATTTCTTCAAGAATGATAAAGCACACCGTGCTCAAAAAAGATATAAGTGAAGCACTAGAGCAATTCCATAGCTCAAAAAAAATTAAGTGAAGCATAGAGAGCAATTCTAAAAAATCGTAGCATAATTTTGGCTCTCTCAAATAGGTGTGTCCATGGACTTAAAATAAAAGGCAAAACAAGCAAAGACTCATATCATACAAGACGCTCCAAGCAAAACTCATGATATGTGACGAATAAAAATATAGCTCCAAGTAAAATACCGATGGTCGTTAGAAGAAAGAGGGGATGCCACTCGGGCATCCCCAAGCTTAGTTGCCTGATTCTCTTTGGATAATGGCTTGGGGTGCCATGGGCATCCCCAAGCTTAGGCTCTTCTTACTCCTTATTCCTTCATCCATCGTAATCTCACCCAAAACTTGAAAACTTCAATCACACAAAACTCAACAAAACCTTCGTGAGATCCGTTAGTATAAGAAAAGTAATCTTTACTTTAATTACTGTAGAAAACCCATTTAAATTTTGTTATTGCATTATATCTACTGTATTCTAACTTTACCATGGCTTATACCCTCCAATACAAACCACAGATTCATCAAAATAAGCACACAATGCAAAGAAAACAGAATCTGTCAAAAACAGAATAGTCTGTAAAGATGCGAATTGTTCTCGTACTTATGTAACTCCAAAAATTCTGAAGAATTATGAAACAGAGGAAATTTGTATATCAATCTTGTGTAAAAAAATCAGAATTTTTCGTCTCTTCTGTGATTTTAAAAAATTATTTTTCTGGACGCAAACATTTTTGTTTTCCAACAAGATCAAATCAACTATCACCAAAGCTATCCCAAAGGCTTTGCTTGGCACAAACACTAATTAAGACATAAAAACACAATCATAACAGTAGCATAATTATGCAAACACTCAAGAACAGAAAGAAAAAGGCAAAAATAAATTTTATTCATTGGGTTGCCTCCCAACAAGCGCTATCGTTTTATGCCCCTAGCTAGGCATAATGCAAAGATCTAGGTGTTGTCATCTTTGGTTTTTGCAACTTTTGTAAGGGCCTTTTCAAACCCGGGAGGCCCTTTACGCTTCCCAAGATTTTCAGGAAAAGAGACCATATTAAGATCCAAAATATCCAAACGCTTATTGCAAAGAGTAATCAAGGTATTCATTCGATTGAGGTTCCCACTGATATGTTTCAGAGGTTCATTGTATTTTTGTAACTCAACCAAATGTTTGTGCAAATCACTCAACTTATCCAAAATTTGAGCTCCTTCTTGAGTAAAAGAATCCCCTTTTTGGTAGGCGGAATTCCCAAAATCCCTTCTAGGATCTCATAAGCGGTATTAGCA
This sequence comes from Thinopyrum elongatum, assembly GCA_011799875.1. Lineage (NCBI taxonomy): Eukaryota > Viridiplantae > Streptophyta > Magnoliopsida > Poales > Poaceae > Thinopyrum > Thinopyrum elongatum. The sequence goes on from CM022299.1 coordinate 210,052,624, forward strand.
TCAAGCTCAATAAAATTTCCTTTAGCGGCAAAATCCAAAAGTTGTCTATGATGCAAGGCTAAACCTATATAAAAATTCAAAAGCAAAATTTTTGCATCCCCTTTTAGATTGCAAATGCGATAGGATTCCATCAGCCTATACCAAGCATCTTTCAAATTTTCTCCTTGTCTTTGTTTGAAGTATAAAACTTCAAAATCCGGTGACAAAGGAGGAGTAGTCATGCTAGCCATAGCAACAAGATCACAAGCAAAAATATAGATCTGATGAGAAAACGGCGAACGAAAAAGTGGGCGAATAAAACGGCAAATTTCTGTGAAGTGGGGGAGATGAAAATGAGAGGCAAATGGAAAATAATGTAAATTGCAAGGAGATGAGATTTGTGATTAGGAACCTAGTAGATGTTGATGATGTCTCCTCGGCAACGGCGCCAGAAATTCCTTTTGATGCGGCTTGAACTACGTCGGTATTCCCCCAAAGAGGAAGGGATGATGCAGCACAGCTATGGTAGGTATTTCCCTCAGTGATGAGACCAAGGTTATCGAACCAGTAGGAGAACCACGCAACACTACGTGAACGGTACCTGCACACAAAGAACAAATACTTGCAACCCGACGTAAAAGAGGGGTTGTCAATCCCTCCCGGGTAAAAAGATAGATAAAATTATATTAGATTGGATAAATAGATCTCGTGGGAACACGAGATAAAATAAATAACAATAAAGTGCAGCAAGGTATTTTTGGGTTTTTGGATTAATAGATCTGAAAATAAAAGCGAATAAAAATAGATCTCGAAGGAAAATATGATAAAGAAGAGATCCGGGGGCTGTAGATTTCACTAGTGGCTTCTCTCAAGAAAAATAGCATATGGTGGGTAAACAAATTACTGTTGGGCAATTGATAGAACTTCAAATAATCATGACGATATCCAGGCAATGATCATTATATAGGCATCACGTCCAAGATTAGTAGACCGACTCCTGCCTGCATCTACTATTATTACTCCACACATCGACCGCTATCCAGCATGCATCTAGTGTATTAAGTTCATGGAGAAACGGAGTAATGCAATAAGAACGATGACATGATGTAGACAAGATCTATTAATGTAGGAATAGACCCCATCTTGTTATCCTTAATAGCAACGATACATACGTGTCATTTCCCCTTCTGTCACTAGGATTGAGCACCGTAAGATCGAACCCATCACAAAGCACCTCTTCCCATGGCAAGAAAAATCGATCTAGTCGGCCTAACTAAACCAAAGATTCGAAGAAGAAATACGAGGCTATAAGTAATCATGCATATAAGAGATCAAAAGACTCAAATAACTTTCATGGATAAAAACATAGATCTGATCATAAACTCAAAGTTCATCGGATCCCAACAAACACACCGCAAAAAGTGTTACATCAAATAGATCCAAGAGACCATTGTATTGAGAATCAAAAGAGAGAGAGAGGAAGCCATCTAGCTACTAACTACGGACTTGTAGGTCTACAATGAACTACTCACGCATCATCGGAGAGGCACCAATGAGGATGATGAACCCCTTCGTGATGGTGTCAAGATTGGATCTGTGGTTTCTGGAACTTGCGGCGGCTGGAATTGTTTTCTGTCGACTTCCCTAGGGTTTTTGGAATATTGGGGTATTTATAGAGTAAAGAGGCAATGCGGGAGGCCACCGAGGTGGGCACAACCCACCAGGGCGCGCCCAGGTGGGTTGTGCCCCCCTCGGGGCACCCCTATGGTACTTCTTTGGCCCATCTTATGTCTTCTAGCCCAGAAAAATTCCCCAAAAAGTTTCGCTACGTTTGGACTCTGTTTGGTATTGATTTTCTGCAAAGTAAAAAACAAGCAAAAAACAGCAACTGGCACTGGGCACTATGTCAATAGGTTAGTCCCAAAAAATGATATAAAGTTGCTATAAAATGATTGTAAAACATCCAAGAATGATAATATAACAGCATGGAACAATCAAAAAATATATATACGTTGGAGACGTATCAATGCCACTGTTGGGGAACGTTGCATGGGAAACAGAAATTTTCCTACGCTCACCAAGATCCAATCTAGGAGGTGACCATCTACGAGAGGAGAGATTGGATCTACATACCCTTGTAGATTGCTAAGCGGAAGCGTTAAGAAACGCCGTTGATGTACTCGAATGTCTTCGCGATCCAATCACGATCCATCCCGCGAACTCCCGATCTAGTGCCGAACGGACGGCACCTCCGCGTTCAACACATGTACGGCTTGATGACGCCTTCACCTCCTCGATCCAGCGAGCGATGGTGAAGTAGTAGCTCGAGTCCTCCGGCAGCACGACGGCGTAATGGCGGTGGTGGTGGAGAAATCTCAGCAGAGCTTCGCTAAGCACTACGGAGAAGAAGATGGACTATGAGGGAGAGGAAGGGCAGCACCGTGGTGTGGAGATGCACCCAAGGTTGGGGCTGCCCTCTCTCTACCTCTCTATATATAGGGGGAAGGGAGGAGGAGGGGGCACCCTAGATCCCATCTAGGGGGGCGGTGGCCACAAGGGATGGGAAACCCTAGATGGGTTTTGGCCCTCCCCTTAGGAGACTTGGCCCCCAAGCCAGGTGGAGGCAAAACCCTAGGGAGGCACCCCCACCCCTTCTGGAAACATGGGATGGGGTGTGGGGGGCACACAACCCCTTAGTGGGCTGGTGTGCCCCCTCCCTTGGCCCATGAGGCCCCCAACACTTGCCGGGCCCCCGGAAACCCCTTTCGGTCATGCTGGTCATCACCCGGTACCCCCGGAACAATTCCACACTCCAATACCCTACATGCAATATATCAATCTTCACATTCGGACCACTCCGGAGTTTCTCGTCATGTCCGGGATCTCATCCGGGACTCCGAACAACCTTTGATAACCACCATAATGACTCAACTATACTTATATCGTCACCAAACGTTAAGTGTGTAGACCCTGTGGGTTCGAGAACTATGCAGACATGACCGAGACGCCTCTACGGTCAATAACCAAATAGCAGGACCAGGATGCCCATATTGGTTCCTACATATTCTACGAAGATCTTATCGGTCGAACCTCGATGTCAAGGATTCAGCTAATCCCGTATGCAGTTCCTTTTGTCTATCGGTATGTTACTTGCCCGAGATTCGATCATCGGTATCTCCATACCTAGTTCAATCTTGTTACCGGCAAGTCTCTTTACTCGTTCTGTAATACAAGATCCCGTGACTAACTACTTAGTCACATTGCTTGCAAGCTTCTTGTGATGTTGTATTACCGAGAGGGCCCACAGATACCTCTCCGTCATACGGAGTTACAAATCCCAGTCTTGATCCATGCCAACTCAACAGACACCCTCGGAGATACCTGTAGAGCACCTTGATAGTCACCTAGTTACGTTGCAATGTTTGGTACACACAAGGTACTGCTCCGGTGTCAGTGAGTTGCATGATCTTATGGTCATAGGAACATATACTTGACATGCAAAAAATGATAGCAATAAACTTGATACGATCATATGCTACGTTCATAGTTTGGGTCTTGTCCATCACATCACTCTCCTAATGATGTGATCCCGTTATCAAATGACAACCATGTCTATGGCTAGGAAACCATAGCCATCTTTGATCAACGAGCTAGTCCGGTAGAGGCTCACTAGGGACATGTTGTTGTCTATGTATCCACACATGTACTTTAGTTTCCGATCAATACAATTCTAGCATGGATAATAAACGATTATCATGAACAGGGAAATATGATAATAACCAATTTATTATTGCCTCTAGGGCATATTTCCAACAAGGCGAGCACAGGGGCGGAGTCGAGGAGACCAGCGGCCAGAGAACGGCGGGCGAACTTACCCAAACTATGCGACCGCCGCGAGACAACCACAACCCATCCCCGATCTGGGTAAACCAGCCGGAGACGCCGCTCGCCACGCGCCCTCATGGCCACCAGGAGCAAAATAGCGATGGCGGGGAGACGACGACCACACAACATCGACCAGAGCTGAAGGCGCGACGCGAGCAACGAGCGACTCACCATCAGATCCCGAGTCCTCCTCGTCTAGGGCCCAGAAGCGGCTAGCCCGCGGTGCCCTGCACCCGACGGACCCAGGCCCGGAGCCGAGGAGGAAACGGACGCCACCAGGCCAGCTAGAGAGGGGAGAGGAGTGCCATCACATCTCGCCGAGGGGCTGCCGAGCATCAGGGAAGGGGAAGGGGAGGAGGAGGAGGGGGAGCGAGAGCGCCACGGGGAGAGGGGAAGGAGAAGAGAGAGCCATTCAGGGACAGGAGTTTCTCATTCTTCCCATCCAGCTTGTGTCACTCTACCAACCCATCATCTAATAACTACTCCACAATGTATTCCCTTAGGCCCAAAGATGGTGAAGTGTCATGTAGTCGATGTTCACATGAGACCACTAAAGGAAGCAACAACATACACATCATCAAAATATCGAACGAATACCAAATTCACATGATTACTTATGACAAGACTTCTTCCATGTCCTCAAGAACAAAAGTAACTACTCACAAATCATATTAATGCTCATGATCAGGGGGGTATTGAATAGCATCAAGGATCTGAACATATAATCTTCCACCAAATAAACCAACTAGCATCAACTACGAGATGTAATTAACACTACTAGCAACCCACATGTACCAATATGAGGTTTTGAGACAAAGATTGAATACAAAAGATGAACTAGAGTTTGAGATGATATGGTGTTGGTGAAGATGTTGATGAAGATTGGTCCTCCCACGATGAGAGGATCGTTGGTGATGTCGATGGCTTTGATTTCCCCCTCCTAGAGGGAAGTTTCCCCGGCAGAATCTCTCCGCCGGGGAGCAAAAGTGCTCCTGCCCAGGTTCCGCCTCGAGACGGCGGTGCTTCATCCCGATACGTTCCTTCTGATTTTTAGGTCAAATGGCATCATATAGGAGAAGATGGGCCCCAGAGGCCTGCCAGGGGCGCCACAAGCTCGGGGGGGCGCGCCTCCGAGGCTTGTGGCTGCCTGGTGGGTCCCCCTCTGGTATTTCTTTCGCCAGTAATTTTAATATATTCCAAAATAATTCTCCGCCAATTTTCAGCTCATTTGGAGTTGTTCAGAAATAGTGCCTCCGATATAGCCCTTCCCGGTCCAGAATTCCAGCTGCCGACAATCTCCCTCTTCATGTGAAACTTGCAAAATAAGAGAGAAAAGGCATAAGAATTGTATCATAAAGTGATATAACAGTCCATAATGCCATAAATATCAGCATAAAAACATGATGCAAAATGGACGTATCACATATATACAACGCGTCGTGAACCCTCGCTCTGTGTGGGGACTTTCTGGTTCCAAAGCACGGTGCCACATCAAAGTTGTGCATTGGGTATTCAAACATCACACAACACTCTATACATATGTTGGGCCACATGCAGGCAGTGGTTGTCTTTGGGCACTACTTGCGTGATTATCGGCAAGCTAGCCCATCTGTGGGGTCGTGTGGACATCCATCACTTTAACCAACAACAAGAGAGAGGTTGTACGACCAAGGTGAATTCTTCTTGGTCCGTTTTATGGTACATCTTGGTGAGATGCCCTCTCCCACCGACTCAAAGTGTGTGTGTGGGGGGGGGGACTACTTCGCACTTGCTAAACCTCCGTGGGGTCGGGGATATCCGGTTAATTTGTGAGGCACATGTGCCACATCAAAGTTGTGAATTGGGTATTTAAATATCACACCACCCTTTTCATACATATAGTTGGGCTACCCGCAGGTGGTTCATATGTGGTCTCACCCATCTCGCGCTACAAGCACACATTTGTGGGCCTGCACACGGTCCACCTTTGACTGGAAGTGAAAAGGGGTCGGGGTTTGACCATGATGGACTCCTATAGGTTTAGTGTTACGGTTGGGTGAGATGTTAGACCTAGCTATTTGGGGGCATGCGTTCATACCTAGGATTCCCCTCCCGCCGACATGAAGCGGGGGGACTAGCACTACTGTGCGCTTTGTGAGACAGGTGCCACATCAAAGTTGTGCATTGGGTATTTGAACATCAATCCACTATTTTCATACATATTTTTGGTCCACATGCAAGTGTGTTCATGTTCTGACCCTTTCACGTGTTATTTTTGCCAAATTTATAAACAGTAGACAAGTCGAATGACGCAACAAACACGGTTCCCTCAGACTACCCGTGTGCCACGCCTGTGCCCCTGTCACTCACATCAGCACAGTACATTGGGCTCCATGAGGCTTCCCTCACAACCTCAAAAATATCTACCCGCCTGGAGGGTTTTCTGTTTGATAACACACGGTTATACGTTTTGACAGTGTGTGATGTTTGTTGTTCCTGCTCCCGCCTGCATCCCTCGAAAACATCTACTCGGCTGGAGGGTTTTTCTGTTTGATAGCACACGGTTGTTGTTTTAGGATCATGTGCGATGCATTGTTTCTCAATCCCTTCATCCGAATTTTCAATAGCCCCGGCATTTTACTCCCGCGTAGTAAAATTTTCAGTAGCCGCGTCATTTCCTCAAACACCACCTTGCCCTCCCTCCACACACACACACCCCAAAAACTCCACGCGCGCGCACACACACACACCACCACCACCACAACCCCTCCCTCGCTCGAAACCCTAGCATGGTCGTCACCGCCGCAGCCGCAAGGCCTTCATTGTCAACATCTGCATGTTTGCCCATGCAGCTTACCCATCGATCTCCATACCTTAGTCGCCCTGAGTTTCTTAGATGACGCCTGCCAAACGCCCCCTTTCCCATAGATCCCCATCCCCATCCCCCGCTCCAGAGTGACGTAGCCTAAGCCCGGCTACGCTTCCCGTGGATCTCGAGGAGCTAATGTCCCAAAAGAGGTTTATCGGGGCCTCTTCGCCCGACGTCGCCGAGGTGGCCGCTGAGGAAGCTAACGACCATTACTGGCCACAGGCTCTCAATCAGCGGGCAGTATGCTAGTATGTCGCGGACGCCGGCTACGATATCGAGGTCGTCGAGAGCGACAGCCTAACGCGAGCTATGTCACAGGTTAACCCCAACCCCTCAGGTTCAACTGTTGGTGATCTCATCCATGGCCCCACCGCTGATCTCCTCTAGCTCGCTATCAAGAATTTGCCATCCTACATCGCCATCGAGCCCCTTTTGTCATTTCGGAAGGACACGTTCTGCGACACTAGCTTGGGATCCTCAGCTACCAAGTTAGACCTCATCGACGACGGCCACGAGGAGGGCACCCTCTTCGGCTCTTCCAAGGGGAAAGAGCCCATCTGCGACATCGGGGAAGGCACTCTACAGTCATGCTCTTCTAGGGGGAAGGAGCCCATCTGCGACAACATGGAGCGCACCCAGAGTCCGTGCTCTTCCCATGGGAACGAGCCCATCTGTGACAAGTGAGAAATCCCATTATTTGTTTTGTCGTGCCTCTTCACAGGAGGGAACCCATGATTTGTTTTGTCGAGCCCCTTTTGTAGTGTAGTGTGAATATGTCTAGTTTTAATTGCTACATTTGGTTGTTTGCAGTATGCCTTGTTTATTTCAGTTGTTCACAATGTGATGCTCTATATGTGCAACTATTTACTATGTAGTACAATTTCATCAGTACCAATTTCAATAATACCAATACGAATGACTATATTTGCTTGCTGTTTAAGCCTGTTATAGCTAGCATATGCCTCATTTAACTTTTTGGTTGTTTGGTTGTTTGTAGTTAGCATACGTCCAGTTTTAATTGCTATCTTTGGTTGTTTGTAGTATGCCTTATTTATTTCAGTTATTCAAAAAGTGATGCTCTATATGTGCAACTATTTATTGTGCAGTACAATTTCATCAAATACCGGTTTTAACAATACCAATAGGAATGACTATATTTGCTTGTTGTTAAGCCTGTTGTAGCGAGCATATGCCTCTTTTGACGTTTTTAGGTTGTTCGGTTGTTTGTAGTTAGCATATGTCCAATTTCAATTACTATCTTTGGTTGTTTGTAGTATGCCTTGTTTATTTCAGATATTCACAAAGTGATGTTCTATATGTGCAAGTATGAACTGTGCAGTTCAATTTCATCAATACCGGTTTCAACAATACCAATATGAATGACTATATTTGGTTGTTGTTAAGCCTGTTGTAGCGAGCATATGCCTCTTTAACGGTTTTTGATTGTTCGGTTGTTTGTAGTTAGCATATCTCCAGTTTCAATTGCTATCTTTCGTTGTTCGTAGTATGCCTTGTTTATTTCAGTTATTCATAATGTGATGTTCTATATGTGCAAGTATGAACTGTGCAGTTCAGTTTCATCAATACCAGTTTCAACAATACCACTATGAATGACTACATTTGGTTGTTGTTAACCATGTTGTAGTTAACAGGCCTTTCCATTTTTATTTATCAATAACTAGTGTACTTAGACCTGCACGATACCAATTTGAATGACTATATTTGCTTGTTGTTAAATGTTAGGCGTGTTGCAGTTAACACACCTTTCCACTTCTTGTTTTGCTTAACTAGCGTGCTTAAACTTGCACACTGAAGCTATCATTTGGAGATTATGTTGTCTACCATGGATATATTTGGTTGATGTTTAGCGTGTTGTACTTAACATGCCTTTCGATGTACTTACACAGGACAATATTGGGAAAGACTGTTGTTTTCCATCGAGGTTAGTTTCTATTGGTGCAATGATAGGCCCCTTTTGTTTTGTAGTTTGTTGACATAAACAGTATGGGGCTTATGTGTTTGCTAGAGCACATAGAGTAACAGGTCCCTGGAGTATCGAGGAGTTTCATGCAAACGTCGAAGATAATCTCCCTGCGCGTCAGCGAAGGTTATCACCAAAGATAAAGCTAACAAGAGTGACCCCTAAAAATTGCTGAAGCTTAAGCAATTGGTTCGGTGCATGTTCGAAGCAAATGAATGCGTTCGAGGAAGAATGAAGACGAAACGAAGACATAGTATTTGTTTTGTTGTTCTTCTTCATTCATTGAGTCATAGGACCACCGTACTATTAAGAGGTGTGTAGCGTTCGAAGCTTTGATTCTCTGATGCTAAACCCAAAACCTATGGAATCTGTGAGAGAAATCTCTTTGTGCTCTGAGCAAATACTTGCCAGCAAGAGACTATGATCTTCTTCGCTGCGAGAGATTTGTCTCGGACCGAGGAGTTAGCATTACTTGTTCCTCAAGTAATATTACCGTTGCTCCAAAATCCGCCCGTTGTGAATGTGTCGGTTGGCCATTGGCTAGACCTCATGTCCAAAATGGTCATTTCCCATCTGGGAAGGCTGTGGCTATAAATAGCCACCCCGCACCGGTTGTGTCTGGTGGCTGCTCCATTTGATTCTGAGAAGATTGTTGAGCAACCCACTCTCTGAGCGATTTGAGTTTAAAATCCACCGAGAGAAAACCCTAGAGCCGAAGAATTAGATAGTGGTTCAGCATCACTGGAATCTAAGTTTAGTACGCTCCGCCTATTACTCTTGAGAGCTGCAGACTCTCTAGACAGTTAGGTGTCAATTTCTTCAGAGACCAAGAGTGATTGTGGTTCTCGAAGAAGAAGTCTGTAAAGGTTCGGAGATCGCCTTCAAGTATCTACCACGAGTGATAGGCATCGGTTGACGAATAGATTGTCGAGGAGAATAGGGTGAAGAGAGTTTATCTTCCATGTTAAGTCTCAGCCCCTCCAACCAGACGTAGTCCTTGTACAGAAGGACGAACTGGTCGAACAAATTCCTTGTCGCCATCAAGCATCACCGGTTATCTCTGTCACTCATGTTTACCTTCGATGCATTTTCATTCGTATAACTTACTTCGATGCATGTCTTAGTTATCATTCAGCACCCTGTCTTAGTTTACCGTAGCTTGTTTATCATTCATTCTGCTACTGGGTTCTGAGAGATTTAAGTTTTCTGAAGAAAATTTAAAACTCCCATTCACCCCCCCCCCCTCTGGTAGACATACTTCGTTCCTACAATTGGTAACAGAGCCTGGTACTCCTTGACTCTGCTCATTTTAGTCTAATGACTTTGGAGTTTAAGTATGTCTTCAGTGAACTACAAGTCGCATCTCAAGATTCCCATATTTGATGGGACGGACTATCCCTTCTGGAAGGAGAAGATGAAGATCCGTCTTCGAGCTATAGATGATGATATGTGGAACGTGGTGCATATCGGGTTCACAGTTGTTATTCCTCAAGCTCCTACCGATGAAGAAAAGAAGCTCATTCAACTAGATGCTCAAGCCAAAGATGAAATTGGTGGCCATCTCTATCGAGCACAATTCCTTCGGTATCGCCAGTGTGAAACTGCAAAGGAGTTGTGGGATGTCCTTGAAAAGATCAATGAAGGATTTTCAACTCAGAAAGAAGCTTGAATTGATACTCTTCGAGCGAAGTTCAATCGCTTCAAGCGCATTGGAAATGAGAGCTGTCAGCAAACCTTCGACCGGCTCAGTGACATAGCAAATGAACTTCAAGGACTCGGCACCAAAGATATCACTGACCATGAAGTTGTGAAGAAACTGCTTCGATCTCTTGACAGTTCATTTGACACGCTTGTTCTGATGATTCGAGAGCGTCCTGATTTCAAAAGCCTTAACTCTGCTGATGTCATGGAAAGACTGAATACTCACGAGGAACAAGAAGAAGAGAAAAGAGATATGTATGGCTCAACTCAACGCAAAAATCATGCTCTCAAAGCTGTGGTTGATTCCTCCTCAGATGGAAATGCCGAAGAAGATTCAGATGATCCAGAACGACTCAGCAAAGATCTCGCACTGATCACGAAATGATTCCAACGTTTCCACAAGAAGAGCCAATTCCAGAAAATAAGTTCAAGCAACTCTGGGGGTTCAAAATCTTCAAAACCTGCCGGAGAATACACCTGTTTCAATTGCAAAAAGCCTGGACACTTCATTTTGGAATGCCCTCTCTGGGAAGCTGAAATCTGTGCTAGTGGGAGATATGATTCGGGCAACTATCGAGGGAAAAGCAGGAGCAAGAACTACGACTCCGATGATGAGAAGAAAACGAAGAAATTCTTCAAGAAGAAGGACAACTCCACGTCAAAATCTTTGTCAAGATCCTCATCAAGAAATCCTTCCAAGTCCTCCTCCAACCGCAAGAATACCTCTCGCAAAGCCAAGGCATACATCGGCAAGGAAATGGATTCTGATGAAGAAGAATCATTAGGTTCCGAAGAAGAAGAAGAATCCGATGAAGATTCCGACTCCGGCATGGCGGGCATAGCATGTGCCTCCTCTGCTATGACAAACTTCTTCGGGAATCCTTCAAGCGACGACGAATCTCCTGCCTACTGCTTCATGGCCAAGGCTTCGAAAGAGAAGGTATCCTCGAAACATCATAAGCTTCACTCCAGCGATCAATATTCTTCTGATGAGGATGACCATGCTAAGTTGATCAAAATTGCTAATATTCAACAAAATTCTCTTGAGAAAATTGAGAAAACCCTCAGGAAATCTGAAGGGTTGTTGGTTGAGGAGATGGAGAAAAACCAGTTGCTGACCGAAGAGTATCCCACGCTCAAGTCACGAATGGATGAACTCTCAACTTGTCATGATTTTCTCTTAGCAGACCATGAAAGATTGACCTATGATTGCCTGAAAAGGAAACAGAAACTCGAGGCGCTGAGAGAGGCTCATGAGGATTTGATGAGAGAAAATTCTCTTCTCACCCAACAACTTAAAGAGAAACCTAAAGTGTTTGATCCACCATGTTTAAAATGCCTTGAACGAACTAATGCTGAATCAGATGTTGAATCACCTATGAAGGCTAACCCCTCTATTGAGGAAAATGGTTCTCTTTCTGATGAAAATGCTAGGTTAAAGGATCTTCTTCAGACAGGAATGTTCAAATCTCTCAAAGGGCATCAAACCCTATGTGATATTTTGAAGAAATCTATCCTTCACAAAAATCCCAGAAAGGAAGGTATCGGTTTCGAAAGGAAACTAAATGAAGATGGTTCTTACTGGGAACCCCATCAATATCCTCAAACTGTGTGGGTTCTTGCAAAGAGCAAAACGCTCGATCCAGCATTTCTTTCGGGATACAACTCTCCTATTCCTAAATATCCTGATGATGATTCCCTGGACAACTATAAGTTGTTCAAGAATCAACATGGTGAGGTTGTTGCTCGCTATGTTGGACCAAACAAAAGAAATGGCCCCCCTAAGAAAGCAATTTGGGTGCCAAAGAAAACTGTTGATGCTTTGCCTGTTTCTGCTCGACTGACCATGCAGCCACAAACAATTCGACAGAATGAGTATGTGCATACTGGATACAATCACTATGCTCATGTGTCTAGAAAGAATTTTAATGCTTACTCTTTCAATTATGCTCGCTCCTCATCGAGTAGCAACTATGCTTATCGAAAGAAATCATATCCTGCTCGTTCATTTGTTTTGAAGCCACCTGCAAAGATGTGGGTGGTTAAGAAAGCCTAATTCTTCTGCAGGACTATGTCTCCGGGTGCACTGAATGGATTATGGACAGTGGATGCACTAGTCATATGACCGGAGACAAGTCATTGTTTGTCGACCCCAACTTAACTGCTTTTCCTCTGAATTATATCACTTTTGGCGACAACAACAAAGTAAAGGTAATTGGGCTAGGTAAAATTGCTATATCCAAGGACAAATCTATTGATGATGTGCTACTTGTTCAATCCCTTGGATTCAATCTTATGTCAGTTGGCAAGCTATGTGATTTAGGCATGCTAGTCTTATTCTCTATCACCAAATGCATTGTCTTCATGGCCTCTGGCAATTCTTTCGTCTTTGAGGGAATTAGAAAGGGTGATCTTTATATTGTGGATTTCTCTAAGGGTCCCTCAGTCCAAACTTGTTTGCTTGCGAAAGCAACTGAAGGTTGGCTATGGCACCATAGACTTGGTCATGCAGGTATGAGAAATTTGCAGACTCTGGTGAAGAAAAATCATCTCCGTGGAATTCCTGATGTAAAATTCGACAAGAATCGTCTCTGTGCTGCCTGTGAGGCTGGTAAATTGGCTAAGAAGCATCATTCATCCAAGACAGTTATGACAACAACAAGACCACTGGAAATTCTTCATATGGATTTATTCGGTCCTCAAAACTATGCAAGCTTCAGTGGCAGTCACTATGGTCTGGTTATTGTTGATGATTTCTCTCGATACACTTGGGTATTCTTTCTCGAAGACAAGACTTGTACTCAAGATATCTTCAAAAGCTTCGCTAAGAAGGCCCAAAATGAATATGACGTGCGAATTAAGCATGTCAGAAGTGACAATGGAACTGAGTTCAAAAATACTCACATTGCTGAATTTCTCGATGATCATGGTATCACTCATGAGTTCTCTGCTGCATACACTCCCCAACAGAATGGAGTTGTTGAACGAAAGAATAGAACTCTCATTGAAATGGCAAGAACTATGCTCAGTGAGTACAAAACTCCCATTCACTTCTGGGCTGATGCTATTAACACTGCTTGTCATGTTATCAATCGTGTTTATCTTCACAAGTTCCTTAAGAAAACTTCATATGAGCTTATCACTGGCAAGAAACAAAATGTTTCTTATCTACGTGTTTTTGGTGCACCTTGTTACATTCTTGATATGAATCATTCCTCCAAGTTTGCACCTAAGGCACATGAAGGCTTTCTTCTTGGTTATGGCTCAAACTCGCATACGTATCATGTCTATAACTCTCACCACATGAAAGTTATGGAAATGGTAGATGTGCGGTTTGATGAATCTAACGGCTCTCAAAAGGAGCACCTGCCAAATGTGATAGATGAACCACTGATATCGGATGCTATTCGGCAAATGGCCATTGGGAGCGTCAAGCCTGTTGAAGGAAATGCACCTGAGTCATCTGATGATGATGCTCCTATGACTCAAAGCAGAACTCGTCAAGCCACTGCCGAAGCAAATGCTCCTCCGAATGAAAATGGCAATCAAAATCCAAATGCCGATCAAAATGGCAATCCTGAAGGGAATGATGACACAAATACTGATGCTAATGATAATGACCATCACGAAGAAAATGTTCATCCTCATGTGGCGAATCGAGTTGATCCTTCACTAATTCTCGATGAAATTGAGAATCCAGGTTATCGACCCACAACTCGTCCTCGCACTCGTTTGGCTAACTACTGTGGAAGTTTCTCTTTTGTTTCATTGGCAGAACCTACCAAATATGAAGAAGCCATGAATGATCCGGATTGGATGAATGCCATGCAAGAGGAGTTGGTGCAATTCGAATTGAATGATGTATGGGAACTGGTTGACAAACTGAATCCCAAGAAGCACAATATCATCGGCACAAAATGGATTTTCTGCAACAAGCAAGATGAAAATGGTATTGTTGTGAGAAATAAAGCACGTCTTGTTGCTCAAGGGTACACATAGGTAGAAGGTATTGATTTCAGTGAAACATATGCTCTTGTTGCACGCTTTGAGGCAATTCAGATTCTTCTCGCTTATGCAAATTACAATGATATTCTGCTTTACCAAATGGATGTGAAAAGTGCGTTCCTCAATGGTGAAATTGATGAGGAAGTTTATGTTAGACAACCACCTGGCTTTGAACACCTTGAGTTTCCTAACAAAGTTTTCAGGTTGAAGAAAGCTTTATATGGGCTAAAGAAGCCCCTCGAGCATGGTATGACACCCTGAAGAAGTTTTTGCTCGACAAAGGGTTCAAGCCAGGATCCACAGATCCCACACTTTTCACTCGTGCTGTTGACAATAACTTATTCATTTGTCAAATCTATGTGGATGATATTATCTTCGGCTATACTAACAATGCTTGCAGCTTAGAATTCGGGAAAATGATGTCCGATAAATATCAAATGTCCATGATGGGTGAACTCAAATTCTTTCTCGGACTACAAATTCGTCAACAAGCAAATGGCATATTTATTTCTTAGGAGAAATATCTGAAAGAGTGCCTGAAGAATTTCAAAATGCAAGATTCCAAAATGAAGGGCTATAAGACTCCAATGCCCACGAATGGTAAGCTAGATGCAGATGTGTATGGTAAGGATTACGATCAGAAAGCCTATCGTTCGATGATTGGATCTCTTCTTTACCTATGTGCATCTAGACCTGACATTATGTTGAGTGTTTGCATGTGTGCCCGCTATCAAGCTGCACCGAAAGAATCGCATCACCAAGCGGTCAAGCGCATACTAAGATATTTGGCTCACACCCCCACCTTAGGTTTATGGCATCCTAAGGGAGCACAGTTTGATCTTGTTGGTTATTCAGACTCAGATTGGGCTGGTGACTTGGTTGATAGGAAATCTACCTCGGGGACATGTCATTTCCTCGATAGATCATTGGTCTGTTGGTCATCAAGGAAGCAGAATTGTGTATCTCTCTACGGCTGAAGCCGAATATATTGCTGCTGGCGCTTGTTGCACTCAGTTATTATGGATGAAGCAGACATTGAAGGATTATGGCATCAAGATCAAGCACATTCCTCTATATTGTGATAATGAGAGTGCCATCAAAATTGCACACAATCCTGTGCAGCATTCTCGCACAAAGCACATTGCCATCAGACATCATTTCATTCATGACCATGTGGCTCGAGAGGATATTATCATAAATCACGTCAAGACCGAAGACAATCTCGCTGATATATTCACCAAGCCTCTCGACGAGAAAAGATCATGTGCGTTACGGTGTTAGCTAAATATCCTGGACTTCGCAAACATGCAGTAAGCTGGACTCGGCACCCGTGCTAACACTTTCACATCTTTGAAGGAATGGGTGCATAACACTCGAAGAGTTTGAGAATTTCGACAAAGTGAAATTTTCTTTCTGAGAGTGAATACATTAACGAAGAACTAGGCTAACCGGGTGCCACGATAATTGTGCGACGCTCGGGGTCATACAGTTCTTATACGGTGGGTTACGCCACCACAATTTTCTTGCATTGTTTTTCTCTTTGTTCGATGGATTTGGTTTCTGTCCAAATGCATTTCTCTCATAGCTATTTGCTCATTTGCTTGTGTTTCTGCCTGAGTGAAATGCCTAGGACCCTGTTTTCCCTCTGTTCTATCTCTTCTAGTCTATGTTGTTCCGTTGCAAATGCTCAATTTTATCTGGAACGAAACTTATCTGGTGTCCTTGACCACGATTAAGATTCGGCCTGAACATTAATCTGTTTTGGCGAAAGCTGTCCAAAATTTGGGATTTCCCGCCCAAGTCAGGACCACGATCTTTGACGGTTGCCACGTGCAACATATCAACTGCCATTCCATCCTATTCGTTGAATCACAATCGTCTCTGCCTAGAGACCGTCCGATCAAAAACCTCAGCGTGCAGTTATTTCCATTCGCCTATATAAACCGCACTGCTCCCTTCTTCCACCTTACTCTCTTTCTCCTCGCTCTCTCTCCACCGAAACCCTCGTCGTAGTGCTCCACCTTGAGCTCGACACCGACGACCCCTTCGCCGCTTAACTGCCGGAAAGAGGTCACCGGAGTCATTCCACGCCGCCGCGGGACATCTTCTTCCCCGCGCCGCTGTAACTGCTGCACGTCACCGAGCTAGGGTACGTGTAGTATGAACTCGGACCTCCATCTCTCATGATTCAAGTTCATCCACGGTTAATTTTCTCTGATTTTACCGCATATCTTAGATCTAGGTTTTTACCTTTCTATTGCGGATGTGGTTTGTAGTTTTTCCTCGCATCCAAATCTGTCAGATCTAGGGTTTGTGTTATATTTTGCTCGAATGATATAGCTAGCTTGTTGTCTAGTATTATTCTTCGGACCTACTAGCTCGATCTATATGTTTCATTCATTCGAAACATCTCTAAAAGTCTATATCTGGTTCTTCCTCAAAATGTCTTTTGTTTGAAAAATCTTTCGCTCTGAGCATTTGTGACCCTGTCCCCATTTCCCCTCGTACCTATTCTCTTTCACAGGTGTATGCAGTCTGTTGAAGATTCTGCTAAGCCACACAGTATGGGTGATGATGAAGAGGCATTCATGGGCATAGCTGACGAATGAAAAGTGCCAAATGCAACGGGCCCAATGGTAGGCCCGTCCTCCAACAGAAGAAAAAGAGCCGAACCAAATGCAAATGAGCAAGAAGCAGATGCTCCGAAGAAGAGGAAAGGTGGCAGACAACCACTCACAAATACAGCTCAGTATATCTCTCATGATGATTACAATACAGTACCTGGAGAAGATTCTACTCAGAGAAAAGGTTGTGTGCAAAAGATTCGGCGTCACTGGGTACGGAAGTGGTTTAACTACAAGATGGTTCATCCTCGGTATGCCAAGAACTTTGCTTTCCATCCCCCATGGGGTGACTGTCGTGAAATTGGACTCATACGAGCAGGTGAACCACAACAAAGGCCTCCACCACCCCCTGATGCTCATGAGTCGTCCACCAAGACTCCAGACTCTTATCCTGAAGAAAAGGCCAAGCGCCTCAAGAATGCTGAAAAGCGAGCCAAGAAGGCCACAAAAGAACAGGCCAAGGAAGAAGAAAACCATCGTCTCATCAAATCAGACGTCGAGAAGAAAAAGGCCGAAGGACAAGCAGAACGCCGAACGAAGAATAAACATGATCCAAAATCTACTGCTTTGAAGAAAAAGAGTGCACCGAGGAAAAGGCCTGCTAAGCCTGCTGAACATGAAAGTGATTCCTCTGATCAAGATGATCCTCCGCTTACCCGAGAATAAATAAATGCAACTCTCTCTGAACAAGTAAATGTAACTGCATCCACTGTTCTGCCTGATCTTTGAGCGAGTGTTGTCCAAATTGTACCTCCGAAGAAGAATCCATTGAAGAGAAAGACCCCTGCAACCACTGTCACCATGGTTGACAAGGTGAATACAGAACCTCATCCAGATGCAATAAACTTGCAAGATTTGCGAGGAGAAAAGCTTCCGAAAGAAAATTTGAAGCAAATCAAAGCCTCAGCTGCTAAGAAAAAATGTTTCAAGTGCTGATATTGTGAAGGAAAACGCTGCGCAGTTTGCTCCTAAGCTGTCACAACCTTTGGCTTCGGCGCGTCCGACCGAACAAAATGTAGCACAAGATGCTCCAACTGCACAGCCTCAAGATGATTCTGCTGCACCACATTATTTCAATCAAGTGTTCATCATGGAACAACTTAACGGATTTGTGGAAAACCTGTTTGATGGAGAAGTGGCATCTTTGCCCATTCCCTTTGCAGTAATTACTCAAGCTTCTGATCTGATCAACGACATGAGAAATGACTCTGTTGAGATCAATGACCTCACTGCCCAACTCCAGGAGCTGAACGACCGCATGCAAAATACAAAATCCAAGTTTGTCATCAAGCAACTTGAAGAATCTTATGTGGATGTCAATAAGGCTCTGACTATTCTTCAGCACAGAAGATTGAGATTTCACTCAGATTTGGATCAAATCGTTCGCAAGATTTGCCTCGATCATCAAGCCCAAGTGACTAGCTATAATGATCTGGTCAAAGGGCACATAGATCCGTCCAAGCAAAAGAAGAAAAAGATAGCGAAGAAGAATGCTCCTCCTCCTCCTCTAGATGCCGATACACAAAGAGAAAAGTCTCCGGAACGAGCAATTCCTTCGCCAACTCTTGAACCAGTTGTAGATGTATATCCTTCGCCAAGGCCAACTGAAACAGTGCCTGTGGCCTCCCCAACTCCTGCAGGAAATCCGTCTCAGCACCAAGTGTCCGAAGAAGGTGAAATTCCCCAGTCTCAATGTCAGGCCTCTCCAGTTTGTGTTGAACCAAATGATTCGGTTCCTCCCCTGCTCCTCAAACAACTCCTGAAGAAAATCCTCATCGGTCCCTAGCGGCTGACAAAACTTTGGTGCCTGATTCTACACCTGAACAAGTGTCTAATCCATCTCCTCTGATAATTTCACTCAACACTGCATGGAGAACCTCAGATGTTGATCCTTCTACAGCAAAATCAGCGTCAGCTCATCATTCAGATTCCATTATCTATGGCGATGAAGTGATTTCTGTTGAAGATGAACTCAAGTACCCTTATCCTCGCGAGCGATTGCCATTGTTTTCCATTTGCGTTGGCGTCAAAGGGCCTCTCTTCAATCGGAACACTCATCCGCGTTTCATTCAAGAGAGTCCATACAGCAAGCCCCGTACATCTAAATCTCCTCGGTTCTGGACTCAGGAGCAGGCAATATACTATTCACGGATTCTTTATGACAGCCTCAAGATTTTTCCTCATGAGTTCCCAGATATTGATGCTATGAAGAACATCAGTTGTTTCAACCAAATATTGCAAGACATCGAAGACTTTGCTCTCACACATGTCGTTGGCTATCAGCATCCATGGAACAGGGAGATTATTCTTCAATTTTATGCAACCTTATATGTCTCCGGAGATGAATCAGATAGCACAAAGTGGATTATGGAATGGATGACTGAAGGAAAACGAATCAAATGCTCTGCCATGGATTTTGTATCTCACTTTCATTTCCCTCGGTTTGAACATGGCAAAACTTAGATTCAGGTTCATAACATTGATGCAATCACCGATGAAGATTTCCGATGCACAATGGATGAAGATAAAATTCGTGACTACAATGGTCCTCCCATGCCTGAGCACTTGACATTCGATAATCAGGCTCTATATCATATTCTCACTTAGACCCTCTGTCCGCTGGCTGGAATGAACACTGACAATGTGATATCAGATGTTCTTCGCAACACCATCCATGCCATCTCTCAAGGTTATATCTTCAATGTCGAAGACATTTTCTTGCGCATCCTGATGGATTCAGCTCAGTGTCCAAAGACTATCATGGTAATTGCGCCCTGGATTCAGGAAGTGGTTGACTATGCAATGAAAACCGAGTATCTTGCCAAAGTCGGTCACAAAAGCTTCATTCCTCCTATGCGTGATACGTTGAAAGTTATGGAAGATTTCTCTTCGGGCAAAGCACCAGTGGCAAGTCCTTCAGATTATCATCACACCTTCAATGGACCCAAGCTACCCAAGCATGATCGTCTGCCGAACACTCAACCTCCTTCACATCTTGAAGTGAGCATGCGTACTCAACAGCTACTGCTGAATCATATGGCCGAAGACCGTCAAGAGAAAGAGCATCTGGCAGTTGAACTAAATGCTATTCACAACCGAACAAAAGTTGTGCACATGATCACAGCTGAAACAAGAAGCGTTTATGGAAATTGCTTCGGAATTTTTTCTCAAAGAAGCAACTGAGTCACTCTCACCTTCAAGAACTCTATGAGTACATCGATCAAGGATTTACTGCTGAAGATTTTCAAGATCGCATTACTCCGCCTCTGCCAGCTCGTGAACCAACAACAAATTTACTTCGGATTTAGCTGCGCAAATTACTCGACGATGTAGGATCGAGAAGAGGTGTCTAGAGGGGGGGGGGTGATTAGACACTCAACAAGAAAAAGTGGCAATTTTTAAGTTCTTCAAGTTGAGGTGGAGTTTTAGCACAAACTTAAGCATTCACAATACATATCAAGCAAGCATGGCAAGAGTATAAGCAGCGGAAAGAGTAAAGCCTGCAAATTGCAAGAAAGTAAAGGGATGGGATTGGAGTGTGCAAACGCAATGAAGACACGGAGATTTTTGGCGTGGTTCCGATAGGTGGTGCTATCGTACATCCACGTTGATGGAGACTTCAACCCACGAAGGGTAACGGTTGCGCGAGTCCACGGAGGGCTCCACCCACGAAGGGTCCACGAAGAAGCAACCTTGTCTATCCCACCATGGCCATCGCCCACGAAGGACTTGACTCACTCGGGTAGATCTTCACGAAGTAGGTGATCTCCTTGCCCTTACAAACTCCTTGGTTCAACTCCACAATCTTGTCGGAGGCTCCCAAGTGACACCTAACCAATCTAGGAGACACCACTCTCCAAAAGGTAATAGATGGTGTGATGATGATGAACTCCTTGCTCTTGTGCTTCAAATGATAGTCTCCCCAACACTCAACTCTCTCACACAGATTTGGCTATGGTGGAAAGATGATTTGAGTGTAAAGCAACTTGGGGAAGGCTAGAGATCAAGATTCTTGTGGTTGGATTGGAATGTCTTGGTCTCAACACATGAGTAGGTGGTTCTCTCTCAGAAAATGAGTAGTGGAAGTGTAGGCACGTTCTGATGGCTCTCTCTTGAATGGAGAAGGGGTGGAGGGGTATATATAGCCTCCACACAAAATCCAACCGTTACACACATTTGACCCAACTCGGTCAGACCGAATAGAAGAACTCGGTGAGACCGATTTAGTTCAAAATGTGAACGTTAGGAATCTCGATGGGACCGACATGATCAACTCGGTGGGACCGATGTGCTAGGGCTATGGCAAAACCTCATCTCGGTGAGACCGATTGCATGAACTCGGTGAGACCGATTTCAACATTGAGAAAACAGAGAGTTGGTTAAGCAAACTCGGTGGGACCGATTGCACATTTCGGTGAGACCGAAATAATTACAACAGGCAACAGAGAGTTTGCAAGGCCATCTCGGTGAGACCGAGATCCGTATCGGTGAGACCGAATTGTCTAGGGTTTCTGGCAGTGGCTAGGTCAAATGAACTCGGTGGCACCGGATAGAACAAATCGGTGGGGCCGAGTTTGACTTTGGGTTTTGGACATATGTGGAAATGAGAAAGTGGCTGAGGGTTTTGGAGCAATATCACTAAGCACTTTGAGCAAGTAGACCATTAAGCAACACCTCATCCCCTTTTAATAGTATTGGCTTTCCTATGGACTCAATGTGATCTTGGATCACTAAAATGAAAATGAAGAGTCTTTAGCTTTTGCCAATCTTTGTCCTTAGCATTTTGAAGGGGTTCCACATCCTCTTGTCCTTGCCATGCCATTGTTGAACTGATCTGAATTATACTAGATAAAGGTATTAGTCCAACAAGAGATATGTTGTCATTAATTACCAAAATCACCCAAGGAGCACTTGTGCTTTCAATCTCCCCCTTTTTGGTAATTGATGACAACATACATCAAAGCTTTAGATAAAGATATGAAGAGTAACAAGTAAAGCTTTGGAAGAACATGTAACATGCATAGGTTCCCCCTACATGTATGCAATCATGTAAGGATAGAATATAAGAACATGTGAATGCATAAGCATGTCAGAGCAAGCAATGAGTTACATGTATCTTGGCTATATGCATCAGAGCAAATGATGTAGATAAAAGGAAGTGTACCTTCATGTTCATGAATCCTTCTTACAAACAATATGTGCAGCAGCAAGAGATCATCATGCACATGAGTGTGATGCATATACTTACCTTGTGGTCTTGAGCTGGCTTTGGAAGAGATGAACTTGAGAAAACAGGGTTAGATAACACAAGAACATTCTAGTTAAAGCAATTTCAGGAAACCACAAGAGTACCAAGGCTGGGATGACATGTAATGGGTGAGTACTTAGTACTTCATTTGGATATAGACATGTCCCCAAAGATTTAAAGATATGCAATGAATTCCAGCAGATTTTCCTCACTAGATATGGACTCTTTCTCCCCCTGAATCTGATGGATAATGGGAGAAGGTAGGGCGAGAGAAAATCAGAGCAAGAAAAAATTAAAAGCAATGAAACCATATATTGACATGTCTTTCCCCTCTTAAAGACATGTGACTTCTCTCCTCTTGTTTTGCTGGCATCTGGAAGAGTTAGGATGTACTCTCTCTCATGTGATAAGCTTTGATGTGCTCTCTCTCTCCCCCCTTTGACATCAATTTCCAATAAGGGAACCTCTAGAGCATGAGTCAAATAGGTCTGGTCCTTGAGACACACTACAAAGTAGCATGTAGTTTAAGATGCAGGTAGAGGATAAGAATCATTGAGTGGAGCTGGAGAAGAAATGAAATATGCAATCGCAAAAAGTTTTCTCGGCAGTGAAATCGGTAGCGCCGGTCCATTTTCATCGGTGACACCGAGTTGGCAGTGTCATTGATGATGCATATCGGTCAGACCGGGTTAGTCCGCGTCGGTAGTACCGATGAACTTTCTACAAGTATTCCCTGTAGTTCGGTCTAGCCGATAGGCATGAATCGGTGAGACTGAGTTCAATGCAGAAGAAAAGTTTTTGTCAACTCAGATCTCTTGGCAGTTGAGATCTCACAAAGATTTGCAAGGAATTTGACTAAAAGATTTGCAATGAATTAGACACAGAAAAAGCAGAGAAAAGACATACAAAGAAAGAGATCTAGATGAAGTTTTTTTTATAAGGCGAACAAGGTAGCAAGAAACATATGCAAACACACAAAGATAAGTGAACAAAGAAACACTAGAGAACTTCATCTAGAAGGGGTCGGCGACAAAGTCACCTATGTTAGAGTATATTGACTTAGGAGTCAAGTGAGATCACTTGATCATAGGTCATACTCATCGTTTAAGCTCAAAATGGGGTTACCATTTTTTCGATTAAGCATTTCGATGTATTCTCATCTCGTTGAGTTGCTTTGACCCATGACTTGGAGTAAAGCTTCTCTAAGATGGAATGACATACCTTGGGTGGTGTTGATTTTGATCATGTAGTTGAACTTGTGTTGGATGCTCAAGGTTGATGCAGTCCATCAAGAGTTGGAGCACCACTTGTAGTTTGAGTTCATCTTCCTACATGGGTTAGTCTTGCAAGGAAGAGCACTTGTGTATCCAAAATGACAATCATGAAACTTGATACCAAATGAAATTTGATATATAGATATTCTCAAAGGATATGTTGAGTGGATTCATGCTTCCTTGTATTCAACAACCATATAGTAGAAACTTGGTGATGTAGAGATTACTCAAAATGTGAGTGGCTTGCAATCTCATAGTTTTAGGCTCATCCAAGTACCTACAAGGGTTAGATAACATGCAAGGGTACAAGTATAGATCCAAGACATATAATCATCATCATAAGCAAAATATCAAGGATTAGTCAAAAAGGATCATGCCTTGCATGTATCCAAATGGAGTTTCTACTCCAAGTTTGAGGCATCAATGATGTTCAATTCACCTCTCAAATGGCAAAATACTTTATCATCAAGCGGTTTGGTGAATATATCCGCCAATTGCTTATCGGTATGAACATGCTTAAGATTGATGTCTCCTTTAGCAACATGATCACGAATGAAATGATGACGAACTTCAATATGCTTAGTCCAAGAATGTTGCACGGGATTGTGAGCAATCTTAATAGCACTATCATTATCACAAAGCAATGGAACATGTTTCACATATATCCCATAATCTTTAAGGGTTTGGGTCATCCAAAGTAATTGAGCACAACATGATCCGGCGGCAATGTATTCCGCTTCGGCAGTAGATAAGGATACCGAGTTTTGTTTCTTGGAGGACCAAGACACAAGAGATCTACCAAGAAATTGACAAGTACCCGAAGTGGACTTTCTATCAACCTTGTCACCGGCATAGTCCAAATCAGAGTAGCCAACAAGATCAAAAGAAGACATCTTAGGATACCAAATGCCAAAGTTTGGTGTATGAATTAAGTATCCCGCTATCCTTTTCACGGCCTTAAGATGACACTCTTTGGGGGCCGCTTGATATCGTGCACACATGCACACACTTAGCATAATATCGGGATGGGAGGCACATAGATATAACAATGAACCAATCATAGAGAGGTAAACCTTTTGGTCAACCGGTTTGCCATCCTTAGTCAAGTCAAGATGTCCACTAGTAGGCATGGGTGTTTTCATACCTTTGCTTTCTTGCATGTTGAACTTCTTGAATAAGTCCTTGGTATACTTTGTTTGGGAAACAAAGGTACCCTCCTTAGTTTGCTTGATTTGCAAACCAAGAAAGAATTTGAGTTCACTCATCATAGACATCTCAAACTTCTCCGCCATTAGCCTTCCAAACTTTTCACTAAAATGCGGGTTAGTCGAACCAAATATGATATCATCCACATAAATTTGGCACACAAATAATTCTCCATTAAGCCTTTTAGTAAAAAGTGTAGAATCAATCTTCCCAATTTCAAAGCCTTTTTCAATAAGAAACTTGGTCAAGCATTTATACCATGCTCCAGGAGCTTGTTTAAGACCATAAAGAGCTTTGTGAAGTTTGTAAACATGATTAGGTTTCTTAGGATTAACAAAGTCGGGAGGTTGTTTAACATAGACTTCCTCCTCAATTTCACCATTTAGAAAAGCACTTTTAATGTCCATTTGGTATAAAGTGATATCATGGTGATTAGCATAAGCAAGTAAGATGCGTATGGACTCAAGTCTAGCAATGGGGGCATATGTCTCACCATAGTCCATACCTTCGACTTGAGTGTAGCCTTGGGCGACGAGACATGCCTTGTTGCGTACAACTTGTCCATCCTCATCTTGCTTATTCCGAAACACCCACTTGGTTCCAATGACATTTTGGTTGTCGTCCGGCTTTTCTACCAATGTCCACACTTGATTCCTCTCGAAGTTGTGTAGCTCTTCATGCATGGCGTTCACCCAATCCGGATCATCAAGAGCTTCTTCAACCTTCATAGGTTCAATACTAGAAATGAATGAGTAGTGTTCACAAAAGTTAGCCAAATGAGTTTTAGAGTGAGTAATTCTCCTGGTTTGAATATCATCAAAGATTTGTTCGACAGGATGATCTCTTGAGACTCTTGCTCGAACTCGTGAGAGCTTTTGTTTGGGTCGGGGTGTAACATCCTCTTCATTGTCTTCTTCTTCTTCTTGTCCTTCTTCATTGTTGTTGGCGTTGTTGTTCTCTTGTGGAGGTGGAGAAGGAGGACGATGAGGTTCATCTTGTTGTACTTCCTCGTTTCCTTCATCTTGACGTGTTCCACTTGTGGATGCCTCCAAGTCAACTTGTGGTTCACCTTGGTGTGAAGTTGAGGCTTCCACTTGAACAGATGAGGTACTCTCCTTCACCTCCGTTGGGCGAATCTTGCCAATAGACAAGTCTTGAATTGCTTCTGAGGGATCTTTATCTCCTACATCAATTGGCAATTGCTCTACTTGCGAGCCGTTAGATTCATCAAACTTCACATATACCGTCTCTTCAACCTTTCGGGTAAAATTGTTGTAGACACGGTAAGTGTGAGAGTTTGAGCCATAACCGAGTAGGAAACCTTCATGAGATTTAGGGGAAAATTTTGAATGACGATGCTTATAAAGAATGTAACATTTTGAGCCAAATACTCGAAAGTATCCAACTTGGGGTTTGTTACCGGTGACAAGCTTGTATGTCGTCTTGCCGAGAAGCTTGTGAAGATATAGTCGATTTATCGCATGACAAGCTGTCTCAACCGCTTCCGCCCAAAAGTGTCTTGGTGTCTTGTATTCATCAAGCATCGTTCTCGCCATCTCAATAAGTGTCGGGTACTTCCTCTCAACAACTCCATTTTGTTGCCAAGAACTCATGTGAAATCCCTTCTTCGTCAAGAAAGGTATCCACATTGGCGTTCTTGAACTTCGTTCCGTTGTCGCTCTGAACCTTCTTGATCTTCACTTCAAATTGATTTTGGGCCTTCCTAGCGAAGTTCTTGAAGATCTTTTGGACCTGCGATTTATCATCAAGAAAGAACACCCACGTAAATCTTGAAAAATCATCAACAATGACCAAACCGAATGAGTTACCACCGAGACTTTTGTAGGCGTTGGGACCAAAAAGATCCATATGAAGTAGCTCGAGTGGTCTTCTCGTGGTCATGATGTTCTTCATGGGATGACTTCCTCCAACTTGTTTTCCTGCTTGACAAGCATTGCAAAGTCTATCCTTGTCAAATATAACATCTTTAACACCAAGGATATGATCACCTTTAATAAGCTTATCAAGATTTCGCATGCCCACGTGACCTAACCTTCTACGCCATAACCAACCTTTAGAAGATTTAGCAATTAAGCAAGTTCTAGGTTGAGCTCTTTTAGTGAAATCAACAATGTATAGATCACCTCTACATATACCGGTATGGACCATATTATGATTATCTCTTCGAAACACTTGGCAATCTACTTCAGTGAATAGAACATTGAAACCGAAATCGGCTAGTCTAGATACGGAAAGTAAATTGTAGCCAAGAGATTCAACGAGCATAACATTTTGAATGGAGCTGTCATGTGAGATGGCCACCTTACCAAGGCCAACCACCTTACCCTTTGAGTTATCACCAAAAGTGACATACTTTCGGGGACCATCGTTCTCAGCAAGCTCACGAAACATATCCTTGTCTCCGGTCATGTGATCTATACATCCACTATCAAGAACCCATTCCTTTCCTCCAGCCATGTAACCATGAAGGTTAGCCATAAGACCAAGGTGTCTCATCGACTCATCTAGGTCAAAGTCACTATCATCATCCTCATCATAATAACCATGTTCAACATCATCTTGCGAATGATCATCACCTAGAGAGAGTGATTCATTAGATTTATGACCATGACAATGTTCATATTTATGAATTCTAATGACTTGTGAGATGATGCTACTAATGACTCCAACATCTCCTTTGGCACGCATAAGGTCACGAAGCTCAAAAGGACAATCATCAAATTTAGGATCACTAGGCTTCATTTTATGAAAAGCAATGGACTTTTGAAGGATCTCATCTAGATTTTTCAAAGAATAGTTTGGAAAGCGTTCCTCAAGATATCTCCATATAGTATAAGCACATTCAAATGTAGGCAAGAATACAAGCAAATTTCTAGGCAATCCTCTTATGATAAGATCAATAGCTCTAAGATTGCGGGTCATATCAAGAAACTCATCAGGGGTAGGATGCAAGGGATCAATAGGAGGCGCACAAGGGTTAGTAATATACTTTTTCAAATTATATTCATTGAAAATCTCAAGCATCTCACTTTTCCAAGCACTATAGAACTCTTCGTCAAGCATAGGCACTCTACGTCTAATACTCCCAATCGTAGACTCATCCATCTTCCACCAATGATGATTAAACCAAAGCAATGGAGACCAATGCTCTGATACCAATTGTAGGATCGAGAAGAGGTGTCTAGAGGGGGGGTGATTAGACCTCAACAAGCAAAAGTGGCAATTTTTAAGTTCTTCAAGTTCAGGTGGAGTTATAGCACAAACTTAAGCATTCACAATACATATCAAGCAAGCATGGCAAGAGTATAAGCAGCAGAAAGAGTAAAGCCTGCAAATTGCAAGAAAGTAAAGGGATGGGATTGGAGTGTGCAAACGCAATGAAGACACGGAGATTTTTGGCATGGTCCCGATAGGTGGTGCTATCGTACATCCACGTTGATGGAGACTTCAACCCACGAAGGGTAACAGTTGCGCGAGTCCACGGAGGGCTCCACCCACGAAGGGTCCACGAAGAAGCAACCTTGTCCCCACCATGGCCATCGCCCATGAAGGACTTGCTTCACTCGGGTAGATCTTCACGAAGTAGGCGATCTCCTTGCCCTTACAAACTCCTTGGTTCAACTCCACAATCTTGTCGGAGGCTCCCAAGTGACACCTAACCAATCTAGGAGACACCACTCTCCAAAAGGTAATAGATGGTGTGATGATGATGAACTCCTTGCTCTTGTGCTTCAAATGATAGTCTCCCCAACACTCAACTCTCTCTCACAGATTTGGCTATGGTGGAAAGATGATTTGAGTGTAAAGCAACTTGGGGAAGGCTAGAGATCAAGATTCTTGTGGTTGGATTGGAATGTCTTGGTCTCAACATGAGTAGGTGGTTCTCTCTCAAAAAATGAGTAGTGGAAGTGTAGGCACGTTCTGATGGCTCTCTCTTGAATGGAGAAGGGGTGGAGGGGTATATATAGCCTCCACACAAAATCCAATTGTTACACACATTTGACCCAACTCGGTCAGACCGAATAGAAGAACTCGGTGAGACCGATTTAGTTCAAAATGTGAACATTAGGAATCTCAGTGGGACCGACATGATCAACTCGGTGGGACTGATGTGCTAGGGCTAGGGCAAAACCTCATCTCGGTGAGACCGATTGCATGAACTCGGTGAGACCGATTTCAGCAATGAGCAAACAAAGAGTTGGTCAAGCAAACTCGGTGGGACCGATTGCACATTTTGGTGAGACCGAAATAATTACAACAGGCAACAGAGAGTTTTCAAGGCCATCTCGGTGAGATCGAGATCCATATCGCTGAGACCGAATTGTCTAGGGTTTCTGGCAGTGGCTAGGTCAAATGAACTCAGTGGTGCCGGATAGAACAAATCGGTGGGGCCGAGTTTGACTTTGGGTTTTGGACATATGTGGAAATAAGAAAGTGGCTGAGGGTTTTGGAGCAATATCACTAAGCACTTTGAGCAAGTAGACCATTAAGCAACACCTCATCCCCTTTTATTAGTATTGGCTTTCCTATGGACTCAATGTGATCTTGGATCACTAAAATGAAAATGAAGAGTCTTGAGCTTTTGCCAATCTTTGTCCTTAGCATTTTGAAGGGGTTCCACATCCTCTTGTCCTTGCCATGCCATTGTTGAACTTATCTGAATTATACTAGATAAAGGTATTAGTCCAACAAGAGATATGTTGTCATTAATTACCAAAATCACCCAGGGAGCACTTGTGCTTTCAGACGAGTCAGAAGCAACCTCGCCCACTGAAAAAACCTGTTGAAGAAAATCCTCTGTCTCATAAGACTCTCGAGGCTGATCCCAATGTGCCTTCCACTTCTCAGCCTCAAGCCAGAATTGAAGGATCTGCTACTGCTAATGACGTTGAAGATCTCCCAGCTACCTCCGAGTCAGAAACCTCTTTGGGAAGTTCTTCGGGTGATGCCTCAGAGTGAATCAGATTCACCTTCTTTCGCACTCATGTTTTTCGTCACCTTTTTTACACTAGTTGACAAAAAGGGGGAGAATTACATCGAGAGTTTTGATAGATTTGCTCTGTTGGATTTGGACTCCTTGTTTATTCGCTCTGTTTTCGAGGCTTTTTGCGTTGTGAATTTCTAAGACAATTTAAGCCAGTCTTTATGCTCTGATGTAAATCTTCTGATACGGGTTGTACTATTAATAACCCCACCTACTACACTATTCTCTCCTGAAGTATTTATTTTGTAGGTGGAATTATTGTCAGAAGTCATGAATGATTGCACTATATTCTCGTTGGATTACCTATCATCAGTGCGAATCATTACCTCGTATGATTGAAAATCCTCCACTCACTCAAATGAATTGCAAGGAACTTCATTGTATATCAATTGACCCTGCATACATCTAGGGGGAGTATATTTCATCATCGAGTCAAGTAACGCAAGTTCAGTCTTGTTCAATTTATATTTCACTTATCTATCTTCTCTTCGATGATTATCTGTTTTGTCAACAATCATCCAAAAAGGGGGAGATTGTTGGTGCAATTATAGCCCCTTTTATTTTGGAGTTTGTTGACATAAACAGTATGGGACTTATGTGTTTGCTAGTGCACACAGAGTAACAGGTCCCTGGAGTATCGAGGAGTTTGATGCAAACGACGAAGATAATCTCCCTGCGCGTCAGCGAAGGTTATCACCGAAGATAAAGCTAACAAGAGTGACCCCTAAAAATTGCTGAAGCTTAAGCAATTGGTTCGGTGCATGTTCGAAGCAAATGACTGCGTTCGAGGAAGAATGAAGACGTAGTATTTGTTTCGTTGTTCTTCTTCGTTCATTGAGTCATAGGACCACCGTACTATTAAGAGGGGTGTAGCGTTCGAAGCTTTGATTCTCTGATACTAAACCCGAAACCTATGAAAGCTGTGAGAGAAATCTCTTTGTGCTCCGAGCAAATACTTGCCAGCAAGAGACTATGATCTTCTTCGCTGCGAGAGATTTGTCTCGGACCGAGGAGTTAGCATTACTTGTTCCTCAAGTAATGTTATCGTTGCTCCAAAATCCGACCGTTGTGAACGTGTCGGTTGGCCATTGGTTGGACCTCGTGTCCAAAATGGTCATTTCCCATCTGGGAAGGCTGCGGCAATAAATAGCCACCCCGCGCCGGCTGTGTCCAGTGGCTGCTCCGTTTGATTCTGAGAAGATTGTTGAGCAACTCACTCTCTGAGCGATTTGAGTTTAAAATCCACCGAGAGAAAACCCTAGAGCCGAAGAATTAGATAGTGGTTCAGCATCACTGGAATCTAAGTTTAGTACGCTCCGCCTATTACTCTTGAGAGCTGCAAACTCTCTAGACGGTTAGGTATCAATTTCTTCAGAGACCAAGAGTGATTGTGGTTCTCGAAGAAGTCTGTAAAGGTTCGGAGATCGCCTTCAAGTATCTAAATTGATTGTCGAGGAGAATAGGGTGAAGAGAGTTTATCTTCCGTGTTAAGTCACAACCCCTCCAACCAGACGTAGTCCTTGTGCAGAAGGACGAGCTGGTCGAAGAAATTCCTTGTCGCCATCAAGCATCACCGGTTATCTCTGTCACTCATGTTTACCTTTGCTGCATTTTCATTCCTATGACTTACTTCGATGCATGTCTTAGTTATCGTTCGGCACCCTGTCTTAGTTTACCGTAGCTTGTTTATCATTCATTCCGCTGCTGGGTTATGAGAGATTTAAGTTTTTCGAAGAAAATTTAAAACTCCCATTCACCCCCCCCCCTCTGGTAGACATACTTCGTTCCTACAGTTTCATCCCATGGCTTATATATACTCACTGTTAAGGATATCGGTAGCTGGTGCCATATAGGACAGGGGCTGATAAGGGATTAATTGGTGAATCGGACATTTAACTGATTATATCTGTAACCCATTTATCGGTAGGTTAACTAGGGCCATATCTAATATATCTGAGGCTACATAGCAACATGCATTGTACTCAATGTCTAAATACGCAATCCTAGGCTACATAGCAACAAGGAAGAGTGTTACCTTAATGTTCTGATGATGTCTAGATATACATAGAAGAAGAACAACAACACAGCACCAGTTAACTGTATTTAATCGGCCGATATTTGTAAAAATGTAATAAACTCCCTCCACCCCATAATATAAGATGTCAGTTCATCCAATATGTGAGTATATGGGATGTTATAAGATCTTATATAATGGGACGGAGGGAGTGTTGTACTACATCATTATGCAATTGCTGTTTAGCTTCTAATATTAACTTGGTGCTTTTAGGTACATGTGTCATTGGTAAAGATCCGCGCTTCGACCCTTTCTACGTATGGGGCAATGAGATATTAATGAATCAACATCAAGTGAGGAAACTAATAAAGATTGTTAGTAAATGGGTTAAAAGATGGCAATTAAACTATTTCTTTACACTTTATCCAAGACAACAGTGAACTGCGGGATGGTAAGTAAGAACTCTGCAGCCTTCTTTTTACTGCCCATAATGAGTTGTGTTAGATGACAATGCGTGAATATTTTTCCTTTGGAGTGGTTCCTAAAGCAGTTTACTCAAGATTACCTCTCAAACTACATGATTGGTGGGCATGCAAAGGTTGAAGTATTTCTACCAGAACACGATGACTAGCTAGATGTCCTCATGAAGACAGTGAAGGATGGGCGGTCGGCCATCACAAAGGGTTGGACTAGAGTCGTGTGTGCCTTCTGCATGGAGGAGGGCACAATATGGGCATTCAGCTTCACCTTGTTCAGCAACTAGAATGTCTTTCGCCTCTTTCTTTACCATCTTTAATAGTACAAGTACACAACTGTGGTTCATCATTCTTTATTTGGTGCTTATGTAATTCTTTTTTTACTATAATTCTTGAATATATGTACCTGTGAATAGAATAATGCATTGGTTGTTGAACCTGATGGATATGAATAAAGTATAGCCTACTTTCAAATTCAAATTTGGTATAATTTTAAACAACAACAATTAAATTAGTGTGAAATTACGCTCTGCAGGTCATTATGGTGCACACGGTCTGTAAAACACAACGTGTGTGATATACATCATAATCCAACATGGTTCACAGAGAGGAAACATGTGTAACCATGCACACAGTTGCCATTTGCAAAGCATGTGTGATGTCAGACAATATCACAAACGGTGCGAGCAAACTAAATGTTTGTGATAGTCGCCTTATCGTACACGCTTTACAATCATGAATTGTTTATGATGTCGTACGCATCGTAAACGTTGCACCACAGAATAGCGTGTGCAATAGTTATCCTGTACAACACTGTTACAATGATCTGATGTTTTGTAATCCTATCTGACACTCGTACAATGATTATATACCGCATACGGTTCGGGAGAAGGGGATGTGTGTGACTGTCTGCTTATCATACATGTTCTATAATCATGAATTGTTTGATGGGGCGTGCACCATAAACGTAGCACCACAGAATACCGACCGCGATGGTAATGCGAGCACAGACGAGTAGCAAGGATGGCACGTTTGGGATATTCGAGATATCACAAACAGTTGTCTGAAGACTCGCGTTTGGGATAGATGTCGGCATGGCATACCCTTAGTTATGCAAAACTTATGCATTGCTACTCCCTATCCCTGATGGTTTCTGGGTCGTGTGGGAAGGACCCCCCTATCGCACACATAGGCAAGGCGACGGTTTAAAATGCCGTCGCGGAAAGGGGTTAAAAACCGTTTGTATAGCAGCTCGTTGTACCAGTGAAGTCTTTTCAGGCGTCTTGATCCATCTCTATAAATCTTGATGCCCAATATGTAAGCAGCTTTACCCAGGTCTTCCTTTGAAAAACTCCTTTCAAACAACCCTTTATGCTTTCCAGAAATTCTACATCGTTTCCAATCAATAATATGTCATCCACATATACTGTTAGAAATGCATAGAGCTCCCACTCACTTTCTTGTAAATACAAGTTTATTCATAAACTTCGTATAAACCCAAAATCTTTGATCACCTCATCAAAGCGTATATTCCAACTCTGAGATGCTTGCACTAGTCCATAGATGGATCGCTGAAGCTTGCATACCTTTTTAGCATCCTTAGGATCCACAAAACCTTTAGGCTGCATCATATACAATTATTCCTTAAGGAAAGCGGTTTTCACATCCGTTTGCAAGATTTCATAATCGAAAAATGCAGCAATTGCTAACATAATTCTATCAGACTTTAAGCATCGCTACAGGTGAGAAAGTCTCATCATAGTCAACTCCTTGAACTTGCCGAAAACCCTTTGCGATGGGTCGAGCTTTATAGATGGTGACTTTACCATCAGTGTATGTCCTCTTCTTAAAGATCCATTTGTTCTCAATGGCCTGCCGGTCATCGGGTAAGTCTACCAAAGTCCACACTTGGTTCTCATACATGGATCCTATCTCGGATTTCATGGCCTCTAGCCATTTGTCAGAATCTGGGCCCATCATCGCTTCCTCATAGTTCGTAGGCTCATCATTATCTAACAACATGACTTCCATGATAGAATTACCGTACCACTCAGGGCAGTACGTGTCCTTCTCGACCTACGATGTTCAGTAGTGACTTGATCCAAAATTCATGATCATCATCATTAGCTTTCTCTTCAATTGGTCTACGCATCACATGAACACCTTTCTGTGATGCACTATTTTCCAATTCAAGTAAGGTTCGATAGCCTCATCAAGTTCTACCTTTCTCCCACTCACTTCTTTCGAGATAAAACTCCTTCTCTGGAAAGGATCCATTCTCGACAACAAAGACTTGACTTTGGATCTGTGATAGAAGGCATTCTATGAAGACGCATTTCTCCGCTTTCGATTCGAGCTTATCAGGCGTAAGTGTTGCATCCCCAAACTATAAGAAACGACAACATATGTTTCTTGCCAAACCATAGTTCATACGGTGTCATCTCAACAGATTTAGATGGGTGCCCTATTTAAAGTGAATGTTATTATCTCTAATGTATAGACCCAAAACTACAGTGGCAAAACGATAAGAGACATCATAGAATGCACCATATCCAATAGAGTATGGCTACGACGTTCAGACACACCATTACACTGTGGTGTTCCAGGTGGCGTGAGTTGTGAAACAATTTTCACATTGTCTTAAATACATACCAAACTCGTAACTCAGATATTCACCTCTACGAAAATATCGTAGACATTTTATCTTCTTGTCACGATGATCTTCAACTTCACTCTGAAATTGCTTGAACTTTTCAAAATTTCAGACTTGTGTTTCATCAAGTAAATATACCCGTATCCACTCAAATCATCTATGAAGGTAAGATAATAATGATATCCACTGCGTGCTTCAACACTCATCGGGCCACATACATCGACATGTATTATTCTAACAAATCACTTGCCCTATCCATTGTACCAGAAAACGGGGTTTTAGTCATCTTGCCCATGAGGCATGGTTCACATGTTTCAAATGATTCATAATCAAGTGTTTTCAAAAGTCCATCGGCATGGAGTTTCTTCATGCGTTTTACACCAATATGACCTAAGCGGTAGTGCCACACATATTTGGTACTATCATCATTAACTTTGCATCTTTTGGCATAATATGAACATGTGTATTACTACGATCGAGATTCAACAAGAATAAACCATTCACATTGGGTGCATGACCATAAAAGATATTATCCATATAAATAGAACAACCATTATTCTCTGACTTAAATGAATAATCATCTCGCAATAAACATGATCCGGATATATTGTTCATGCTTAATGCAGGCACCAAATAACATTTATTTAGGTTTAAAACTAATCCCGAAGGTAGAGGGAGTGTGTCGATGGCGATCACATCAACCTTGGAGACACTTCCAACACGCATCATCACCTCATCCTTAGCCAGTCTTGTTTATTCCATAGCTCCTTTTTTGAGTTACTAATATTAGCAAGTGAACCGGTATCAAATACCCAGGGGCTAATATGAGCACTAGCAAGGTACACATCAATAACATTTATATCAAATATACTTTTGTTGATGTTGCCACCCTTCTTATCTACCAAGTACTTGTGGCAGTTCCGCTTCCATTGACCATTCCCCTTGCAATAGAAGCACTCAGTCTCAGGTCTGGGTCCAACCTTGGGTTTCTTCATGGGAGCGGCAACTACCTTGCCATTCTTTTTGAAGTTTCCTTTCTTTCCCTTGCCTTTCTTGAAACTAGTGGTCTTATTGACCATCAACACTTGATGCTCTTTCTTGATTTCTACTTTCACGGCCTTAAGCATCGCGAAAAGCTCATAGATTGTTTTCTCCATCCATTGCATATTATAGTTCATCACAAAGTCCTTGTAGCTTGGTGGCAGTGATTGGAGAACTCTGTCAATTGCTACTTCATCCAGAAGATTAACTCCCAACTGATTCAAGCGGTTGTAGTACCCAGATATCTTGAGTACGTGCTCACTAACGGAGTTGTTGTCCTCCATCTTGTAGCTAAAGAACTTGTCGGAGGTGTCATACCTCTCAACCCGGGCGTGATCCTGAAATACCAATTTCAGCTCCTAGAGCATCTCATATGCTCCGTGGTGCTCAAAACATCTTTGGAGCCCCGGTTCTAAGTCGTAAAGCATGACGCACTAAACTATCATGTAGTCATCACTTCTAGTCTACCAGACGTTCATACCGTCCAGATTTTCGGGAGCGGGTGGTTCACCTAGCGGTGCATCAAGGACATAAGCCTTATGTGGAGCAGTGAGGATAATCCTCAAATTATGGACCCGGTCCGCATAGTTGCTACCATCATCTTTCAACTTTTCTTTCTCTAGGAACGCATTAAAATTCAGGGGAGCTACATCGTGAGCCATTGATCTACAATATAATTTGCGAAGCCATTTAGAATTTTTCATGATAATTGGTTCAGTTAATCAAATTACTAGTGAACACCCATTTAAATCAACATCCCTCAAGTTGTCTAAGTGTTACATGATCCAAATCAACTACCCATGTCCGATCATCACGTGAGATGGAGTAAATAGCATAAAACTACTACAATTCGGGTTAGGGTTCCAAAAAACTACTGGATTTTAAATTTTCGCTGATACCTACCAAAGTCGAGGTCGGCTGTTTCAAAAAACTCAAATTGTCCGTTGCTAACATTTTAAATCGGCTTATGACAGGTCGGGCCCGCTCCTAAGCAATCCGTTTGTTGACCGTTTTGTTTGACCGTTATCTTATATGTGGGACCCACGTGTAAGCTATTTCTTCTTCCTTCTATCTTTTCTTCTCTCCCTTTGCTCCAGCCATGGGCGTCGCTACCGGAGCAGTAGCAGGGTCGGCAAGGCAAGGAGTGCTCGACGGCTGCCGGAAACGAGAAGCAGCAGGGTCGAGCAAGGATAGCAGCGACGCGCAGCCGGCAGCAAGCAGCAGCAAGGCGACAAGAAAAGGAGCAACAACAGTGGTGGCCGGCAACGAGCGCCGCTGAGCTGGGAAAGGCCATCTGCATACCCAAGCTGGGCTACAACCTTGCCAGGCACATGAGCTTTCGCGCGGCCGTTGTCCAAGTAAAGGAGGAGGAGCAGTGACTACCTCACCGGGCACAGGAGCCACCGCGCAGGTGTCCAAGATCCTGGGCATGGCTCATGCGTGGGTTGGCCCGTTTGCCGAATGCCTCTGCCACCATGGGGCCTGCACGGCACTGCAGTAGCGTTGGTCGTGCAGGTTATTCGGCCTGGCCCGCGACCTGGCCGCTGGCGAGTCACCGGTGCTGTTGCTCAGGGCGGGCGGGGCTTCTCAGGGACCCGATTGCTTTTTTTCAAAAACATTTAAGGACTCGATTGCTTTTTAAAAAACTTACAAGGGTTATTCTGTAAGAGGACATATATTTGTAAACTTACATGAGTTTGAAATATGAGGAAGAGGCACTAGCATGTGGGCCGCACATGTCAGTTAACGGTCAAACAATCAGTTCTCTTACATGCGGGCCCTAACTGTCATAATTGCGATCAACTGTAAAGCAACAGACAATTTGAGTTTTTTGAAACAGCCGACCACAACTTTGGTAGGTATCAGCGAAAAATAAAAATGTAGTAGTTTTTTGGAACCCTAACCCGAATTGTAGTAGTTTTATGCTAATTACTCCGTGAGATGGGTGCGTCATCAATGGTGAACATCTCCATGTTGATCATATCTACTATATGACTCATGTTCGACCTTTCGGTCCTCCGTGTTCTGAGGCCATGTCTGTACATGCTAGGCTCACCAAGTTTAACCCTAGTTTCGCATGCGTAAATCTGGCTTACACCCGTTGTATGCAAACGTAGAGTCTATCACACCCGATCATCACGAGGTGCTTCAAAACGATGAACTTTCGCAACAGTGCATACTTAGGGAGAACACTTTTATCTTGAAATTAAGTGAAGGGATCATCTTGTAATGCTACCGTCGTCCTAAGAAAAATAAGGTGCATAAAAGATAAACATCACATGCAATCAATATGTGACATGATATGACCATTATCATCTTGTGCTTTTGATCCCCATCTCCAAAGCACTGGCATGATCTCCATCATCACCGGCATGGCACCATGATCTCCATCATCATGTCGTCATGTGGTTGTCTCCGCCAACTATTACTTCTACAACTGTAGCTAATGCATAGCGATAAAGTAAAGCAATTACATGGCGTTAAATCATTGACACGCAAGTCATACAATAAATCATAGACAACCCTATGGCTCCTGCCGGTCGCCATACTCATTGACATGCAAGTCGTGAACCTA
Source organism: Thinopyrum elongatum (assembly GCA_011799875.1). Lineage (NCBI taxonomy): Eukaryota > Viridiplantae > Streptophyta > Magnoliopsida > Poales > Poaceae > Thinopyrum > Thinopyrum elongatum. The sequence continues at coordinate 210,091,139 of CM022299.1, forward strand.
TTACAAAACATGATCATCTCATACATCAACATATATCACATCATGTTTTGGCCATACCACATCACAACATGCCCTGCAAAAACAAGTTAGACGTCCTCTACTTTGTTGTTGCAATTTTTACGTGACTGTTAGGTCAAACTATAAGAACCATTTACGCAAACCACAATGGTGATATACAAGTTGCCTTTTAACATTCTATAAGGACCGCCGTTGTCAAATTAGATTCAACTAAGGTGGGAGAGACAGACACCCGCAAAGCCACTTTTATGCAATACAAGTTGCATGTTAGTCAGTGGAACCGGTCTCTTGTGCGTGGACAAGTAAGGTTGGTCTGAGCCACTTCATCCCACAATACCGCTGAATCTAAATAAAACAAAGGTAGTAAGCAATTTGAACATCAACGCCCACAACTTATTTGTGTTCAACTCCTGCATATACATCTACGCATAGACCTAGCTCATGATGCCACTGATCGGGAACGTTGCATGAAAATCAAAATTTTTCCTTTGAACACCCAAGATCTAATCTAGGAGATGCAAGGCAACGAGAGGGGAGTGTATCTACATACCCTTGTAGACTGAAAGCGTTAGCGTCATAACGCGGTTGATGTAGTCGTACTCTTCACGATCCAATCCGATCTAGTGCCGAACGAACGACACCTCCAAGTTTAGCACACATACAGCTCAACGACGTCCTCTCCTTTTTTGATCCAGCAAGTGAGGGAGAGGAGGTAGATGAGATCTGAATCAACACAACAGCGTGGTGGTGGTGGCAGCGGAATTCCAGCAGGGCTTCACCAAGCGCTGACAAAACATGGAGGGGGAGTAACGGGAGGGAGACGGGGCAAGCGTGGAAGGGTTGGCTGCCCCCTGCACCTCCCCACTATATATAGGGTGAGAGAGGGGCGTGCCAGCCCTAGCCCCCCTCCCAAGGCAGGGGCGGCGACCAAGGGGGGAGGAGTGCCCTCCAAGCCAAGTGGAGGGCCCTCCCCCTTAGGGTTTCCCTTCCCCAGGCACATCGGCCTTGTAGGGGCGGGTGCGCCTCGCCCAATAAGGCCAGGGTGCCCCCTATAGACCATGCAAACCTAAGGGACATGGTCGAACCCTTTACGGACTTCCGGACCCCTCCGGAATCCTCCGGAACCTTCTGGAAGCTTTCGGGTACAATACCAGGAAAAAAGTCAAACTTTTTTCGGAACCCTGACAACATCTTTCCATATATAGATCTTTACCTCCGAACCATTCCAGAGCTCCACGTGATGTCCCGGATCCCATCCGGGACTCCGAACAACCTTCGGACTTTCCATTATTAATATCTCAATACTACCCTAGCGCTACCGAACATTAAGTGTGCGACCCTACGGGTTCGAGAATCATGTAGACATGACCGAGACTCCTCTCCGGTCAATAATCAATAGCGGGACCTGGATGACCATATTGATTCCCACATATTCGATGGAGATTCTATCAGTTGAACCATGATGTCAAGGATTCAGTTAATCCCATATGCAATCCCCTTTGTTCGGCGATATGTTACTTGCCCGAGATTCGATCGTCGGTATCTCCATACCTAGTTCAATCTCTTTACCGGCAAGTCTCTTTATTCGTTCCGTAATACAAGATCCCATGACTAAACTCATTAGTCACATGCTTGCAAGCTTCTTGTGATGTTGTATTACCAAGAGGGCCCAGAGATATATCTCCGTCACATGGAGCGACAAATCCCAGTCTCGATCCATGCAACCCAACAAATACCTTCGAAAATACCTGTAGAGCACCTTTATGATCACCCAGTTACGAAGTGACGTTTGATAGCACACAAAGTATTCCTCCGGTATCCGGGAGTGGCATGATCTCATGGTCTAAGGAACTGATACTTGACATGAAGAAAGCTATAGCAAATAAATTAAGTGATACGATCTTATGCTAAGCTCATGGTTGGGTCTTCTCCATCACATGATTCTCCTAATGATGTGATCCCTGTGACGACCCCGGCTTAATTGTGCACTAACCATACATGCAAATGCACATGATCAAGCCTAAGGACTCACTTGAAGATATCACAACACAACTCTAAAACATAAATAAGTCATACAAGCTTAATATTACAAGCCAGGGCCTCGAGGGCTCGAATACATAGCTCGATGGCATACAAGTGTCAGCGGAAGCATCAGATATCTGGTTACAGATATAATACAAAAATGAAGATGAGCCTTTAAGAAGGCGGGGCAAAATAAAATACTACGATCGAAAGGCGTAGGCCTCCTGCCTAGGATCCTCTGAATCCTACTCCTGGTCGTCGGTCGGCTCCTTGTAGTAGTACTCGCCGGGAGGGTAGTAGTAGTAGCCGTAGTCGTCGACGGGGGCAGCTATCTCAGGGGCTCCGTCATCTGGCGGCGACAATTGGATATGGGGAGAAAAAGAAAGTAAAGCAAACGTGAGTACTCATCCGAAGTACTCAGCAAGCAAGGATCTACACTACATATGCAACATTTTCAAAGGAGGGCTGTATATGTGGACTGGGCAGCAGAAATGCCAGAATAGAGGGGAAAGCCTAGTCCTAACGAAGACTAGCATCTTCATCGGTCTTGCAGCATTAGAAGAGTGCAGGTTAACACAATGTAAAGTAGTAGTAATATCATATCGTCAACCTCGGCCAGAGATTCTTCCTCGACTCCCTGCGAGAAAGCAATCCCAGAGCCATACTATCCATTTCATCTCAAGTCACCAGTTCTAGTTGTACCGATCGGGATACAACTCCGAGTGTCCGTTACCGTAGGACAGGCTATCGATAGATTAGTTCTTCCCTGCAGGGGTGCACCAACTTACCCACCACGCTCGCTTAACTCCGGTCGGACACACTTTTCTGGGTCATGCCCGGCCTCGGCTAAGCAACACGCCGCAACCCGACCAAATACTTAACAGAGAGGTCAGCACGCCGGACTAACCTATGCCCCCAGGGGTCTTGGGCCATCGCCCCGGACGCTCCTGCACGTTGCGTACACCGCCGGTGAGCAGACCTAGCAACCCCTTATACAAGTGCGGTTGCGTTCCCAGTCCAACCTAGCGTGTGCCGCTCAGTTGCTGATGTCTATTAAGCTTCGGCTGAAGTATACGACGCAGAATGCCCATACTATGCCCACGTGATGGTTAGTTCTATCAGGCCAGAGGCCCCTCGGATCAAATATCCAAACCGTTAGTGGATTAGGAGCGTGCGGTAACGAGCAGAGACTCACGATCGATGTGTCTCCGTCGCCCCGTCTCGAGGACTTGCGGCAAGGGTTAGGAATGCCCGGCCACGCCTCGTGTTCAACTCTCGGGTACCCTCCAGGTACACCCGATGCCACATCACTCGCTATTAAGCTCGCGCGGGTACCCCTCAGGGCCGACCTGTCTTTAGTAACATGGTACAGTGTAAGTCTCAGTATCAATAGTAACCGTGTGTCCAACATCAAGGGGAACCCTGAGGAATCACCCTCGATAGAATTCCCACTGATGTTACCGTCAAGGTGAACGAAGGAGGAATCACCCTCGAGGTCCACACTTGAGGTGTTGCACGACACCGTCCGTATCAGGGGTGGTGTAGGAGGAATCACCCTCGCTTACCACGACCGATTAACTAACCTACAAGGTTATCATCCGAAATGCTGACGAGGTATCACCCTCGGCACTCGATAGTAACCCAGTAGTGTCGGCAACTAAGGGGAAGTGACGTGCGGTGTCGGGGCCTGGTCTTCAATCCCGTTACACGGGTCTTCTGATCATCCAGCGGGGCAGTCGGGTTAAGTGGGGTCTCATATGGTCTCTACCCAACCTATTCTAAACAATTTAGGATAACAGGTAAGTATCAACAGCAGGTTACAAGTAAATAGGCTATGCAGCAGATATAGGACAACAGTAGCAACAGTAACTTCTAATGCAAGCATAAGAGAGAAGAGAGTGAGCGATGTCAGAATGCTCAAAATGGGGGTGCTTGCCTGTCTGCTCGACGGCAAGGGCAAGGTCGTCAACTGCGTCGTCGGGCTCCTGAGCAGCGTCGGCCTCGGGAGCTACGTCGACGTCGTGGTCTACCGAGAGAGAGGAGGGGGAAGAAACATATAAATACACAACTAACGATGCAACACAGAACATGTCATGACTAGGATGCAGTGCAGGGTTGCCTGAAGTATGCCTACGTCAATTTAGTTATTATAGGATTAAGGTGGAATTTATTTACCGGTGATTATGCACTATTCATCTTTCGGATATGGCCTCGAAGTTGCGGTTTCACCTATGTAGGGGGTTCCGGCATCAAAACAGACGACACGATCAGATTCGTCTCGTCGTTCTGAGCAACTTTCATGTTTTAAGTTTTTCGATCTGAATTACGGTTTAAAAGTTATTAATTTTCAAAGTTTAAATGATTTTCTAAAATTATTTAATTAATAGAAAATGATATATGATGTCAGCATGACGCAGAGGTGACGTCAGCAGTCAACAGTGGCGCTGACCTGGTCAAATCTGACCTGTGGGTCTAGTGGGACCCACATGTCAGTCTCTGTGACTAAATAGTTTTTAGTTAAAACTAATCAGAGGGTTAATTAGCAGCTGGCCCCACCTGTCAGTAACTTATTAACTAAACTAATTACCTTTTTAATTATAAAACACTTTTAATTAATAAAATGCGGTGGGGCCCGCATGTCAGTGGGCCTGGGTGCCCAGTCAGCACAGTTGACTGGGTCAACCAGTCAACTGGGGCCCCCAGGGCCCACGGTCAGTGGCTCAGGGGTGGGGCCACCCATGCCACGTCGGCTGGCCGGCGATTAGACGCCGGCGTGCACAAAAACACGGCGGAGGTCTCGGGCCTCGTCAGATTTCACCTATAGACGGCCATTCGGCGCGCGCGGGGGTGCGTTCGGACGAGTCAAACGAGCCGCGTCCAGTGGTGGAGGAGGTTTCGCCGGAATCGGCCGGAATCGTCGCCGGCGTCGAGCAGCAGCGGCGCCGGAGTTCGGGCTTCGACGGAATCGGGGCTGCGGAGAACTAGGAAGCGCGTGCGCGTGTGCTACGTGTTCCTGGGAGCTTCAGGAGCTCGCTGGTGGGCTCAGGTGAGCACGTCAGCGGCTCTGGCCACGGCGGCGAAGCGACCTGCGGCGTACAGAGCTCGGGCTCGTCGACGAGCTGGCTACGGCACGAATTGGAGGTCCTAGAGGGTGGAGAAGGATGGCATGCTCACCTTGAGGCACGCACGTAAGGCCGTTGGGGGGCTTTAGTAGCAGCAGAGGCTCACCGGAGATGGAGGAGATCGGCGGCGTCCCGAGGAAGAAGACGATGCGCCCGTGCGTTGCCGTGCTCCTCAACTCCTTCCAATGGCTCCAGTAGACGTGACCAACCACGGCACTCCTCCCAGGCACCTCCAGGCATCACGGGGAGGCCGCTGGCCATGGCGGTGGCGAAGCACGGCGACGGCGGCGCTCGGGCGCCGCGGATCTAGAGGAGAAGGGGGAAAGGCGAGCGAGGGAGGAAGAGGGAAATGACGGAGGAGGACCAGGGGGGTGCTCGGGCTCGTCCTTATCCTCGTGGGCGTCGGCGTGTCGGCGCCTCGCCGGCGCGCGGGCGCTCGCCCACGGGCACGGCGACACGCAGGAGAGAGAAGAGAGGGTGGGCTAGATGGGCCGTTTTTGGGGCACTGTGCACTTAGGCCCAGTGCACAGTGCCTCGTTTTATTTTTCTTTTTCTGTTTTGATTTTTCTTTCATTTATTTTCTATTTTGTATTAGTTAGGCCACTTGTGCTCTTCTACAAAATATGAGACTTGGCCCAAATATTGCAATGCAATATTACCTTTCACCAAAAAATGGTTTGGGCAAAGTTGGGTTTCATTTGAATTTGAAATGAATTTAATTAGATTAAATAATTCTGTTTTGGTGCTGTTTCAAATACTTTGAGTCATCTAACTAATTCAAGTATCATTGGTTATATTTTTATGGGTGCTTCTGGAATATTTGCTATTTAGTGAACATTTTTCCCATAGTGTTTGAGCAAGTTGATTTTGCACTTTTGAATTTGAGTTGATTTCCAGAATAGAGTTTGAATTATTTTGGTTAATCACTATGACTAAGCACTGCAAATGATATGACTTGGCATTATTAGCAGTAGATCACAGTGACTAATACATAGGGGTGTTACAAGTTCTCCTTCTCTAAAAGAAATTCTCGTCCCGAGAATTTAGGAGGTAGAAGGAAAGAGGTCAGGATATTCTTCCTGAAGATGATCCTCGCATTCCCAAGTGGCTTCTTCTTCAGTATGATTCGACCACTGCACTTTCAGGAACTTGGTCGTCTTCTGACGAGTTCGACGTTCAGCTTCATCAAGGATGCGGATCGGATGCTCCTTATAAGATAAGTCATCTTGCAATTCAAGCATCTCGTGATCCACTGCGCGGTGTGGAGATTCCTTGAAGCATTTTCGGAGCTGCGACACATGGAAGACATCGTGGATATGAGAGAATTGTGGTGGCAACTCCAATTTATATGCCACCTATCCACGTCTGGCAACTATGCGAAAAGGTCCAATAAAGCGAGGAGCTAGCTTGCCCTTGATTCCGAAACGATGAGTGCCCTTCATCGGAGTGACACGAAGATAGGCTTGATCACCTAGTTGATAAGTCAGACCCCATTGTTTGCGATCATAGTTGCTCTTCTGGCGGTCCTGAGCCGCCTTGAGATTTTCTCGGACAATTCAGACTTGTTCTTCAGCGTGTTGGATAATATCCGGTCCAACGAGAGGTCGTTCCCTAGTTTCTGACCAATTCAGAGGGGTTCGACACTTACGTCCGTATAGCACTTCGAAAGGTGCCATTTTGAAGCTGGCTTGATAACTGTTATTATAGGAGAATTCGGCAAACGGAGGAGATTCCTCCCACTTCTTACCGAATGATATAACACAAGCTCAAAGCATGTCTTCAAGCACTTGATTTACTCGCTCGACTTGGCCTTAGGACTGAGGATGATAAGCTGAACTCCAAGTAATATGAGTTCCCATAGCTTCTTAGAAACTTTCCCAGAATTTGGACGTGAAAAGACCGCCACGGTCCGAACTGATCTCCTTCGGAATTCCATGGAGTGAAACGATTCTGGAGATATACAGCTCTGCTAGCTGGATAGCGGTGATAGTCTCCTTGACAGGCAGGAAATGAGCAACCTTGGAAAGTTGATCGACGACGACAAGAATAGCGTCGTGACCTTTCTGTGACTTGGGAAGACCAGTAATGAAATCCATTTGCACTCTATCCCATTTCCACAAAGGAATAGGGAGTGGTTGATGAATTCCAGCAGGCTTCTGATGTTCTGCTTTCACGCGATGACATACGTCACATTCAGCAACATAACGAGCAATATCCTGCTTCATTCTAGACCACCAGTACCTTTGTCGGAGATCGCGATACATCTTGGTGCTACCCGGATGGATAGACATCAGTGTATCATGAGCCTCCTTCATGACCTTGTCAGTCATAAGCTCAAAGCGGGGTACTACAATGCGGTCTCGAAAATATAAAGTTCCATCTTCAGCAATTGAGAAATCCCTGTACTTCTCAAGGTGAAGCTCTTTCTTCATCAAGTCAATTTCAGCATCTTTGGCTTGCGCTTCCTTAACAACTTTCTGAAGGTCTGGCTGTACCACAAGGTTATTAAGAGAACCCTGGGGAACAATTCGCAGATTCAGCTGACTCAATTCTGCATAAAGATGAGGTTGAGCTCATCTAACCATGAGGTTGTTGCAGTATGACTTGTGGCTCAGGGCATCGGCCATTACATTAGCCTTGCCCGGGGTATGAGAAATACCACACTCGTAGTCCGTAATTGTTTCCAACCATCGTTGCTGACGGAGATTAAGATCCGGTTGAGTGAACAAGTATTTCAGACTCTGATGATCGGTATAAATCTCACACCGGTTACCAAGAAGGTAATGTCGCCATAACTTTAATGCATAGATCACTACAGCAAGTTCAAGATCATGCACTGGATAATTTTCTTCATGTGGACGCAATTGACGTGAAGCATACGCAATTACTCTTCGTTCTTGCATTAGGACACAGCCTAATCCCTGACGAGAGGCGTCACAATATATGACAAAGTCCTTACGAGAATCAGGAGGGGCAAGCACTGGAGCAGAAGTTAGCTTGTCCTTGAGGGTCTGGAAACTCTCCTGACACTTGTCTGTCCACTCAAACTTAACGCCTTTGTGGAGCAGATTAGTCAGAGGCTTGGCAATCTTGGAAAAGTTCTCGACAAATCGACGGCAATAACTTGCAAGGCCGAGAAAACTTCGAACTTGCTTGGCATTCTTTGGAGGAGTCCAGTCAAGAATAGCCTGAACACGCTCCAGGTTAAGGGCAATACCGTCCTTGGAAATGACATGTCCAAGGTAGGTCACTTCAGAAAGCCAGAATTCGCATTTGGAGTACTTGGCATATAACTTGTGCTCTCGAAGTCTCTCTAAAACAAGGCGAAGATGTTCGACATGTTCTTCCTTGTTCTTCGAATATACCAGGATATCATCCAGATATACCACGACAAACTTGTCAAGGTAATCCATGAATATATAATTCATCAGGCGGGAGAACGTAGCTGGAGCATTCGTTAGGCCAAATGACATGACGGAGTACTCGTAAGAACCATAACGAGTAACGAATGCGGTCTTCGGAATATCCTCTTCACGGACACGGATCTGGTGATAACCCAACCTCAAGTCGAGTTTAGAGAACACCGAAGATCCAGCAAGTTGATCATATAAGTCATTGATCCGGGGAAGCGGATATTTATTCTGAATGGTTGCCTGGTTGATAGGACAGTAATCTTGGACCAACCTATTCGTACCATCTTTCTTCTTGACAAAGAGAGACGGTGCTCCCCAGGCAGAGGAACTGGGACGGATGAAGCCCTTCTTAAGTGATTTATCGATTTCTTCCTTAAGCTCAATAAGGTGGTGTGGTGGCATCTTGTAAGGACGCTTCGCAATAGGAGTGGTGCCAGGCTTCAAGTCAATGACAAACTCGACAGCTCTAGCAGGGGGTATTCCTGGAAGTTCTTCTGGAAAGACATCCTGGAAGTCGCACACGACTGGAATGTTCTCGATCCCCTCAAGCGGAGAAGCGTTCAACGCGTTCAAGGCATAAATCTGAGCCTCAGCGTTCTGAGTGATATGAGCTCGGTAATTCACTAACTCATCTGATGGATGAAGGAGGTGTACAACTTTAGTGGCACAATTGATTGAGGCGTAGCGAGCCTTCAACCAATCCATTCCCAGTATAAGGTCAATGTTGGAATTATTCAGAATTATGGGGAAGGCCTGAAACTTTCTCTCTTCAATCACAACAGTGACTTCGGGGCTGAATATGGTGGCTTGGCACCGACCCGTGGGAGTGTTTACAACTAACGGATGGTGTAGCGTTTCACACTTAACGTCATGCAAGAGTGCAAAGTGTTCTGACATGAATGAATGCGATGCTCCTGAATCAAATAAAATAGTTGCAGGTACTGAATTAACAAGAAGTGTACCCATCACAGTTGCTGGTTGTTCCGGGTCTTCATTCATGTTGACATGGAAGGCCTGCCCACGACCATAAGAAGGCCTGACATTGCTGTAGCGAGGCTGAGAATTCCCACGGCCAGCAGAAGGAAGTGCTAACTGATTCTGATTCTGAGAGCAATCTCTAGCACGGTGACCTGGCTGGCCACACTCGAAGCAGAGTCCACTGTCAGGACGTGGTGCAAGAGCTCGAGGTGGCGGAGCTCGAAGAGGCGGCCTCAGTGGTGGAGGAGGCAGACGAGGTGCGGCATATGCAGGCCTGTACACTGGAGCTGCTGGACAGCACATGCTCTGCGAAATCCAGATACGGCGCTTCTGGGAAGATGAGCCCGCTTCACGAGTGCGTCTGGTCGCTTCCTTGTGCTTCTTCAGACCAGTCTCGACCATGATAGCCTTGTTCACCAAAGTGGCGAAGTCAGGAAAATCTTGGATGAGCAGGGCTAACTGAATATCAGGGTGCAGCCCTTCACGAAACTTCTCCTGTCTACGAGCATCAGTAGGTATGTCTTCTTCAGCGTAGCGAGACAAGTCAAGGAACTCGCGCTGATAAACTTCCACAAACTTGTTGCCCTGAACGAGGCTACGGAACTCGGCCTTCTTGCGAGCTATAACTGCTTGAGGAATATAGCGAGCGCGAAAAGCAGTCTTGAACTCCACCCAGGTAACGACAGTTCCAGGAGGTAGGGTCTGTCTGTGAGTGGCCCACCATTGTGCTGCGGGTCCCTTCAGGAAGTATGTCGCAAAGGTGACATAGTTGGCAGGGGTGACATCAGCTGACTCCATCTCATAGAAGATGTCACGCAGCCAGTCATCGGCATCCAGCGGATTCACTGTGTTGCGGAAGAACGACGGGTTGAGTCGCACAAACTCTGGCAGTGTGATTGAAGGTGGCGGCTGGTCGGCATTGGGACGAGGGAACTGTTGCATAATCCCCATCATGAACTGACGGTTGAGTTCAAACTGTTGCATCATCGCAGCCATATAGTCAGGCGGTGGCGGCGGAGGTGGATTGTTATCAGCCATCCTGCTAAATCAACAGGGGTAGTTTAGCAGAAGCCACGGCGAGTGTTTAGGAACAAACATGATGTAACTCGACGAAATTTAAGTAGTACAACAGATGCTTAATAATAGTCATTAAGTCATACAGATCCATACAGAGTCGGTTACATTCGGGTAGCATAACGGTGCAAATTCAAAAGCTAGACATGCTAGGCGGCGCGCAGGCACGCGGTATGGAAGTACACAACAAGACATAGCAAAGGCTACATCAACGTCAGAGAAAACCACTAAAACGGGGTAGCTGCAAGTGCGGACGATGGACGTTCGTCGTAGAAGGATCCTGCGCTCCATGTGCACTCTGATGCAGAACCCGGTCTCGAGCTGAAAGAAGAGGTCCACGTGCAGGCGTGTGACCCCCCACAGCAGGCCAATCGATCCCTGATGGCATCTTGGTCCTGCTCGGGTAAAGAATGTGCTCTGGATGTATCCCTGCACGAACAGCTGGTAGTAACTGAGTCATAGCCTCGCAGAGTCGTACTCGAGTGGCAAACAACTCGACGACAAGAGCCCGAACAGTGTGATCCAGAGCCTGAGTACACTGAATCAGAACTCGCTGATCGTAGCGACGGGGCTCGTACGGGGCACAGACAGCTGTGTAGTATCCAGTAGCATCTCCAGCAGGGGCATACGGAATGTATCGATACTCAGAAGCATCCAAGCTGGCGTTGTGCTCTCCTCGGAGACGTGCGACAGCAGAGTAGGCGGCATCATGGACTGCCATCTCAATCGTCATGCCGATACCGTGGAAAAGGTGTAGCTCAGTGTCGGAGTCATCCTGCTGATCGTAGATGCGAACATCAGCATAGTACTACTCCTGGTTGAACTCACGATAAACCTCGTAGACCATGTACTCGGGGCACCAGCGGTATCCCAGCCTGATCAAGAGGGCGATCAGAACAGCTGGAAACCCAGGGACGTCTCGAGCCCAGGTGCGAAGCACAAGCTGCGTCGTAGGGCGCGGGGGAAACAGACGGTCCATCTGAAACAAAGAAGTTCAGGGTTGTCATATGACGATGAGAAATATATCAGATTTCGGAAAGAAAGGTTAAACAAAACAATGGAAAGGAAAATGATTATCAGACTAATCAGACCAATGACAGGGAAATCACACAGAAATCCAGCTCTCCGGATGGATGGAATTTACGAGATCCTAAGTGTTGGTGTTAGTAAATTTATTAAACCTGAATAGAAGAGAGATCAGAGCCCCAGAGTAAAGATCGAGGAATAAAAGATCCTAATACCACCCGGTTGGCGACGTGGGCCCGTAAGCCACACAGCCAACTTAGTAAAATGGTTTTCGACCACTAGACTCAACTTCGGCCAAGGAATTGGATAGGGGGATTCCTAGAGGCAGTCGGCTCTGATACCAACCTGTGACGACCCCGGCTTAATCGTGCACTAACCATACACGCAAATGCACATGATCAAGCCTAAGGACTCACTTGAAGATATCACAACACAACTCTAAAACATAAATAAGTCATACAAGCTTAATATTACAAGCCAGGGCCTCGTGGGCTCGAATACATAGCTCGATGGCATACAAGTGTCAGCGGAAGCATCAGATATCTGGGTATAGATATAATACAAAAATGAAGATAAGCCTTTAGGAAGGCGGGGCAAAATAAAATACTACGATCGAAAGGTGTAGGCCTCCTGCCTAGGATCCTCCGAATCCTACTCCTGGTCGTCGGTCGGCTCCTCGTAGTAGTACTCGCCGGGAGGGTAGTAGTAGTAGCCGTAGTCGTCGACGGGGGCAGCTATCTCAGGGGCTCCGTCATCTGGCGGCGACAATTGGATATGGGGAGAAAAAGAAAGTAAAGCAAACGTGAGTACTCATCCGAAGTACTCAGCAAGCAAGGATCTACACTACATATGCAACATTTTCAAAGGAGGGCTGTATATGTGGACTGGGCAGCAGAAATGCCAGAATAGAGGGGAAAGCCTAGTCCTAACGAAGACTAGCATCTTCATCGGTCTTGCAGCATTAGAAGAGTGCAGGTTAACACAATGTAAAGTAGTAGTAATATCATATCGTCAACCTCGGCCAGAGATTCTTCCTCGACTCCCTGCGAGAAAGCAATCCCAGAGCCATACTATCCATTTCATCTCAAGTCACTAGTTCTAGTTGTACCGATCGAGATACAACTCCGAGTGTCCGTTACCGTAGGACAGGCTATCGATAGATTAGTTCTTCCCTGCAGAGGTGCACCAACTTACCCACCACGCTCGCTTAACTCCGGTCGGACACACTTTTCTGGGTCATGCCCGGCCTCGGCTAAGCAACACGCCGCAACCCGACCAAATACTTAACAGAGAGGTCAGCACGCCGGACTAACCTATGCCCCCAGGGGTCTTGGGCCATCGCCCCGGATGCTCCTGCACGTTGCGTACACCGCCGGTGAGCAGACCTAGCAACCCCTTATACAAGTGCGGTTGCGTTCCCAGTCCAACCCAGCGTGTGCCGCTTAGTTGCTGACGTCTATTAAGCTTCGGCTGAAGTATACGACGCAGAACGCCCATACTATACCCACGTGATGGTTAGTGCTATCAGGCCAGAGGCCCCTCGAATCAAATATCCAAACCGTTAGTGGATTAGGAGCGCGCGGTAACGAGCAGAGACTCACGATCAATGTGTCCCCGTCGCCCCGTCTCGAGGACTTGCGGCAAGGGCTAGGAATGCCCGGCCACGCCTCGTGTTCAACTCTCGGGTACCCTCCAGGTACACCCGATGCCACATCACTCGCTATTAAGCTCACGCGGGTACCCCTCAGGGCCGACTCGTCTTTAGTAACATGGTACAGTGTAAGTCTCAGTATCAATAGTAACCGTGTGTCCAACATCAAGGGGAACCCTGAGGAATCACCCTCGATAGAATTCCCACTGATGTTACCGTCGGCGTGTCGGCGCCTCGCCGGCGCGCGGGCGCTCGCCCACGGGCACGGCGACACGCAGGAGAGAGAGGAGAGGGTAGGCTAGATGGGCCATTTTCGGGGCACTGTGCACTTAGGCCCAGTGCACAGTGCCTCGTTTTATTTTTCTGTTTCTGTTTTGATTTTTCTTTTATTTATTTTCTGTTTTGTATTAGTTAGGCCACTTGCGCTCTTCTACAAAATATGAGACTTGGCCCAAATATTGCAATGCAATATTACCTTTCACCAAAAATTGGTTTGGGCAAAGTTGGGTTTCATTTGAATTTGAAATGAATTTAATTAGATTAAATAATTCTGTTTTGGTGTTGTTTCAAATAGTTTGAGTCATCTAACTAATTCAAGTATCATTGGTTATATTTTTATGGGTGCTTCTGGAATATTTGCTATTTAGTGAACATTTTTCCCATAGTGTTTGAGCAAGTTGATTTTGCACTTTTGAATTTGAGTTGATTTCCAGAATAGAGTTTGAATTATTTTGGTTAATCACTATGACTAAGCACTGCAAATGATATGACTTGGCATTATTAGCAGTAGATCACAGTGACTAATACATAGGGGTGTTACAATCCCGTTATCAAATGACAACTCATGTCCATGGTTAGGAAACCCTAACCATCTTTGATCAATGAGCTAGTCTAGTAGAGGCTTACTATGGACACGGTGTAGTTTATGTATTCACACATGTATTTATGTTTTCGGTCAATACTATTCTAGCATGAATAATAAACATTTATCGTGAACAGAAAATATGATAATAACCATTTTATTATTGCCTCTAGGGTATATTTCCAACCGTTGGTTGGTTAGGGATTAGAGAGAGAGAGACGAGGGTGATAGAGACGAGGAGGGAGGCGACGAGACAGAGAGTGATGAGAGAGAGGAGTGGTGGAGTGGAGGTGGCTATTAAATAAGGCTGCGGCGATTTGATTACTCGGCGCGTGTGACTGGCAAGTGGGCCCGAGACGACGACCCTAGCGCGTGGTGGCAAACTGGAGCGCGCGTTGGGTTCAAAAAATACGAGGGAGATTTCCGCAAAAACGCTGCGCCACGCGATGGCACTAGAACGACCGACCGATCGAGGTGACCATAGATAGGACCGTATTTGTTACATATTTTTATGTATATAAGGGCGTGTTTGGTTACCTGCATGGTTTTTTGCCCATTTGCATACTTGTCCCAGTTGGGCCTGGCTGAGCAAATGCAGGCCAAAAACCAACATCTGCACTTAGTTTGGTTGCCTGCATGTCCTCTCCCTGCATCGTAACGATGCCTCTACGCACCGCGTTTGGTTGCTCGCATTGTATGTGCTCACACGGGTGCATGTTGTTTGGTTACATATGAGCATATAGTTGTGCTCACCTTGTGCCCTACTTGGTGAGCTTACCAATACTACTACACCTTACACACGATCACACCGAGCACACCAACGCCACAACACTGCTATGACGATGAACTGGACGAAGATGATGAAGTTCTTGAGCCCTAACGGTCGATCCACCTTCTTGCCAACCTCAACTTTGCTCCATGAATGCTCTCGCACATACTTTTTTGAAACTATAAACAGTAGGGTAAAACCCCACTGCAACTTTTATTAATAAAGAAACAAAGAACAAAAAATGTCTGAAAGCTTGAGGTAAGCCCTGAAACAAAAAGAAAATATAAAGAAGAATAAAAGAAAATAAAGAAAGAAAGAAAGAAAAGAAACAACTAAGAAAACTAAAGGAAGACTAACAAACTATGAAAACTAAGAAAACAAAAGCTATAAACTACTGAAGCACTAAAGAAGCAGTTACAACAAAGTCTCCAGCCAAACAGAGAACTGCAATTCATGCTTTTTCTTCATCCTATACTTTAGTAGCTTGAGTTCCTTCACGAAGATGAATTTCCAGCCCTGGAATGAAGGTGCTGTATTCCCAAAGATCTTATTATTCCTTGTGATCCAAATAGCCCATGACCCTAGAATAATAATCTCCATAAAAAATGGGTAGTTGAGCTTGTCTTTCAGATCTTCATATGCTTCTAACACTGACAGGTTGTGTGTTCTTGTTGGGCAGATAAATCCCAGCACTGCCTTGCAAAAGGGCATCCCCAAAAGAGATGATGTAGTGTTTCTTCCAGTTGACAGCCCCTCACTGCACAATTATATGCTTCTAGTTCAAAGCTCTTCCTTCTAAACAGATTCCTTGTGTTAACTCTATCATGCTCTCGCACATACTTGGAGTAAGCATCTTCAGCCGCCTGCCTAGTCATAAACCCTCCTCTGTGGTTGCTGTCATTGTACCCTGAAACTTGTTTGTTGCAAGCTTCCCATGAACTATAAACCCCTGGAACCCTACCTTTGAACACCACATACCACTTGCTCTGGCAGTGCAAACGAGTGATAAGTTCAAGCAACAAGCATTGAAACACACAAACAGCAAGCAATGAAGAACTCTAAGAGCAAGCAATGGAGCAGAAGAGCATTGGTAAGCATGCATGATCATAGCAAGTTCAACCTAGCACTACTTTGGTGTCATCCTACCACCACATCCAAAAGAGGGTGTCATCTTACCACCGCAAGTTCGTGACCACCGCGAGGATCACCGTGAGGGGTTAGTATATACCACCTCACCAAAATATACACACCATAAGATTGTTTTCAAGCCCTAAGTACACAAAATATACGTCGTCATTGTCATCGTCCTTGTTGCCATCGCCGTCAAGGATCATGCACGCCGTCACCACCAGCAGAAGCAGCACTAGTAGTAGTGCTTGCCCAGCCAGGTCCTCAGCCAAAGCACCTTGTGGTCTGCTCCCATGGCAACAAACCCAACACCCTGGGCTTTGTTGTCCAGCAGATGGCTGAGAGTCACGATGAGAGCCTCTGGGCTGAAGCCAATCTGATCCATGACGGTGCTGTAGAGCTTAGGGTGGACATCCACACTCTTGCTCTCCCTAATGGCGGTGGCCACCTCCTTCACCGCCTCAGTCATGCTGCTGAAGACGCTCAACTCCTCCTCCATGAAGCCTGCCCGCTTCCTCTTCCTATCAAGCACAGGAACTGTGCTCAGCATCCTTCTTAGGAGCATCAACGTTGATGGTGTCGGACTCCTGGGTGTCTGGATACTCCGGCATCGGCGAGCCCAGCGGCTGACCAGAGCCCATGGCATGCTTGTCGGTTGCCAGCCTGAATGAGAAGATCTGCTGTATCTGGTGGTAGTTCTGGATAGGGATGTTGAGGAACTTAGCGTCCTTGGGGTGAGCCTAAGAAGAAACAGGGCAGACAGGTTAGTTAGTATGGCAATGGTTCATAGGCTTGAACTGCTGGTCTGTTAGAATGGCATGGTTTGTGAGCTAACAGTGACGTGGCCTTGGTAGTGCTCTGCCTCCAGAAGGATCGAGCAGGTGTCCTCATCCCATGAAGCACCGCTAAGATCTCTAAGCTTGGACACTTGGATCCATCGAGCTCTCCAGATTCTCACATGGTTGTACACCTGGGTCGAGGTGACCTCCTGTCCACAGAAGTCGAACACGTACTTTGCAACAAGGTTCAAGTGCACCTCCTTGAAGCCCTTGTTAGTCATCACCCCACTAGCTATGATCTCACACATCTTGTTAAGCACAAAAGTGTAGAGGAACGACTGCCATTTCATGTTGTTCCCCTGCCATCCTTCTTCTCCTTTGCTGCTGCCTTTAGAGCAGCAGCATGAGCAACAACATTGGGTTGAGCCAGCACAAATGAAGGAACCGTACGCGGCACCTCGAAAACCTCTGAATCAAGAGGCATCTGTTCTAGAGGAGGCTGGGAGTCCTCGACGTAGGACGGCGGAACCTGGCTCTCGGACAGCACGATGGCCTGACTAAACTCTTGCGTGGTCATGTCCTACAAACGTAAGTGTCATCAACACCACAAGACACTACACATGGGCAGTATGAACTAGCAGTACAACATGGACATATCGAACTAGCAGTACATCTTGGACAGATCGAACTAGCAGTAACACACGCACAAGCATACCAAAGCTAAAGCATACCACAACATAACAGATCACTAATCATGGAGAACAGAGCACTAATCATGGACACATGGATGATCTTGTTCAACACTTGCACACTAGCATACCACCGATTCATCCATGACCACTAACTACCAACACTTACCCACATGGAAACAACCCCTAGCATGCTCCAAATCCATCACAACTAGCTACTACACCATCATAGTCAAACAGATCGGATGACCTAACCTTAGCACATGGACAGATCTAGCTAGAACTAGAAGAGAGGAGGTGGTGATTGAACTTACAGAGGCCATCGAAACGGCCGCGGAGGAGGTACCTGGCACGTTAAAGAGGAGGAGGAGTCGACCCGCCGCCGCAGTCAACCGGTCGCCGGAGTACATGCGCCGCTTACCTCGTCGTCGAAGTGGATCCGCGCCAGAGGAAAAGCTGGAGAGGGGGGAAATGGTGGCGGGAGTTTTGCCGCGGTGGTGACCCTCGATATATAGGGCAACCGAATCGGCGGACGGTGACTCGAATTCGTCCCGCTGCTTTTTCAGAGATGCGCCATCGCTCCCGCCATCTCCCTCCCCTGCGCGGCGTTCCCCTCCCCTGCATCGCTCGAGCCTGGCTCGCTGGAAACGGCCGATTCGGCTGTTCCTAGCGGGCCAGGCTGAGGGATGCTTTGAGGTTCGTGCTATGCGGACCAAAAAGTAAACACATGCATCCAAACAGCCAAAAAACATCCCGCGCGGGCCTGACTGGGCCTAATGCAGGCTACCAAACGCGTCCTAAGAACGGTATTATTGTGTTTCTGAAGTTGCATTATCAAAGTGTTGCACTTGAAGGTAGAAAAGTGTAATTTCTCCGGCTAGCGCCCCAGCAAAAATATCTAAACTCTCCTCGCCGAACCGCGCCTCTATCCCATCCATTCCCCTCTTCTCGCGGGCGGCTAGGGTTTTAGGTTCCCCTCTCCCCGCTCCCAAAAGGCAGCCCGTCTTCCTCTAGGGTTTTAGCCGCCTCCCTCCCCACCCCCCCTTGCTGCGTTCCCCCTTCCCCGCACCGCCGCCCCCCCTTTCCCCAACGCCTCAGGCCACCGCCGCCCAGCAATCTCCCGTGCCGCAGACATGTGGGCGCTCCGCAGAGCCGCCAACCCCCTCAGGTACCGCCCTTCCCCGCCTCCCTCTAGGGATTCAGATGCTCTTGTCCGGATGATGGGTCAGTGGCTTCAGCGGACAGTCTGACGCGTGATCTGTTCCATTAGCTCAGTATATTTCGTCGTGTCGCGGCGACGCCAGTTTTTTTTTTCGAACCGGGCATGACCCCTTTCCATTGCAAATGAACGGAAATACAAAGTTCCAAGAACACGACAGGGGGAGGGAAAGAGGTACAGCGAGTTCGAGCACTGCCAGGAAACCCAATGCGTTCGCCCGACATCGAAACGAACGCCATGGGGCGAAAACCTGACAGCACCATAGTTCAAACAACACACCGATCACTTCAGTCTATTACAGCCAAAAGCCAACATAGGCTAAATCGCAGCGTCACAGAAGCCCGAGTCGCCAGCAGCACCTTTGCAGACGAAGTTGCATTCTTTCATTCCCCTTCTATTGGCCTCCTCGCCGCATCGCACATCTTCATCAGGCTCACCGTGCTCGACCTGATCATCTCCGCTCCGCTGCGCAACTCCTTGACTCCCTCTCCTTGTTGCAGACCTGCCCAATACAACAAAAAGGAGCACATGGAAAATGCAATCTCAAAGGGAGTTTTGATCTGCTTCTTTTCAAAGGTAGCTCGATTCTGAGCTAGCCAGATGGCCCAGCAAGCAGCAGCTAGGCCCACGGTATAGTAATTCCCTCCAGCAGGGAGGAACGTGTGACACCAGGAGAAATACTGCCAGTAACTGCTCGGGCACATATCAGTACCCAGCGCCATCCCAACGCATCGCCAAACAACTCTAGCCACAGGACAGGTGAAAAACAAATGTCGAGATGATTCTAGATCATTACAAAAAGAGCACTTGGGGTTCCCAGGCCATCTCCTCTCCTTCATGACCTGTCTGGTCAAAACAGCATCCTGAGATAACTGCCACAGGAAAAATTTGATTTTGAGGGGGATCTTGGCTTTCCAAATCCATCTGTAGTGACATCCACTAAGAGGGTTTTCCAGCCATTTATACATGGATTTAGTAGAAAATCTACCATTACCAGTGAGCCCCCAGTACACCCGATCCCCCTCCAAGCCCAATTGCATATCATTGATGCTTTTTTTCATGTCCTCCCATTGCCTCTGTAGGTCAGGAGTAAGCCTTCTCCTGAACAAGGTGTTGGTATCAACATTTTTAAATTCAGCTGGGCTAGCGCGATCCCCAGTTAAATCTCTTCTTCCTATAGATTCTTTTGATTTGATTCCCCGTGCTGTACTAGCGCGATCCCCAGTTAATAATAGGTCGCGATCTATCGTAACCATTGATAATAGCATCTCCAGGTGATGGGGGTGGAAAACTCGCACCGTCGTTGGGTTCATTTATTCCTTGATCTGTTCTGTAGTCGGAAATCGCAGTTCTCACCCTGACACCCTGCTTCCGCACGATGCTGTTGGATGTCCACGTACCTGAAGCCTTGGCATTTCCCCGTTTCCTTTTTTCTTTCTGATGCTTGATTGAAGTACCATACCTGTCCTTTCTTTTACTTGATTGATGTCCAATTATGTGCCCACCTTTCATGAAATGAGCCAGTTATACATATTTTATCTGCCTGTGGCTGCTTGCTCAGGACTATACAACATGTATCTTGTGTTGCATACACAGTTTAATTCTGTTAACTGGTTTAGCTGACATTTTTTGCTTCTGATTCAGGGTCAGTGCCCGCCAAGTTGCAAGTGTCCGGGGTTGCGCAAGCCTTGACGTACTTCTAAGTGCTGATACTAAGAATGCACAACAACACTGTGAGCAGGGTTGCCAGAAATCGTGTTGCTGCAGTACACCAAAGCCACCAGCCTGTCGGTTACCGTTCTCATCTGGCTGGTCCACGTGGAGTAGGAGTTTCTCTTCTCAGACTGGCGCAAATTCTGGTGACAAGGTCGATGACTTGGAGGACGGGTTTTCTGATCTGGAGGTTCCACCAGAAGCTGAAAAAAAGGATGTGAAGTTGCCATCTGAAGAGAGTTCTGATGATGATGCTGTTGATGGAATTGGCTTGTTGGGAGATGATGCTGATGCAAAACCTGACAAGGAGCCAATGAAGAAGGCCTCCCAGTGCCCCCTTCTCAAGGTGATGTTGGAAGCTCCAAGGAATGGTGTCTCTGGAACACTGAAGAAATGGCTTGATGGTGGCAATACATTTGATAGAAGTGATATCTTTTATGTCATTATGAACCTTAGGAAGCGGAAGTTCTACTTCAAAGCCTTGCAGGTGTTCAACTTTTACCCTGTATAACTTTTCTTTCTATTTTCCCATGATTGCGAATTCTTATTTTTTTTACACGCTGCTCATATTATGGTTAGACATGCAGCAATCTCTGGCTTAAATTAAAATGAAGTCAAAATTACCTTTTTACTGGATGCATGTGTACAATCTCAAGTCCTTATTTGTTCTTCAAACCATTTATAGAACGCCTATTATTTGATTTTTCATAGCTATACAATGGAATTAACATTCTGTGAACAATAAAACATGTTCCTTATATAGCCTTTTGCTGTGTCAATCGCCACCTGTTTAATTTGTTTACTACTTGTCTCTATAGTATCATGAGAATACATAACTGTTCTCATTGTAGTCGCTTATCCCAGCATGTTTGTTTTTTTACATGAAAGATAATTCATTCATTTTTATGCAGCTCCTGGAGTGGCTTGAAGATTCCAAAGTAATTGATCTGGGAGAACGTGATTATGCTTCGCGCCTTGATTTGGTGGCTAAAGTTCATGGTGTTTACAAAGCTGAAAAGTATATAGATAGCATTCCTATATCTCATAGGGGTGAGATTGTATACAGAACTCTTTTAGCTAATTGTGTGTCTGAAGCAAATCTGAAGAAGTCAGAGGAAGTCTTCAATAAGATGAAGGATCTTGGGTTCCCAGTTACAGTATTTGCTATCAATCAGCTTCTGCTACTGTACAAAAGGGTGGACAAGAAGAAGATTGCCGATGTTCTCGCGAAGATGGAAAAGGAGAATGTGAAACCATCACTCTTCACTTATAAGCTCCTTGTGGACACCAAAGGTGCTATAAGAGATATTGCAGGTATGGAAAAAGTTGTTGAGTCGATGCAGGCAGAAGGTGTTGAGCCAGATCTTCTGTTTCAAGCAACAATTGCAAAGCACTACATATTTGCTGGTCACCGTGAGAAAGCTGAAGCAATTTTGGAGTCAATGGAGGGTGGTGATATCAAAGCAAACCGCAATGCCTGCAAGATTTTATTACCTTTATATGCTTTTCTTGGAAAGAAGGATGATGTTGAGCGGATGTGGCAGGTTTGCGAGGCCAATCCTCGTCTAGATGAGTGCTTGTCTGCTATAGAATCTTTTGGTAGGCTTGGAGATGTTGAACGGGCGGAGAAAGTCTTTGAGGATATGTTTGCGACATGGAAAACACTCTCCTCCAAATTCTACAATGCTTTGATGAAGGTGTATGCTGATCAAAACCTTTTCGAGAAGGGTAAGGAGCTAGCAAAGCGCATGGATGAGGATGGTTGCAGACTAGGCATCTCAACAATTGATTCGCTGGTGAAGCTCTATGTGGGCGCTGGAGAGGTGGATAAAGCTGAATCTATACTGCACAAGCTTTCTAAAAGTAACAAGATGAAGCCTCAGTACAGCTCATACCTCATGTTGCTTGATACTTATTCAAAGAAAGGGGATATCCACAATTCAGAGAAGGTGTTTGACCAGTTGCGGCAGATGGGTTATAATGGGAGGGTTAGGCAGTACCAGTTGCTGCTAAATGCATATGTGCATGCAAAGGCACCTGTTTATGGATTTAGAGAGAGGATGAAGGCTGATAACATTTTCCCCAACAGTGTCATCGCGTCTTTACTTGCTGCTACCGATCCATTCAACAAGAAGAAGACATTATCTGACATGCTCGAGTAGGATCTGGAATACCGTTAGGTTCACCCCGTTGCCATGCAATATACATTTGCTGCTTACGGGTTTCTGCTAAAGTATATGATTGAGATAATAATGTTTTGGTCATGTAACGAACCACTAGTGTTTGTTTTGCACTTGGGTGCTCATGCACTACTGAACTTTCTGCCAGGAATAGATATCGAGCTGCTGCCCTAAATTCTTATTTATGTTGATCCTTAAATTATGCCTCTTTCTACTTGTTTCCCTGTAAATATTCCCTATTTTACCAGCAATTTTTGAAGGACTGATGGGTGATGGCCTTAGATTGCTTTTTGTGGGTATTCTCTACTGATGCTCGTAAGATGGATGTGGACATTGAAGTTTGTTCCTGGAATTTCTTCTTATAATAAAGTGTAGTGGTCTTGTCTATTCTGCAACGTTCCTTTGGAACAACCTATGAAGGAAAGTTTAGGCCAACTTTACTTGGGTTTAGAGCAATTCTGTAGGAATTCTAAGGATAGGAATTTTGCATGAAAATTTTCTTGGCAGCACTTAAGTTTGTAGGATAGGAACAAATCCTTTCAGATTTCAAAGGAAAAAGGACATTAGTCTAGAAGCAATGTAAAAATTCGTATCTTATGAATCAAGTGACATCTCTTTCTCTCTCTTCCTATACTATAGGATTGCCAATTGAGATACTCCCTCTGTAAAGAAATATAAGAGGATTGCCAATTGAGATACTCCCTTTGTAAAGAAATATAAGAGCGTTTACATTACTACTTATGTAAATGCAGTAGTGATGTAAACGCTCTTATATTTTTTTTACGGAGGGAGTACATGTCATCTCACTTTTCCTATTCCTCCAAAGTAGGCCTTAAGCTGAAAAACAGAATTGTAGGACTCGCAACATTTGGCTTTTGCATTGTCATTTGTGCCCCTCATTTTTGTTTATAAGTCAGGTCTTCAGACATAAACCCTCCAGCCTTTGCTAGTTGAAAGTCTTATCACGAGCTTAATCCTAGGTAAAAGCTTTTCCAGATTTGCGAAGTACTACTTGAGAATATTCATGACAAACACAGATACAGCAAGGGAAGGCAAAATTCCCTAAAGAAAGCAGCTTTCAACCAAGGATTTCCTGACGTCGGCGCCCAATGCCCCCGGCCGAGCGTCCCTCAGCCTGAAGACGCTCTCCACCACTGAGAGCTCGGTGGCCGTGGTGTCGGAACCGCAGAAGGCCGCCCAGTCGTTGACCACCATGCCGGCCGCGATGCCCTCGCTCCCCCGGTTGACGGTGCCGGCGACGAGGGGCACCTGCAGCAGCGTCGACAGCTCGTCCAGGTCCTCCACCGACGTCTGCGGGTGAACCTACACACACGAACGGTCTGCCTGAACACCTCCACCCCAAGAACGTCCGAGATGATCTCGTCGGTTTCCTTGGTGAGATCTGGGTTTGTGAGAGCCACGTGGTCGTTGCAAGCAATGCAGTTGCCGAGGGCGGAGAGCCGCTCGTCGACACGCTGGACGACCACCTCATCAGGCAGGCTATTCTTGAGGTGCTGGAGCTCTGTGGCAGGCGTTTGAAACCCATGTCAGGTCACTGCTGACTCACTCACTGGACAAGGAAGGACCTTTTCTTTCCGATTTTCTCAGCCCGGGCTCATCTGCACCCGTGTTGAATAAAAAAATCAAAGCAAATATTAGAAAAATTCAAAAAATTCCAATTTTTTTCCATGGCAGACAATTTGATGCGTGAGGTACGTCCCAGTTTTCAAATCATTTAGACAACTGAGCAACTCTCGGCAAAAAAGACAAATTTGAGGTCTGTAAAATAGTTTATTGTTCATGTACTGTTTTGACCCGATTTGTCTTTTTTGCTGAGAGCTATTAATATGTCCAAATGAGCTCAAATTTGGAGCGAATCTCACGCAATAAATTGTCTACAATGGGAATTTTTTTTGGATTTTTTTGAATTTTTATAGTATTTTTTATGAATTGTTTTCTGGCCGGGTGCAGATGAGCCTGGGCACCAAATTGCTGCAATCTTTCTTTCTTTCTTACCTTGGTCGTTGGTGGTGTGTGGTAGAAGAAGGCCCTTCTTGTTGCCCACGCACAATGTCCCGAGGATCCTCATGCCGCTGATGGATGCCTTGACCACCGGGACGGTGTCGGCGAGCTCGGCCTCAAACACACTGCAACCACAGGACAACGAGAGGACCAATTAGTAGAAGAGAAGAAGCCACCAGGGGAGGGGGTCGCGATTAACCATGACAGGTCGCGTTGAGGACAACCAACCTGGTGAAATTCCCCGCCCCACCGGCCGGGACGAGGCAGTAGGCATTGGTGAGCCTCGCGAACACCCCGACCTCGCACGAGTTCTCAAACTTGAGACTTGAGGCCTGCAGCAGAGAAGCACCAAAGCAAAGCATCATCACATTCACATCAAACAAATTTTTTATTTTAAAAAAGAGAGGAAATCTGACAAGGCAGGCAGGATGTGAGAACCCGGAATTAACTTCCAGACCTTCCTGTGTATATTTGTCAACCCCAGGATCATTGTTGACAACACAGCGAAATGATATCATTGCACAATGCGTAAAAGGTATTACAAGTTTAAATATATCTTGCC
Organism: Thinopyrum elongatum; assembly: GCA_011799875.1. Taxonomy (NCBI): domain Eukaryota; kingdom Viridiplantae; phylum Streptophyta; class Magnoliopsida; order Poales; family Poaceae; genus Thinopyrum; species Thinopyrum elongatum. Next base: position 210,116,366 of record CM022299.1, read on the forward strand.
ATAAGGCATACATAGAGAAATGTCTCATGACATTTATTACAATCAGAAAACAGCGGAAAGTACAATGCGTAGCGACTCCATCTCAGCCACAGGCAGTCGATGTAGTCCACGTGACCTCACTCCTACGGATCGCCATAGTAGTCGTAGTCATCACCTTCGTCTTCATGGAACTCTGTTGTCAACAAAATTATTGCCATGAGTACATTACGTACTCAACATGCCTCCCTCGGGGAAGGTCCTATTAGCTACATGTAGCTTCAAAGGAAGGCTATATGGCTCATTTGCATAAAAGTTAATTTTGTTTCAAAACAATATAGTAGTTGGATATAAGTAGTTTTGATGAAAACATGTTTTATCTCCAGAATAACTTTCATCAAGTGAGGATCCTCGATCAACTCACATCCTTCATAGGTTTCAAGAATAGGGGCAAAGAGGGAATAAGCAAGACAGGTCCTGTACGTCAAGAAAGATTCATGTGTCGTCCATGACCGTGGACACGGCTATTCGAATAGTTTTACACACTGCAGAGGTTGTACACTTTACCCACACGACACAATCCCGACTTGTTGCCACTAGCCATCGCTAGCGTAGTACACCATCTGGTATACCGGCAAGGAGATTGTGACGAGGTCTTTCATTATACCAAACTTACTGTGCCAAGCCCACTAGGTTTCAACACGGAAGTAATCGCAGTTCATAGTCCGGGCCCCCCTTTTTGTGCCGAGGATACTCCTCGCAAGGCAGCTATCCCATCTGCGGTACGGCGATGACGACAATAATAGTGAACTAACTAATTAACCAAGCCAGTGCCCATATAGCATGTGGCTGTACTATTATCACAATCTTCAAATCCAAGACTTATTAGGCCTCATGCGGCACGGACGACTGATTGCCCCCTTCAACTCGTGAAGGGCGGCCAATCGCTCCTTCAATCCTTGATTCAGCTGTCGCTCGCGCCAGTATTCAGATGGTAAGTTTCACCCAGAGTAGAAGAGAGTAGAGAATATCAACAACGGCCAACCGGCCTAGCTCAGCGATAAGTTTCAAGTTCCAATGACTGAAAGGTCATTCAACAAAGCACCTATAGGGTAATAAGCATGGCTAAGCATTTCTACTCTACCAGAATACTATATATTTCTACTCAGGTGTCAAGTGAATAGGCGACAAGCAGATCAAGATAATGTGTCAATCGACACGCTAGCTACGAGATTAAAAAAAACATGCATATAGTACCATAAAACTCAATGCAATTTTGTAAAACATAGGATAAGTATGATCAAAGAAGGAGGCATGCCTTCGTTGTTGAGTCCTTCTTCGGAAACTTGATTCTGTCGATGTCCAACCTCGTCACTCCCTACTCGTCGTAACGATAGCAAAAGACAAACAATAAATACCAAAGCAATAGTAAATCCAAATCGGAACCAAATTAAGAGTGGATGGATACGATATTAATCAAGATGGAGATTCCAAAATTGGGTAGCATGATAGGGAGGTAAGAGATAGGATTGAACGAAGTGACGGGGTTTAGGTTGACACAACTATGGAAGGCTTGGCGATCAAGACCAACGTTCTAATATTAACTAGTAGTGCCCACCACACATCACGACTAAGGAACTACTATAAAACCAACACAATGGCAAGAACACAGATGGAATGGAACCAATGTATGCATTCAACTACATAATCACAACATGACATGATGAAGGTAAAAGTTAACCACAAATAAAATTTTAGATAGAATCTAAATATTTATAATGGTCAATAGCGGTCAAACATATACATCAACTATATAATAACTGAAAAGCAAGTGTTGCATAAGACAACCAAACCAACATTATAAACCATACTAGTTAAACAATCAAACATCATTCAACAACATAAATTGAATGATCTAGGTATAACCCTAAAACAATATTAAAAGGAATAGGATTAACTTCATTATATCAAACCAATTCATTTGTAAATAATTAACAAGAAACTATACACACATGGATCAAATGGACGAACAAATATCTTAGAAATGATATGATTAAGAGTAATAATCAACCAAAAATAAATACATGGATGAATCCAAATATTCATACTGGTTAACAGCAAGCAAAGACTAAACAACAATCATAACAACTATTAGCAAGCATTTCTATAACACAAGATAAACCAATACTATGGTAGAAACTAATTAACAACTGAATAATAAGACACATCTCGCACAAGGCATGTGGTAGAAGATCACAAAAAGGTCTTATCTAATAACATAAGCATCACACTTACGAGTCATCATGAGAAAAATACTAAAGTAGGATATGGTCGTCCTATTAAAGAACAACTAATACTCAAGTAACCACTAGCAATAAGATTACGACTTCATGCTTAAATAATGGATCAAACTATGCACACTAAGCATATGAGGAAGAAACAACTCAACTAACATGAAAGGTAAACTATACTCTGCATGTGATGAACTGTTGCAACAAGTGTAGAACACTCATAATACTAACATGCGACAAGTTAATCATATAAGCAACACTAGAATAACTAAAAACATGGAGTATAATAGGGCATGAAGGGTTACTAGCATGACTTGATATGTAAGCTTAAGCATACCACAATGCAACAACTAGATAAAGTAGATATGACAAGTAGACATGTATGGTCATCACAAGAGATACAAGACTATGCTACCAATATGATACTACTCATAACTACGACATAATTTAGTTGATATCAACTAACATGACTATCAACAATGGTAAGAGCACACAAGCTTACCTACTTGTTATGTCATATAAGCATATGGACATACCATACTAAGCATTTAGGAAAGTTAGAAAACCAGATCATGACATCAAGCAATGTACTATACTAGCATGAGTAACAAAATGACAAGCACTTCTATTTGTTACAATCTATAGTAGCAAAGACATAAGATACATCAGGCATGATCTAATACATGAATTGCTATAGACATGCTATACAACCTAGTTATACAATCACAACATTGTAGCATGGTATTGATCAACTAAGTAGGGATCCTTCTTAATTAAAATATATGAAATCATAAACTACTAACATGTATCTCTAGCAAGTGAAGTCTAACCATATGTGTGATCATAAAGTACAAACTATCTATCATATAACACATGTGGAACATACAGTAGAACATGCATGACTTGGGAAAGTGCTAACAAGATATGACAACCAACTAAGCAGGCATAGCTACCATCCTAGGTAAATAAAACACCCAGGATAATTAACAAGATGTAATAAACTAAATCAATTGAAGCAAGCATAAACTATATGTAGCAATACAAATCTAAAATGTGACATAAAGCAACCAACCATGTAATCTTGGATAACAAACATCTAAGAAATGAGAAACACTACAATGTAAAACGCAATCCTCACACTACAAAAGTAATGATCTCCATGCATGATAACACATAATATAAATGCAAAACAATAGCCCTACAACAATTAATATGACTATGGTCAATAACATACCAATCCATAACCACTACTAATAAAACTAGGTAACACAAATAATTTAAATAAACATCACCTAGAGTATCGCATGATAGGATTTCAAAACGACAAGTGCACATGCAACAAAGGTGCAATCAATATATAAAATATACCTAAGATATCTTCATGCTAGCGAATGAACTAAACTAAATGAAACATGAAGTATTTCACGATTAAATACATAAAAGCAAAGCTTAGAATAATTCCACATAAATATAAGCATGTTGAACGTTCACCAAATATTGTACGCATGCATAAAAGAGGACTATACACAATACAACAAATTGTCAAGTGGAAATAACATGAAAAACCTATTTTAGATAACTCTAATTGATAAACAAATAAATCTAACAACTCACATGTCACACTAAAATTATGAGAGACATATCACGAACATATGGAAATATCATATTACAAAAAGATCATCGAACTAGAAAGCCCCTTGTGTTCTACCGCAAAAATGATTACGAAAATATATATTGTACCGCTTGCAAGATCAAACTATCAATCCAACTCCATAACATGGTTACTACAGCCACAAGAAACATTTCATATGTTGACCACAAGATCATTCGATGGATAGAAAATAAAAAGACAAGCCGATGCCATCAAATCGAATTCGGTTTTGGACACACGCAACCAACGACATAGATAGGTTGAATCATGATGTCTACGGGATACACTAGGGAGGTGTTTGTTTCGTCAAATTCTGCCCGTCACCTGTTTACAGTGTAAACGGATACCCTTACGTGCGTTTGGTGAGACACCTCCGTAATCACGTTCCTCTGTAATCAGTTCCAGGCCAGTTATCGAACGATACCCCCACCCCCCACCGGTAAAGGCTTCCTTACTGCTCCCGACTCCGCTCCGCCCCCGCGACTCGCTCCTCCTCTCGATCTGTTCGCACCGCCGCCTCCCTTCGAGTCCCGCGCCGCTGCGCCGCCGCCCCGCCACCTCCCTTCCAGTCCAGCGCCGCCGCGCCGCCACCTCCCCTCGACCCCCTTCGGTCCTCTCCTCCTGGTCCAGCCGCCGGGTGGACCACGCCACATCAGTCGCCGGGAACGACCACGCCAGCCGCCTCCGACGCCGATGAGGGTGGACCGTTGAAGCCGCGTACGAGGAGCAGCAAGGTCCATCCGCCCATCTCCGGATCGATCTCTTCCTCCTCCATCACTCTCCTACTGCAGATCTCAAGGTTAGGGTTACTAATACATCTGTTCTTGATCTTGAAGTAAAAAAAAATGTGTCCTTGATCTGTTCTTGATCTACAAATGATCTGTTATAGGTTGATGTATAGCATATATTTCCATCTGTTCTTGATCTTGAAGTAAAAAAGTTATGTGTTCTTGATCTGTTCTTGATCAATTAATGATCTGTTATAGGTTGATGTCTATTAATGATCTATTCTTGATCTGTTCTTGATCTTGAAGTAAAAAAATATGTGTTCTTGATCTGTTCTTTTATTAGTGGATGACTAGTGGAGTATAATTGGTGGTCTGTCTTTTGTATTTTTCTGATGTGTTCTTGATTTGTCTAGTTAGGTAAATAGGCAAATAGATGAATTAGGTTGGCTGGTCACAAAAAGGAAGAAAGGTGTCTTGTTCGATGCATGTTCCTGTTGTCAATTGGACCATCTTCTTTAGCTTTCTGGTGTGAAATCATATCCTGATACTTGGAACTTTGCATGACAGTAGAGATCGACGGTGGTATCCACATGCATATCAACTAGATATGGGTTGACTGTTCCTGTAGTTTCCTGATATGCAATTTTCCTATCCATATGCAGCAGTTGTATTTGTATATGACTTAATTAGGCTTTTGATGTGCAAGTTTTTTTGGATCCATTGTACCTTTGCCTGATCAATTGCATGTTAATATAATCACAATTTATTATCTTTCATCTAAACAGTGGATGTTTGTTTCATCATCCTGAAATCTATCCAGTTTCTTGTTTTGTACTACTACCAATTATTAGGAAAGAAAGTCGTACCAACCTTAAATAGGTATATTTTCCTTATGCAGTTATGGCTCGTCTTCCCTTAAGTGCGAGGCGTGGAAGGAGAAATGCAATATTTTTGAATCTGACCACTTCCATTATGCTTGTATACTATTATGTGTGGTTCATGTTTGGATTAGCTTATAGGAGAAAATGTTGGCAAATAGAAAGGAGAATTAAAATTAGAGAGTTAAGGGGAGAGAACTTGTATCGACTAATTGGTGAGAGCGACGCTATGTGTATAAGTCAACTTCGTATGGATAGGAGAACATTTCATATATTATGTGAGATGGTGAGAGATGTTGGTGGTCTAAAGGGTACAAGGAACACATCATTAGAGGAGATAGTGGCATCATTCTTGTATGTATTATCACACCATCTAAAAAATAGGACAGTAGGAAAATTCTTCTATCGAAGCCCTGAGCCAATTAGTAGAAACTTCAACGCTTGTCTTCTAGCTGTCTTGAAGCTGCACCATCTGCTACTTAAGAAGCCTGAACCTATACCCGAGGATTGCACCGATGATAAGTGGAAGTATTTCAAGGTAAATAGCTACTAATAAAAAAATATTCACTAGATGATCTCAATAGTGGTAAAAGATGCTAATATTTGCACATTGCTCTTTATGTTGTAGAATTGCCTTGGAGCATTAGATGGCACACACATAGGCGTAACAGTCCCAGCTAATCTGAAAGGACAGTATCGATCAAGGTTGGGTGATATAGATACAAATGTGTTAGGTGTATGTGCACCTGACATGCAATTCATCTACATATTACCCGGTTGGGAAGGTTCTGCACATGATGGTCGGGTTCTTAGGGATGCCATCTCACGGCCAAATGGGTTGCGTGTCCCCGAAGGCCAATATTATCTTGTCGATGCTGGCTATACAAACGCAAAAGGATTTTTAGCTCCATACCGAGGTCAAAGGTATCACTTGGGTGGTTGGACACCACAAAATCCACCTCGTAGCGCAGAAGAGTATCTCAACATGCGCCATGCTAGAGCCCGAAATATAGTAGAAAGGTGCTTTGGAAGGCTCAAGGGTCGGTGGGGGATTTTGAGGTCTCCTTCCTTTTTTCCCATGAAGACCCAATGTCAAATCATCATGGCATGTGCACTCTTGCATAATCTTATATTGCAACAGATGTTTGTCGACCCACTTGATATCAACGAGCCAATAATACAAGAAACATTAGAAGACATGGAGGGAGAATTGGACCAACCAGAATTCATCACTTCTATCTCAACTTCGAATGAGTGGACAAATTTTCGGAATGAACTTGCTCAGGGCATGTATAATAGACATAGGGCTGCTAGGGCGCATTGAGGTATAAGTTGTTTCTATTTGTTCCCTTCTATATATATTTCCATCTCATTTACATTTGTTCCCTTTCAATTATATTTGCAAGCTACAATTGCATCTCGTTTGCATTTGTTCTCTTTCATATATATTTGCCATCTCATTTGTACCCATTCTTGCTTGTGCAGATATGGACCGTGTGGATAGCTCGAGCATGTCTCGTGGAAGAGGCAAGAATAAAAGGAATTGGTCTTCCGATGAGGACGATGAGCTTATTAAAGCTTTGTATGAGTTATCTTTGGATCCGAGGTGGAAAGCTGATGGTGCCTTCAAGGGTGGATACCCGGGGATACTGGAAAAACATCTTGCTGAAAAGTGTCCAGGCCGTGGTATCACTGCATCTCCGCACATTGAATCAAGAGTGAGGCACTTCAGGAAGAAATTTGGTGCCGTTGAAGTAATGCTATCCAAAAGTGGTTTCACATGGGATGGAAGTCGAAAGATGATTCAGTGCGAGAACGCACAATATGAAGCTCATTGTCAGGTAGATCACTTGAACCACTAAAACTGAATTCCTTAGTAATGCTTTGTGCTGAATTTCCTTGCTATTGTACCTTGGTTACCTATTGTTGTAGTGTTTTCTCTTCAGTATTTTTTGTATTTGGATCATCCCTTGCTGCGTTGTTAGTGCTACTATTCCTAAGATGTTCAAGGAGAAAGTAGTACCGTTTCTATCCCTTGTTATTGTCCTTGCTATCGAAAACCAACTTTCTTCTTTTGTAAAAAAACATGTAGATTCACAAGGAGGCTAAGGGATTGTATGGTGTATCATTTCCATACTTTGATCAATTGGCTGCTATCTATGGCAAAGACATTGCAACAGGAGAAAGTGCTGAAGGCTTTGGAGAGGCAGTGGGAAACTTGGAGAAGGAAATTGCTATGGAGGAAGAAGAAAATGAGGAAGAGGACATGATCTCAACAGGAACAGCTCGACGGTCCATTGACACTTGCTCTATTGATACAACTAGTTCGAAGAGGCAGAAAAAGGAGCCAAGGCCAAAGAGGGCGACGGGACCAAGCGATCCATTTGCAACCATGCTTCAAGATGTCAATAGCCAGCTGAACATCGTGACACAACATGTGGGTGCAATGACAACATCATTCACAGCAGCAATGGCGCGAGAAGCAGCACAAGAAGACCCTCAACAGAAATCAAGAGAAAAGGCAATTAGTGAATTGTCTAGGCTTGCATTTACTGGGAGCGAGATCGTTGAAGCTGCAACAATATTCGCTAAAGCTCCAGAGCACATGAACATGATGCTTGTGCTTCCAGACATTCTGAGGAGGGACTTCGTCCTCAAAATGCTATCTGGTATCCCTTTTTCTAAACTTGTAGTGACATAGTGCTGTGGTGTTTTTGGCTGGTCATATATAGGCCAAACTTGTGCTGAAGTTTTTTTCCTTATATCTAACTCCTGCTTATTGGCTCTTCATTGGTAGATGAAAGAAAGAAGCAAGGTTGATGGGAAAGAAGGTCCTTCTTCAATAATGGTGTGACATGACTGGTGTGTACAAAACCCACCTCATTTTACTATTGTTATTATATATTTGTCAAAAGTGTTGAAAAGCATGGAGTAGATCTCATCCTTTCCACCATATTTTAGTATATGTTCTTGCAGTATACACCATTGTAGTCTGTGTTAGCTAAGAGAGTGCTTTTCATTTGATTGGTCTTGCAATTTACATCATTTTCCTATTGTTATATTTGTCAAAAGTGTTGAAGTGCATGGAGCAGATTCTTGCAGTATTCATTTTTTTTACTATTGGTTGTTGCTTGTGTGTTTCTTTATCCTCATTTTAACTCGTGCTTATTGGCAGATGAGAAAATAAGCAAGGTTCATTAGAAAATGGGATCAATGGTGTGGCGTGGAAGTTGAGGATCAATGGAAAAGTTTCTTTGCAAGATTGTGAACTTGGCCTTTCTATTTATCCTATAATATAAAAACAATTTTAGGGACTAATTATGTAATTTATTTCGAAGTGTCGTTGAATTCCGAGTTCGTATCATTTTCATTTTAAAAATGTGTAATGCCGTTAAAGTGGAGCCAAATTCTGGTTAAAAGATGTCTTTGCATTGGATGAATGCAAAAATATTTCTAAATTATGTGCTCGTTTGACGCATGTGAAAGCCCGTGTTGTGTTCTGTACGTGGAAATGTGCCTGTTATGGTGTCAAACCAAACGCTGTTTAGTACCTGTTTCCTTTACAATGTACAAACCAACCAAAATGGGGTTTGTCCATTCCGGTGCTATTACAGTCCGTAATCAGGTTCCATTTACGTTTATGTTACCACTGGACGAAACAAACACCTCCTAGATGATCACAAGTACGCGTGCAAAAGGAATTTGATAGAAGCTCACCAAGTTTGACGAAACGGTGCGATGAACTCGACGAACAGTGTAGACGAACATGTGAAATTCTTCGCGTGTGATCGACGGAACAAACTTATTCTTCTCTGAATGGACTCATGGTGTGGGGGAGAAGAACTTGGTGCAAGGGTTTGGACGGAGGTGCTTGGAGTCATCGGGATGGAGACCTCACGTCCATGGAGCTTCATAGTTCAGGGAGAGTTCTTGGGTAGAGGAGGAAGGGAGAGTGCATGAGTTGCTACGGGAATGGAAGAGGAGGTCAGGGCCCTCATCTACATATCTTCAGAACTTGAAAAGGTTTAGATTTATGGGAGTGAAGGGGAAGGCAGGACAGTGGCTGTAGGTTTCTTCTCGTGACCTTTCCTCTCTAGGTGCGAGCGAGCGTAAGGACCAAGGAAGAGGAAGGAGAAGAGGCCCTCGTTGGGAGAGATGGAGAGTGGAGAGAAATAGGAAGGGGGAGAAATTAAAGGAAGAGGCAGTTATGACTCCTGCACTTTCTTCTATGTACGTTACTCTCTCATGGTTTCTCTCCTGTATGTACATGTACGTGAGGAAGAAGGGTTTAGCCACGTGATCAAAATGGACTAAGGCCCAACTGGGAGAGAAGAATAGAAAAAGAAAGAGATGGACTTTGGCCCATTCATGTTGAGAGAACTTAGAAAAGAAAGATGTGGTAGATTGGGCTTAGAAAATTTGGCCCAGAGTTTGACAGATAGAAAAGAAGTTGATTTTCCTTTTAGGAAATATAGAGAATTAATAGAAGCTCGAACAAATATCAAACGAACTGAGAAATCCAAGAAATGCATACTCACATATTAAAATATGCTGAAGACGAGAAATAAAACCCAGGTAACTTTATATAAAAAGAACAAAACTCAAATTTAATTTAAGTTGGCATTAGCTCAAATTAAATCCTCCAAATTATAAAAGTAAAATTTAAGCTTTGTTAACAAATAAAACAAACAAAATTTTCTGGCCCCACTTTTGGGAAACTTTTTCTTAAACATTCCAAGAATCGGGATGTTACACAGGATCGGAGGGGGACTTACGGGACGCCATTGTCGGATGAGCTCGCCAAAACCCCTGCCGCCGGCGAGTAGGGTAAGGTTTAGCGGGCGGGCGGGGTTAAGGCAGGCTCTATGAGGTGCGCGCAGTTGGTCAAGATGTTTCGGTGATGGAGGTTGTGGCTAGGTGAGGGTTGCACGTGCCGTGGTTACGTTCTCTCCAAGTTTTTGTGCCCACCACGGATCTGCTCTTGGCTTTTGCTTTGCTTCGGTCGTTTTGGGTTTACGTTGGCGCCAAGCTTCTCTCGCGCTACGAACCGCAGCGGCTCCTGGAGGTCAAATCCAATATAGTTCGTGTCATCCCATGGTGACAAAAGAAAAAGGAAATGTTATCCGGCTGACGTTCTCCAGGAGGCTGGTTCCCGAACTACCTTCTAACCGAGACCACCGATTCCTCACCCCTTGCTGACGATATTTTTAGACGCGGCCGACGATGTGGACGCATCTTTTTTTGCTAGAACCGCCGATAATTTTTACTGGGACCGGCGAATTTTGTGCAGCGACCAGCGACTATTGGAGATTTTCTTTCCTGAAATTTGTTTTTAGCCGGGACACGGTCGTGCAAAGCCGACGACAGCGAATGAGGGCCGGCGATGGCAGTGTTGCTACCGGTGATGGAGGGGGGGGGGGGGGGGGGGGGTGTTTAGGAAAAGGCGACGAGGTTTGCTATGCGCTAGATGGTGGAGCTGCGAGATCCTCACCTATGGTCCAAGGCCCCAAACGGGCTGGCAAGCGATCACACTCCCGAGTGAGGGAATCTTTTTGTTCTCTTCTTTTTTGCATTTTTTCACCATGTCGGCCTCTCTGGTGGCCACCTGTCGAATGTTGGGCCGGTCAACTAAATAATACCCTTAGTGCAACGTGTGGGCCTCTCTGGTGGCGTATCCCTCCCGAGTCGTGAGTCCTCATGGTTAACTACAGTTTTTTCGCAAGAGCTATATCTGCTTATAGCGAGATAGAAGTGTTGGAAATATGCCCTACGGGCAATAATAAATTGGTTATTATCATAATTCCTTGTTCATGATAAATGTTTATTGTTCATGTTAGAATTGTGTTGACTGGAAACTTAAATACAAATGTGAATACATAAACAAATACTATGTCCCTAGTGAGCCTCTACTAGACTAGCTCGTTGATCAAAGATGGTTAAAGTTTTTTAACCATAGACATGAGTTGTCATTTGATAACGGGATCACATCATTAGGAGAGTGATGTGATGGACAAGACCCAACCGTAAGCTTAGCATTCGATCGTATCACTTGAGTTTATTGCTATAGCTTTCTTTATGTCAAGTATCTATTCCTAAGACCATGAGATCATGCAACTCCCGGATACCGGAGGAATACCTTGTGTGCTATCAAACGTCACTTCGTAACTGGGTGATCATAAAGATGCTCTACAGGTATCTCCGAAGGTGTCTGTTTGGTTGCCATGGATCGAGACTGGGATTTATCACTCCGTGTGACAGAGAGATATCTCTAGGCCCTCTCGGTAATACAACATCGTAAAGAGCTTGCAAGCAATGTGGCTAATGCGTTAGTCACGAGATATTGTATTACAGAACGAGTAAAGAGACTTGTTGGTAACGAGATTGAACTAGGTATGGAGATACTGACGATCGAATCTCGGGCAAGTAACATATCTCCGGACAAGGGAATTGCATACAGGATTAACCGAATCCTTGACATCGTGGTTCAACCGATAAAAAATCTTCATGGAATATGTAGGAACCAATATGGGCATCCAGGTTCCGCTATTGGTTATTGATCGGAGAGGTGTCTCGGTCATGCCTACATGATTCTCGAACCCGTAGGGTCCGCACGCTTAACGTTCGGTGACGCTAGAGTAATATTGGGATATGCATGTTGGTGATCGAATGTTGTTCGGAGTCCCGAATGAGATCCCGGACATCTCGAGGAGCTCCAGAATGGTCCGGAGGTAAAGATTTATATATGGAAAGTTGCTTTCAGGGTTCCGGAAAAAGTTTCAGTTTTTTCGGTATTGTACTGGGAAGCTTCCAAAAGGTTCCGGAAACTTTCGGAGGAGTCCGAAAGTCTACCAAGGGTTCCACCACATCCCAAGGGCCAGCATGGGCTGAGGGGAGGCGCCCTGGCCTTATTGGACCAGGCGCACAAGTCCCTCAAGGTCCATGTGGATTGGGAGAGGTGGAAAGTCCACCTGTGCATGGAAAAGGAGGGAATTAGACTAGGAGTCCAACTCCTCCCCCTTGGTGTGCCCCTAGGGCTTGGAGGGCTGGACACCACGCCCCTCCACCTATATAGAGGGGAGGGGGTGCCCCAAGAGTACACACAAGCCCTTGGCCCCCCTCTCACCCCCGTTACTTCGTAAGTCCTCCGTCTTCGATGTTTCAGTAGCGCTCGGCATAGCCCTGCCAGAATCAGTCCACCACCATCACCGTCACGCCGTCGTGCTGCCAGCGATCCCATCTACTTCTCCTCCCTTGCTTGCTGGATCAAGGAGGAGGAGATGTCATCAAGCCGTACGTGTGTTGAACGCGGAGGTGCCGTCCGTTCAGTACTTCATCAGTTTGGATCGCGATTGGATCATGATGAGTACGACTATATCAACCACGTGATATACACTTCCTCTTAACGGTCTACGAGGGTATGTAAACACACCCTTCCCTCTCGTTTCTATGCTTCTCCTAGATAGATCTTGGGTGTTCGTAGGATTTTTTTTTATTTTCATGCTTCGTTACCCAACAGTGGCATCATGAGCTAGGTCTATGCGTAGATGTATATGCACGAGTAGAACACAAAGAGTTGTGGGCGTTGATGCTCAAATTGCTTACCTCTCTTGTCTTATTTGGATTCGGCGGTATTGTGGGATGAAGCGGCTCGGACCAACTTTACATGTCCTCGCACATGAGACCGGTTTCACCGGCTGACATGCAACTTGTTTTGCATAAGGTGGCTAGCGGTTGTCCGTCTCTCCTACTTTAGTTGAATATAATTTGACGAAGGTGGTCCTTGTAGAAGGTTAAAAGGCAACTTGATTATCACCGTTGTGGCTTTGCGTAGGTAAGAACGGTTCTTGCTAGTTGCCCATAGCAGCCACGTAAAATTTGCAACAACAAAGTAGAGGACGTCTAACTTGTTTTTGCAGGGCATGTTGCGATGTGGTATGGCCAAAAACGTGATGTGATATATGTTGATGTATGAGATGATCATGTTTTGTAATAGGTTTACAACTTGCATGTCGATGAGTTTGGCAACCGGCAAGAGCCATAGGGTTGTCTTTAATTTATTAATCACCATGTAATTGCTTTACTTTATCGCTATGCGTTAGCAATCGTTGTAGAAGCAATACTTGGCGAGACGACCACGTGACGACACGATGATGGAGATCATGGTGTCATGCCAGTGACGATGGAGATCATGCCGGTGCTTTGGAGATGGAGATCAAAGGCACGAGATGATAATGCCCATATCATGTCACATATTGATTGCATGTGATGTTTATCTTTTTATGCATCTTATTTTTCTTAGGACGACGGTAGCATTATAAGATGACCCCTTCACTTAATTTCAAGAAATTGTGTTCTCCCTAAGTATGCACCGTTGCAAAAGTTTGTCATTTCGAAGCACCTCATGATGATCGGGTGTGATAGACTCTACGTTCGCATACAACGGGTGTAAGCCAGCTTTACACATGCAGAATACTTGGGTTAAACTTGACGAGCCTAGCATGTACAAACATGGCCTTGGAACATAGGAGACTGAAAGGTCGAACATGAGTCATATAGTAGATATGATCAACATGGAGATGTTCACTATTGATGACTACCCCATCTCACGTGATGATCGGACATGGGTTAGTTGATTTGGATCATGTATCACTTAGACAACTTGAGGGATGATGATTTAAGTGGGAGTTTATTAGTAATTTGATTAACTGAACTGATTATCATGAACTTAGTGTTAATTGTCTTTGCAAAATTTGTGTTGCAGATCAATGCCCGCGCTGTAGTTTCCCTGAATTTTAATGCGTTCATACAGAAAGCTTAGTTGAAAGATGATGGAAGCTACTATGCAGACTGGGTCCTGATACGTCTCCAACGTATCTATAATTTTTATTGTTCCATGCTATTATATTATCTATTTTGGATGTTTTATATGCATTAATATGCTATTTTATATTATTTTTGGGACTAACTTATTAACCTAGAGCCCAGTGCCAGTTTTTGTTTTTTCCTTGTTTTTGAGCTTCGCAGAAAAGGAATACCAAACGGAATAAAACCTTCGCGATGATTTTTCTTGGACCAGAAGACACCCAGGAGTCTTGGAGTGCAAGTCAGAAGAGCCACGAGGTGGCCACAAGGGGGGAGGGCGCGCCCCCTGCCTTGTGGGCCCCTCGGTGACCCCCTGACCTAGATCTTCGTCCTATATATTCACATATATTCCCAAACCACCAGAAGCATCCACGAAAACACTTTTCCACCGCCGCAACCTTCTGTTCCCGTGAGGTCCCATCTTGGGGCCTTTTCCGGCATCTTGCCGAAGGGGGATTCGATCACGGAGGGCTTCTACATCAACTCTATTGCCCTTCCAATGAAGCGTGAGTAGTTTACCTCAGACCTACGGGTCCATAGCTAGTAGCTAGATGGCTTCTTCTCTCTCTTTGATTCTCAATACAACGTTCTCCTTGATGTTCTTGGAGATCTATCCGATGTAATCTTCTTTTGCGGTGTGTTTGTCGAGATCCGATGAATTGTGGATTTATGATCAGCTTATCTATGAATATTATTTGAATCTTCTCTGAATTCTTTTATGCATGATTTGATATCCTTGTAATTCTCTTCGAACTATCGGTTTTGTTTGGCCAACTAGATTGGGTTTTCTTGCAATGTGAGAAGTGCTTGGCTTTGGGTTCAATCTTGCGGTGTCCTCTCCCAGTGACAGTAGGGGCAGCGAGGCACGTATTGTATTATTGCCATCGAGGATAAAAAGATGGGGTTTACATCATATTGCTTGAGTTTACTCCTCCACATCATGTAATCTTACTTAAAGCGTTACTCTGTTCTTCATGAACTTAATACTCTAGATGCAGGCAGGAGTCGGTCGATGTGTGGAGTAATAGTAGTAGATGCAGGCAGGAGTCGGTCTACTTGACACAGACGTGATGCCTATATTTCATAATCATTGCCTTGGATATCGTCATAACTTTGCGCTTTTCTATCAATTGCTCGACAGTAATTTGTTCACCCACTGTATTATTTGCTATCTTGAGAGAAGCCTCTAGTGAAACCTATGGCCCCCGGGTCTATTTTCCATCATATTACTTTCCAATCTACTATTTTGCAATCTTTTATTTTCAGATCTATAAACCAAAAACCCTAAAAATATTTACTTTATCTTTTGGTTAGTTTTATCTATCTCTATCAGATCTCACTTTTGCAAGTGACCGTGAAGGGATTGACAACCCCTTTATCGCGTTGGGTGCAAGTGTTTGATTGCTTATGCAGGTATTGGTGATTTGTGCGTTGTCTCCTACTGGATTGATACCTTGGTTCTCTAACTGAGGGAAATACTTATCTCTACTTTCCTGCATCACCTTTTTCTCTTCAAGGAAAAAACCAACGCAAGCTCAAGAAGAAGCAGGAAGAATTTCTGGTGCCGTTGCCGGGGAGATCTACGCCAAGTCAAGACATACCAAGTACCCATCATAAACTCTCATCTCTTGCATTACATTATTCGCCATTTGCCTCTCGTTTTCCTCTCCCCCACTTCTAAAACAATTTTCGAAAAGGTTTGCCTTTTTATTCGCCCTTCTTCCGTTCGTCTTTTTCGTTTGCTTTTTGTTTGCCCGTTTGCTAGATCGATTTGTTGCCACCATGTCGGTGTACTAAGTATTGGGACTTTAGTACCCCATACTTGTGCACGGGCAGTCGTAGCCAAGCCCGCGGCAAGGCTTGCCGGGGGAGTAATTGGAGATTAGTGCAAGATTGTCAAGGGGACACTCAGACCGAGAATCTCAGGAGTTAATAAGATCTGAAGACCGAAGACCAGGCCCCCGGCAAGATCTTGCCGGGGTGGCTCACGAAACCCGGCAAGATTTGGGCTCGGCAAGATTTGCACCCCGGCAAGATTCTATCACAGTTCCGCCGCTTCGGCACAGCGACCAGCCTGACATTCTGGGTCCTTCTCTGGATGCGTGGCAACGCGCCAGTGGAGGAGAGCTTAAGCGGTGCTCATGGGATGGCCCCTTTTTCCATCCCCAAGAAAGTGAGGACACCTAAACGGACACCTCACGGTGCATTAAATGCATTCGTCCTAATCCGTCAGTGGTTAGGTATGATGATCCTGTAGCTACTTTACACCTCAATGTATGTACATTTTGCCACTGTGGTGACCCCTTTGAGCGTATAAAAGGAGGCCCAAGGCAACTGCTACAGGGGAGGAGGATCTTCTGGCCCATTCTACATGCGTAGCCGCTCTTTGAACATACTGTTCATTGCAAGCGCTCCTAGAGCCTGGGCTCAAGAACACTCATAATAAAACAAGGCAGGAGTAGGGTTTTACGCTGATTAGCGGCCCGAACCTGGGTAAAATCGCCCCGCGTCGATCATTGGTTCTGCTCTTTGTGCATATCTCTCTCCCTGCCGAACCATAAAGGGGTCCTCTAGGATCCCATAGGTGTCGTACGCCGACATCTTTGGCGTGCCAGGTAGGGGGATCGAGGTTGCACGAACCTGATCCAGTGATCGGCGCCTTAGTTTCTTCATAATCTTCATCATCATGCCACCCAAGAAGAAGAGCGCCGCAACGGCGCAACCATCCATGTCCGTTTTGCCTGTGCCCTCGCGTACGGGTGATGGCGTGGATGCGGAAGGAAGAGGTCTAGAGCCTCCACGACGTTCCGGTGATCCAAGCCAGGCGAGCGGCGTCGTTCGCAGCGGCAGCGGCAACCCACACGCCGCTGGATCCAGATGTAACACCCCGTGTATTACGCTACAGTAATCACCCTGTTGATAATGCCATGTCATCATGATCAACAGTGCTTAATCATCATTAGTAACATATCTCATTTCAAAATTCAAATCCAAATGGAAATTCAAAACTGAAAGTGCGAATAAAACTTGTTCAAATCCAGGAACTAAAATGTTCATAATATTGTAAATAATCCAGAGACAATTGTAAAATTATAATCAACTTTTACTAAATTAATTATGTGCCTCAAACAGCAACAAAACAGAGATATTTAATTCAATTTCATTTAATTAAAATTCAAATGAAATCATTTTGGCTCCAAACCATTTTCTGGCAGTGGTAATTATTGCACTGGAATTATTGAGCTAAGTCACATATTTTTACAAAAGCCATTAAGTGGCCTAACAGTTTTGCAAACAGAAAAGAAATAAATAAAACAAAAGCAAAACAAAATAAAAACAGAACCCCCCCACTGGGCCTCGGCCCAGCTGGCCGCAACTAGCCAGGCCGGCCCAGCCGCTTCCCCTTAACCCCCCCATCCACACCAAACCCT
Source organism: Thinopyrum elongatum (assembly GCA_011799875.1). NCBI lineage: Eukaryota > Viridiplantae > Streptophyta > Magnoliopsida > Poales > Poaceae > Thinopyrum > Thinopyrum elongatum. Next base: position 210,134,183 of record CM022299.1, read on the forward strand.
AGCCCTATCCCCTCGTCCTCCCCACTTCCCCCTTCGATCTCTTCTCTCCTCCCGTCCGGATCGAGATCGGGGCCGCTGACATCATACTGACGTCATGCTGACGCAATAAACCTTTTCGAATTAAATTAAATCTGTTATTTCCAGGAATTGATTAAATCTTTAGAAAATCATATAAAATAATTCGTAGATCAGATCGAAAAACTTTGTACATGAAAGTTGCTCAGAACGACGAGACGAATCCGAATACGCAGTCCGTTCGTCCGTCACACGTACCTAACTATCCGAACATGGAACCGTTCCCCTCCGGTCATCTGTCTGACAAATGTCCGGAACCGGGAAAACATTCTCGGATGGATTCCCCCTTCCTCGGTGACGTGCAACCATACGTTAGGACACACCCGACACTGCATAATGTCATGTCGTACATTGTGTTGCTCATGTTTGCTGTGTATTTATACTATTTCCTCCCCCTCTTCTCTCTCGTTAGACCCCGACGCAGTTCCCGGTACCGACGCAGCTCAGGAGCCCGACGACACCGTTGACGACCTTGCCCTTGCCGCCGAGCAACCAGGCAAGCCCCCCCTTTGATCATCCCGATATCGCCCATTCTAATTTCTCATACTTGCATTAGAATTGCTGCTACTACTGCTTTACCTATTCTGATGCATAGCCTGTTTATTGTAACCTGTTGTTGATAATTACTTGCATATCCTAAACTGCTTAGTATAGGCTGGGTAGAGACCTATCAGTGACCCCACTTGTCCTGACTGCCCCGCTGGATTATCAGAAGACCTGATCTTCGGGATTGAAGACCAGACCCCGGCACCGCACATCACCCCCTTAGTTGTAACGACACTGCAGCGTTATTATCGAGTGCCGAGGGTGAAACCTCTTGTAGCACTTCTGATGTTAACTCTGTAGAGTAGCTATTCGGTCGTGGTCATCGAGGGTGATTCCTCCTTCACCACTTCCGGTAACGACGCTGTCGTGCAACACATCAAGTGTGAACCCATCGAGGGTGATCCCTCCGAGTTCACCTTGACGGATACATCAAGTAGGAATCCAACGAGGGTGATACCTAGGATTCCCCTGATGTTATGGACACACGGATACTTGGATTTTACACTGTTACTTGGAAAGGCGGGTCGACCCTGAGGGGTACCCGCGTGTGATGTGAAGACGGGTTGCCTGTATGGTGCCCGAGTGATGAATACGAGGCGCGGCCGGGCATTCTTAGCCCTTGCAGCAAGTCCTCGAGACGGGGCGACGGGGTCACATCAGTCGTGAGTCTCTGCTCGTTACCGCAAGCCCTAGTCCACTAACGATTTGGATATTTGATCCGAGCAGGCCTCTGGCCTGATAGCACTAACCATCACGTGGGAAGAGTTATGGGCACTCTGCATCGTATGCATCAGCCGAAAGCTTTGTCAGACGTCCAGTTCAGCCTCGTGGCCGGGCCGGGCCAGTAGCATCCAGGACTGAGGTGGTGCTCGTCCCGACCCTGCACACACCGACCCGGAGTGCACAGGGCGATGGCCCAAGACCCCTGAGCGCTTAGGATATAGACCGACGGGGACCTCTCTGCTGAGCTGTAGGTAGGGTTGCGGTGTATCGTTTGGCCGAGGCCGGGCATTACCCAGGAAAGTGTGTCCGGCCGGAGTTAATCGAGCGTGTTGGGTAAGTTGGTGCACCCCTGCAGGGAAGAACACATCTATCGATAGCCGGTCCTACGGTAAAGGACACTCGGAGTTGTATCCCGATCGACATAACTTGACTGTGAGATGATACCTGGATATATGGCTCTGGGATTGCTTCTCGCAGGGAGTCGAGAAGGGATCTCAGGACGAGGTTGATGACTGTATGGCTCTGGGATTGCTTTCTCGCAGGGAGTCGAGAAAGGATATCTGGGTGAGGTTGAGACTTAATGATACTGCTACATTATATTGATCTGTTTTGCTCTCTTCTATTGCTGCAAGACCGCTGAAGATGCTAGTCTTCGATAGGACTAGGCCTTCCCTTTACTCTGGCATTTCTGCAGCCCAGTCCACATATACAGCCTTCCTTTGATAATGTTGCATATGTAGTGTAGATCCTTGCTTGCTGAGTACTTTTGAGTACTCACGGTTGCTTTGTTTTCCTTTTCTCCCCATATCAGTTTGTCGTGACCAAGATGACGGAGCCCCTGAGACAGCTGTCCCCGCCGACGATCGCTACTACTACCCCGAGGGTGGATACTACTACGAGTTGACTGACGACCAGGAGTAGGTTCGAAGGGTCCTGAAAGTGCGTTATATCGACTAGAGGGGGGGTGAATAGGCAATTTTTACAAATTCGTCACTGAGGAATTTCAAGGTGAGGAAATTCCTAAGCGACGAACTACTTAGCAGCGGAATGAGTACTCAGATGCAAGCATAACAGAGCAGTAGCACAGTCATCATGATGAAATGAAAACAAGCACAGAGTACGAGTAGCGTAAACACAGGATAAGCAGGCTGAAGACAAACTGACTGAAGAAATTGAACTGAGGAAATTGAGAAAGTCTTCAGTCAAAGTCTTCAAACAGTAATGATCAAATACATAGCGAGTATGCGAGGAAATGAAAGGGTTGAGGAAATAGAACCAGTAGCTCGGTGAAGACAATGATTTGGTAGACCAGTTCCAACTGCTGTGACAGTTGTACGTCTGGTTGGAGCGGCTAGGTATTTAAACCTGAGGACACACAGTCCTGGACACCCAGTCCTGAACACACAGTCCAGGACACCTAGTCCTCACCGTATTCTCCTTGAGCTAAGGTCACACAGACCTCGCCCAACCACTCGTGGTAAGTCTTCAGGTGACTTCCAAACCTTCACATACTCGGTCACTCGGCAATCCACAATTTCCTCTTGGATGCTCTAGACCATGACGCCTAACCGTCTGGAGGATGCACAGTCCTCAAAGGTAACAAGCGTCGGTTCCACACAGGAACAATTTCTTCAGTGATGCTCAATCACTTTGGGTTTGTAGGTGTTTGGGTTTTTTTTTGGTTTTTCCTCACTTGATGATTTTCGCTCAAAGTCCTCGGAGGATGGGATGCTCTAAATGACAAGTGTCAATCTATCTCTCGGAGCAGCCAACCAGCTAGTGGTTGAAGGGGGCGGCTATTTATAGCCTAGGGAGCAGCCCGACATGATAAGACATAAATGCCCTTCAATGATATGACCGTTAGGTGGGTAGGATATTTGGACAGCTGGCGCGCAGCACAGCAACGGTCGGATATTTGAGTATCAAATTCCTCAGGGCTATCATGTTCCTCACTTGTAGGCAATCCGCACTGGCGAATTCCTAACTCCTCAGTCAGAACAAATTCCTCAGAGAACAGAAGAACTTCGTCTCTGTCACTGAAGAACTTGACTAAACTGTATGAGATTTCCAATGGCTTCACTCGAAAGGATTGGGTAGGTGTAGGATTTTGAGTTGAGCATCACTTGGAAATTTTTCCTTAGTTTTACCTCGACCCCCTTTAACAGTATGGTGTTTCCAATGACTCAAGAAGAAGAAAATGAAACTACGAAAACAAAAGTCTTCACGCTTCATAGTCCTCGCATGAATATCAAGTCTTTAGGGTCACACCAATTTCTTCACTTTCAAAGTCTTCAAGAAAACCAAAGTCTTCAGTTGAAGACATTCATTTTTAGGGGTCGACATTCATCGTAAATAACAAACTCCTCATAGACTTATAGACCTGTGTACACTCACAAACACATTAGACCCTTAACCTATAAGTCTTCAATACACCAAAATCACTAAGGGGCACTAGATGCACTTACAATCTCCCCCTTTTTGGTGATTGATGACAATATAGGTTAAGTTTTCAACGGGGATAAACATATGAAGTGTAAATACTAATATTGAGGAATTTGACTGCAAGATATAGAGGAACTCCCCCTGAAGATGTGCATACTTGAAGAATTTGCTTTGAAATAGCAAATGCACATTGTTGAGTAATATCATGGAGATCTCCTCCTATATCTTGAAATTCATACACGCATTTATCATATGATATGAAGAATTTGAAATGCATGATGAAATATGGTGTCTGACGAAATTCAGCATGCGTGCATTATGGTATTGAGGAAATAGCATGCAGAAAAATAGAGCAAAAGTATCAGACCACCATAGGACTTAAGTTTACAACTCATCAGAGCAAACACCTTAGAAGAGCAAGAGTTGAAACTTAACAGAAATATAGCCCATATATAAGACCCACTTGAAGACTAACTCAAATTTCTCCCCCTTTGTCATCGAATGACCAAAAGGGACGAAAAGTGAGGACTAACGCCCCTGAAGAATATCATCATGATGTCGATGGAGGAGCGCCAGCATTGTTGGGGTCGTCTGTTGAGGTAGGGCCTGCCGCAGTGTCATTCAAGTCTTCAGCTTCATCCGTCTCGCGCGATGAAGAATATGAACTGGCAACAAGCTGAGGAACTTTGACTTTCTTGAATTTCTTCGAAGGTGGCTGGAACCAGTCAAAGTCCTGTTGGAAGCCCATCTTCTTGAGTTCTTCAGCACTATGAAGATTAGACAGAATCGCCCAAGTGCGGTCAAAGACTTCATGCAAGTAGTAGTGATTCTTCTTCACAGTATTTTGAGTGACTGTCATGTTCTGAAGAATTGCACCAAACTGACGCTTGACCCACTTGTGATTTCGATCAACTTTCTGATGAAGACTAAGGAGAAGTTCATGATCAGTCATCACACGCGGAGCTGTGGCTTGAGGATGATGTTCTGAAGCTTTGGCGGCAGAATCTTGAGTTGCAGAGTCATCATTGGTGGAATAGGAAGTAGCTTTGCGAAACTGTCCATCCAATGGACGAGTACCTTCATCAATAACAGCAGCTTTGCCCTTCTCGTCAGCTGAGGAAATAGTCTGTTTGAGGACTTCAATAGGGGGCAAATAGCTGAGATGATTTTGAAAGTCAGCCTTATAATGAATTGAAGACCTTGATCTGATGAATCTCATGATCCAGGGAGCATAAGGCTTCAACTCAAAAGGCGACAGAGCAGCATTGGCCAAAGTCCTCATGAAGAAATCATGGTAGTTGATAGGAATACCGTGAATGATATTGAACAGCAGATTCTTCATAATGCCAACAACTTCTTCATCATCAGAGTTGTGGCCCTTGATTGGACTGAGGGTTTTGGTCAATATGCGATAGACTGTCCTTGGCACATAGAGCAATTCCTTGACAAGAAATTTGGTCCTTGGAGCTTGGCCTGGCTTCAAAGGCTTCATCAGCACTTGCATCAGATGATCAGACAGTTCAGGTTCAACATAGAGAAGCCTAGCACCTTCAGTGGGAGGACTGACTGGGACGGCATGAAGCAATTCAGAGGCCGGTGCTTTGAAATGAGTATTATCGGTCATCCAGTCCAATACCCATGAATTGACATCATCAACATTTCCAGTGATGTGCAGCGTGGCGAAGAATTGAAGAATGAGTTCTTCATTCCAATCGCAGATGTCGGTGCAGAAATTGAGTAACCCAGCGTCATGAAGAACACTGAGGACTGGTGTGAAGCAGGGCAGCGATTCCATATCTACATGAGGAATTTGCTCATGTTCAAAGATCTTATCCTTATCAACCAACAATGAGGAGTAGAAGTTCATCTGGCTTGCAGTCCAGAAACGCTTGCGACGAAGACGAGCAGAGTCATAGGGATTGTAGTCAGTGAAGAATATGTGCTCGTTGAAGAAATCCTCAGCATTAAACTTCTGCTTCTTGGAGTGAGGGTTCTGTGGCTTGGGCTGAAGATTAACAGTTGAAGAATTTACAGCCTCTTGAGGTGTAGCCACTGGAGCCACTGGCTGAGGAATTTCAGCAGCAGCCTTGGCCTTCATTTCTTCAGACATATGTACATCAGCGCTAGTGACTGGAACTTCTTCAGGTATGAGTGAAGTGAAGCTTGACGTTCATCAGAGCCCGTATGAATTTCTTCAGTTTGCACAGGAGACTGAGGAACATGATGTAGAGGGGTTGTCAGAGGTGAATTGGGGTGATGACTTTCCCAAAAGTCATCATTCAGAATAGGTGTTGTAGACCCAATATCCACATCCTCATCTTCTTCAGTTCCTTCGACCCTGCCTCTTTAGCTGTGACCTGAGGCATGGGCGATGATACCAGTGGGGTTGAAGAGAAAGTATCCACTTCAATTTCTTCATCCATCTGCTCTGTCGAAGCAGCAGAAGGAACTTCTTCATCAGATTTACTTGGAATTTCATATTCCTCACCAAAGGGAATGATCTCCTTTGATGGCATGCTTGATATTGGAATAGCATCAATTGGGTTTTCAGATGAACTCGTCAAAGTCTTCAATTTCTTGGGAGCTGAAGACTCTGAAGATGCAGATGCTTTCCTTTTCTTCACAGCTGCTCGCTCCGCAGCCTTGGTTTTCTTCGCTTCTGATGCAGAAGGAAGGTTGATGCTTGTCATCGGTGCAGGAGGAGCAGAGGAAATTGGTTGAATTTCTTCAGGCACAACTGATGCAGTTGCCCTGGCTTGTTCAGATTCCTCAGGCACAGTTGCAGATGCTTCAACTGGCCTGGATTGCTCTTCAGGCGCAATATTGGAAGTTGCCCTGGCATTTTCTTCAGAGACTGGAATTTCTTCATCAGCTCTGGCGCTTTCATTTTCTTCAGCAGACTGAACAAATGTTCCAGTCTGAGGAAATTTGGGTTGCGATGAAGCTGCAACACTTGGAGTAAATCCTTTTGCCATTCTGACGAATCTGACTTTGGCACCTAGCCAATCTGCATGGAATGCATGAAATTCATCACTGAGTGCTTTGATCTCAGCCTGCATAGACACAAGTTCTTCAGGAGACATTTTCACAACATTATTCTTCAGAAAACGCTCCTTCTTGTACTGAGCCTTCTTCACCTGCCTGGCCTTTTCAAATTTCCATTTTTCTTCATTTATGAAGGCCGTCAACATGTGACTTTGACCAGGAGTGAGGTTTAATTCAGGCAAAGGTGTGTTAGGGTTCTTGTGCCATAGATCAATAAAATCAAGGATCTTCCTTGGATCTAGCATGAGGGGCACAACACTGCCTTTGGCTCTAGCGGCCCTTTGTTGTCGATCTCTGATGAGCTCAGCTAATTCTTCATCATCAGCTTCGTCTTCGCTTGACGGAACCTGAAAGGCGACTTGCTTCTTATGAGGACTTGGCCTTGTGCCTCGTCCAGCAGTGGCCTTTTTCTTCAGCAAGGTCGGAGTTGTTGAAGACTGAGGTGGAGCTGAAGAACTTGCAGAGACTCCTGAAGCAATTGAGATTCCAGTAGTCCGTTGGCATGTGGCAAGATGCACAGGTGCTGAGGACTTTGCAGGAGCAGCTGAGGATTTGCAACCGAGGGAGTTGGAGCTGCTGTTGAGGAATTTGCTTGAGGAACAGGCCGTGAGGGCATTGCAGCTGAGGAACTTGTCTTAACAGCTGATTTCTTCAGCATAGCCTTCTTAGGCTTGATAGCAGAGGCCTCAGCGGCGGCAGCAACAGAATCTTCATTGAATTTCTTTACTGCCTCTTTAGCCACTTTGGCCAGCTTGGCTTGACGCTTAGCCCACTCCTGAGGAAATTCCTCACCTCTTCTGATGCTAGTGGGATCAGCTTCTTGGCCAGGAGCCAATGGAGGTCTTGTACATGGAGGGTTAACAGCAAATTTCTTCATGTACTTGGGAGTGACATAGCGATATTCCCTCCATTCTCTTGCCCATCTCCTCTCAATCTTCTGAATGCGCACTTTGCGCTGATTTTTGTTCTCCTTGCCATGAGTTGCTTCATCAGGAGTACAATATTCATCATAGATGTCATCAGGGATCTCAAAAGCAGTATTTGTTTCTGGCCTCTTTCCTCCCTTCTGAGGTCTTTTACCATCAGCCATTTTCTTCACTTGAGGGTTTTAAACAATCGAATTTTCTGATGAGGTGTGCAATTTTTCTTCAAGGAACGCTGCAAATGAGTTAAGTTGATGAGAACCTAGAGATTCAGCAGCGGACATGTGTACCTGTGAACAGAATATAGGTGCGAAGAGTTTTGGAGAGGTCATATGCGTTCTCAGAAGATTTTCAAAAGTATCAAGTTTGAGGAAGATGACCAGGGGTGTCTTGAGGAATTTCACTAAGCATTTTTGACTTAGGTTCCAGAGTTGTGTAGATTGAAAATCCACACAATTGAGGAATCTTGAAGAAAAACGTTGCTTAGAGAAACTGATCAAGGACAGAAGCAAGTTGGTGTTTAAGAACATGAAAGTTGAAGAATAAACACCTTTTGAAGATTTTGTGGAAATCATCAGAATCAACAAGGGCAGTAAAAATAAATTTTATTTACCCTTGATGAAGAACACGACGAACTGAGAGTGGCAGTGGAGATGTTCGTCCGTTCAGATCTTCCACGCCCTAACTTGGCGATGGAAAACAGCTACGGCGGCGGCGGAGTGAGGATTTCCGCGGCCGGCGTGAGTACGACGGCGACGAGGTTGAGGCAGTGAAGCTCTTCCTCACCGCCGACGATGGAGTGTAGCGGCGGCGCTAGGTCTGAGAGCTCGAGCGAGGGAGTAAGATCGAGCGGGGTAAATGAGCTCTGAGGAGGGTGAGGGGTATTTATAGCAGAGGTGAAAAAACCGCTCGTCCGAAGAAAATGGACAAACGTGCCCCTGACCCTTCTTATCCTAGCGACATGTGTCACCCACGTACTGTGAAGTGGAGATCGTGTTAGATCATGGGTGAATAGATAAATCTTATCAAGGGATATGGAACGGTTTGAGCGGCAAAAGCCGAAAATTCAGATAAGAATATTTTAATGTTTCGTTCGCAAATCCTTCAGCTGTCAAGGACACAGTGAAGACTTTGAACGGGTTTCAAATAGAATGCACATGAAGAATTTGTGAATGGACTGGATTGAGTTTAGCATTGAGGGGGAACGGGTCCGATCACATTCACTTAGAAGAAACACAACTTGAAGAATTAGCAATAAGTGAATGCTGTAGAGGACAGAAAACTCAAATATATATATATATATATATAGTCAATGAAGAACATAGACGGAAAGAGTGAAGATTTTGCAAAGTTGAAGAATTTGAAAATTTGAAGAATTTGCACAATGATGAAAAACTCAAATTTTGAAGATTTTCAACTTTTTGTGGTGGCGTGACCCACCGTGTAAGAATGATGATTTCAAACACCGCGTACAATTGTCGTAGGGCTCTGAGAATCAAATTCTTCATTAATTTCTTCACACTTAGAGGGTTAGTCTTCATTGATTGAAGAAAAACGTTTCTTCGTGTGTTGCACATCTAAGTCATCAATTTGCATAAGTGTTAGGATGTGTGTCCTTTTCAAAGGACATTCGAAGATTCTAAGATATTTAGCTCACACCGCAACTTGCTAAATCTCTTCTCATCCAAGGGCTTTGTGAAGATATCCGCTAGCTGTTCTTCAGACTTCACGGGATCAATAGAGATGTCACCCTTCAACACATGATCTCGAAGAAAATGATGACGAATCTCGATGTGCTTTGTCTTCGAGTGCTGAACTGGGTTATGAGCAATTTTGATGGCACTCTCGTTGTCGCAGTAGAGTGGCACATTCTTCACATTGATGCCGTAGTCCTTGAGGGTTTGCTTCATCCATAGCAATTGAGCACAGCACGAACCAGCAGCAATATACTCAGCTTCAGCAGTAGAGAGTGATACGCAGTTCTGCTTCTTCGAGGACCAACATACTAAGGATCGTCCGAGGAAATGGCATGTGCCTGAAGTTGACTTGCGGTCCACACGATCACCGGCATAGTCAGAGTCAGAATATCCAATGAGATCAAAAACCGAGCCCTTGGGATACCATAATCCAAGTGTTGGAGTGTGAGCTAGATATCGAAGAATATGTTTCACAGCCTTATGGTGTGATTCCTTTGGTGTAGCTTGAAAACGGGCACACATGCAAACACTAAGCATAATATCCGGCCTAGATGCACATAGGTACAATAAAGAACCAATCATGGAGCGGTATACCTTTTGATCGAAGTCTATTCCATTTTCATCAGTGCATAGATGGCCATTTGTGGGCATAGGGATTTTGACGCCTCTGCATTCTTGCATACCGAATTTTCTCAGAACGTCCTTGAGGTATTTCTCTTGAGAAATGAAAATGCCATTATGTTGTTGACGAATTTGAAGACCTAAGAAGAATTTCAATTCTCCCATCATGGACATTTGATATTCCTCACTCATCATGTAAGCAAATTCGTCACTGTAATGTTGGTTAGTACAGCCAAAGATAATATCATCAACATATATTTGGCACACGAATAATTCCTCATCATAGGTTTTGGTGAAAAGAGTTGGGTCGAGTGAACCGGGTTTGAAGCCTTTCTTCATGAGGAATTCCTTCAGAGTATCATACCACGCCCGAGGGGCCTGCTTGAGGCCATAGAGGGCCTTATTGAGTCTGAAGACTTTGTCAGGATGTTTAGGATCTTCAAAACCTGGGGGTTGAGCAACATATACTTCTTCCTCAAGCTTACCATTGAGGAATGCACTTTTCACATCCATTTGATATAAGATGATATTATGATGGTTAGCATAAGCAAGCAATATGCAAATAGCCTCAAGTCTAGCAACAGGTGCAAAAGTCTCATCGAAATCAATTCCTTCAACCTGTGTGTAGCCTTGAGCTACAAGAAGAGCCTTGTTCCTCACCACTAGGCCATTTTCATCTTGCTTGTTGCGGTAGATCCATTTGGTACCGATGATATTGTGCTTGCATGGGTCCGGTCGCTTGACAAGCTCCCACACATTGTTCAGTTTGAATTGATGTAATTCCTCTTGCATTGCTTGAATCCATTCAGGCTCCAGAAGTGCCTCATCAACTTTGGTGGGCTCTGTGATAGAGACGAAAGCAAAATGCCCACAAAAGTTAGATAAATGTGAAGCTTTTGAGCGAGTCAGAGGACCTGGTGCGTTGATGTCGTTGATGATTCTCTCAATCTGTACTTCATTTGCAACGCGGGGATGAGCAGGTTGACGACTTTGATTTGGCTCAGCATTTTCTTCAGAGCCATTTTCTTCAGATGCGCCAGCATGCTGTTCTTCATGTTCGGGAATGATTTCTTCAGCAGATTCTTCGGTAGGAATGACATCCTCAGTAGCTTTGAACTTGATGGTTTCCTCAGGCGTCTTTTCATCTAGCACAGGAGGTAGGTGCTCTCTTTGCGAGCCGTTAGTTTCATCGAACCGCACATCTACAGTTTCAACAACCTTGTTGTGATAGGCATTGAAGACCCTGTAGGTGTGCGAGTCCTTTCCGTAACCAAGCATAAAACCTTCATGTGCTTTCGGTGCAAATTTAGAATTGTGATGTGGATCTCTAATCCAGCATTTAGCACCGAAGACTTTGAAATAACTCACATTGGGTTTCTTGTCAGTGAGGAGTTCATATGAGGTCTTCTTGAAGAATTTGTGAAGATATACCCTGTTGATGATGTGGCATGCAGTATCAATTGCCTCAGGCCAGAAGTGACGAGGTGTCTTGTATTCATCAAGCATGGTGCGAGACATCTCAACAAGAGTCCTGTTCTTGAGCTCCACAACGCCATTCTGCTGAGGAGTGTATGGGGCAGATAGCTCATGAGTAATACCAAGTTCATCGAGATAGTCATCAAGACCAGTATTCTTGAATCAGTCCCATTGTCACTACGTATATGCTTGATCTTCACGCCGAAATTCGTCGAAGCCCTTGAGGAAAATCGTCTGAAGACTTCCTGCACTTCAGTCTTGTAAGTAATGACATGCACCCATGTGTAACGAGAATAGTCATCAACAATGACAAAGCCATATAGAGATGCTGCATTTGTTAGTGTGGCATAATGAGTAGGGCCAAAGAGATCCATATGAAGCAATTCAAAAGGACGAGAAGTAGTCATGATAGTCTTCGAGGGGTGCTTGGCTCTGGTCATCTTTCCAGCCTCACAAGCCCCACAAAGATGATCTTTGAGGAATTTGACACCCTCGATGCCAATGACGTGCTTTTTCTTCACGAGCGTGTGTAAGTTCCTCATGCCAGCATGACCCAGTCATCGATGCCATAGCCAGCCTTCTGAAGCTTTAGCAAGTAGACAAGTGGCAGGCTGTGGTCCTGCAAAGAAATCAACAATATACAAGTCTCCTCTCCTAAAGCCTTCGAAGACTTTGGAATTGTCAGATTCCATGAGCACTAAGCAACGATATTTGCCAAAGACAACAACCATATCAAGATCACAAAGCATTGAGACAGACATGAGGTTGAATCCGAGGGACTCGACAAGCATGACTTTATCCATGTGTCGATCCTTTGAGATTGCAACCCTACCTAGACCCAATACCTTGCTTTTGCCTTTGTCAGCGTAGGTGATATGCTTCAAGTGTGATGGAGATAAAGGAGTGTTCATCAGTAAGCTCTTGTCACCGGTCATGTGATTTGTACATCCACTATCGAGGACCCACTCAGTAGCTTTGGGTAAATCATCCTGCAGATGAATTAGTGCATCTTACGAACTCATATACTTCAGAGTGAAGAATATGACATCAAATTCATCAGACATATTTCATCAATTAAAGCAACATATGTATATATATAGCAATGTGAGGATGTGAGAAATGAATAAATCATTTCTTCATGATTAGCTTGCGTCCTTTCAAGCATTTCAGGTCTCCAGCAAATTCTTCAGACGATTTAGTTTGTCTGGAGACCTGACCCTGCATAAGAGATTAGTTCCTTTTCTTCACCACCCACATCTGGAGGGGTGGCAAAGAGTTCATCATTCTGCGAGCTCCATAAGAGAAAGGTGGCATAGACGCCAGACCACTTCGTTTCACATAAGAGGGGTTAGGGTAAGCATATGAATAAGCAGAGAAATTCTTCGAGGACTTATGAACATAATGATTTGAAGAATAATGCATATATTCATAGCCCTTAGGCTTTCCCTGCGAAACAGAAGTGTTAGCACGATGATGTTCATGTGAGGACTTTGATCCATGTGAGGAATTTGATTCATATGAAGAATTTGATCTGGGGTTCTTATTCTTCACAGGTGGTGTCATGAGGACATTCACCTGAAGACTTTCAAGGCACTTTTTGGGAACCCAGATTTTCTTCATAGGGGGACCATTCCTGCAGTTAGATCCAACATATCTAGCAAATACCTCACCATTCTGATTTTTGAACAGTTTATAGTTGGAGTCAAGTGACTCATCAGATGAATATGAGGATTCACAAGTAAAGCTAGATAAAGTGGATGGATCTACGGGAGGTCCCTTCGCAGCAACCCATGAGGTTTTGGGATACTGCTCCGGTTTCCAGTAGGTTCCATCAGCATTGAGTTTCCTCTCAAAGGCAATACCCTCTTTCCTAGGGTTCCTGTTCAAGATCTGCTTTTTGAGCACATCACAAAGAGTCTGATGCCCTTTGAGGCTTTTGTACATGCCTATCACATACAATTCCTTCAACCCTGCATTTTCGTCAGTGATACTAGTGGTATCCTCAGATGAGGAATTTGTGACCACAGAGATAGTTGAAGAGTTTGCAGCAATAGAAGCATTTGAACATTCAGGTGAAGAATTAGCAGTTTCACGTTCAATGCATTTCAAGCATGGTGGAATAAATTCTTCCTGAGCGGAACTGATCTGTTGAGCAAGCAAGGAATCATTTTCCTTCTGAAGATCTTCATGACTCACCCTTAGCTTCTCAAGATCTTGCTTTCTTTGAAGAAATTCATAAGAAAGCTTCTCATGATCGGCTAGGAGAGTGTCATGACGACCTTGAAGGTTGTCAAACTTAGACTGTAGTTGCTGAAGATTATCAGTCAGTGTTTGAGTTCGATCCATTTCCTCACCTAACAGATCATCGCTTTTGTCTAGCATATTTTGAACCTTTTCCAAAGCCTTTTGTTGTTTAACAGCAATATTAGCAAGTTTGGAATAGCTGGGTTTGAGGTTATCATCAGATTCATCCTCACTTGACTCGGAGGAGGGATATTTGAATACCTTGGCACCTTTTGCCATGAAGCAGTAGGTGGGAGCATAGTCATCGTTGCCGTCATCAGCAGTGTTGGGGAAGCCATTTTCCTCAGTGTTGAAGATGGACTTGCTAACGTAAGCAGTAGCGAGGGCTAGGCTCGCCACACCAGAGTCTGACTCCTCAGATGCCTCCTCTTCCTCATGTTCCTCAGATTCAGCTTCAGAGTCCATTTCCTTGCCAATGAATGCCCGAGCTTTCTTGGAGCTGCTCTTCTTGTGAGATGAAGACTTTGAAGATCTTGACGATGAGGACTTTGAAGATTTCTTCTTCTTCTTAGAGTCATCTAAACTATCATCCTTGTATTTCTTCTTCTTTGATTCCTTCTCCCACTGAGGACAATCAGTAATGTAGTGACCAGGTTTCTTGCATTTATGGCAAGTTCTCTTCTTGTAATCACGGGATGAGGAATCTGATTTCATGTCATCACCTCTTGAGGATTTTCCAAATCGGCCACGTCTAGAGAACTTCTGGAATTTCCTCACGAGCATTGCTAGCTCCTGACTCAGTTCTTCAGGATCACCAAGGCTGCTACCAGAATCTTCATCTTCAGATTCAGAGACTGCCTTGGCTTTCAGTGCACGAGATCTACCATAGCTAGGTCCGTAGAGATCTCTCTTCTCAGCTAGTTGGAATTCATGAGTATTTAGCCTCTCGAGGATATCAGCAGGATCAAGTGACTTGTAGTCTCCACGTTCTTGAATCATCAGTGCCAGTGTATTGAATGAAGAATCGAGTGACCTCAGCAATTTCTTCACCACCTCATGGTCGGTGATGTCAGTGGCACCCAGTGCTTGAAGCTCGTTTGAAATGTCAGTGAGGCGATCAAAGGTTTGCTGAACATTTTCGTTGTCGAGTCTTTTGAAGCGGTTGAAGAGATTGCGAAGAACGTCAACTCGAGAGTCACGTTGAGTTGAGACTCCTTCGTTGACCTTGGACAGCCTATCCCAGATAAGCTTAGCTGTCTCCAAAGCACTCACTCTGCCATACTGCCCTTTGCTCAGATGGCCACATATGATATTCTTCGCTTGAGAGTCGAGTTGCTTGAATCTCTTCACATCAGCAGTGTTTACGGAAGGAGTGACAGAGGGAACACCCTTTTCCACAACATACCAGAGATCGTTGTCAATTGCCTCAAGATGCATGCGCATCTTGTTCTTCCAGTAGGGGTAGTCCGTCCCATCGAAGGTAGGACACCCAGCTGAGACCTTGATCATGCCTGCAGTCGACATAACTAAAACTCCATGTGGTTAAACCAAAATCACACAGAACAAGGGAGTACCTTGCTCTGATACCAATTGAAAGTGTGTTATATCGACTAGAGGGGGGGTGAATAGGCGATTTTTACAAATTCGTCACTGAGGAATTTCAAGGTGAGGAAATTCCTATGCGACGAACTACTTAGCAGCGGAATGAGTACTCAGATGCAAGCATAACAGAGCAGTAGCACAGTCATCATGATGAAATGAAAACAAGCACAGAGTACGAGTAGCGTAAACACAGGATAAGCAGGCTGAAGACAAACTGACTGAAGAAATTGAACTGAGGAAATTGAGAAAGTCTTCAGTCAAAGTCTTCAAACAGTAATGATCAAATACATAGCGAGTATGCGAGGAAATGAAAGGGTTGAGGAAATAGAACCAGTAGCTCGGTGAAGACAATGATTTGGTAGACCAGTTCCAACTGCTGTGACAGTTGTACGTCTGGTTGGAGCGGCTAGGTATTTAAACCTGAGGACACACAGTCCCGGACACCCAGTCCTGAACACACAGTCCAGGACACCTAGTCCTCACCATATTCTCCTTGAGCTAAGGTCACACAGACCTCGCCCAACCACTCGTGGTAAGTCTTCAGGTGACTTCCAAACCTTCACATACTCGGTCACTCGGCAATCCACAATTTCCTCTTGGATGCTCTAGACCATGACGCCTAACCGTCTGGAGGATGCACAGTCCTCAAAGGTAACAAGCGTCGGTTCCAAACAGGAACAATTTCTTCAGTGATGCTCAATCACTTTGGGTTTGTAGGTGTTTGGTTTTTTTTTTGGGTTTTTCCTCACTTGATGATTTTCGCTCAAAGTCCTCGGAGGATGGGATGCTCTAAATGACAAGTGTCAATCTATCTCTCGGAGCAGCCAACCAGCTAGTGGTTGAAGGGGGCGGCTATTTATAGCCTAGGGAGCAGCCCGACATGATAAGACATAAATGCCCTTCAATGATATGACCGTTAGGTGGGTAGGATATTTGGACAGCTGGCGCGCAGCATAGCAACGGTCGGATATTTGAGTATCAAATTCCTCAGGGCTATCATGTTCCTCACTTGTAGGCAATCCGCACTGGCGAATTCCTAACTCCTCAGTCAGAACAAATTCCT
This sequence comes from Thinopyrum elongatum, assembly GCA_011799875.1. Classification (NCBI taxonomy): domain Eukaryota; kingdom Viridiplantae; phylum Streptophyta; class Magnoliopsida; order Poales; family Poaceae; genus Thinopyrum; species Thinopyrum elongatum. The sequence goes on from CM022299.1 coordinate 210,150,640, forward strand.
CAGAGAACAGAAGAACTTCGTCTCTGTCACTGAAGAACTTGACTAAACTGTATGAGATTTCCAATGGCTTCACTCGAAATGATTGGGTAGGTGTAGGATTTTGAGTTGAGCATCACTTGGAAATTTTTCCTTAGTTTTACCTCGACCCCCTTTAACAGTACGGTGTTTCCAATGACTCAAGAAGAAGAAAATGAAACTACGAAAACAAAAGTCTTCACGCTTCATAGTCCTCGCATGAATATCAAGTCTTCAGGGTCACACCAATTTCTTCACTTTCAAAGTATTCAAGAAAACCAAAGTCTTCAGTTGAAGACATTCATTTTTAGGGGTGGACATTCATCGTAAATAACAAACTCCTCATAGACTTATAGACCTGTGTACACTCACAAACACATTAGACCCTTAACCTATAAGTCTTCAATACACCAAAATCACTAAGGGGCACTAGATGCACTTACAGGTCCCAGGCAGGAGGCCTGCGCCTTTCGATCGTAGTGTTTTATTTTGCCCCGCCTTTCTAAAGGCCCTTCTGTTTCTCTTTTAATATCTGTACTCAGATATCTGATGCTTCCGCTGACGCTTGTATGCCATCGAGCTATGTATTCGAGCCCTCGAGGCCCTGGCTTGTAATATAAAGCTTGTATGACTTTATTTATGTTTTAGAGTTGTGTTGTGATATCTTCCCGTGAGTCCTTAGGCTTGATCGTGTGCATTTGCTTGTATGATTAGTGCATGATTGAGCCGGGGGCGTCACAAGTTGGTATCAGAGCCGACTGACTGTAGGAACCCCCCTTTCCAACTCCTTGGTCGAAGTTGAGTCTAGTACTCGAAAACTGTTTTACTAACTTGGCTGTGTGGCTTACGGGCCCACGTCACCAATTGGGTGGTATTAGGATCTTTTACTCCTCGACCTTTACTCTGGGACTCTGATCTCTCTTCTATTCGGGTTAAAATTTTACTAACTCCAACATTAGGTTCTCGTGATCACATCCACCCGGTGTTCTGAAAATTCCCCCCCCCCTTCCTTCAAGATTGTGGGTCAGATTCTGCTTACAGGATCCTTTTATCGAGGGCACCCTGTTTTGTCATTTGCAAATTCCTCGCTCCAATAGTTTTCTCCGGCGTTGATGTAGCCTTTGCTATGTCTCGTTGTGTACTTCCCTACCGCGTGCCTGCGCGCCGCCTAGATGTCTAGCCCTCCCCTTTCAACTGTCGTAATGCCGGATTGTAACCGAGGCTATGTGTGGCTTTGAATGTCTGGTGCGAATATGCTGAAGTATCTATTGCACTTCCTTCTGTTGTGCGTGATACTTCATGAATCATTCCATACACATGCAGTTTTCTTGCTAAACTACCCGTGTTGATTTGGTAGGATGGCTGACGATCCTCGACCTCCACCCTATATTGCCGCAATGATGCAGCAGTTTGAACTCAACCGTCAGCAGTTTGAGCTCAACCGTCATTTTATGACCGGAGTATTGGCTCAATTCCCAACTCAGAATGCTCAACAACAGAATGCTCCAATAACTCTGCCAGAATTTGTGAGCCTCAATCCATCCGTTTTCCGCAACTCCACCAATCCTATGGATGCTGATGATTGGCTTCGTGACATCCTGTTTGAAATGGAGTCAGCTAATGTTGCCCCTGACAGTTACGTCACCTTTGCGACATTCCACTTAAAGGGTCCAGCTGCTCAATGGTGGGAAAGCCACAAGTCTATGTTGCCTGCAGAGACTGTAACCACTTGGCAGGAATTTCAGTCAACTTTTCGTGCATGATACATTCCTCAAGGTCTGATCGACCAGAAGAAGCAGGAGTTCCGCAAACTTACACAGGGCTCAATGACTATGGATGAATATCAGAGGAAATTTCTTGAATTATCCTGCTATGCTGAAGATGACGTCTGCACTGACGCACGCAAGCAGGAGAAATTCCGTGAAGGACTGCGTACTGATATAAACCTTGCACTTGCTGTCCATGATTGCACAGACTTCACAACACTTGTCAGCAAATCTTTCCAAGTTGAAACAGCTCTGACTAAATGCCAGGAGTCGCTCAAGCGTACCCGAGATGTTGGTCCATCTTCGAGTCAGTCTGCTCAGAAACGTCGAGTCTGGATCCCACACAATGTTCATCACCGACCTGCTCCAACACCAAGGCCGTCTTATGTTGCACCTCGTCTGCCTCCGCCGCCGAGACAACTAGTGACTCAGGGTGGACAGTCCAATGCTGTAGCTCCTCCCCATAATGATCGGAATCACTTCACGTGTGGTTAACCAGGGCACCGTGCTACCAATTGCTGTCCGAACCAAAATCGAGATGCCCGAGCTCGTCAGCCCAGGAATCCCAATGCTAGACCTTCTGCTGTTATACTGGGCCATGCTAACCATGTCAATACAGAAGAGGCTCAGAAAGAACCAACCATTGTGATGGGTACCCTCCCGATTAATTCAGTTGCAGCTTCTGTCCTTTTCAACTCAGGAGCATCACATTCCTTTGTGTCTCAACAATTTGCTCAGCGGCATGAGCTACATCTAGAGCTGTTACCCACACCATTAGAGATTATCACTCCCCGTTCCAGGTGGCAAACCAAGATGGTAATTCACAACAATCAGATCAAAATTGAAGGGTTGATGTTCTCTGCTTCCCTTATTGCTCTTGGACCTTCCGACGTAGACATTATTCTCGGTATGGACTGGTTAACAGCCCATAATGCTTTGATTGATTGCGCTACTAAGACAGTCCAGCTCACTCACCCTTCTGGTCAGGTGATCAAATACTCAGCCCGAATAGCTCAAGATGCTGAGAGCCAGATATATGTTCTGAATGCATTGAATGCTTCACCTCTTGAAGGCATCTGGAACGTTCCAGTTGTTCGTGATTTTCAAGATGTCTTTCCAGAAGAACTTCCAGGAATACCCCCTGCTAGAGCTATCGAGTTTGTCATCGACCTGAAGCCAGGCACAACTCCTATTGCGAAGCGTCCTTATAAGATGCCTCCGCATCATCTTCTCGAGCTTAAGGAAGAAATCGACACGTCACTTAAGAAAGGTTTCATCCGCCCCAGTTCCTCTGCTTGGGGAGCACCTTCACTCTTTGTTAAGAAGAAGGATGGAACTAACCGATTGGTTCAGGATTATCGGCCCATTAACCAAGCAACAATTCAGAATAAATATCCGCTTCCTCGGATCAATGATTTATATGATCAACTTGCTGGATCATCGGTATTCTCTAAACTTGATTTGAGGTTGGGTTACCACCAGATCCGAGTTCGCGAAGAGGATATTCCAAAGACTGCATTTGTTACTCGCTATGGCTCTTATGAGTACACTGTCATGTCATTTGGCTTAACAAATGCTCCAGCCACATTCTCCCGTCTGATGAATTATATCTTCATGGATTACCTCGACAAGTTCGTCGTGGTTTATCTAGATGATATTCTGGTCTATTCAAAGAATAAGGAAGAACATGCCGAACACCTCCGTCTTGTACTGGAAAGGCTCCGAGAACACCAGTTGTATGCTAAATACTCCAAATGTGAATTCTGGCTTTCTGAAGTAACTTACCTTGGTCATGTGATTTCCAAGGATGGAATTGCTGTTAACCCGGAACGAGTTCAGGCTATTCTGGACTGGACTCCTCCGAAGAACGTCAAGCAAGTGAGAAGTTTTCTCGGCCTTGCAAGCTATTGCCGTTGATTTGTTGAGAATTTTTCTAAGATTGCTAAGCCTTTGACTGATCTGCTTCACTAGGGCATTAAGTTTGAATGGACAGACAAATGTCAAGAAAGTTTCCAGACACTCAAAGACAAGCTAACATCTGCCCCAGTACTATCTCCTCCAGATTCCCGCAAAGACTTCGTGATTTATTGTGACGCATCCCGTGAAGGATTAGGCTGTGTCCTAATGCAAGAGCGTAAAGTGATTGCTTATGGCTCTCGACAGTTGCGTCCGCATGAAGAGAACTATCCAGTACATGATCTAGAACTAGCTGCTGTCATATATGCACTTCAGTTGTGGCGACATTACCTTCTCGGTAATCGTTGCGAGATCTACACGGATCATAAAAGTCTGAAGTACTTGTTCACTCAGCCATCTCTAAACCTCCGTCAGCAAAGATGGATGGAGGCCATTGCGGACTATGATTTGGGTATTTCCTATACCCCTGGCAAGGCTAACGTGATGGCTGATGCCTTAAGCCGCAAGTCCTATTGCGACAACCTCATGGTTAGGCGAGCTCAACCTCGTCTTTTTGAAGAACTGCGCAAGCTGAATCTACGTATTGTTCCATAGGGTTCTCTTAATAACCTTGTGATACAACCAGATCTTGAGAAAGCTGTTAAGAATGCGCAAGCTAAAGATGCTGAAATTGATCTCATGAAGAAGAGTCTTCACCTAGAAAAGTACAGGGATTTCTCGCTGTCTGAAGATGGAACCTTGTATTTCAGAAACCGCATTGTCATACCTCGCTTCGAGCTTATGACTGATAAGGTCATGAAGGAGGCACATGATACCCCGTTGTCTATTCATCTGGGTAGCACCAAGATGTATCGTGATCTCCGTCAAAGGTATTGGTGGTCTAAAATGAAGCAGGATATTGCTCGGTATGTTGCTGAATGTGATGTGTGTCGTCGTGTTAAAGCAGAACATCAGAAGCCTACTGGAATTCTGCAACCACTTCCTATTCCTCTATGGAAATGGGATAAAGTGCAAATGGATTTCATTACTGGCCTTCCCAGGTCACAGAAGGGTCACGATGCTATTCTTGTCGTCGTCGACCAACTCTCTAAAGTTGCACACTTTCTGCCCGTCAAGGAAACTATCACTGCTAGTCAGTTAGCAGAGTTGTATATCTCCAGAATTGTTTCACTCCACGGTATTCCGAAGGAGATCAGTTCAGACCGTGGCGGCCTTTTCACTTCCAAGTTCTGGGAAAGTTTCCAAGAAGCTATGGGAGCTCATATTACCTGGAGTTCAGCTTATCACCCTCAATCCCAAGGCCAAGTCGAGCGAGTCAATCAAGTGCTTGAAGACATGCTTCGGGCTTGTGTTATATCGTTCGGTAAGAAGTGGGAAGAATCTCTTCCTTATGCGGAATTCTCATATAACAACAGCTATCAAGCCAGCTTGAAAATGGCCCCTTTTGAAGTTCTATATGGACGTAAGTGTCGAACCCCTCTGAATTGGTCAGAAACTGAGGAACGACCGCTCGTGGGTCCGGATACTATTCAACACGCCGAAGAACAAGTCCGTATCGTCTGTGAAAACCTCAAGGCGGCTTAGGACCGCCAGAAGAGCAACTATGATCACAAACGATGGGGTTTGACTTATCAACCAGGTGATCAAGCTTATCTGCGTGTCACTCCTATGAAGGGCACTCACCGCTTCGGAATCAAGGGCAAGCTAGCTCCACGCTACATTGGTCCTTTTCGCATTGCAGCAAGACGTGGTCAGGTGGTGTACAAATTGGAGTTGCCGCCGCAATTCTCTCATATCCACGATGTCTTCCATGTGTCGCAACTTCGTCATTGCTTCAAGGAATCTCCGCACCGAGCTGTGGATCACGAGATGCTCGAATTGCGAGATGATCTTTCTTATAAGGAGCATCCGATCCGCATTCTCGATGAAGCTGAACGTCGGACCCGTCAAAAGGTTACCAAGTTCCTCAAAGTGCAGTGGTCAAATCATACTGAAGATGAAGCCACTTGGGAACGCGAGGATAATCTTCGTGCGGAATACCCCGAACTTTTTCCTTCTACCTCTTAATTCTCGGGACGAGAATTCTTATTAGTGGACGAGATTTGTAACACCCCGTGTATTATGCTACAGTAATCACCCTGTTGATAATGCCATGTCATCATGATCAACAGTGCTTAATCATCATTAGTTACATATCTCATTTCAAAATTCAAATCCAAATGGAAATTCAAAACTGAAAGTGCGAATAAAACTTGTTCAAATCCAGGAACTAAAATGTTCATAATATTGTAAATAATCCAGAGACAATTGTAAAATTATAATCAACTTTTACTAAATTAATTATGTGCCTCAAACAGCAACAAAACAGAGATATTTAATCCAATTTCATTAAATTAAAATTCAAATGAAATCATTTTGGCTCCAAACCATTTTCTGGCAGTGGTAATTATTGCACTGGAATTATTGAGCTAAGCCACATATTTTTACAAAAGCCATTAAGTGGCCTAACAGTTTTGCAAACAGAAAAGAAATAAATAAAACAAAAGCAAAACAAAATAAAAACAGAACCCCCCCACTGGGCCTCGGCCCAGCTGGCCGCAACTAGCCAGGCCGGCCCAGCCGCTTCCCCTTAACCCCCCCCGATCCACACCAAACCCTAGCCCTATCCCCTCGTCCTCCCCACTTCCCCCCTCGATCTCTTCTCTCCTCCCGTCCGGATCACCTTGCCGTCGCCCCTCGCCACCTCACCGGCACCCGCCTCTCCGTCTCCTCCCGCACGGCGCGCCCCGACCCCGCGCCTACCCCTGACGCCGTCGCCTCCCCGATCTAGTCACCGGACTGCCCCGCCCCGCCTCTCCATCGACGGTCGCCGTCGAGCCTCGCCGCCCGGTATGCCTTCAACGTGAGTGAGGACCTCGTCCTCCTTCCCCGTTGCCCCCTTCTGTGCCACCCTTGCCGCGCCTATGGACGCACTCACCGCGCAGCGCCAGCGCCCGCCCGCTCCTCACCGGCCTGCGCCCACGCGCGCGCTCGGTGCGTTCACCGCGTCGACTGCGTGCCCCCGACCGGCCCCGCTCGCGCCCGCCTCCTGCTCCAGCTCGCCGGTGCCGTGGCCGCCCGACGCTCGTCGAGCCCGCCGTCGCGCTCCTGCCGCGCCCCGTCTCCCCAGCGCACGCCCCCGCCCACAGCTCGTCGCGCCCAGCGCCGCTGCCGGCCACGCCCATGCCTTGACCGACCGGGCCGCGCCCTGCCTCGCCTCCGACCGTGCCCCGCGAGGCCCGCTCGCCCGCTCCCGTACATGCTCCTGCTGCTGCTTTGCCCCTGCAGCCGCACCGCTGCTCGCCGCCCGCTTCGCCATCGGCCGTGGCCATGGCCTTGCCACCCCTGCTGGGCGAGTGCCCGTTCGGGCGCCCGCACTCATAACCGCCAGCCCGCGCGCCCGCTAAGGCCAGCCCCAGGCCACTGACAGGGCCCCCCCCAGAACGTTTATAAAAAAAAGAATAATAAAAAAGAAAATAATTAATAATTAAATTAGTTAATTAATTAACTAATTTAATTAAGGTTAATTAACTTAACCTAATTAACCTGTTTAACAGTAATGATTAACTCTGTTAGTTAGTGAGGAGACAATGACAAACGGACCCGACCTGTCAGTTGACCCAGCCAACGGTCAATGTTGGCCGCTGACGTCATACTGACGTCATGCTGACGCAATAAACCTTTTCGAATTAACTTAAATCTGTTATTTCCAGGAATTGATTAAATCTTTAGAAAATCATATAAAATAATCCGTAGATCAGATCGAAAAAGTTTGTACATGAAAGTTGCTCAGAACGACGAGACGAATCCGAATACGCGGTCTGTTCGTCCGTCACACATCCCTAACTATCCGAACATGGAACCGTTCCCCTCCGGTCATCTGTCTGACAAATGTCCAGAACCGGGAAAACATTCCCGGATGGATTCCCCCTTCCTCGGTGACGTGTAACCATACGTTAGGACACACCCGGCACTGCATAATGTCATGTCGTACATTGTGTTGCTCATGTTTGCTGTGTATTTATACTGTTTCCTCCCCCTCTTCTCTCTCGTTAGACCCCGGCGCAGTTCCCGGTACCGATGCAGCTCAGGAGCCCGATGACGACCTTGCCCTTGCCGCCGAGCAACCAAGCAAGCCCCCCTTTGATCATCCCGATATCGCCCATTCTAATTTCTCATACTTGCATTAGAATTGCTGCTACTACTGCTTTACCTATTCTGATGCATAGCCTGTTAATTGTAACCTGCTGTTGATAATTACCTGCATATCCTAAACTGCTTAGTATAGGCTGGGTAGAGACCTATCAGTGACCCCACTTGTCCCGACTGCCCCGCTGGATTATCAGAAGACCTGATCTTCGGGATTGAAGACCAGACCCCGGCACCGCACATCACCCCCTTAGTTGTAACGACACTGCAGCGTTATTATCGAGTGCCGAGGGTGAAACCTCTTGTAGCACTTCTGATGTTAACTCTGTAGAGTAGCTATTCGGTCGTGGTCATCGAGGGTGATTCCTCCTTCACCACTTCCGGTAACGACGCTGTCGTGCAACACATCAAGTGTGAACCCATCGAGGGTGATCCCTCCGAGTTCACCTTGACAGATACATCAAGTAGGAATCCAACGAGGGTGATACCTCAGATTCCCCTGATGTTATGGACACACGGATACTTGGATTTTACACTGTTACTTGGAAAGGCGGGTCGACCCTGAGGGCTACCCGCGTGTGATGTGAAGACGGGTTGCCTGTATGGTGCCCGAGTGATGAATACGAGGTGCGGCCGGGCATTCTTAGCCCTTGCAGCAAGTCCTCGAGACGGGGCGATGGGGTCACATCGATCGTGAGTCTCTGCTCGTTACCGCAAGCCATAGTCCACTAACAATTTGGATATTTGATCCGAGCAGGCCTCTGGCCTGATAGCACTAACCATCACGTGGGAAGAGTTATGGGCACTCTGCATTGTATGCATCAGCCGAAAGCTTTGTCAGATGTCCAATTCAGCCTCGTGGCCGGGCCGGGCCAGTAGCATCCAGGACTGAGGTGGTGCTCGTCCCGACCCTGCACACACCGACCCGGAGTGCACAGGGCGATGGCCCAAGACCCTTGAGCGCTTAGGATATAGACCGACGGGGACCTCTCTGCTGAGCTGTAGGTAGGGTTGCGGTGTATCGTTTGGCCGAGGCCAGGCATGACCCAGGAAAGTGTGTCCGGCCGGAGTTAATCGAGCGTGTTGGGTAAGTTGGTGCACCCCTGCAGGGAAGAACACATCTATCGATAGCCGGTCCTACGGTAAAGGACACTCGGAGTTGTATCCTGATCGACATAACTTGACCGTGAGATGATACCTGGATATATGGCTCTGGGATTGCTTCTCGCAGGGAGTCGAGAAGGGATCTCAGGACGAGGTTGATGACTGTATGGCTCTGGGATTGCTTTCTTGCAGGGAGTCGAGAAAGGATCTCTGGGTGAGGTTGAGACTTAATGATACTGCTACATTATATTGATCTGTTCTGCTCTCTTCTATTGCTGCAAGACTGCTGAAGATGCTAGTCTTCGATAGGACTAGGCCTTCCCTTTACTCTGGCATTTCTGCAGCCCAGTCCACATATACAGCCTTGCTTTGATAATGTTGCATATGTAGTGTAGATCCTTGCTTGCTGAGTACTTCTGAGTACTCACGGTTGCTTTGTTTTCCTTTTCTCCCCATATCAGTTTGTCGTGACCAAGATGACGGAGCCCCTGAGACAGCTGTCCCCGCCGACGATCGCTACTGCTGCCCCGAGGGTGGATACTACTACGAGTTGACTGACGACCAGGAGTAGGTTCGGAGGGTCCCAGGCAGGAGCCCTGCGCCTTTCGATTGTAGTGTTTTATTTTTCCCCGCCTTTCTAAAGGCCCTTCTGTTTCTCTTTTAATATCTGTACTCAGATATCTGATGCTTCCGCTAACGCTTGTATGCCATCGAGCTATGTATTCGAGCCCTCGAGGCCCTGGCTTGTAATATAAAGCTTGTATGACTTTATTTATGTTTTAGAGTTGTGTTGTGATATCTTCTCATGAGTCCTTAGGCTTGATCATGTGCATTTGCGTGTATGATTAGTGCATGATTGAGCTGGGGGCGTCACACCAGAGATGGAGCTGTGTTGCCTACGGGTGGCGCAGCGAACTCCAGAGATCGGAGGGCGCCTTCCAGGGCTCCCGCGCCAACGCAAGCGTCACGGCCTTCCCAGGTCATGTGCGATGATCAACGTCATGGCGCTGGTGGTTCAGGGCGTCCCCATGAAAAGCCTTCTACGCATTGATCCCAAGATGCGCAGGCCCAGCATGCACGTCAAACTGCCGACAGAAGTGGCGCGCGGTCGCGTGATCGTGACAGTGCTCCTTCTTACATTGTTAGGAGTCAGAGCACCTCACGTACCTCGCACCTGTCGCCGCCGCCTACACCAGCGGAAGCTTTGGCACGTGCGCAGCTGCTCCTTGATTTCCGTCCTGCTCCGGAGAAGATGGAGGAGTGGCGAGCTACTATCCAGAGCCTCATTGGCTTCACCAACAAAGATGGGCCACAGGAGGTAGGGCCCTCGCAGCGGCGGTCCATCAATCCGGCGCGAGCCGATGTGGAGAAAACCGGAGGTGGTGCGACCACGGTGCACTCCCCTCCACGATACTAGTGGCGGTCGACAACCCGGCGGACTGATGGCCGTGACGATGATTCCACGGCATCGTCCGATCCACGGATGCGCCGCGACCAGCGTCAAGTTCTCCAGGAACGAAGCAAAGAGGACGCTCGAACTACCATCGAGCGACAACGGGAGGCGCGCTATCAATCTGATAAGCGCGCAGGGCCCACTGTCGACGAGCCCGCGCCAGGGGACGCAGGCGACTTGCCTCACGAGGTAGGTACTCCAGCGTTTACCCGTGAGCTGCGGCAAGTCCAGTGGCCCAATTCCCGAACCTTCAAGCCAGAGGTCCCGGAGAAATATGACGGCAAGACTCACCCCTCGGAGTTCCTGAGCATCTACACCATTGCGGTGCAGGCTGCCGGGGGCCGAGACGATAAGATACTTGCCAACTACTTCCTGTTGGTGCTCAAACCCAACATTAGGTCGTGGTTGATGCATCTGCCGGAGAATTCTATTTCTTCTTGGTCAGATCTATGCCATCAGTTTGTTGGCGCCTTTGTTGGAGGCCACCAAGCTCCTGGCCAAGAGAGTGATTTGCATATCATCCCTCAGAAGGAGGGCGAATCCCTGCGCAAGTTTATCCAGAGATTTAGCCGGGTGCAGTACAATATTCCTGACGTTCACCCTGATGTTGTCGTTAGCGCGTTTCATCAGAACGTGCATAACCGCAAAATGTGGGAAGAGCTGGCGATGAACAAAGTCAGGAGTATTGCCGAGCTTTACGCTTTGGCCGACATGTGCGCTCGGGCTGAAGAAGGGAGGAAACTCCCTGGTGAGGCTGTTGGCGCAGGGGGCGAATCAGAAGATGAAGACGCTGCAACCCCGCCGAGGAAAGGCCAGCGGCGGAACAAGAGGCGCAGAGGCAAGGCCGTGCTTGCTGTCGAGGAATCCGGCGAAGCAGAGAGCTGAGTATGAAAAGCGGGACAAGGAGAAGGCCCAAGACGGTGCTGAGGGGTCCGGCAAGAAGCATGGTGGCCAAGGAGGTCGCCGCGGCAAGGCCAAGCAACAGAGGGAGAGGCCCGCTCGAGGCCGTGACAAAGAAGAGGGTGATGATGATGATGGGGAAGATGATGAGTCCAGTGAGCAAGAATTTTAGAAAGCTACAGAGGCCATGTGTATCGACGGAGGCGCCTTGTTGCATTCTTCCCACCGTCGACTTAAACAGTGGGTGCGAGAAGTTAATGCAACAGAGCCATCGTTCGATGCATGTAAGCCCCCGAAGTGGTCCAACACGCCTATCATTTTCGACGCCGAGGATCACCCTGATCGCACAACCGCGGTCGGGTGCTTGCCATTGTTGGTCTCACCAACAATCCACAACCTCAAGGTGATGAAAATGCTAGTTGACGGTGGGGCCGGACTGAACCTAATCTCACCGGACGTGCTCAAGAGGCTCCAAATTCCTGATGAAGATCTCGAGGAAATGGGCACATTTCAAGGGGTCAATCCAGGAAGGACCCAGCCAAAAGGCAAGATTACACTACCGGTGACATTTGGTAGCGAGCTCAACTACAGGACAGAGAAGGTGGTGTTTGATGTTGGCAAGATTCCTATGTCATACAATGGGATCCTTGGCCGCCCCGCGCTGGCTAAGTTTATGGCGGCATCACACTACGCGTATAATGTATTGAAGATGCCCGGGCCGTTGAGTGTCATTACTATCCATTCCGACAAGAAGGATGCGCTCATCTGTGCCGACCAACTCTACCGGGAAGCAGTTGCAGTACCTGCCGTCAAGGCATCTGCTCCTGCCGCTGGAACTCCCGGGGGGAGGAAGAAGACCGGCAAGAATCTTGGCGCGAACTCCGGCAAGCGCACCTCCTCGGAGTGCTGCGCTTCCGTTGAGGATGCACCAGAGAGTTCCACCGGCAAGAACAAGAAATCCAAGGCTGCTCCACCAAAGACCAAGAAGGTGCCCGTCAGGGAGGATGGAACGGGAGGAACTTTCACCATAAGTTCCACCTTAGATGACAAATAGGAAAGCGCGCTCAATACCTTCCTGCGGGCGAATGCCGACGTGTTTGCATGGCAACCGTCTGACATCCCCGGTGTTCCCAGGAAGGTAATTGAGCACCACCTTGCTGTGTGTCCTCACGCGCGGCCCGTCAAGTAGAGAGTCAGGAAGCAAGCCTTGGAGCGGCAATAATTTATTGCCGAAGAAATCAGGAAGCTGGAAGCGGCAGGATTGGTCAGAGGAGTGCTTCACCCAACCTGGTTGGCCAATCCGGTTGTAGTGCGCAAGGCGAATGGGAAATGGAGGCTATGTATTGATTATACAGATATCAATAAAGCCTGTCCAAAAGATCCTTTTCCCTTGCCGCGCATCGATCTGATTGTGGACTCCACTGCTGGTTGTGATTTATTGTCCTTTCTTGATGCCTACTCAGGGTATCATCAGATCTTCATGGCAAAAGAAGATGAAGAAAAGACCGCATTTATCACCCCATGTGGTACGTATTGTTTTATATGAATGCCTTTCGGGTTGAAAAGTGCTGGTTCTACATTTGCGAGAGCGGTCCAAATTGGTTTTGAGCCTCAGCTCCATAGAAATATGGAGGCATACATGGATGACATAGTGGTCAAAACCAAGGACAAGGCGACGCTCATACAAGATCTAGAAGAAACATCTGCAAATCTGCGCAAGATCAACTTAAAGCTCAATCCTGAGAAGTGCGTGCTTGGTGTTCCTTCCGGCAAGCTTCTCGGATTCTTTGTATCTCAACGGGGAATTGAAGTGAATCCCGACAAGATCAAAGCTATTGAGCAGATTGAAGCGCCAAGACGCGTCAGGGATGTCCGTCGTCTTGCCGGCTATGTTGCTGCTCTAAGCAGGTTTATTTCCAAATCTGCTGAGCGCGCCCTGCCCTTTTTCAAAATTTTGAAGAAGGCAGGTCCAATGAAATGGACTCCGGAAGCGGAGGCTGCGCTGCAAGATTTGAAGAAATACCTTTCTTCTCCGCCGACACTAGTCGCGCCTAAACCACAAGAGCCGTTGCTGCTGTATCTGGCAGCGACAAATCAAGTGGTTAGTGCTGCGTTAGTGGCGCAGAGAGAAGCTGATGAGGAGGGAACACCAGTGGCAGGACCGCCAAGCGACGCGGCGGGATCTTCCCCGGCAAGGGTTGATCCCGGCAAGATAGGATCTGCGCAGTCAGAAGAACCAGTGCAAAAGAAAAAGGTGGTGCAGTGCCCAGTTTATTTTGTTAGCTCTCTTTTGCAAGGAGCTAGGTCAAGATATTCTGGCGTGCAAAAGTTGTTCTTCGGCCTCCTTATGGCCTCGAGGAAGCTGCGCCATTATTTTCAAGCACATGAAATCACCGTCGTCACTCGCTTTTCGTTGCAACGGATTTTGCGAAATCCAGAAGCAACCGACAGGATTGTGGAGTGGGCGTTGGAGTTGTCAAGCTTTGGTCTCAAGTTTGAAAGCACTTCGACAATTCAGAGCAGGGCCTTGGCAGAGTTCATTGCGGAATGGACCCCAACGCCAGACGAAGAGGTTCGAGAAACAACTCTCCCCGGCAAGGAAATTGATCAAGAATGGGTTATGTACTTTAATGGGGCTTTTTCGCTGCAAGGCGCTGGTGCTAGCGTGCTGCTTGTCGCACCCACCGGAGAGCACCTCAAGTATGTAATCTAGATGCATTTTCCCTGGGAGAGTTTGACAAACAACACTGCGGAATACGAGGGCCTGCTTGCCGGTCTCAGGATCGCGGCAGACCTTGGTATCAAGAAGCTCGTCATCAGAGGCGATTCGCAGCTTGTCGTCAGGCAAGTTAACAAGAATTATCAGAGTCCATTGATGCAAGCTTACGTGGATGAAGTGAGAAAAATGGAAGAGCGCTTTGACGGTCTGCAAATGAATTGCATTCCTCGTGCCGAAAACAGTATTGCTGACGACTTGTCAAAGCGTGCTGCCCTCAAGTTGCCTGTGGAACCAGGAACTTTTGTGCTCCATTTGACTCAACCATCTGTGGCGCCATCAATGCGGCGAGAAAAGAGAAGAAAGTTGAATTCTGGACAGTACTTTCCGGCAAGGAACTTGCCGGGATCAACAACAAGCCTGCCGGGGAACGACAGGCTCCGGCGGAACCTCACGCTTTCGCTGTCGAGACAAATGTTCCCCTGGCGGAAGAGATGCCTTTAGTCCTAGCTGTCGAGCCCCAGGCTCCAGCATGGGCACAACACATTGTCTATTTCCTTCAGACAGGAGAACTCCCTGAGGAACAGGAAGAGGCGGAAAAAGTAGCCCGTCGGTCTGTTATGTACAAGTTCGTCGATGACGTCCTGTACAGAAAGAGACCAAATGGTGTGAAATTGAAGTGTATTCCTCGGGAGGATGGACTAGAGCTGTTGGCAGAGATACATGGAGGCATATGTGGCTCTCACATAGGATCAAGAGCACTTGTCCGGAAAGCATTCCAGCAAGGTTTCTTTTGGCCCACCGCTCTCCAGGATGCAACTGCACTAGTAACCAAGTGTGAAGCGTGCCAGTTTCATTCGAAGAAATCACATCAGCCAGCTCAAGCTCTTTAGACAATTCCTCTCTCCTGGCCATTTTCGGTCTGGGGGCTCGACATACTGGGCCCCTTCCCACGTGCTACGGGGGGCTTTGAGTACTTGTACGTTGCGATCGACAAGTTCACAAAGTGGACGGAGGTGGAAGCAGTGGGGAAGGTGACCGCACAATCAGCCGTCAAGTTCTTTAAAGGGATAGTTTGTCGTTTCGGTGTGCCCAACAAGATCATCACCGACAACGGCACACAATTCACAAGTCGCACCTTCATGCAGTACGTCCAAGACCTTGGCGGCAAAATTTGTTTTGCCTCTGTTGCTCACCCGAGAAGCAACGGCCAAGCGGAGAGGGCTAATGCTGAAGTGCTACGCGGTCTCAGGACCAGAACTTTTGACAGGCTGAGAAAGTGCGGAAGACGCTGGATTGATGAGTTGCCGGCGGTTCTTTGGTCAATCAGAACGACACCAAATCGAGCCACCGGCCAGACACCCTTCGCTCTGGTCTACAGAGCGGAAGCAGTTCTCCCCACGGAACTCATATATGGATCACCTCGAGTGCTCGCTTATGATGAGCTTGAGCAAGAGCAACTGCGGCAAGATGACGCTGTGCTCCTTGAGGAGAATCGTCTTCAGGCTGCTGTGCGAGCTGCATGCTACCAGCAAGCTTTGCGCCGCTACCATAGCTGCAAAGTTCATGCCCGAAGCCTTGAGGAAGGCGACCTTGTTCTTCGACGGATTCAGTCCGCCAAGAATTCAAACAAGTTGACGCCGAAGTGGGAAGGCCCTTATCGGGTAGTATGAGTCACCAAGCCCGGCGCTGTCCGCCTGGAGACCGAAGATGGCGTTCCAGTGAGCAACTCCTAGAATATCGAACATCTTCGCAAGTTCTACCCATAAGGCGCGGTTGCCGGGGGCCCCTGGCAACCACCTTTTTTGTACAAGTCTTGCCGGCAAGGCATGTAATCCTTTGTACAAAGCCAGGCGCAGACCCTGAGCCCAGATGAATAAGTTTAAGTGTTGTGCATTTCCTTATCGATTTCCATGTTCATATATATATATATATGCATGTTTGTTTAAGATGTTGTATGACACTTGTTCCCGGTAAGTTCTAACGAACCGCCAAGGTTCCATATCTTTATTTTCTCTTCTTTCTTTTTCTCAAAAGACAGAAGGATTCCTCGCGTGCACGTTTGCCGGGGGGGGGGAGGAAGATATGAGTACCAGTTGGCGACATTCAGAATTGGCACCTTACCGGAGGAAGAACAACAACATAAAGCTAAGTTCTAAAACTTAGAGCAAGTTTCTTTTATTACAAAGTTATTTTCCTTAGACGATTTCGACTTTTGTATGGAAAACCTGCACGCGAAGGAACCCTTGTCGTAATCGGTTGCGCCCTTATTTTGTTTCGAGTCCGCTCAACAATTTAAGTGGCTGCACTGAGAACGCCAAGGAGTCTTGCCGGCCGCTGCACCTCCAGCAGGCTGCTGAAGTCTCACACCCAGCGCTCGCGGCAGGTTGCGCGCCGGCGAGTTTTCAGTAAGCGTTGGGTGAACTCCATACATAAAGGAATCAGACAAGGGAAATAGCATGCATGTACCCAAACATAAGCAAGTTATATTACATTAATAAGTTGCCACAGTTCTAACTTAAGACTTAATTGTCTTTGGCATGGAATGGTGATGGCAAGAAGAGGTGGAGCAGCTAATCTCTGCGCTGGCCTTCGACCCTTTTGATTGAATCCACCTTCTCAAGGATAGGCGCGACAAGCTCCTCAAGTGCCTTGAGATTTGCGTCCTTTGGCAGGCGGCCGAGCACGTTGGTGAGGTCGATACCAGGATTATTATGCACCACCTTGATGAGTACCTTGCGGAGGACGGCCCGGCAAAGCTGGCGGGATTCGTTGGCTAGTTGGGTCGCCCGGTTAGACTGAAGCAGCTTCAGAGCATCAATGATGCTTTCGAAGAACATGGTCAACCTGGCGCTCGAAGATATTCTTTCTTCGGAGGAATACTTGAAGTTTGACAGGCCCATGGTTGACAGTTGTGCCGTGAGCTTCTCCGCAGCGTCGACGAGGCGTTCAGTCCAGATTTCCACCCCCTTTTCGTAGTCAACTTGGGCGGCGGCGGCGCTCTTGAGCAGGTTCTTCTCGTCTTGGAGATCCTTGCTCAGGGCCTTCTCACGGGCCCTGCTGTCCTCAAGTGACTTCTCCAGAGTGGTCAATTTTAGCCTCAGATCGGCAATAGCATCATTAGCTGAAGAGAGCTGCTTGGTCTTGTCGGACATGGCAACTTGCATCTCCGCCAGGGTGTGGAGGGTTTTTTCCCTGTCACCTTTGAGCGTCGAGAGCTCCTTGCCATGTTCTTCAAGATCCACTTCCAGTTTCTTCACTCTGTCGCTCAGCTCATTCTTGGCAGCCTGTGCAGCCTCGGCAGCATCGACGGCCTCCTTAAGCTTGCCGGCGTGATCTACAGTTAGAGCTTCGAGCGCCTCCTTGTGCTTCTGCTCCAGCTCCTGGGTCCGCCACGCAACAAGCTTTTCGATTTCTTCATCTTTGCTGTGAAGCTTGGCGGCGAGCGCCTGCTCACGTGCGGCAAGGTCTTCCTCGTGAGCATCAAGCGCAATGCGACGCTCCATCAGGAGGGCATCTTCAGTAGCAATTCTTTGCGTAGCTTCCTCTTGAGCCTTCTCCATGTCAGATTGCTTCAAGAGGAGCTCCGTCCAGCTTTGGCTCACTTGTTCCCGATTGGCAGTCAGCTCTTGATAGGCCTCGGTGTACCAGATTTGCGTTTGCTCAACGCGCTTTTGGAAATCTGTTTCAGCCGCTTCAACAACTGCAGCTCTGGAATCTACCTTTTCTTTTGGGCATGGTGGAGTGCTTGGAGCTTGCGGAAGTTATCGCCCATGGCCTGAAGGAGTTGATCTTCCTCAGATTTGCTGCTGCTGACACTTGGTTCATTGACGATCTCAAGCCCAGCAGCAGTGATGATTTCTTCATCAAAAGTTTCCCCTTCGATCAGTGCCCCGATGCTTGCCGTCCCCGGCAAGTTGACAAACAGGTTCTCGCCAACTTTGAGATATTTGCTTGATGAGGGGACTTCGGATGTTGACGGTTGATCCTCAGCAACCGCCTCACCAGTAGCTGGGGGCTCCGTGGCCGGCGTAGCGCCTGGCGCTCCTGCGGCAGGAATGCCGTCAGTACGGTCACCAGCCTCCTTGCCGTCCTCTTCAGCGGATTCCTTGGCGGGTTCCTCCTGTGCAGTCTTGTCGGCCTCATCGGCAAAGGCACCGCCGGCCTCGACGGTGGCATCCATGGCGGCCTCGCTGGCAGCGATTTTGTCGGCTTCGGCGGCAACATCCCTGGCGGTCTCCTCGATGACAGCGTCGATGTCCATGTGTTCCATCACAGGGAATTCTAAAGGACAAAGGAGAGAAACAGAATGGGATCAAGATTGAAGTTCAAGAAGACAAAAGAAAGAGAGATAAAGGAAAGAATTGCAAGTGCTCTGAGGCAATTGGTTACCTGCACCAAGCTGTTGAGAGGTGGCCTCGCCCCTCCCGGCAACCTCGGTTGCCGGGGGTAGGATGCCAGTACCCATGGTTGCCGGCTCCTCCTCAACCAAGATAAGCTCGTCGCTGTGATCTCTTGCCGGGGATGCGCTTGTGGGCGGCGTGGTCGACGGAGGTGGCATGATGGGGGTATCTCCCGATAACTCCCCTTGTTGCCATCCTTCTCCTGCAAGCCCAAAGATATCAGCAGCAAAGACAGAAACCTCAGCATTCGCCAACGGAAAAAGAGTAATGAACTCACGCTGGGGGCTGTGCTGGGGGCTGCGTCGAGGGCTAAGCTCCGGGCTGATGGTAATAGTTTCCGGCGCGCTTGTGAAGCCTGCCGGGGGCTCGTCGCCCGTGGAAGTCTTTGCTCTCTTCGTCATCCTTTCCGCCAAGGTTTCTGCATCACTGCAGAGACAAAACAAGCAAGTCAACAAGATTGATCCAGAATTTGGAAGAAAAAGGCTGTGACAAGATACTTACTCTTCCTCTTCTCGCTCCAGACTGAAGCCGGAGATGTCGAAATCGACCTCCGTTGCAGTGCCTGTGAGGGGAGGCGGAGGAGGGGTCCTGGGTCGCTTGGCTGTAGTAGGCGCAGGGGGTTGGCGTGATTCCGCCACCTCAGCCTCCGGTGTGGCAGTGCGAGACGCCCCTGCCGCCTCAGCAGTTGCCGCTGGTGCGGGTCTCGCGCGCCGCGCAAGTTGCTGTCGAACTCCTTGCCGCGGCGCAGTCTTGCCGGCCGCCTTCTTGCTGGGAGCCTCATTGCTCGATGAAGGTTGGCTTGCCGGGATGCCAGATGCAGCCTTTCGAAGAACACGCTTTGTCTTCTTCGGGGCTGGGAGCTCTTCTTGCGGTTCTTCTTCAGCTGCGTCTTCGTCGGACGAGCTCTCAGCGGCTGTGCTGCTCTGTTCCCCGGCAGCCTTGTCCTCCCCAGCAGGTTTTTCTTCCACCACTACTTCTGCGTCACTGGTTTCCCATTCTGTGAAGCCGACGCTACCAGCCTCCGCGGCAAGATTTGCCTCCTCCGCCCTAGTGGCGATGTATGCCACTTCTTCGTTGTTGGTGGCTCGGATGAGGTCTGCTTCTTCTCGGATGGCTCTTTCCATCAAGTTATCAAAGAACTTTTGTGCCTCTTCCTCGGATGGCTCGACCCAAGTCGCGTCAAGACCGCGGGCGTTGAACAGTGGCATGGTGGCAATAATCGACCCCAGGGCAGAGTTGTTGCACATAGGGACAATTCTTGCCGGCAACCGATGCTTGTTGTCGCGCTGGAATAGCCTTTGACGGAGAGTGCCAAGCTGCATAGCAGTCAAATTGTTGTTCAATCCGGGGTGCAGTCTCATGATGTCTGCTGCATTCTGGTATTCCCAAGCTTATCTCCCTTTATTCTGCAAGGGGGCGATGCGGCGGCGGAGGAAATCAAAGCCAATCATTTCCATTGTGAGCCCGGCGGCTTTCAGGCGAAGGATCCTGGTGGTGGCAATCGTGAGCCTTTCGTCTTCAGCAGTGAAATCGCTCCAGTCACTGCCGCGGACCGCCTTCTGCCGTCGAGGCAAACAGAACGGATGGAGATCTGCTTCCTTGATCCAGCACCACTCAGACCGCCATTCATCCCACTTCTCGCGGTAAACCCCTTCTGGGTATATTTCCTTGTTCCAAGCCCTTGGAATCTAGGCGATAGAACCAGAGATGGCCTCCCCTTTTTGGATACGGGGAATAAAGTAATGACAGAAGAGGGCGGTATTGGGAACTACTCCGGCAGAATTTTCGCAAAGATGAGCAAAGACAGACATGCACATTACGTCGTTCGGCGTGAAATCAAGAAGATGGAAGCCGTATGTGTACATAATGTCGTTGAAGAAGTCAGAGAATGGAGGATAGAGTCCACAATAGAAATAAGCGACGAAGAAGGGATATCTGTCTGATCCGCTTTTGGAACAAGAACCTGGAATCACGCGAGTGGCGGGGTGAGCTTGCGTCTCCCTCGCCCACTTACACTGGTACCGGCTCTTCAGAGCTTTCGCATCAAGCGACGGGGCGAAGACGACATACTTCTTCCGCATCTTCACCAGCTCGCTCTCCAGGACATCGGCTTTCATCTCCTTGCCCTTGCCTTTGCTGGTCTTGGGCGGCATGGCGACTGCAGGGGCGGAAGCCGGGGATGGAGCGGGTGTGGAGGCGACGGGCGGATGAGGGAAAGCTTTGCTCTGAGCTCGAGAGAAGGAAGGCAATGGCGGATTTCAGATTGAGAAGAATAAGAAAGAGGGGGTAAATAGGCAGCGCCTCTGCAGTTTCCTTTTTATGGGGAAGGAGCGAGGCCGCCTCTTTTACTACCCAATGTGAATACACCTCTACAAGCGCGCTGCGGCCTCGGCCGTTCAGCGCACGCGCCCCACGTCGCGCATTCAATGCGCGTAGTGGGGGATGCAGTAAGCGAAATCATCACAAGCAGTTAATCCCCTGCCACGCGTGCCTGTGCACTGTTTGGGCCTAGCCCAACAACGACTCGCATTCGTGTATGGCTTAGGCCCGGGTGCTCCTGTCGGTGTACTAAGTATTGGGACTTTAGTACCCCATACTTGTGCACGGGCAGTCGTAGCCAAGCCCGCGGCAAGGCTTGCCGGGGGAGTAATTGGAGATTAGTGCAAGATTGTCAAGGGGACACTCAGACCGAGAATCAAAGGATCAGGAGTTAATAAGATCTGAAGACCGAAGACCAGGCCCCCGGCAAGATCTTGCCGGGGTGGCTCACGAAACCCGGCAAGATTTGGGCCCGGCAAGATTTGCACCCCGGCAAGATTCTATCACTGTTCCGCCGCTTTGGCATAGCGACCAGCCTGACATTCTGGGTCCTTCTCTGGATGCGTGGCAACGCGCCAGTGGAGGAGAGCTTAAGCGGTGCTGATGGGATGGCCCCTTTTTCCATCCCCAAGGAAGTGAGGACACCTAAACAGACACCTCACGGTGCATTAAATGCATTCATCCTAATCCGTCAGTGGTTAGGTATGATGATCCTGTAGCTACTTTACACCTCAATGTATGTACATTTTGCCACTGTGGTGACCCCTTTGTGCGTATAAAAGGAGGCCCAAGGCAACTGCTATAGGGGAGGAGGATCTTCTGGCCCATTCTGCATGCGTAGCCGCTCTTTGAATGTACTGTTCATTGCAAGCTCTCCTGGAGCCTGGGCTCAAGAACACTCATAATAAAACAAGGTAGGAGTAGGATTTTACGCTGATTAGCGGCCTGAACGTAGGTAAAATCGCCCCGCGTCGATCGTTGGTTCTGCTCTTTGTGCATATCTCTCTCCCTGCCGAACCGTAAAGGGGTCCACTAGGATCCCATAGGTGTCGTACGCCGACACACCATGTCTGAATCTAGGGAGGTTATCATTGAAAATTTTGAGGGAACACTTGGATCTGGTTCTTCGGATCATGAAACTAAAACTCCTCCTAATTACAAAGCAAAAACTTTTCATATTGGAGATGGTAATATTATTTGGAAAAGTGTTATTCAAGAATTCTTTGATTGTACGGGATCTATGCCTATTAGTAAAAGATCTATTCTTCTCGATACAAATTGTTATGCAGATGCCATTGTTACGCTTGTTGAGAAATTAGAAAGAAAATTTGTGCACATTCATCCTGCTTTGCAAAAGGTGTTTTACGAACTTCCCAACATCAATCATCCTATAGCTAAAAAGATTGCCACCATCATCCTTATGCGAGAATTTGATTTTATAATACATGAAGCTAGGGATATTTTTGCTTTCTATAATAAAGATGTTGCACACCCTCCGATTGAAGATATCCTCCATGATAAAGAAACTATGCGTAGTTTGGAATCTAGGGATTATCAATCTTATAGCGAGAATCTTAGGAGGAGAGTTCCCTATTCAGAAATTTCTCAAGGTTTGTACCTTGAGACCTACGAGGAATTTGATTGGATTACAAGGGGAATTTATGTAGGATTTAATAGGGATTGGTTGAATAATATGATGAAAGAACCCGTTAGAAACGAGATACGTGTTCTGTATGATGATATATATGGCGATGATCCTGATTATGGGTTTATGAATGTCAAAATCACTAGTCAAAGTCCTTTTCATGGTTTAAGTTCATCTACAAGAAGGGAAATAAAGGAAAGGATAGATTTGTTAAGACGAGTTTTGGAAGATTTGATGAGAAAAGAATTGCATACTAAAGATGACAATACCTAGATCTATGTGTTTTTATGCCTAGCTAAGGGCGTTAAACAATAGCTCTTGTTGGGAGGCAACCCAATTTTATTTTTATTCTTTGCTTTTTGGTTATGTTTTTAAATAAATAATTCATCCATCCTCTGGTTAGATGTGTTTTTGTGTTTTAATTAGTGTTTGTGCCAAGTAAGACCTTTGGGATGGTTTACGGTGATAGTTGATTTGATCTTGCTGAAAAACAGAAACTTTTGCGTCCAGTCACAGAATTGTTTAGATTCACTGGAGTGTGGAAAAACCCTTAATGTTTTACATAAGATTTATATACAAATTTTCTATGTTTTCCAAAATTTTCAGAAATTTTAGAGTTACAGAAGTATTATAACAATTCAGATCTTCGCAGACTGTTCTGTTTTTGACAGATTCTGTTTCCTATGTGTTGTTTGCTTATTTTGATGAATCTATGGGTAGTATCGGGGGGTATGAACCATGGAGAAGTTGGAATACATTAGATATTACACCAATATAAATAAAGGATGATTTCACAATAGTACCAAAAGTGGTGATTTATTTTCTTATACTAACGGAGGTTATGAGATTTCCTGTTGAGTTTTGTGTTGTGAAGTTTTCAAGTTTTGGGTAAGGATTTGATGGACTATGGAATAAGGAGTGGCAAGAGCCTAAGCTTGGGGATGTCCAAGGCATCCCAAGGTAATATTCAAGGACAACCAAGAGCCTAAGCTTGGGGATGCCCCGGAAGGCATCCCCTCTTTCATCTTCATCTATCGGTAACTTTACTTGAGGCTATATTTTTATTCACCACATGATATGTGTTTTGCTTGGAGTGTCTTGTATGATTTGAGTATTTGTTTTTTAGTTTGCCACAATCATACTTGCTGTACACACCTTTTGAGAGGGACACGCATGAATCGTGATTTATTAGAATACTCTATGTGCTTCACTTATATCTTTTGAGCTAGGCAATTTTGCTCTAGTGCTTCACTTATATCTTTTTAGAGCACGGCGGTGGCCTTATTTTGTAGAAATTATTGAACTCTCATGCTTCACTTATATTATTTTGAGAGTCTCTAAACAGCATGGTAATTTGCTTTGGTTATGAATTTAGTCCTACTATGATAGGCATCCAAGAGGGATATAATAAAAACTTTCATATAAAGTGCATTGAATACTATGAGAAGTTTGATTCCTTATGATTGTTTTGAGATATAGAGATGGTGATATTAGAGTCATGCTAGTGGGTAATTGTGAATTGGAGAAATACTTGTGTTGAGGTTTGTGATTCCCGTAGCATGCACGTATGGTGAACCATTATGTAACGAAGTTGGAGCATGAGGTATTTTTTGATTGTCTTCCTTATGAGTGGCGGTCGGGGACGAGCGATGGTATTTTCCTACTAATCTATACCCCTAGGAGCATGTGCGTAGTACTTTGTTTCGATGACTAATAGATTTTTGCAAAAAGTATGTGAGTTCTTTATGACTAATGTTGAGTCCATGGATTATACGCACTCTCACCCTTCCACCTTTGCTAGCCTCTCTAGTGCCGCGCAACTTTCGCCGGTACGATAAACCCACCATATACCTTCCACAAAACAGCCACCATACCTACCTATTATGGCATTTCCATAGCCATTCTGAGATATATTGCCATGCAACTTTCCACCGTTCCGTTTTATTATGACACGTTCCATCATTGTCATATTGCTTTGCATGATCATGTAGTTGACATCGTATTTGTGGCAAAGCCACCTTTCATAATTCTTTCATACATGTCACTCTTGAGTCATTGCACATCCCGGTACACCGCCGGAGGCATTCATATAGAGTCATATTTTTGTTCTAAGTATCGAGTTGTAATTTTTGAGTCGTAAGTAAATAAGAGTGTGATGATCTTCATTATTAGAGCATTGTCCCATGTGAGAAAAAAAGGGAGGCCAAAGAAGCAAAAAAAAAAGAGAGAAAAATAGAGAAATGGCAATGTTACTATCCTCTTTTTTCCACACTTGTGCTTAAAAGTAGCACCATGATCTTCATGATAGAGAGTCTCCTATGTTGTCACTTTCATATGCTAGTGGGAATTTTTCATTATAGAACTTGGCTTATATATTCCATCGATGGGCTTCCTCAAATTGCCCTAGGTCTTCATGCGCAAGCAAGTTGGATGCACACCCACTTAGTTTTCTTTTGAGCTTTCATAAACTTATAGCTCTAGTGCATCCGTTGCATGGCAATCCCTACTCACTCACATTGATATCTATTGATGGGCATCTCCATAGATCATTAATACACCTAGTTGATGTGAGACTATCTCCCTCTTTTTGTCTTCTCCACAACCACCATATTCTATTCCACCTATAGTGCCATGTCCATGGCTCACGCTCATGTATTGCGTGAAAGTTGAAAAGGTTTGAGAACACCAAAAGTATGAAACAATTGCTTGACTTGTCATCGGGGTTGTGCATGATTTGAATACTTTGTGTGATGAAGATGGAGCATAGCCAGACTATATGATTTTGTAGGGATAAACTTTCTTTGGCCATGTTATTTTGAGAAGACATAATTGCCTTGTTAGTATGCTTGAAGTATTATTGTTTTTATGTCAATATTAAACTTTTGTTTTGAATCTTATGGAACTGAACATTCATGCCACAATAAAGAAAATTACATGGATAAATATGTTAGGTAGCATCAAAAATTCTGTTTTATCATTTACCTACTCGAGGACGAGCAGGAATTAAGCTTGGGGATGCTTGATACGTCTCCAACGTATCTATAATTTTTGATTGTTCCATGCTATTATATTATTTGTTTAGGATGTTTTATATGCATTAATATGCTATTTTATATTATTTTTGGGACTAACTTATTAACCTAGAGCCCAGTGCCAGTTTCTGTTTTTCCTTGTTTTTGAGCTTCACAGAAAAGGAATACCAAACGGAGTCCAAACAGAATAAAACCTTCGCGATGATTTTTCTTGGACCAGAATACACCCAGGAGACTTGGAGTGCAAGTCAGAAGAGCCACGAGGCGGCCACAAGGGGGGAGGGCGCGCCCCCCTGCCGTGTGGGCCCCTTGGTGACCCCCTGAGCTAGATCTTCCTCCTATATATTCACATATATTCCCAAACCACCAGAAGCATCCACGAAAACACTTTTCCACCGCCGCAACCTTCTGTTCCCGTGAGATCCCATCTTGGGGCCTTCTCCGACATCCTGCCGGAGGGGGATTCGACTAGGAAGGGCTTCTACATCAACTCTATTGCCCTTCCGATGAAGCGTGAGTAGTTTACCTCAGACCTATGGGTCCATAGCTAGTAGCTAGATGGCTTCTTCTCTCTCTTTGATTCTCAATACAACGTTCTCCTTGATGTTCTTGCAGATCTATCTAATGTAATCTTCTTTTGCGGTGTGTTTGTCGAGATCCGATGAATTGTGGATTTATGATCAGCTTATCTATGAATATTATTTGAATCTTCTCTGAATTCTTTTATGCATGATTTGATATCCTTGTAATTCTCTTCGAACTATCGGTTTGGTTTGGCCAACTAGATTGTTTTTTCTTGCAATGGGAGAAGTGCTTCGCTTTGGGTTCAATCTTGTGGTGTCCTCTCCTAGTGACAGTAGGGGCAGCGGGGCATGTATTGTATTGTTGCCATCGAGGATAAAAAGATGGGGTTTACATCATATTGCTTGAGTTTATTCCTCTACATCATGTCATCTTACTTAAAGCATTAATCTGTTCTTCATGAACTTAATACTCTAGATGCAGGCAGGAGTCGGTCGATGTGTGGAGTAATAGTAGTAGATGCAGGCAGGAGTCGGTCTACTTGACACGGACGTGATGCCTATATTTCATAATCATTGCCTTGGATATCGTCATAACTTTGCGCTTTCTATCAATTGCTCGACAGTAAGTTGTTCACACACCGTATTATTTGCTATCTTGAGAGAAGCCTCTAGTGAAACCTATGGCCCCCAGGTCTATTTTCCATCATATTACTTTCCGATCTACTATTTTGCAATCTTTTATTTTCAGATCTATAAACCAAAAACCCTAAAAATATTTACTTTATCTTTTGTTTAGTTTTATCTATCTCTATCAGATCTCACTTTTGCAAGTGACCGTGAAGGGATTGACAACCCCTTTATCGCGTTGGGTACAAGTGTTTGATTGTTTGTGCAGGTATTGGTGATTTGTGCGTTGTCTCCTACTGGATTGATACCTTGGTTCTCTAACTGAGGGAAATACTTATCTCTACTTTGCTGCATCACCCTTTCCTCTTCAAGGGAAAAAACAACGCAAGCTCAAGAAGTAGCAGGTCCATAACTTGAGGATTATCCTCATTGCTGCACAGAAGGCTTATGTCCTTGATGCACCGCTAGGTGCCACACCCCCTCCAGCGTCGTTTATGGATGTTGTGAACATCTGATAGGCATGTTTTGATGATTACTCGATAGTTCGGTGCGCCATGCTTTACGGCTTAGAACTTGGGATCCAAAGACGTTTTGAGCACCATGGAGCATATGAGATGTTCCAGGAGTTGAAATTGGTATTTCAAGCTCATGCTCGGGTTGAGAGGTATGACACCTCCGACAAGTTCTTTAGTGATACGTCTCCAACGCATCTATAATTTTTGATTATTCCATCCTATTATATTATCTGTTTTGGATGTTTTATATGCATTAATATGCTATTTTATATTATTTTTGGGACTAACCTATTAACCTAGAGCCCAGTGCCAGTTTCTGTTTTTTCCTTGTTTTTGAGCCTCGCAGAAAAGGAATACCAAACGGAGTCCAAATGGAATAAAACTTCACGATGATTTTTCTTGGAACAGAAGACACCCAGGAGACTTGGAGTTCAAGTCGGAAGAGCCGCGAGGCGGCGACAAGGGTGGAGGGCGCGCCCTAGGGGGGGGGCGCCCCCTACCTTGTGGGCCCCACGGGACTCCTCTGACCTAGATCTTTGTCCTATAAATTCACATATATTCCAGAACCACCAGAGGCATCCACGAAAACACTTTTCCACCGCCGCAACCTTCTATTCCCGTGAGATCCCATCTTGGGGCCTTTTTTGGCATCCTACCGAGGGGGGAATCGATCACGGAGGGCTTCTACATCAACACCATTGCCCTTCCGATGAAGCGTGAGTAGTTTACCTCAGACCTACGGGTCCATAGCTAGTAGCTAGATGGCTTCTTGTCTCTCTTTGATTCTCAATACAACGTTCTCCTCGATGTTCTTGGAGATCTATCCGGTGTAATCTTCTTTTGCGGTGTGTTTGTCGAGATCCGATGAATTGTGGATTTATGATCAGCTTATCTATGAATATTATTTGAATCTTCTCTGAATTCTTTTATGCATGATTTACTATCTTTGTATTTCTCTAAGAATTATTGGTTTGGTTTGGCCAACTAGATTGGTTTTTCTTTCAATGGGAGAGGTGCTTAGCTTTGGGTTCAATCTTTCGTGATTTTACCCAGTGACAAAGTAGGGGTAGCGAGACACGTATTGCATTGTTGCCATCGAGGATAAAAAGATGAGGTTTTCATCATATTGCTTGAGTTAATTCGTCTACATCATGCCATCTTACTTAAGGCGTTACTCCGTTCTTTATGAACTTAATACTCTAGATGCATGCTGGATAGCGGTCGATGTGGGGAGTAATAGTAGTAGATGTAGGCAGGAGTCGGTCTACTTGACACGGACGTGATGCCTATATGCATAATCATTGCCTTGGATATCGTCATAACTTTGCGCTTTTCTATCAATTGCTCGACAGTAATTTGTTCACCCACCGTATTATTTGCCTTCATGAGAGAAGCCTCTAGTGAAACCTATGGCCCCCAGGTCTATTTTCCATCATATTACTTTTTGATCTACTATTTTGCAATCTTTAATTTTCAGATATATATACCAAAAAATCCAAAAATATTTTATCTTTTGTTTATCTATCTCTATCAGATCTCACCTTTGCAATTGACCGTGAAGGGACTGACAACCCCTTTATCATGTTGGGTTGCAAGTGTTTGATTGTTTGTGCAGGTGTTGGTGATTTGTGCGTTCTTCTCCTACTGGATTGATACCTTGGTTCTTAACTGAGGGAAATACTTACCTCTACTATGCTGCATCACCCTTTCTCTTCAAGGGAAAAACCAACACAAGCTCAAGAAGTAGTAGGAACAATTTCTGGCGCCGTTGCCGAGGAGATCTACGCCAAGTCAAGACATACCAAGTACCCATCATAAACTCTCATCTCTTGCATTACATTATTCGCCATTTTCCTCTCATTTTCCTCTCCCCCACTTCTAAAATGATTTTCGAAAAGATTTGCCTTTTTATTCGCCCTTCTTCCGTTCGTCTTTTTCGTTTGCCTTTTGTTTGCTCATGTGTTTGATTGCTTGCTTTGTCACGATGGCTCAAGAGAATACCAAATTGTGTGAATTTTCCAATACTAATAATAATGATTTTATTAGTACTCCGATTGCTCCCACCACTAGTGCGGAATCTTATGAAATTAATGCCGCTTTGCTGAATCTTGTTATGAAAGATCAATTTTCTGGCCTTCCTAGTGAAGATGCCGCATCCCATCTGAATAGTTTCGTTGAGTTGTGTGATATGCAAAAGAAAAAAGATGTGGATAATGATATTGTTAAATTGAAGCTATTTCCGTTCTCACTACGAGATCGTACAAAAACTTGGTTTTCATCTTTGCCTAAAAATAGTATTGATTCCTGGAACAAGTGTAAAGATGCTTTTATTTCCAAGTATTTTCCTCCTGCTAAGATCATCTCCCTTAGGAACGATATTATGAATTTTAAGCAACTTGATCATGAACATGTTGCACAATCTTGGGAGAGGATGAAATTGATGATACGAAATTGCCCTACTCATGGTTTAAATCTTTGGATGATCATACAATTTTTTTATGCCGGATTGAATTTTGCTTCTAGAAATCTTTTAGATTCGGCCACGGGAGGTACTTTTATGGAAATTACTTTAGGAGAAGCTACTAAACTCCTAGATAATATTATGGTTAATTATTCGCAATGGCATACCGAAAGATCTTCTACTAGTAAAAAAGTGCATGCGATTGAAGAGATTAATGTTTTGAGTGGAAAGATGGATGAACTTATGAAATTATTTGCTAGCAAGAGTGCTCCTATTGATCCTAATGATATGCCTTTGTCTACTTTGATTGAGAATGATAATGAATCTATGGATGTGAATTTTGTTGGTAGGAACAATTTTAGAAATAACGCGTATAGAGGTAATTTTAATCCTAGGCCGTTTCCTAGTAATTCCTCTAATAATTATGGTAATTCCTACAACAATTCTTATGGAAATTATAATAAGATGACCTCTGATCTTGAGACCAATATTAAAGAATTTATTAGTTCGCAAAAGAATTTCAATGCTAGGGTTGAAGAAAAATTGCTTTCGATTGATGGTTTGGCTAGGAACGTGAATAGAATTTCTCTTGAGATTGATTCTTTGAAAATTAGATCTATTCCACCCAAGCATGATATTAATGAGTCGTTAGAAGCTATGAGAATTTCTATTGATGAATGTAAAGAAAGAACCGCTAGGATTCGTGCTAAGCAAGATTGGTTTATGAAAGCGTGTTCTTCTAGTTTTTGTGAAAATAATGATGAAGATCTTAAAGTGATTGATGTGACTCCTATTGAATCTTTGTTTTCTAAAATAAATCTTGATAAATATGGGACTGGATATGAGTCAACTTTAGTTAAAAGGCTTCCCAATGATTCGGAGTTTATAGATCTTGATGCAAAAATTGATAAAAGTGGGATTGGAGAGGTCAAAACTTTAAGTAGCAATGAACCCACTCTTTTGGATTTCAAGGACTTTAATTATGATAATTGTTCTTTGATAGATTGTATTTCCTTGTTGCAATCCATGTTGAATTCTCCTCATGCTTATAATCAAAATAATGCTTTTACTAAACATATTGTTGATGCTTTGATGAAATCTTTTGAAGAAAAGCTTGAATTGGAAGTTTCTATTCCTAGAAAACTTTATGATGATTGGGAACCTACTATTAAGATTAAGATTAAAGATTATGAGTGCCATGCTTTGTGTGATTTGGGTGCTAGTGTTTCCACAATTCCAAACACTTTATGTGATGTGTTAGGTTTCCGTGATTTTGATGATTGTTCTTTAAATTTGCATCTTGCGGATTCCACTAGTAAGAAACCTATGTGAAAGATTAATGATGTTCTTATTGTTTCAAATAGGAATTATGTGCCCGTAGATTTCATTGTTCTTGATATAGATTGCAATCCTACATGTCCTATTATTCTTGGTAGACCTTTCCTTAGAACGATTGGTGCAATTCTTGATATGAAAGAAGGAAACATTAGATT
The DNA here is from genome assembly GCA_011799875.1 of Thinopyrum elongatum. Classification (NCBI taxonomy): domain Eukaryota; kingdom Viridiplantae; phylum Streptophyta; class Magnoliopsida; order Poales; family Poaceae; genus Thinopyrum; species Thinopyrum elongatum. Next base: position 210,181,718 of record CM022299.1, read on the forward strand.
TCAATTTCTGTTAAGGAAGGGCATGGAACACTTTCCTAGAAAGAAAATTAAGTTGCCATATTAATCTATAATGAGAGCTACTTATGGATTACATACCAAAGATGACAATAACCTAGATCTATGTGTTTTTATGCCTATCTAAGGGCGTTAAACAATAGCGCTTGTTGGGAGGCAACCCAATTTTTTTTTGTGCTTTTTGTTTTGCTTATGTTTTAAATAAAATACACATTATTACCTTTGTAGTAATTGTATTTTGGTGTTTTAATTAGTGTTTGTGCCAAGTAAAACCTTTGGGATGGCTTACGGTGATAGTTGATTTGATCTTGCTGAAAAACAGAAACTTTTGCGTCCAGTCACAGAATTTTTTAAATTTACTGGAGCATGGAAAAACCCTAAATTTTTTACACAGGATTGATATACGAATTTTCTCTGTTGTCCTAATTGTTCAGAATTTTTGAAGTTACATAAGTATTACAACAATTCAGATATTCGCAGACTCTTCTATTTTTGACAGATTCTGTTTTCTTTGTGTTGTTTGCTTATTTTGATGAATCTATGGGTAGTATCGGGGGGTATGAACTGTGACGCCCCCGGCTTAATTGTGCACTAATCATACATGCAAATGCACACAATCAAGCCTAAGGACTCACGGGAAGATATCACAACACAACTCTAAACATAAATAAGTCATACAAGCTTTATATTACAAGCCAGGTGCCTCGAGGGCTCGAATACATAAGCTCGCATACAAGTGTCAGCGAAAGCATCAGATATCTGAGTACAGATATAAAAGAAAACACAGATAGGCCCTTAGAAGGCAGGGCAAAAGAAAAACACTACGATCGAAAGGCGCAGGCCTCCTGCCTGGGACCCTCTGAACCTACTCCTGGTCGTCGACAAGCTCGTAGTAGTAACCACCCGCGAGGTGGTAGTAGCGATCGTCGGCGGGGCCGCTGTAACCGGGGCTCCATCATCTGGTTGCATCAAAAAGGGATATGGGGGAAAAAGAAAGCAAAGCAATCGTGAGTACCCATCCGAAGTACTCAGCAAGCAAGGATCTACACTACATATGCAACATTATCAAAGGGAGGCTGTATATGTGGACTGGGCTGCAGAAATGCCAGAATAGAGAGAAGGCCTAGTCCTATCGAAGACTAGCATCTTCAGAGGTCTTGCAGCATTAGAAGAGTGTAGATTAGTACCGTATAAAGTAGTAGTATCATTAAGTCTCATCCTCACCCAGAGATCCTTTCTCGACTCCCTGCGAGAAAGCAATCCCAGAGCCATAGTATCCAATTCTAATTGTATCAATCAGGATACAACTCCGAGTGTCCGTTACCGATGATCCGGCTATGCATAGTTTAGTTCTTCCCTGCAGGGGTGCACCAACTTACCCACCACGCTCGCTTAACTCCGGCCGGACACACTTTTCAGGGTCATGACCGGCCTCTGCCAAACGACACACCGCAGCCCTACCTAGAGCTCAGCAGAGAGGTCCCCACTGGTCTACATCCTAAGCGCAAGGGGGTCTTGGGCCATCGCCCCTCGCCCTCCGGGTCATTGCGCACATGTCTCAGATCCAAGCACCACCTCTGTCGTGAATGGGGCCAATCACTCCATGCCGCACTGCTGAACTGGACGTCTGACAGAGCTTTCGACTGATGCATACGATGCAGAACGCCCATACTATGCCCACGTGATGGTTAGTGCTATCAGGCCAGAGGCCCACTCGAATCAAATATCCAAATCGTAGTGTGTTGGTAGTGCGGCAACGAGCAGAGACTCATGATCGATGTGACTCCGTCGCCCCGTCTCGAGGACTTGCGGCAAGGGCCAAGAATGCCCGGCCACGCCTCGTATTCTCACTCAGGCACCATCCAGGTCAACCCGTCTTCACATCACACGCGGGTACCCCTCAGGGTCGACCCGCCTTCCAAGTAACAGTGTAAAGTCCAATTATCCGTGTGTCCATAACATCAAGGGAAATCCGAGGTATCACCCTCGTTGGATTCCTACTCGATGTAACCGTCAAGGTGAACTTAGGAGGAATCACCCTCGATGAGTTCACACTTGATGTGTTGCATGACAGGGTCGTATCGGAAGTGGAGAAGGAGGAATCACCCTCGATTACCACGACCAATTAGCTACTCTACAGAGCTAACATCTGAAGTGCTACACGAGGTATCACCCTCGGCACTCGATAGTAACGCTGCAGTGTCGTTACAACTAAGGGGGGGGGGGGTGATGTGCGGTGTCAGGGCCTGGTCTTCAATCCCGTTGATCGGGTCTTCGGATAATCCAGCGGGGCAGTCGGGACTAGTGGGGTCACTGATAGGTCTCTACCCGGCCTATACTAGACAGTTTAGGATAAGCAGGTAAGGTTTCAATAGCAGGTTACAATAAACAGGCTATGCATCAGAATAGGTAAAGCAGTAGCAGCAGCAATTCTAATGCAAGCATGAGAGAGAAAGAATAGGCGATATCGGTATGCTCAAAAGGGGGGTGCTTGCCTGGTTGCTCGGTGGCAAAGGCAAGGTCGTCAACGGTGTCGTCGGGCTCCTGAGCTGCGTCGGTCTCGGGGAACTGCGTCGGGGTCTAACGAGAGAGAAGAGGGGGAGGAAACAGTATAAATACACAGCAAACATGAGCAACACAGAGCAGGCTACGCTAACGTGCAGTGCAGGGTTGCCTAAAGACATGTCTAAGTCATTTAGTTATTTTAGGAATTTGTTTGGATTTATTTTATAAAAGCCAGGCGTTATTCATCTATCTGAAACAGGCAAAAAGTTGCATATTCAGATAGTTAGAAGCATCTAGCAGGTATGTGGGTAGCGTATTCGGATTCGTCTCATTTTTCAGGTCATTTTTCATATATAAATTATTTTCATCGGAGTTATGGTTTAAAAGATATGATTTTTCAAAGTTTTATTGATTTTCTGGAATTATTTTAATTATTAAATATGAATTATCCAGAATAGTAGCAGCTGACATCAGCATGACATCAGCGGGTCAAACCAGCTGACCAGAGTCAACTCTGACAGGTGGGGCCCACATGTCATTCACAGTACTAATTAACAGAGGATTAAACTTAACTAATTAACCTAATTAGCTTGTGGGACCCACTGTCAGTGTCAGCTTTAGTTAACTAATTAGCTTAATTAGTTTTAACAGGTTAATTAGTGTTTTATTTATTTATTTTAACAGTTTAAATTCGCGGGGCCCGCATGTCAGTGACAGAGCCGCCCAGTCAGCAGGGTTGACTGGGTCAAAGGGGCCAGCGGGGCCCAGGTTCAGTGGCTGAGCGGTGGGGCCCGGGGCTGCCACGTGGGCGCCCGGTCAGCGCCGGCCGCCGGAGCTACTCCGGCGAGCCCGAGCGCGGCAGCGATAGTGGAACTCGCCGTTCCGGCGACCAAACGGGTGGCGGAGCACACCGTTCGAACGGGGCGAAGGAGCCGCATCCACCTAGCCTAGCGACGCGGCCCAGGGTGGCCCTAAACGACGGCGGCATCGAACATGAACGACGGCCGGAGTTGGGCGCGCACGGGATCTAGCCTACGGGTCACGGGAGAGAGGGGAGAGAGATCGAGGAGGAAGGGGAGCTCACTGGGGGAGTCGTAGGGGTGGTGAGCGAGCTCGGGGTGGCACGGACAACGGCATACGGTCGCCGGCGATCTCGGCGGCCGAATCTTGAAGACGAGGTCGAAGACGCCGCCGTGGGGCTTGTCCGATCGCGTGGCTCGGTGAGGGGGTCGTAGGCGATGTGATGGATCTCGGTGACCCGGTGGTTGTCCGAGGGGAGATCGGTTGCCACGGTGGATGGCGACGGTGGCGACGGGCGCGCTCGGGCGACGATCGGGGAGGAAGGGGGCAAGGCGATGGAGAGCAAGGAGGGGTGGCTGGGGTGTCCAGAGGGTCGAGGGGGGGCCTTAACCGACCAGGGACGGGCGCAGCGACGCGCTGTCGTGCGGGAGGAGGGGGGCGGCGCGGCGAGCTCTGCAGAGGTGATAACGGCGCGCGCGGGTGAATAGGGGAATGGGACGGGAGGTGTTGGGCTGGGCCGGCACTGTGTTGGGCAGGCCGGTAAGTGCACAGTGTCACTTTAATCTCTTCCTCTTTTCTTTACTCTGTTCCTTTTAATTCTTCCGTTTTCTATTTTGTTTTAGCTCCAATGCAATTTGTAAAAATATGTGAACTAGCCACAAAATTTCAGTGCAATATTACCCACTATTATAAAAAGGATTGAAGTCCAGATAATTTCATTTGGATTTCATTTAAATATAAATGGATTAAATACTTCTATTTTGTTACTGTTTCTTGCTGTTAGGGTCATTTAAATATTTTAATTAATGTTGCTATTATTTTTATAAATGCTTTGGGAATATTTGCAACATGTTGAACATTTTAGTTCCTCGATTAGAATAACTTTTATTTTCACTTTAAGTTTGAATTTCCATTTGAATTTGAATTTGAAATGAGATATGGCACCAATGATGATTAAGCACTGTTAATCATGATGACATGACATTATCAAAAAGAGGGATTACTGTAACTTAATACATGGGGTGTTACAAATCTTCTCCACTAACAAGAATTCTCGTCCCGAGAATTAAGAGGTAGAAGGAAAAAGTTCGTGGTATTCCGCACAAAGATTATCCTCGCGTTCCCAAGTGGCTTCATCTTCAATATGATTTGACCACTGCACTTTGAAGAACTTGGTAACCTTCTGACGGGTTCGACGTTCAGCTTCATAGAGAATGCGGATCGGATGCTTCTTATAAGAAAGATCATCTTGCAACTTGAGCATCTCGTGATCCACTGCGCGGTGCGGAGATTCCTTGAAGCAACGACGAAGTTGCGACACATAGAAGACATCATGGATATGAGAGAATTGCGGCGGCAACTCCAATTTATATGCCACCTGACCATGTCTAGCAACAATGCGGAAAGGACCAATGTAGCGTGGAGCTAACTTGCCCTTGATTCCAAAACGATGAGTGCCCTTCATAGGAGTGACACGAAGATAAGCTTGATCACCAGGTTGATAAGTCAAACCCCATCGTTTGCGATCATAGTTGCTCTTCTGGCGGTCCTAAGCCGCCTTGAGATTTTCTCGAATGATACGGACTTGTTCTTCGGCGTGTTGAATAATGTCCGGTCCCACGAGTGGTCGTTCCCTAGTTTCTGACCAATTCAGAGGGGTTCGACACTTACGTCCATATAGAACTTCGAAGGGGGCCATTTTCAAGCTGGCTTGATAGCTGTTGTTATAAGAGAACTCGGCATACGGGAGAGATTCTTCCCACTTCTTGCCAAACGATATAACACAAGCCCGCAGCATATCTTCAAGAACCTGATTGACTCGCTTGACTTGGCCTTGGGACTGGGGGTGATATGCTGAACTCCAAGTAATATGAGTTCCCATAGCTTCTTGGAAACTTTCCCAGAACTTGGAAGTGAAAAGGCCGCCACGGTCCGAACTGATCTCCTTCGGAATACCGTGGAGTGATACAATTTTGGAGATATATAACTCTACTAACTGACTAGCAGTGATAGTTTCCTTGACGGGCAAAAAGTGTGCAACTTTAGAGAGTTGGTCGACGACAACAAGAATAGCATCATGACCCTTCTGTGACCTGGGAAGGCTAGTAATGAAATCCATCTGAACCTTATCCCATTTCCATAGAGGAATAGGAAGTGGTTGCAGAATTCCAGCAGGCTTCTGATGTTCTGCTTTAACGCGACGACACACATCACATTCAGCAACATAGCGAGCAATACCCTGCTTCATTCTAGACCACCAATACCTTTGACGGAGATCACGATACATCTTGGTGCTACCCGGATGAATAGACAGCGGTGTATCATGTGCCTCCTTCATGACCTTGTCGGTCATAAGCTCGAAGCGAGGTATGACAATGCGGTTTCTGAAATACAAGGTTCCATCTTCAGACAGCGAGAAATCCCTGTACTTTTCAAGGTGAAGATCTTTCTTCATCAGATCAATTTCAGCATCTTTATCTTGTGTATTCTTAACAGCTTTCTCAAGATCTGGCTGTATCACAAGGTTATTAAGAGAACCCTGTGGGACAATACGCAGATTCAGCTTGCACAGTTCTTCAAAAAGGCAAGGTTGAGCTCGCCTAACCATGAGGTTGTCGCAATAAGACTTGCGGCTTAAGGCATCAGCCATCACGTTAGCCTTGCCAGGGGTATAGGAAATACCCAAATCATAGTCCGCAATGGCCTCCATCCATCTTTGCTGACGGAGGTTTAGAGATGGCTGAGTGAACAAGTACTTCAGACTTTTATGATCCGTGTAGATCTCGCAATGATTACCGAGGAGGTAATGTCGCCACAACTGCAGTGCATAGATGACAACAGCTAGTTCTAGATCATGTACCGGATATTTTTCTTCGTGTGGGCGCAACTGTCGAGAGCCGTAAGCAATCACCTTACGCTCTTGCATTAGGACACAGCCTAATCCTTCACGGGATGCGTCACAATAAATCATAAAATCTTTGCGAGAATCTGGTGGAGCAAGTACTGGGGCAGATGTCAGCTTGTCTTTGAGTATTTGAAAACTTTCCTGACATTTGTCTGTCCATTCAAACTTAACGCCCTTGTGAAACAGATCAGTCAGGGGCTTAGGAATCTTGGAAAAGTTCTCGACAAATCAATGGCAATAGCTTGCAAGGCCGATAAAACTTCTCACTTGCTTGATGTTCTTCGGAGGAGTCCAGTCAAGAATAGCCTGAACTCGTTCCGGGTTAACAGCAATGCCATCCTTGGAAATCACATGACCAAGGTAGGTTACTTCAGATAGCCAAAATTCACATTTGGAGTATTTGGCATACAACTGGTGTTCTCGGAGCCTTTCCAGTACAAGACGGAGGTGTTCAGCCTGTTCTTCTTTATTCTTAGAATAGACCAGAATATCATCTAGATATACCACGATGAACTTGTCGAGACAATCCATGAAGATATAATTCATCAGGCGGGAAAACGTAGGTGGAGCATTTGTTAAGCCAAATGACATGACGGTGTACTCGTAAGAGCCATAGCGAGTAACAAAAGCAGTCTTTGGAATATCCTCTTCGCGAACACGGATCTGATGATAACCCAATCTCAAGTCGAGTTTAGAAAACACCGAGGAACCAGCAAGTTGATCATACAAATGATTGATCCGGGGAAGCGGATATTTATTCTGAATTGTGGCTTGATTAATGGGCCGATAATCCTGAACCAATCGGTTAGTTCCATCCTTCTTCTTAACGAAGAGGGAAGGTGCTCCCCAAGCAGAGGAACTGGGGCAGATGAAACCCTTCTTAAGTGACGTGTCGATTTATTCCTTAAGCTCGAGAAGGTGATGCGGAGGCATATTATAAGGATGCTTCGCAATAGGAGTTGTGCCTGGTTTCAAGTCGATGAAAAACTCGACAGCTCTAGCAGGGGGTATTCCTGGAAGTTCTTCTGGAAAGACATCTTGAAAATCATGAACAACTGGAACATTCTTGATGCCTTCAAGAGGTGAAGCATTCAATGCATTTAGAACATAAATTTGAGCTTCGGCGTCCTGAACTATTCGGGCTGAGTATTTGATTGCCTGGCCAGAAGGGTGTGTGATGCGGACTGATTCAGTGGCACAGTCAATCAAAGCTTTATGAGGCTTCAACCAGTCCATACCCAGAATAATGTCTATGTTGGAGGTCTTGAGAGCAATGAGAGAAACGGAGAACATCAATCCTCCAATCACAATATGGTTACCGTGGCTTACCATGGTAGTTTGCCAATTAGCCCCAGGTGACTGGATTACCAACGGAGTGGACATCTCCTCGAAAGGTATATCATGGCTTCGTGCAAAAATTTCGGACATGAAGGAGTGCGATGCTCCAGAATCAAAGAGGACTGAAGCTGGGATTGAATTCACTAGAAGGGTGCCCATCACAATTTTGGGGTCCTGTTGAGCTTCTTCAATGTTGACTTGGTTGACACGAACAAGCTGATTAGCAGGTGGTCTGGTTTCAACGTTCCAAGAAAGATGTTTTCGACGACTCTTCCTGCAACCAACAGAAGGACGTGATGCGTGTTGAGGCTGACTCTGACGGTAGTTGATAGTATGGTGCCCTGGCTGTCCACACTGGTGGCACAAACCATCATCATGGGAAGAAATATCAACATTGGGCTGTCCACTTGAAATGTTCAGTTGTCTTGGTGGTGGAGGCAGACGAGGTGCAGCATAAGATGGCCTGGGTACAGGGGCAGGTTGGTGATGGACATTGTGCGGAATCCACACTCGACGTTTCTGAATAGGCTGACCCAAGGATGAGCCAACATCATGAGTGCGCTTGAGCAACTCCTGGTACTTAGTCAGAGCAGTTTCAACTTGGAAAGATTTGCTGACAAGCGTTGCAAAGTTTGTGCAATCATGGACTGCAAGTGCGAGGTTTATTTCAGTACGCAGTCCTTCACGGAATTTCTCCTGCTTGCGTGCGTTAGTGCAGACGTCATCTTCAGCATAGCGAGACAATTCAAGAAATTTCCTCTGATATTCATCCACAATCATTGTTCCCTGTGTGAGTTTGCGGAACTCCTGCTTCTTCTAGTCCATCAGACCTTAAGGAATGTACCGTGCACGAAAGGCTGACTGAAATTCCTGCCAAGTGGTTACAGTTTCAGCAGGCAACATACCCTTGTGGCTTTCCCACCATTGAGCAGCTGGGCCCTTCAGGTGGAATGTCGCAAAGGTGACGTAATTGTCAGGGGCCACATTAGCTGATTCCATCTCAAACAGGATGTCACGAAGCCAATCATCAGCATCCATAGGATTGGTGGAGTTGCGGAAAACAGACGGGTTGAGGCGCACGAATTCTGGCAGTGTTATTGGGGTAGGCTGCTGATGAGCGTTCTGGTTTGGAAACTGAGCCAATATCCCGGTCATAACCTGATGGTTCAATTCAAACTGCTGCATCATTTCGGCAATATAAGGTGGAGGTGGGGGATCATCAGCCATCCTGTCAAATCAACAGGGGCAGTTTAGCAAGTAAAACTGCAGGTGTATGGAGTTATTCATGATGTAACATGGGAAATGAACAAGAAGGAATTAGGTGCATATTAGTAGTCATCTAAAGACATACATAACGATGCACAGAATTGGACACAAACGGCGGTAGGAGTTCGGAAATGCACGCGGCTAGACAAACTAGGCGGCGCGCAGGCACGCGGTAAGAAAGCACACAACGAGACATAGCAAAGGCTACATCCACGTCGGAGAAAACTGCTGGGGCGAGGAATCTGCAAGTGACAACACAGGGTGCCCTCGATAAAAGGATCCTGTAAGCAGAACCTGGCCCACAAACTTGAAGCAAGGGGGGTATTTTCAGAACTCCGGGTGGATGTGATCACGAGAACCTAATGTTGGAGTTAGTAAAATTTTAACCCGAATAGATGAGAGATCAGAGTCCCAGAGTATAGATGAGGAATAAAAGATCCTAATACCACCCAATTGGCGACGTGGGCCCGTAAGCCACACGACCAAGTTAGTAAAACAGTTTTGGACCACTAGACTCAACTTCGGCCAAGGAGTTGGAAAGGGGGGGTTCCTACAGGCAGTCGTCTCTGATACCAACTTGTGACGCCCCTGGCTTAATCGTGCACTAATCATACATGCAAATGCACATGATCAAGCTTAAGGACTCACAGGAAGATATCACAACACAACTCTAAACATAAATAAGTCATACAAGCTTTATATTACAAGCCAGGGGCCTCGAGGGCTCGAATACATAAGCTCGCATACAAGCGTCAGCGGAAGCATCAGATATCTGAGTACAGATATAAAAGAAAACACAGATAGGCCCTTAGAAGGCAGGGCAAAAGAAAAACACAACGATCGAAAGGCGCAGGCCTCCTGCCTGGGACCCTCCGAACCTACTCCTGGTCGTCGACAAGCTCGTAGTAGTAACCACCCGCGAGGTGGTAGTAGCGATCGTCGGCGGGGCCGCTGTAACTGGGGCTCCGTCATCTGGTTGCATCAAAAAGGGGTATGGGGGAAAAAGAAAGCAAAGCAACCGTGAGTACTCATCCGAAGTACTCAGCAAGCAAGGATCTACACTACATATGCAACATTATCAAAGGGAGGCTGTATATGTGGACTGGGCTGCAGAAATGCCAGAATAGAGAGAAGGCCTAGTCCTATCGAAGACTAGCATCTTCAGAGGTCTTGCAGCATTAGAAGAGTGTATATTAGTACCGTATAAAGTAGTAGTATCATTAAGTCTCATCCTCACCCAGAGATCCTTTCTTGACTCCCTGCGAGAAAGCAATCCCAGAGCCATAGCATCCAATTCTAATTGTATCAATCGGGATACAAGTCCGAGTGTCCGTTACTGAGGATCCGGCTATGCATAGTTTAGTTCTTCCCTGCAGGGGTGCACCAACTTACCCACCACGCTCGCTTAACTCCGGCCGGAGACACTTTTCAGGGTCATGATTGGCCTCGGCCAAACGACACACCGCAGCCCTACCTAGAGCTCAGCAGAGAGGTCCCCGTCGGTCTACATCCTAAACGCAAGGGGGTCTTGGGCCATCGCCCCTCGCCCTCCGGGTCGTTGCGCACATGGCTCAGATCCAAGCACCTCCTCTGTCATGAATGGCGCCAATCACTCCATGCCGCATTGCTGAACTGGACGTCTGACAGAGCTTTCGGCTGATGCATACGATGCAGAACGCCCATACTATGCCCACGTGATGGTTAGTGCTATTGGGCCAGAGGCCCACTCGAATCAAATATCCAAATCGTAGTGTGTTGGTAGTGCGGCAACAAGCAGAGACTCACGATCGATGTGACCCCGTCGCCCCGTCTTGAGGACTTGCGACAAGGGCCAAGAATGCCCGGCCACGCCTCGTATTCTCACTCGGGCACCATCCAGGTCAACCCGTCTTCACATCACACGTGGGTACCCCTCAGGGTTGACCCGCCTTCCAAGTAACAGTGTAAAGTCCAATTATCCGTGTGTCCATAACATCAAGGGAAATCCGAGGTATCACCCTCGTTGGATTCCTACTCGATGTAACCGTCAAGGTGAACTTAGGAGGAATCACCCTCGATGGGTTCACACTTGATGTGTTGCATGGCAGGGTCGTATCGGAAGTGGAGAAGGAGGAATCACCCTCGATTACCACCACCAATTAGCTACTCTACAGAGTTAACATCTGAAGTGCTACATGAGGTATCACCCTCGGCACTCGATAGTAACGCTGCAATGTCGTTACAACTAAGGGGGGTGATGTGCGGTGTCGGGGTATGGTCTTCAATCCCGTTGATCGGGTCTTCGGATAATCCAGCGGGGCAGTCGGGACTAGTGGGGTCACTGATAGGTCTCTACCCGGCCTATACTAGACAGTTTAGGATAAGCAGGTAAGGTTTTAATAGCAGGTTACAATAAATAGGCTATGCATCAGAATAGGTAAAGCAGTAGCAGCAGCAATTCTAATGCAAGCATGAGAGAGAAAGAATAGGCGATATCGGTATGCTCAAAAGGGGGGTGCTTGCCTGGTTGCTCGGCGGCAAAGGCAAGGTCGTCAACGGTGTCGTCGGGCTCCAGAGCTGCGTCGGTCTCGGGGAACTGCGTCGGGGTCTAACGAGAGAGAAGAGGGGGAGGAAACAGTATAAATACACAGCAAACATGAGCAACACAGAGCAGGCTACGCTAACGTGCAGTGCAGGGTTGCCTAAAGACATGTCTAAGTCATTTAGTTATTTTAGGAATTTGTTTGGAGTTATTTTATAAAAGTCAGGCGCTATTCATCTATCTGAAACAGGCAAAAAGTTGCATGTTTAGATAGTTAGAGGCATCTAACAGGTATGTGGGTAGCGTATTCGGATTCATCTCATTTTTCTGGTCATTTTTCATATATAAATTATTTTCATCGGAGTTACGGTTTAAAAGATATGATTTTTCAAAGTTTTATTGATTTTTTGGAATTATTTTAATTATTAAATATGAATTATCCAGAATAGTAGCAGCTGACATCAGCATGACATCAGCGGGTCAAACCAGCTGACCAGAGTCAACTCTGACAGGTGGGGCCCACATGTCATTCACAGTACTAATTAACAGAGGATTAAACTTAACTAATTAACCTAATTAGCTTGTGGGACCCACTATCAGTGTCAGCTTTAGTTAACTAATTAGCTTAATTAGGATTAACAGGTTAATTAGTGTTTTATTTATTTATTTTAACAGTTTAAATTCACGGGGCCCGCATGTCAGTGACAGAGCCGCCCGGTCAGCAGGGTTGACTGGGTCAAAGGGGCCAGCGGGGCCCAGGTTCAGTGGCTGAGCGGTGGGGCCCAGGGCTGCCACATGGGCGCCCGGTCAGCGCCGGCCGCCGGAGCTACTCCGGCGAGCCCGAGCGCGGCGGCGATAGTGGAACTCGCCGTTTCGGCGACCAAACGGGTGGCGGAGCACACCGTTCGAACGGGGCGAAGGAGCCGCATCCACCTAGCCTAGCGACGCGGCCCGGGGTGGCCCTAAACGACGGCGGCATCGAACACGGACGGCGGCCGGAGTTGGGCGCGCACGGGATCTTGCCTACGGGTCGCTGGAGAGAGGGGAGAGAGATCGAGGAGGAAGGGGAGCTCACGGGGGGAGTCGTAGGGGTGGTCAGCGAGCTCGGGGTGGCACGGACGACGGCGTACGGTCGCCGGCGATCTCGGCGGCCGAATCTTGAAGACGAGGTCGAAGACGCCGCCGTGGGGCTTGTCCGATCGCGTGGCTCGGTGAGGGGGTCGTAGGCGATGCGGTGGATCTCGATGACCCGGTGGTTGTCTGAGGGGAGCTCGGTTGCCACGGTGGATGGCGATGGTGGCGACGGGCGCGCTCGGGCGACGATCGGGGAGGAAGGGGGCAAGGCGATGGAGAGCAAGGAGTGGTGGCTGGGGTGTCCAGAGGGTCGGGGGGGGCCTTAACCTACCAGGGACGGGCGCAGCGACGCGCTGTCGTGAGGGAGGAGGGGGGCGGCGCGGCGAGCTCTGCAGAGGCGACAGCGGCGCGCGCGGGTGAATAGGGGAAGGGGACGGGAGGTGTTGGGCTGGGCCGGCACTGTGTTGGGCAGGCCGGTAAGTGCACAGTGTCACTTTAATCTCTTCCTCTTTTCTTTACTCTGTTCCTTTTAATTCTTCCATTTTCTATTTTGTTTTAGCTCCAATTCAATTTGTAAAAATATGTGACCTAGCCACAAAATTTCAGTGCAATATTACCCACTGTTATAAAAATGATTGAAGTCCAGATAATTTCATTTGGATTTCATTTAAATATAAATGGATTAAATACTTCTGTTTTGCTACTGTTTCTTGCTGTTAGAGTCATTCAAATATTTTAATTAATGTTGCTATTATTTTTATAAATACTTTGGGAATATTTGCAACATGTTGAACATTTTAGTTCTTTGATTAGAATAACTTTTATTTTCACTTTAAGTTTGAATTTCCATTTGAATTTGAATTTGAAATGAGATATGGCACCAATGATGATTAAACACTGTTAATCATGATGACATGACATTATCAAAAAGGGGGATCACTGTAACTTAATACATGGGGTGTTACATGAACTATGGAGAAGTTGGAATACAGTAGATATTACACCAATATAAATAAAGAATGAGTTCACAACAGTACCAAAAGTGGTGATTTTATTTTCTTATACTAACGGATCTCATGAGTTTTCTGTTGAATTTTGTGTTGTGAAGTTTTCAAGTTTTGGAAAGATTCGATGGACTATGGAATAAGGAGTGGCAAGAGCCTAAGCTTGGGGATGCCCAAGGTACCCCAAGGTAATATTCAAGGACAACCAAGAGCCTAAGCTTGGGGATGCCCCGGAAGGCATCCCCTCTTTCGTCTTCGTCTATCGGTAAATTTACTTGAGGCTATATTTTTATTCACTACATGATATGTGTTTTGCTTGGAGCGTCTTGTGTGATACGAGTCATTGATTTTTAGTTTTCCACAATCATCCTTGCTGTACACACCTTTTGAGAGGGACACGCATGAATCATGATTTATTAGAATACTCTATGTGCTTCACTTATATCTTTTGAGCTAGGCAATTTTGCTCTAGTGCTTCACTTATATCTTTTTAGAGCACGGCGGTGGTTTTATTTTATAGAAATTATTGAACTCTCATGCTTCACTTATATTATTTTGAGAGTCTTTCTAAACAGCACGGTAATTTACTTTGGTTATAAATTTAGTCCTCATATGATAGGCATCCAAGAGGGATATAATAAAAACTTTCATATAAGGTGCATTGAATACTATGTGAAGTTTGATTCCTTATGATTGTTTTGAGATATAAAGATGGTGATATTAGAGTCATGCTAGTGAGTAATTGTGGATTGTAGAAATACTTGTGTTAAAGTTTGTGATTCCCATAGCATGCACGTATGGTGAACCGTTATGTGATGAAGTCGGAGCATGATTTATTTATTGATTGTCTTTCTTATGAGTGTCGGTCGGGGACGAGCGATGGTCTTTTCCTACCAATCTATCCCCCTAGGAGCATGCACGTAGTACTTCGTTTCGATGACTAATAGATTTTTGCAATAAGTATGTGAGTTCTTTATGACTAATGTTGAGTCCATGGATTATACGCACTCTCACCCTTCCACCTTTGCTAGCCTCTCTAGTACCACGCAACTTTCGCCGGTGCCATACACCTACCTTTTACCTTCCTCAAAATAGCCACCATACCTACCTATTATGGCATTTCCATAGCCATTCCGAGATATATTGCCATGCAACTTTCCACCATTCCGTTTTATTATGACACGTTCCATCATTGTCATATTGCTTTGCATGATCATGTAGTTGACATAGTATTTGTGGCAAAGCCACCGTTCATAATTTTTATACATGTCACTCTTGATTCATTGCACATCCCGGTACACCGCCGAAGGCATTCATATAGAGTCATATTTTGTTCTAAGTATCGAGTTGTAATTCTTGAGTTGTAAGTAAATAAAAGTGTGATGATCTTCATTATTAGAGCACTGTCCCATGTGAGGAAAGGATGATGGAAGCTATGATTCCCTCACAAGTTGGGATGAGTCTCCGGACTTTATAAAAAAAATAAAAGAGGCCAAAGAAGCCCACAAAAAAAAAGAGGCCAAAGAAGCCCACCAAAATAAAAAAAATGAGAGAAAAGAGAGAAGGGACAATGTTACTATCCTTTTTCCACACTTGTGCTTCAAAGTAGCACCATGATCTTCATGATAGAGAGTCTCCTATGATATCACTTTCATATACTAGTGGGAATTTTTCTTTATAGAACTTGGCTTGTATATTCCAATGATGGGCTTCCTCAAAGTGCCCTAGGTCTTCGTGAGCAAGCAAGTTGGATGCACACCCACTTAGTTTCTTTTTGAGCTTTCATAAACTTATAGCTCTAGTGCATCCGTTGCATGGCAATCCCTACTCACTCACATTGATATCTATTAATGGGCATCTCCATAGCCCGTTGATACACCTAGTTGATGTGAGACCATCTCCTTCTTTTTGACTTCTCCACAACAACCATATTCTATTCCACCTATAGTGCTATGTCCATGGCTCACGCTCATGTATTGCGTGAAAGTTGAAAAAGTTTGAGAACATCAAAAGTATGAAACAATTGCTTGGCTTGTCATCGGGGTTGTGCATGATTTAATACTTTGTGTGATGAAGATGGAGCATAGCCAGACTATATGATTTTGTAGGGATAACTCTCTTTGGCCATGTTATTTTGAGAAGACATGATTGCTTCATTAGTATGCTTGAAGTATTATTGTTTTTATGTCAAGATTAATCTTTTGTTTTGAATCTTATGGATCCGAACATTCATGCCAAAATAAAGAAAATTACATGGATAAGTATGTTAGGTAGCATTCCACATCAAAAATTCTGTTTTTATCATTTACCTACTTGAGGACGAGCAGGAATTAAGCTTGGGGATGCTTGATACGTCTCCAACGTATCTACAATTTTTGATTGTTCCATGCTATTATATTATTTGTTTTGGATGTTTTATATGCATTAATATGCTATTTTATATTATTTTTTGGGACTAACCTATTAACCTAGAGCCCAGTGCCAGTTTCTGTTGTTTCCTTGTTTTTGAGCCTCGCATAAAAGGAATACCAAACGGAGTCCAAACGGAATAAAACTTCACGATGATTTTTCTTGGACCAGAAGACACCCAGGAGACTTGGAGTTCAAGTCAGAAGAGCTGCGAGGCGGCGACAAGGGTGGAGGGCGCGCCCTTGGGGGGGCGTCCCCTACCTTGTGGGTCCCACGGTACTCCTCTGACCTAGATCTTTGTCCTATAAATTCACATATATTCTAGAACCACCAGAGGCATCCACGAAAACACTTTTCCACCGCCGCAACCTTCTGTTCCTGTGAGATCCCATCTTGGGG
The DNA here is from genome assembly GCA_011799875.1 of Thinopyrum elongatum. Classification (NCBI taxonomy): domain Eukaryota; kingdom Viridiplantae; phylum Streptophyta; class Magnoliopsida; order Poales; family Poaceae; genus Thinopyrum; species Thinopyrum elongatum. Next base: position 210,198,174 of record CM022299.1, read on the forward strand.
CCTTTTCCGGCATCCTGCCGGAGGGGGAATCGATCACGGAGGGCTTCTACATCAACACCGTTGCCCTTTCGATGAAGCATGAATAGTTTACCTTAGACCTACGGGTTCATAGCTAGTAGCTAGATGGCTTCTTCTCTCTCTTTGATTCTCAATACAACGTTCTCCTTGATGTTCTTGGAGATCTATCCGATGTAATCTTCTTTTGCGGTGTGTTTGTCGAGATCCGATGAATTATAGATTTATGATCAGCTTATCTATGAATATTATTTGAATCTTCTCTGAATTCTTTTATGCATGATTTACTATCTTTGTATTTCTCTTCGAATTATCGGTTTGGTTTGGCCAACTAGATTGGTTTTTCTTGCAATGGGAGAGGTGCTTAGCTTTGGGTTCAATCTTGCGTGATTTCACCCAGTGACAAAGTAGGGGTAGCGAGACACGTATTGCATTGTGGCCATCGAGGATAAAAAGATGGGGTTTTCATCATATTGCTTGAGTTAATTCCTCTACATCATGTCATCTTACTTAAGGCATTACTCCGTTCTTTATTAACTTAATACTCTAGATGCATGCTGGATAGCGGTCGATGTGTGGAGTAATAGTAGTAGATGCAGGCAGGAGTCGGTCTACTTGACACGGACGTGATGCCTATATGCATAATCATTGCCTTGGATATCGTCATAACTTTGCGCTTTTCTATCAATTGCTCGATAGTAATTTGTTCATCCACCGTATTATTTGCCTTCATGAGAGAAGCTTCTAGTGAAACGTATGGCCCCCGGGTGTATTTTCCATCATATTACTTTCCGATCTACTATTTTGCAATCTTTTATTTTCAGATCTATATACCAAAAAGCCCAAAAATATTTTATCTTTTGTTTATCTATCTCTATCAGATCTCACCTTTGCAATTGACCGTGAAGGGATTGGCAACCCCTTTATCACGTTGGGTTGCAAGTGTTTGATTGTTTGTGCAGGTGTTGGTGATTTGTGCGTTCTTCTCCTACTGGATTGATACCTTGGTTCTTAACTGAGGGAAATACTTACCTCTACTGTGCTGCATCACCCTTTCCTCTTTAAGGGAAAAAACCAACGCAAGCTCAAGAAGTAGCATTTAGCTGCAAGATGGAGGAGAACAGTTCTGTTAGTGAGCATATACTCAGAATGTCTGGGTTTCACAACCGCTTGACTCAGTTGGGAGTTAATCTTCCAGATGACATGGTCATTGCCAGAGTTCTCCAGTCACTGCCACCAAGCTATAAGGGTTTTGTGATGAACTATAATATGCAAGGGATGGAGAAAATGATTCCCGAGCTCTTCGCGATGCTTAAGGCCGCGGAGGTAGAAATCAAGAAGGAGCATCAAGTGTTGATGGTTAGAAAGACCACTAGTTTCAACAAAGGCAAGGGAAAGAAAGGGAACTTAAAAAAGAATGGCAAGACAGTTGCTGCTCCCATGAAGAAACCCAAGGCTAGACCCAAACCTGAGACTGAGTGCTTCTACTGCAAGGGGAATGGTCACTGGAAGCGGAACTACCCCAAGTACTTGCCAAATAAGAAGGCTGGCAACATCAATAAAGGTATATTTGATATACATGTTATTGATGTGTACCTTACTAGTGCTCGTAGTAGCGCCTGGGTATTTGATACTGGTTCGGTTGCTAATATTTGTAACTCGAAACAGGAGCTGCAGAATAAACGAAGACTGGCTAAGGACGAGGTGACGATGCGCGTGGAAATGGTTCTAAGGTTGATGTGATCGTCGTCGGCATGTTACCTCTACATCTACCATCGGGATTAGTTTTAAACCTAAATAATTGTTATTTGGTGCCTGCATTGAGCATGAACATTATATCTGGATCTTGTTTATTGAGAGACGGTTATTCATTTAAGTCAAAGAATAATGGTTGTTCTATTTATATGAGTAATATCTTTTATGGTCATGCACCCCTTGTGAATGGTTTATTCTTGTCAAATCTCGATCGTAGTGATACACATATTCATAATATTGATGCCAAAAGATGCAAAGTTAATAATGATAGTACCACATATTTTTGGAACTGCCGCTTAGGTCATATTGGTGTAAAGCACATGAAGAAACTCCATGCTGATGGACTTTTGGAATCTGTTGATTATGAATCATTTGAGACATGTGAACCATGCCTCACGGGCAAGATGACTAAAACTCCGTTCTCTGGAACAATGGAGTCAGCTAGTGACTTATTGGAAATAATACACACCGATGTATGCGGTCCGATGAGTGTTGAAGCACGCGGTGAATATCATTATTTTCTTACCTTCACAGATGATTTGAGTAGACATGGGTATATTTACTTAATGAAACACAAGTTTGAAACATTTGAGAAGTTCAAGGAATTGCAGAGTGAAGTGGAGAATCATTGTAACAAGAAAACAAAGTTTCTACGACCTGATCGTGGAGGTGAATATTTGAGTTACGAGTTTGGTATGCATTTAAGACAATGTGGAATTGTTTCACAACTCACGCCACCTGGAACACCACAATGTAATGGTGTATCCGAACGTCGTATTCGTACTCTATTGGATATGGTGCGTTCTATGATGTCTCTTACCAATTTGCCACTATCGTTTTGGGGTTATGCATTAGAGACAGCGGCATTCACTTTAAATGGGGCACCGTCTAAATCCGTTGAGATGACACCGTATGAGTTGTGGTTTGGTAAGAAACCTAGGCTGTCGTTTCTTAAAGTTTGGGGATGCGACGCTTATGTCAAGAGGCTTCGGCCTAATAAGTTCGAACCCAAAGCGGAGAAGTGCATCTTCACAGGATACCCTAAAGAGACCAATGGGTATACCTTCTACCACAGATCCGAGGGCAAGATCTTTGTTGCCAAGAATGGGTCCTTTCTAGAGAAGAAGTTTCTCTCGAAAGAAGTGAGTGGGAGGAAAGTAGAACTTGATGAGGTAATTGTACCTTCTCTCGAATTGGAAGGTATCACATCACAGAAAGCAGTTCGCGTGATGCCTACTCCAACCGAAGAGGAAGCTAATGATGATGATCATGAAACTTCAGATCAAATTACTACTGAACTTCGTAGGTCGACCAGGGTACGTTCCGCACCAGAGTGGTACGGTAACCCAGTCCTGGAAATCATGTTGTTAGACAACAGCGAACCTACGAACTATGAAGAAGCTATGATGAGCCCGGATTCTGACAAATGGCTTCAGGCCATGAAATCCAAGATAGGATCCATGAATAAGAACAAAGTATGGACTTTGGTAGACTTTCCCGATGATCGGCAAGCCATTGAGAATAAATGGATCTTTAAGAAGAAGGCAGACGCTGATGGTAATGTCACCGTATATAAAGCTCGACTTATCGCAAGCTGTTTCCGACAAGTTCAAGGGGTTGACTACGATGAGACTTTCTCACCCATAGCAATGCTTAAGTCTGTTAGATATTGCCGCATTTTATGATTATGAGATCTGGCAAATGGACGTAAAACGGCATTCCTTAACGAGTTTCTTAAGGAAGAGTTGTATATGATGCAACCAGAAGGTTTTGTCGATCGTAAGGATGCTAACAAAGTATGCAAGCTCCAGCGATCCATCTATGGACTGGTGCAAGCATTTCGGAGTTGGAATATTCACTTTGATGAGGCGATCAAAGCTTTTGGTTTTATACAAACTTACGGAGAAGCTTGTATTTACAAGAAAGTGAGTGGGAGCGCTGTAGCATTTCTAATATTATATGTGGATGACATATTGTTGATTGGAAATTATATAGAATTTTTGGAAAGCATAAAAGGATATTTGAGTAAGTGTTTTTCAATGAAAGACCTCGGTGAAGCTGCTTACATATTGGGCATCAAAATCTATAGAGATAGATCAAGATGCTTAATAGGACTTTCACAAAGCACATACCTTGACAAAGTTTTGAAGAAGTTCAAAATGGGTCAATCAAAGAAAGGGTTCTTTCCTATATTGCAAGGTGTGAAGTTGAGTAAGACTCAAAGCCCGGCCATGGCAGAAGAAAGAGAAAGGATGAAAGTCATTCCCTATGCCTCAACCATAGGCTCTATAATGTATGCCATGCTGTGTACCAGACATGATGTGTGCCTTGCCATAAGTCTAGAAGGGAGGTACCAAAGTGATCCAGGAGTAGATCACTGGACAACGATCAAGAACATCCTGAAGTACCTGAAAAGGACTAAGGACATGTTTCTCATTTATGGAGGTGACGAATAGCTCGTCGTAAAGGGTTACGTCGATGCTAGTTTCGACACAAATCCGGATGACTCTAAGTCTCAAACCGGTTACGTATTTATATTGAATGGTGGAGCGGTCAGGTGGTGCAGTTCTAAGCAGAGCGTTGTGGCGGGATCTACATGTGAAGTGAAGTATATAGCTGCTTTGGAAGCAGCGCAAGAAGGAGTCTAGATGAAGGAGTTCATATCCGATCTGGGTGTAATACCTAGTCCATCGGATACAATAACCATCTTTTGTGACAACACTGGAGCTATTGCCATTGCCAATGAGCCCAGGTTTCACAAAAGAACCAAGCACATCAAGCGCCGCTTCAACTCCATTCGTAATTATGTTAAGGATGGAGACATAGAACTTTGCAAAGTACATACGGATCTGAATGTGGCAGACCCATTGACTAAACCTCTTCCACGGGCAAAACATGATCAGCACCAAGACTCCATGGGTGTTAGATTCATAACTATGTAAACTAGATTATTGACTCTAGTGCAAGTTGGAGACTGTTGGAAATATGCTCTAGAGGCAATAATAAATTGGTTATTATCATATTTCCTTGTTCATGATAAAGGTTTATTATTCATGCTAGAATTGTATTAACCGGAAACTTAAATACAAGTGTGAATACATAAACAAATACTATGTCCCTAGTGAGCCTCTACTAGACTAGCTCGTTGATAAAAAATGGTTAAGGTTTCTTAACAATAGACATGAGTTGTCATTTGATAACGGGATCACATCATTAGGAGAATGATGTGATGGACAAGACCCAACCATAAGCTTAGCATTTGATCGTATCACTTGAGTTTATTGCTATAGCTTTCTTCATGTCAAGTATCTATTCCTAAGACCATGAGATCATGCAACTCCCGGATACTGGAGGAATACCTTGTGTGCTATCAAACGTCACTTCGTAACTGGGTGATCATAAAGATGCTCTACAGGTATCTCCGAAGGTGTCTGTTGGGTTGGCATGGATCGAGACTGGGATTTGTCACTCCATGTGACGGAGAGATATCTCTGGGCCCTCTCGGTAATACAACATCGTAAAGAGCTTGCAAGCAATGTGGCTAATGAGTTAGTCACGAGATCTTGTATTACAGAATGAGTAAAGAGACTTGTCGATAACGAGATTGAACTAGCTATGGAGATACCGACGATCGAATCTTGGGCAAGTAACATATCGCCGGACAAAGAGAATTGCATACGGGATTAACCGAATCCTTGACATCGTGGTTCAACCGATAAAAGATCTTCATGGAATATGTAGGAATCAATATGGGCATCCAGGTCCCGCTATTGGTTATTGACCGGAGAGGTGTCTCGGTCATGTCAACATGATTCTCGAACCTGTAGGGTCCGCACGCTTAACGTTCCATGACGCTAGAGTAATATTGGGATATGCATGTTGGTGAATGAATGTTGTTCGGAGTCCCAAATGAGATCTCGTACATCACGAGGAGATCCGGAATGGTTCGGAGGTAAAGATTTATATATGGAAAGTTGCTTTCAGGGTTCCGGAAAAAGTTCCAAATTTTTTGGTATTGTACCGGGAAGCTTCTAGAAGGTTCCGGAAACTTCCGGAGGAGTCTGGAAGTCCACCAAGGGTTCCACCACATCCTAAGGGCCAACATGGTCTGAGGGGAGGCGCCCTGGCCTTATTGGGCCAGGCGCAAGTCCCTGAAGGTCCATGTGGCTTGGGAGAGGTGGAAAGTCCACTTGTGTATGGAAAGGGAGGGAATTGGACTAGGAGTCCAACTCCTCCCCCTTGGTGCACCCCTAGGGCTTGGAGGGCTAGCCACCACGCCCCTCCACCTATATGTAGAGGGGAGGGGGCGCCCCAAGAGGACACACAAGCCCTTGGCTCCTCTCTCTCCCGTTACTTCGTAAATCCTCCGTCTTCGATGTTTCGGTAGCGCTTGGCATAGCACTGCCAGAATCACTCCACCACCACCACCACCCTCATGCCGTCGTGCTGCCGGTGATCCCATCTACTTTTTCTCCCTCGCTTGCTGAACTAAGGAGGAGGAGACGTCATCGAGCCGTACGTGTGCTGAACGCGGATGTGCCGTCCGTTCAGTACTTCATCGGTTTGGACCGCGATTGGATCGTGATGAGTACGACTACATCAACCGCGTGATATACGCTTTCGCTTAACGGTCGACGTGGGTACGTAGACACACTCTCCCCTCCCGTTGCTATGCTTCTCCTAGATAGATCTTGGGTGTTCGTAGGATTTTTTTTTATTTTCATGCTTCGTTACCTAACAAGAAGCTGCTCTCGCGCCAGGCACAACGCGCCGGGCGGGCAAATTAGCGTAGGACTCGCTCACTATAGGTTCGCTCTGCTCCGGTTTTCTCCCATTTTTCATTTTTCATTTCTTTTCCCTTTGTTTTTTTATTTTTTAACCATTTTTTGTTTTTCCCTTTTCTTCGTTATAATTCCAGTTTTCTTTATATTACACTTGTTTTCTTTGTTTTTCATGGTTTCCAATTGTTTTATTTTCTTTTCTTTTATTCTTCGTTTTTATTTTGGTTTTATTTTCTTTTCTCTGTTTTCATTGTTTTGTTTCCTTTTATCTTTCTTCGGTTTTCATTTATTTTCTTTGGTTTTTGTATTTATCTTTCTTTTTCACCAATTTATTTGGTTTTTTTTTGTTTTTTATTTCTTTTTCTGTGTGTTTCTTTATGGTTTTCACCAGTTTAAAAACCTTTTTGATTATCTTTTTTTTTGTTTTCTATGTGTTGTTTGTATCTTTTTTCTTGATTTTTATACATGTTAAACTTTTAAAAATACACAGCTAACATTTTTTAAATAAATATTTTTGATGTATGTATTTTGTATACATCAACAACATGTTTTTATAAAAGTTTATTTCTTTTTAATTACTTGATAAACATTTTCTAAATATATGTGTTTGATGACTACTTTTTTTCATACACATACATTTTGTGTATACATCAGGAATGTTTAAAACATGATTAACATTTATGTTTGACAACTACTTTTTTCATGCAGACTATATATTTTCCTTATACACCGGGAACGTTTCTTGAATATAAGTTCAACATTTTTGAAATATATGATTAGCTTTTTTTTATACACGATCAATTTTTTTTAAAATTTTATGTTTTGTTGTTCAACTTTTTAATACATGTTTCAAATTTTCCATATACACAAGGACCATTTTTTATATACTTTTAATATTTTGAAATAGATGATTAACATTTTTTTCAAATATTTTATGTTTGATGACTAATCTTTTTCATATACATGGTACATTTTCTGTATATACCAAGAACATTTTTAATACATTTTTTAACTTTTTTATACGCAATCAATATTTTTTTATAGAACTAGGAAAACAATAAAAGACATAAATTTTTTGCGGGCATAAAAGATTCAAGTTCATATATAGACTTAACAGAAAAACCAAATAACAGAGGCGCTTGGCCCATCAGGATTGGATCCCGCAGCCACTGCGACCCATATGTGTTCACTGAAAAAAGAGCAGTGCACTTTTTATAAGCTCGTGGCAGGCCGCCTGGGCCTGGCCATGGACACGGCGCTGCGCGGGCGAGCTTTGGTTCTACCTCGTTTTTCAACTGCCGTTTGTCCGCAAAGACAAGTTGTTGCTACAGCATTTTCTACTAACAAAGTCGCCCGTCGTTTCGTAGCTCTGACGTCGCAATTTGACGCAGCCACAAAACCCCAAGTAGTTGGGTTCCCTCGGATCACCTAATCTAATCCGGAAAACAGATCCGCGGCGCCCATCTCTCGCTTCACCCGGATCGCACGACAGCAAACGGACGCGCCAGCGTGCAAAACTGTCCAGGTGCGGCACCCCATTCCACCCCCCGGAGCACTCCGTCCGTCCGTCCGGCCGGCCGGCAGAGCGTGCGTACACATGCACAGAGAGTATGGGAATTGGTGCGTGCGGTGAACCTGCCCAAACGGCGTGCCCCGCTGACGATGGATAGATGCCTCGCCCCTTCTTCTTTCTCTCAACTCCCCCGCCCCACCGGACCTTTTTCTATAGGATGGAGCTGCACCACGCTGACTGGTCACTGTCTTCTAATCGTGCGTGTAAGAGCATCTCCACTCGTTTTGCGCCCCCCCCCCCCCCCCCCCCCACCCTCCTCCCGGCATTTTCTTCGCCGCTTGGGGCTGCCGGCGAAAATTTTGGCCGGGGGGGGAGGGGGCAAAATTTTCCACTCGTTGCGCTCCCAGAAGCAGTGTTGGCGGTGGTGTGCGTTCCTCCTCCCGTCGACAAGCAGTCCAACGCCGAGGAGATCGATCAGCGAGCGAGAATGGAGGGCAGGATGTTCGGGCTGGAGACCCCGCTGATGACGGCGCTGCAGCACCTGCTGGACGTCCCGGACGGCGAGTCTGCCGGAGCCGGCAATGCCGTCGGCAAGAAGCAGGGCCCGACACGCGCCTACGTCCGGGACGCGCGCGCCATGGCGGCCACCCCCGCCGACGTGAAGGACGAGCGGGTGCTGGTGATCAGCGGCGAGCGGACGAGGGAGGAGAAGGCGGGCATGGGCAAGCGGGAGTTCTCGCAGTGGCCCGACGCACATCTGGGTGCAGCTCGGGGACGAAGCCCGTGCGGGAGCCGGCCAGGGCGGGACAGCGAGCCGGCGGGTGCGGATGCGCGGCGGAGGCGGGGCGCGGGCAGAGCCTTGCGCGGCCGCGGAGGCGCGCGGGCGGCCAAGCCGGCTGGAGCGGGGGCGTCGAGGCGAGTCGGCCTGAGGCCGGCGTGCGGAGGTGGGACGCGGGCGGAGCCGGCCACCCGGAGCTGGCGGGCGTGGATGCGCGGCGAAGGCAGGGCGCTGGCGGTCGGGAAGAGAGAAGGTGAGGGCGTTGCGAGGAGAAAGCGGACGGGAAGAGAGAAGGTGGGGGAGGAGATATGTGGCTGCAGGTGAGCCACATCACGCAAAAAATAGCGCCGGCCTCCCCAGCTGCCCCTCAGGGACTGGGTTTGGGGTGGGTTCGTCGGGACTAATTTTACTCAAATCCGACGAAAAATAAGACTTTGAAGACATGAATGAAGCGTTTTTTTTATCGCCAGGCCTAAAAAATGATCCTACGGGTGTTCATGGGACGGGTGTAGATGCTCTAAATCTAGATGCGCCCCGTCAGCTTGGCCGTACCGGTAATCTGGAATGTGATTGATTACCATGGGGATTGCCTATCCATGCCATCTGCTGCAGAGTGATGATGGTACTGCTCCGCCGTCTCTCACTAAACTATGCTCGATCCGTGACGTGTTTCTTTTAGACCTAGTACAGCGCATTTCGTCTGAAACACACTCATCATCGTCTTCTTTTGCATCTTGCGGGGCGTCTCTAAGCTTCTTAATTATGCGAGTCATCAATCATGCATTACGCGTTTCGTCAAATACAATCGACGACAAGGCTGGCCGGTTGTAGTCATCTCATATGGAATTGATCTACTACTATCAGAGTACTACTCCTGGCCGGTTGTAGTCATCTCATATGGAATTGATCTACTACTATCAGAGTACTACTCCTATTTTGTATCCCAACATGCATGTTAGGCTGTTAGTTCCGTGGTTGAACTGCCACGTTGCTGGGAAACCGACACTCTTTTGTTCTGTTATTATCCTCAAGTACTAGTAGCCATGATTATCTACATCAACTTCCTAGAGTGTTCTTTTTTCTGGCCTAAAACCACAATCAAAGAGCTAGGCAAAATTCACCATGCATCTTATCACACCTTATAGGATGGTTGCTCTGATGCTGAGTGCCCAGCTGCGGCTGCGTGGGATATCGTCTGTGTCTTTTTGAACCTGTGACCCTAGAACAGTTGTTCTACGGTATTTTTATTAAATTAATAGTAAAATATTTACAAGCAATAATACAAAGGGAAAATCACCCAATTCCAGTTCTAGGCAGCATACAAATTAAATTATAAGTTTTGTACTATCCAAAGATCAATCTGTTCTGCCTTGACTTGCTTGGCTCTTTAGCTTGATGTTCTGAAGCCCTTCCTTCAGATAAAACTTCCAGGAGTTTAGGTGTGGTGTTGCCGATCTGAAGATTTTATCGTTTCTTACCATCCATATACTCCACCACCCCGAAATTATGATCTCCATAGCAATGTCTTTAGGAAGTTTGCTCAAGGTCAGCAGAATCTCATCATATGCAAATATACCTCTTTGTTTGGTGGGTAGCAAATGGAACCAACAGTTGAGAGAAAGGGGCAATTCCAGAATAGATGGATCAAAGTCTCCTCTGTTGATTCCGCACATAATGCACAATTATAGTCTTTCAAGTACATGTTCATGCGATGCAATAAGTTCCTTGTACTCACTCTGTCGTGCAATAAGAGCCAAAAGAATATCTTGTGCCTGAGTTTGCAAGCAGTGTTCCAAAGAAGTTTAAATATGTTGTGGGCGTCGGGCTTCCCACAGATGATTTTGTACATCTTCATAGAAGAGTAGCGAGGAGAGGTCCATGGATATGCCCATCTGTCCTTATCTTATCTAGTTTCTCTGCCGAGAATTTGGTTCTGAAGAGTATTGTATTGTGAGAAAGCTTGCTGAGAAAGTGGCTTGTGAAATAACTGTCTGATCTCCTGCTGGTCCAGTGCTTGTGCCAATGTGATGTCTTTGTTTAAGACAGAGGAGTAAAGTTCATGGAACCTGGACTGTAGTGGCTCTCCCATCCATTTGCCTGACCAGAATAATGTAGTGCCCCCCTTGCCAGGCTTGCATATGGCATGCTGTTTGAAAGTGGGAAGAAGTTTGATGATTGCTTTCCACCAGAATGATCCTATAATTTTCTCCCTAGGGAGATTCTCCTGATAATGTGTTTCCCAGATGATCTTGACCCAAGTGGTATTTTCTTTATTGAAGAATTTATGCAGGAATTTCATGAGCAGTGCTTGATTGTGAGTATGAATATACAAGATACCCAGTCCCCCCTAAGGTTTTGGCTGGCATACTTTGTTCCAGGAAATAAGAACTGACCCTCTTTCTTGGGTACCAAATTTTCTCTAGAAGCAATTCATGAGGTAAGAGTTGATTTGTTTGACACTCTCTTAGGAATCATGAAAGTGCACATGAAGAATATGAGCATACTGGAAAAAACAGACTTCTCGCTTCACGCATGGTCCTCCTCTCTTCGAGCTTGAGCTTCTTGTCCATTGCATCCATCAACAATTTGAACCTCTCCTCCTTTTTCTCCTCCTTGATGTACGAGCGCTTCACGCATGCCTCCTCCTTCTTTGACAAGATGTCCTCGAACCTCTCCGTCAGCTTGGCACCGAACCTTCTCATTTCGCCCCTTCCTCCTCCCACTTCTTCCCCTGTAAATTTCTTCTAACCTTCTTAGGCGGTTCTTGGGTTGGGTCGGTAGGGTCACCGGTTTCTTCCTCGTTGGCTTGGACTGCGGTCTTTGCTATGAAAATGTTCCAATTCGGTTGCCCAGTCAACTTCAACCAACAATGCATGACGGTTTAAGTTTTTCTTCTCCAACTTCTTGTACACCAAGTAAGCATGAGAAGGCTACAAACATTGCAGCTCCAGCCAGTGAGCAACAAAATTAATGCATGTCCGGCTAGTGATCAACAAAACTATGCATATCCGGCCAGTGATCAACTTACTTGCTCGGTGATTTGTTCATCTCTAGGCCACCTTGCGATGAGATGCTTCAAGTGCCCGCAATACTTGGACACGGCCTCTTGGATGGTGTACCATCGATGATTGAGGGACTTCCATTCACGGTTGTGGATGACCACGTCGGAGTATGATACGTCTCCAACGTATCTATAATTTTGATTGGTCCATACTATTATAGTATCAATCTTAGATGTTTTATATGTAATTATATGCTATTTTATATCATTTTCTCGGACTAACCTATTAACCAAGTGCCTAGTGCCAGTTGCTGTTTTTGGTTTTCCAGGAAATCAGTACCAAATGGAGTCCAAACGCTACGAAACTTTTTGACATTTTTTTTTCTGGATAAGAGAGACCCTAGAAGCTTCGGGAGGAGACTAGAAGGCAAACGAGGAGACGACAAGGCAACAGGGTGCGCCCTGGGGGTGGGGGTGGGTGCCCTGTTACCTTGTTGGCCCCTCGTGCCTCCGTCTGACCTAATTCCACTTCTATAAATTCTCAAAAATCAGGAAACCAATAGAGAGCCACCCAAAACATTTTTTCCGCTGTCGCAAGCTTCCGTTCTTCCTTGATCCCATCTGGAGGCCTTTTCCGGTACTCTGCCGGAGGGGGAATTGATCACGGAGGGCTTCTACATCATCCTTACCGCCTTCCGATGATGCGTGAGTAGTTTACCACAGACCCATGGGTCCATAGCTAGTAGCTAGATGGCTTCTCCTCTCTCTTTGATCTTCAATACAATGTTCTCCTCGATGTTCTTGGAGTTCTATCCGATGTAATCTTCTTTTGCGGTATGTTTGTTGGGATCCGATGAATTGTGGGTTTATGATCTGAATATTCATGAATTTTAGAGTCTTTTATGAAATTTATTATGCATGATTGTTATAGCTTTTTATTTCTCATCGATTATCTGTTTGGTTTGGCCAACTAGATTGATTTATGTTCAGTGGGAGAGGTATTTGTAATGGGTTCAATCTTGCGGTGCTCTATATCCCAGTGACAAAGTAGGGGACAAGACATGTATTTGTATTGTTGCCATTAAGGGTAAAACGACGGGGTTTATTCATATTGATTGGGTTACTTGTCTACATCATGTCATCTTGCTTAAGGTGTTGGTCTGTTTTATAGTTAATACCATAGATGTATGCTGGATAGCGGTTGATTGGTGGAGTAATAGTAGTAGATGCAGGCAGGAGTCAGTCTACTTGTCTCGGACGTGATGCATATATACATGATCATTGCCTTGAATATCGTCATAACTATGCGCTTTTCTATCAATTGCCCAACCGTAATTTTGTTCACCCGTGTATGCTATGTGCTCGAGAAAGAAGCCTCTAGTGAAAACTATGCCCCCCGGGGTTTTCAAATATTTTTTGTTTTTGCAGCAACGTATTTTTGTGTTTTTATATATAATGAAAGTAGACCCGGGGGCCATAGTTTTCACTAGAGGCTTCTCTCTCGAGCACATAGCATACAGTGGGTGAAAAAATTACTGTTGGGCAATTGATAGAAAAACGCAAATTTATGACGATATTCAAGGCAATGATCATGTATATAGTCATCACGTCCGAGACAACTAGACTGACTCCTTCCTGCATCTACTACTATTACTCAACCAATCGACCGCTATCCAGCAAGCATCTATGGTATTAAGTATAAAATAGAGTAACGCCTTAAGCAAGATGACATGATGTAGACAAAGTAAACCCAATCAATATGAATAAACCCCGTCGTTTTACCCTTAATGGCAACAATACAAATATGTGTCTTGTCCCTTTCTGTCACTGGGATATAGAGCACCGCAAGATTGAACCCATCACAAAGCACCTCTCCCACTGAAGATAAATCAATCTAGTTGGCCAAACCAAATGGATAGATCAGAGAGAAATACAAAGCTATATCAATCATGCATAATAAAGTTTAGAGAAGACCCAACTAATATTCATGAATAATCTGATCATAAATCCACAATTCATCGGATCCCAACAAACACACCGTAAAAAAAGATTACATCGGATAGAACTCCAAGAACATCGAGGAGAACATTGTATCGAAAATCAAAGAGAGAGAAGAAGCCATCTAGCTACTAGCTATTGATACGTCCATTTTGCATCATGTTTTCCTACTGTTATTTATAATGTTTTTATACATAATAATGCTTTATGGAGTAATTCTAATGCCTTTTCTCTCATAACATGCAAGGTTTACACAAAGAGGGACAATGCCGGCAGCTAGAGTTCTGGACCTGAAAAAGCTACGTCAGAGTTACCTATTCTGATGATAACCCAACCTCAAGTCGAGTTTAGAAAACACCGATGATCCAGCAAGTTGATCATACAGATCATTGATCCGAGGAAGCGGATATTTATTCTGAATGGTTGCCTGGTTGATAGGACGGTAATCTTGAACCAACCTATTCGTACCATCTTTCTTCTTGACAAAGAGAGAAGGTGCTCCCCAGGTAGAGGAACTTGGATGGATAAAACCTTTGCGGAGTGATTTATCGATTTTCTCCTTAAGCTCAAGGAGTTCATGCGGAGGCATCTTATAAGGACGCTTCGCAATAGGAGTAGTGTCCGGCTTCAAGTCTATGATGAATTCAACAGCTCTAGCAGGGGGTATTCCTGGAAGTTCTTCTGGAAAGACATCTTGAAAATCACGAACAACTGGAACATTCTCGATGCCTTCAAGAGGTGAAGCATTCAATGCATTCAGAGCATATATCTGATTCTCGGCATTCTGAACTGTTCGAGCTGAGTATTTGACTGTCTGGCTAGAAGGGTGAGTGAGCTGGACTGTCTTAGTAGCACAGTCAATCAAAGCATTATGGGCTGTCAACCATTCCATACCAACAATGATGTCTATGTTGGAAGGTCCGAGTACAAAGAGAGAAGCCAGAAAAAGTAGACCTCCAATCTTGATTTGGTTGTGAGGGCAAAACATTGTGGTTTGCCATTTGGATCCTAGAGATTGAATCGCTAAAGGAGTGGGCAGATTCTCCATATCTAACCCATGCAGTCGAGAAAACTGTTGGGACACGAAAGCATGCGATGCTCCTGAATAAAAAAGAACATAAGCTGGCACTGAATTAACGCGAAGGGTACCCATCACAATTTTTGGGGACTCACCAGCCTCTTCAATCTTGACATGAGTGACTTGACCACCAGTCACCGTAGGCGACCTGACACTACAACTTCTGGTATGATGGTTTTGACGGCCCTTCTTACGGTCAACAGGACGATGTGATGAATTTTGCGGCTGACCCTGATGACAGTTGAAAGCACGGTGCCCTGGCTGTCCACACTTGCGGCATAAACCATCATTATGGGGACGAGCCACAGTGTTGGACTGTCCACCCTGAATCGTTAGCTGTCTCGGCGGCGAAGGCAGACGAGGTGCAACATAAGATGGCCTTGGCGTTGGAGCAGGTCGATGATGAACATTGTGTGGGATCCAGACCTGACGTTTCTGAGCAGGCTGACCCGAAGACGAGACGACATCTCGAGTACGCTTGAGCGACTCCTGGTATTTAGTCAGAGCAGTTTCAACTCGGAAAGATTGGCTGACAAGCATTGCGAAGTCTGTGCAATCATGGACAGCAAGTGCGAGGTTTATATCAGTACGCAGTCCTTCATGGAATTTCTCCTGCTTGCGTGCGTCAGTGCAGACGTCATCCTCTGCATAGCGGGATAATTCAAGGAATTTCCTCTGGTATTCATCCACAGTCATTTTTCCCTGAGAGAGTTTGCGCAACTCCTGCTTCTTCTGGTCCATCAGACCTTGAGGAATGTACCGTGCACGAAAGGTTGACTGAAATTCCTGCCAAGTGGTTTCAGTTCCAGTGGGTAGCATACCCCTGTGACTTTCCCACCATTGAGCAGCTGAACCCCTCAGGTGATATGTCGCATAGGTGACGTAACTGTCAGGGATAACATTAGCCGACTTCATCTGGAAGGCAATGTCACGGAGCCAATCATCAGCATCCATTGGATCAGTCGAGCTGCGAAAAGTGGACGGATTGAGGCGCACGAATTCTGGCAGAGTTATTGGAGCAGACTGTTGCTGAGCATTCTGAGTTGGGAACTGAGCCATTACTCCAGTCATAAACTGACGGTTTAGTTCAAACTGCTGCAACATTACGACAATATAGGGTGGAGGTGGAGGATCGTCAGCCATCCTACTAAAAACAACAGGGCAGTTTAGTAATAATAACTGCATGTGTATGGAGTTTTTCATGATGTAACACGGGAAATGAACAAGATGGGCATTAGATATATAATAGTAGTCATCAAAGACATACCAATCCATGCACAGAGTTAGATTCAAACGGATAGTACAAGCTCGGGAACGCTCGCAGCTAGACAAACTAGGCGGCGCGCAGGCAGACGGTAAGGAAGTACACAACGAGACATAGCAAAGGCTACATCAACGTCGTAGAAAACTGCTGGAGCAAGGAATCTGCAAGTGACAGCACAGGGTGACCTCGATAAAAGGATCCTGCAAGCAGAACCTGGCTGACAATCTTGAAGAAAGGGGGCCAATTTCAGAACTCCGGGTGGATGTGATCACGAGAACCTAATGTTGGAGTTAGTAAAATTTTAACCCGAATAGAAGAGAGATCATAGTCCCAGAGTATAGATGAGGAATAAAAGATCCTAATAATACCCAATGGCGACGTGGGCCCGTAAGCCACACAGCCAAGTTAGTAAAACAGTTTTTGAAAGACTAGACTCAGCTTCGGCCAAGGAGTTGGAAAGGGGGATCCTACAGGTAGTCGGCTCTGATACCAACCTGTGACGCCCCGGCTTAATCGTGCACTAATCATACATGCAAATGCACATGATCAAGCCTAAGGACTCACTTGAAGATATCACAACACAACTCTAGACACAAATTTAAAATAATTCAAGCTTTATATTACAAGCTAGGGGCCTCGAGGGCTCGAATACATAAGCTCGCTTACAAGCATCAGCGGAAGCATCAGATATCTGAGTACAGATATAAAAGATAAAACATATAGGCCTTTAAAAGGCGAGGCAAAAGAAAACACTACGATCGAAAAGGCGCAGGCCTCCTGCCTGGGACCCTCTGAACCTACTCCTGGTCGTCAGCCAACTCGTAGTAGTAGCCATCCTCGGGGTAGTAGTAGTGATCGTCGACAGGGCAGCTGACTCTGGGGCTCCGTCATCTGGTTGCATCAAACGGGTATGGGGAAAAAGAGGAAGCAAAGCAACCGTGAGTACTCATCCGAAGTACTCAGCAAGCAAGGATCTACACTACATATGCAACATTATCAAAGGAAGGCTGTATATGTGGACTGGGCTGCAGCAATGCCAGAATAGAGAGAAGGCCTAGTCCTATCAAAGACTAGCATCTTCAGCGGTCTTGCAGCATTAGAAGAGTGTAGATTAGTACAGTATAAAGTAGTAGCATTATGTATCAACCTCGGCCAGAGATCCTTTCTCGACTCCCTGCAAGAAAGCAATCCCAGAGCCATACTATCCATTTCTCATCACAAGTATCCAGTTCTAGTTGTATCGATCGGGATACAACTCCGAACGTCCGTTACCGAGGATCCGGCTATGCATAGATGTTTTCTTCCCTGCAGGGGTGCACCAACTTACCCACCACGCTCACTTAACTCTGGCCGGACACACTTTTCTGGGTCATGCCCGGCCTCGGCCAAATGACACACCGCAGCCCTACCTAGAGCTCAGCAGAGAGGTCCCCGTCGGTCTATATCCTAAGCGCTCAGGGGTCTTGGGCCATCGCCCTGTGCACTCCGGGTCGTTGCGCGCAGGGCGTGTCCAGGCTCCACCACTACAAGATGGTGCCGGCCCAGCCGTGCCGCCATGCTGAAATGGACGTCTGACAGAGCTTTCGGCTGATGCATACGATGCAGAGTGCCCATAACTTTTCCCGCGTGATGGTTAGTGCTACCGGGCCAAAGGCCCACTCAGATCAAATATCCAAATCGTTAGTGTGTTGGTAGCATGGTAACAAGCAGAGACTCACGATCGATGTGACCCCGTCGCCCCGTCTCGAGGACTTGCGGCAAGGGCTAAGAATGCCCGGCCACGCCTCGTATTTATCTCTCGGGTACCCTCCAGGTCAACCCGACTCCACATCACTCGCGGGTACCCCTCAGGGCCGACCCGATGTCATCATGGTTCTGTGTTAAGTCAAAGTAACCGCGTGTCCAAACACCAGGGGGAAACCTGAGGAATCACCCTCGATGGATTCCACCTAATGTAGTCGTCAAGGTGAACTTAGGAGGAATCACCCTCAAGGTTCACACTAGAGGTGTTGTACGATGGCGTCGTTATCGGGAGTGGTGAAGGAGGAATCACCCTCGAGGACCATGACCGAATAGCTACTCTACAGAGTTAACATCAGAAGTGCTAAACGAGGTATCACCCTCGGCACTCGATAGTAACACTGCAGTGTCGTACAACTAAGGGGGTGATGTGCGGTGCCGGGGCCTGGTATTCGATCACGTTGATCGAGTCATCTGTTAATCCAGCGGGGGCAACTGGGTCAAAGTGGGGTCTCTGGTGGGTCTTTAACCAGCCTATACTAAGCAGTTTAGGATAAGCAGGTAAGGTATCAATAGCAGGTTACAATAAACAGGCTATGCATCAGAATAGGATAACTCAAAGCAGTAGCAAATTCTAATGCAAGCAGGAGGGAGAAAGAATAGGCGGTATAGGCATGTTCAAAGGGGGGGGGTGCTTGCCTGGTTGCTCGGCGGCAAAGGTAGAGTTGTCAGTAGTGTAGCCGGTCTCTGGAGCTGCGTCGGTCTCGGGGACTACGTCAGTACTAGGATCTACCGAGAGAGAAGAGGGGGAAGAAACAGATAAATACACATCAAACTTATGCAACACAGAGCGTGCTATGCTAACGTGCAGTGCAGGGTTGCCTAAAAGCATGTCTAAACCATTTTAGTTATTTTAGGATTTAAGTTGGAATTATTAAACGGTGTATATGCACTATTCATCTACCGGAAACAAGCTAAAAGTTGCGGGTTCAACTCTGTAGAGGGTCCCGACACAGAAACAGATGGCACGGTTGGAATCGTCTCGTCATTCTGAGCAACTTTCATATACAAAGTTTTTCGATCCGAGTTACAATTTTATTTCTACGATTTTCTAAAGATTTAAACAATTTCTGGAATTAATAAATTAAGAGAAAAAATTTATTACGTCAGCATGACGTTAGCACTGCATCAACCGTCGGCTGACCATCTGACTGGTCAAACTGACAGGTGGGGCCCACCTGTCATTGACTCAGAGACTAAACAGATTGTTTAAACTAATTAATCTACTGGTGGGGCCTACTATCAGTGTCAGTAGCTAATTAACAGAGCACTAATTGAACGTTTAGCGCTAATTAAGTCAGCGGGAACCACTTGTCAGTGGCTGCGGTGAACAGTGTCCCACGTTGACCGAAAAACAGTTTTTGAAAGACTAGACTCAGCTTCGGCCAAGGAGTTGGAAAGGGGGATCCTACAGGTAGTCGGCTCTGATACCAACCTGTGACGCCCCGGCTTAATCGTGCACGAATCATACATGCAAATGCACATGATCAAGCCTAAGGACTCACTTGAAGATATCACAACACAACTCTAGACACAAATTTAAAATAATTCAAGCTTTATATTACAAGCCAGGGGCCTCGAGGGCTCGAATACATAAGCTCGCTTACAAGCGTCAGCGGAAGCATCAGATATCTGAGTACAGATATAAAAGATAAAACATATAGGCCTTTAAAAGGCGAGGCAAAAGAAAACACTACGATCGAAAAGGCGCAGGCCTCCTGCCTGGGACCCTCTGAACCTACTCCTGGTCGTCAGCCAACTCGTAGTAGTAGCCATCCTCGGGGTAGTAGTAGTGATCGTCGACAGGGCAGCTGACTCTGGGGCTCCGTCATCTGGTTGCATCAAACGGGTATGGGGAAAAAGAGGAAGCAAAGCAACCGTGAGTACTCATCCGAAGTACTCAGCAAGCAAGGATCTACACTACATATGCAACATTATCAAAGGAAGGTTGTATATGTGGACTGGGCTGCAGCAATGCCAGAATAGAGAGAAGGCCTAGTCCTATCGAAGACTAGCATCTTCAGCGGTCTTGCAGCATTAGAAGAGTGTAGATTAGTACAGTATAAAGTAGTAGCATTATGTATCAACCTCGGCCAGAGATCCTTTCTCGACTCCCTGCGAGAAAGCAATCCCAGAGCCATACTATCCATTTCTCATCACAAGTATCCAGTTCTAGTTGTATCGATTGGGATACAACTCCGAACGTCCGTTACCGAGGATCCGGCTATGCATAGATGTTTTCTTCCCTGCAGGGGTGCACCAACTTACCCACCACGCTCGCTTAACTCTGGCCGGACACACTTTTCTGGGTCATGCCCGGCCTCGGCCAAACGACACACCGCAGCCCTACCTAGAGCTCAGTAGAGAGGTCCCCGTCGGTCTATATCCTAAGCTCTCAGGGGTCTTGGGCCATCACCCTGTGCACTCCGGGTCATTGCGCGCAGGGCGGGTCCAGGCTCCACCACTACAAGATGGTGCCGGCCCAGCCGTGCCGCCATGCTGAAATGGACGTCTGACAGAGCTTTCGGCTGATGCATACGATGCAGAGTGCCCATAACTTTTCCCGCGTGATGGTTAGTGCTACCGGGCCAAAGGCCCACTCAGATCAAATATCCAAATCGTTAGTGTGTTGGTAGTGTGGTAACAAGCAGAGACTCACGATCGATGTGACCCCGTCGCCCCGTCTCGAGGACTTGCGGCAAGGGCTAAGAATGCCCGGCCACGCCTCGTATTTATCTCTCGGGTACCCTCCAGGTCAACCCGACTCCACATCACTCGCGGGTACCCCTCAGGGCCGACCCGATGTCATCATGGTTCTGTGTTAAGTCAAAGTAACCGCGTGTCCAAACACCAGGGGGAAACCTGAGGAATCACCCTCGATGGATTCCACCTAATGTAGTCGTCAAGGTGAACTTAGGAGGAATCACCCTTGAGGTTCACACTAGAGGTGTTGTACGACGGCGTCGTTATCGGGAGTGGTGAAGGAGGAATCACCCTCGAGGACCATGACCGAATAGCTACTCTACAGAGTTAACATCAGAAGTGCTAAACGAGGTATCACCCTCGGCACTCGATAGTAACGCTGCAGTGTCGTACAACTAAGGGGGTGATGTGCGGTGCCGGGGCCTGGTATTCGATCACATTGATCGAGTCATCTGTTAATCCAGCGGGGGCAACTGGGTCAAAGTGGGGTCTCTGGTGGGTCTTTAACCAGCCTATACTAAGAAGTTTAGGATAAGCAGGTAAGGTATCAATAGCAGGTTACAATAAACAGGCTATGCATCAGAATAGGATAACTCAAAGCAGTAGCAAATTCTAATGCAAGCAGGAGGGAGAAAGAATAGGCGGTATAGGCATGTTCAAAAGGGGGGGGGGGTGCTTGCCTGGTTGCTCGGCGCCAAAGGCAGAGTTGTCAGTAGTGTAGCCGGTCTCTGGAGTTGCGTCGGTCTCGGGGACTACGTCAGTACTAGGATCTACCGAGAGAGAAGAGGGGGAAGAAACAGATAAATACACATCAAACTTATGCAACACAGAGCATGCTATGCTAACGTGCAGTGCAGCGTTGCCTAAAAGCATGTCTAAACCATTTTAGTTATTTTAGGATTTAAGTTGGAATTATTAAATGGTGTATATGCACCATTCATCTACCGGAAACAAGCTAAAAGTTGCGGGTTCAACTCTGTAGAGGGTCCCGACATAGAAACAGATGGCACGGTTGGAATCGTCTCGTCGTTCTGAGCAACTTTCATATACAAAGTTTTTCGATCTGAGTTACAGTTTTATTTCTACGTTTTTCTAAAGATTTAAACAATTTCTGGAATTAATAAATTAAGAGAAAAGATTCATTACGTCAGCATGACATCAGCACTGCGTCAGCCGTCGGCTGACCAGCTGACTGGTTAAACTGACAGGTGGGGCCCACCTGTCATTGACTCAGAGACTAAACAGATTGTTTAAACTAATTAATCTACTGGTGGGGCCTACTATCAGTGTCAGTAGCTAATTAACAGAGCACTAATTGAACGTTTAGCGCTAATTAAGTCAGCGGGAACCACTTGTCAGTGGCTGCGGTGAACAGTGTCCCACGTTGACCGGAGTCAACGCTGTCAAACGCGCGGCGGCGGCCCGCTGGTAGTGACACTGGGTGGGACCCAGGCCACGCCAGGTCAGCGCAGCTGCCGGAGCTGCTCCGATGAGCGCTCCGAGGCGGCTGCCTCGCCGGAGTCGATCGAAAAAATGCTACGGTGCATCTTTTCGCGCGCGATCACTTGCGTTCGAACGAGCGGACGACGCCGCATCGAACGGTGGCAGTGCCGTGGCCTGGGGTGAGCTACAGCGTCGACGGCGACGAACACGGCGGACACCGGAGTGCGGTGATGGTCAGAAACGGCTCAGGAGCTCGCGCGAGAGCGAACGGGGGAGCTACCCGTCGCGGTGAAGTTAACGGACATGCTCGCTCGACCGTTGGGTCGCTGGAACCACGCCGGCGACGAGCTCGCGCGGCGGCGGTTTGGCCAAGAAGAAGAACGACGACTACGAGCGCAGGGATAGAGAGGAGAAAGAAAGGGGTTTGGCGCGGCTGCTTATGGTGCAGCTCACGGTGGCCCTTGGAGGTTTAGAAGCGCAGCGGGAGGCCGGGGACGACGGAGATCACCGGCGACAGAGAAGTCGAAGCCGGGCTCGATCCCGTCCGTGTGGTCCTTCACGAGCTCAAGGGCGAGGTGGAGATGACGTAGTCGAGGTCGGCGACAAGCCTGGACTTGCCGTGGCGACGAAACGAGCTCGGTGGCCGCGGTGTTGACGACGGCGCGTCGGCGGTGGCGCTCGGGAGAGAGGGGAAGGAGGGAGCCGAGCGAGAGAGGGCGAGAGAGAGGGGGGAATGAATGAGGAAGGCCAGGGGTGAAGGAACGAGGCCTCCTTATCCCCTCGGCTGTCGGCGGGCGTCGCGCTGTCGCCGTTTCGCTGGCGCGCACACGCAGCCACGGGCGCTGCGACAGCGAGGCGAGGAGGACGACGACTATGCGTGGGGCAGGCTGGGCTGGCTTGGCCTGCCACTGTGCACTAAGGCCCAGTCAGTCCAGGCCTTTTTCTTTTCTTTTTATTTCTTTCTCTGTTTTCTTTTACAGGCTCTGTTTTGCAATTTTTCCAGCTGCCAAATGCATTTGCACAAATATGAAACTTTGTCACATAAATACAGTGAAATATCCTGTTGTGCCACAAAAAGTTTGAGCAAGATTGGAATTCATTTGGTATTTTTCAAAAATGAATAGGATATTTAAAGTGCTGTTTTGGTACTGGATTAAATGCTCTGGCCCATTTAGAGTTGATGGTGATGTTGTTTTCCTTAACAACCTTTGTTTTGGAATATTTGCTAGAAGGTGAACATTTTTCCAGCAAACTTTGAGCAACTTTATTTTGCACTTGAATTTGAATTTATTTCAGAGAGAAATTTGATTTGATTTGTTTAAACATTATGATCAAGCATTGCAAATGAAGATGACTTGGCATAATTATCAGATGATCACAGTGCTTATTACAACAGGGGTGTTACAATTCTCCTCCTCTAAAAGAAATTCTCATCCCGAGAATTCAGGAGGTAGAAGGAAAGAGGTCAGGGTATTCCGTCCGAAGATGGTCCTCGCGTTCCCAAGTGGCTTCATCTTCCGTATGATTCGACCACTGCACTTTCAGGAACTTGGTCATCTTTTGACGGGTTCGACGTTCAGCGTGATCGAGAATGCGGATCGGATGCTCCTTATAAGAAAGGTCATCTTGCAATTTGAGCATCTCGTGATCCACTACTCGGTGCGGAGACTCCTTGAAGCAACGACGAAGTTGCGACACATGGAATACATCGTGGATATGCGAGAATTGCGGCGGCAACTCCAATTTATATGCCACCTGACCACGTCTAGCAACAATGCGGAAAGGACCAATGTAGCGTGGAGCTAACTTGCCCTTGATTCTAAAACGATGAGTGCCCTTCATAGGAGTGACACGCAGATAAGCTTGATCACCAGGTTGATAAGTCAAACCCCATCGTTTGCAATCGTAGTTGCTCTTCTGGCGGTCCTGAGCCACCTTGAGGTTTTCATGGACGATACGAACTTGCTCTTCTGCGTGTTGGATAATATCCGGGCCAACGAGCGGTCGTTCCCCAGTTTCTGACCAATTCAGAGGGGTTCGACACTTACGTCCATAAAGTACTTCGAAGGGGGCCATTTTCAAGCTGGCTTGATAGCTGTTGTTATAAGAGAACTCGGCATACGGGAGAGATTCTTCCCACTTCTTGCCGAAAGAAATAACACAAGCTCGCAGCATGTCTTCAAGCACTTGATTTACTCGCTCGCCTTGGCCTTGGGACTGGGGGTGATAAGCTGAACTCCAGGTAATATGAGTTCCCATAGCTTCTTGGAAACTTTCCCAGAACTTTGAGGTAAAAAGTCCGCCACGGTCCGAACTAATCTCCTTCGGAATACTGTGGAGTGAAACAATTCTGGAGATATATAACTCTGCT
This sequence comes from Thinopyrum elongatum, assembly GCA_011799875.1. Lineage (NCBI taxonomy): Eukaryota > Viridiplantae > Streptophyta > Magnoliopsida > Poales > Poaceae > Thinopyrum > Thinopyrum elongatum. The sequence goes on from CM022299.1 coordinate 210,222,674, forward strand.
AACTGACTAGCAGTGATAGTCTCCTTGACAAGCAGAAAGTGTGCAACTTTAGAAAGTTGGTCGACGACGACAAGAATAGCATCGTGACCCTTCTGTGATTTGGGAAGGCCAGTAATGAAATCCATCTGAACCTTATCCCATTTCCATAGAGGAATAGGAAGAGGTTGCAGAATTCCAGCAGACTTCTGATGTTCTGCTTTAACGCGACGACACACATCACATTCAGCAACATATCGAGCAATATCCTGCTTCATTTTAGACCACCAGTACCTTTGTCGGAGATCACGATACATCTTGGTGCTACCCGGATGAATAGACAATGGTGTGTCATGTGCCTCCTCCATGACCTTGTCATAAGCTCGAAGCGGTGTACAACAATGCGGTCTCTGAAGTACAAGGTTCCATCTTCAGACAGCGAGAAATCCCTGTACTTTTCAAGGTGAAGATTTTTCTTCATCGGATCAACTTCAGCATCTTTAGCTTGCGCACTCTTAACAGCCTTTTCAAGGTCTGGTTCAACAACCAAGGTTTTTAGGTATCCTTGAGGAACTATCTCGAGATTTAGCTTTCGAAGCTCTTCATACAGGAGTGGTTGCTGTAGCTGAACCTCAAGTTCACAGCAGTAGGATTTACGGCTCAATGCATCAGCCATTACATTAGCCTTGCCAGGGGTATAAGAAATACCCAAATCATAGTCCGTAATGGTCTCCATCCATCTTTGCTGATGGAGGTTCAGAGATGGCTGAGTGAACAAGTACTTCAGACTTTTATGATCCGTGTAGATCTCGCAACGATTACCGAGGAGGTAATGTCGCCACAACTTCAATGCATAGATGACAGCAGCTAGTTCTAGATCATGTACCGGATAATTCTCTTCATGCGGGTGCAACTATCGAGAGCCATAAGCAATCACTTTACGCTCTTGCATTAGGACACAACCTAATCCTTCACGGGATGCGTCGCAATAAATTACGAAGTTTTGCGAGAATCTGGAGGAGCAAGTACTGGAGCAGATGTTAGCTTGTCTTTGAGTGTTTGAAAACTTTCCTGACATTTTTCTGTCCACTCAAACTTAACGCCCTTGTGAAGCAGATCAGTCAAAGGCTTAGCAATCTTTGAGAAATTCTTCACGAACGCGGCGGACGCTGGAGTGCGGTGATGGTCGGAAACGGTGCAGGAGCTCACGCGAAAGCGAATGGGGGAGCTAGTGGGGAGCTACGCGTCGCGGTGAAGTTAACGGACACGCTCGCTTGACCGTTGGGTCGCTGGAACCATGCCGGTGATGAGCTCATGCGGCGGCGGTTCGGCCAAGAAGAAGAACGATGACTACGAGTGCGGGGAGAGAGGAGAAAGAAAGGGGTTCGGCGCGGCTGCTTACAGTGCGGCTCACGGTGGCCCTTGGAGGTTTAGAAGCGCAGCGGGAGGCCGGGGACGACGGAGATCGCTGGCAACAGAGAAGTCGAAGCCGGGCTCGATCCCGTCCGTGTGGTCCTTCAAGAGCTCAAGGGCGAGGTGGAGATGACGTAGTCGAGGTCGGCGACGAGCCTGGACTTGCCGCGGCCATGAAACGAGCTCGGTGGCCGCAGTGTTGACGACGGCGCGTCGGCGATGGCGCTCGGGAGAGAGGAGAAGGAGGGAGCCGAGCGAGAGAGGGCGAGAGAGAGGGGGGGAATGGATGAGGAAGGCTAGGGGTGAAGGAACGAGGCCTCCTTATACCCTCGGCTGTCGGCGGGCGTCGCGTTGTCGCCGTTTCGCTGGCGCGCGCGCACGCAGCCACGGGCGCAGCGACAGCGAGGCGAGGAGGACAACGACTGTGCGCGGGGCAGGCTGGGCTGGCTGGGCCTGCCACTGTGCACTAAGGCCCAGTCAGGCCAGGCCTTTTTCTTTTCTTTTTATTTCTTTCTCTGTTTTCTTTTACAGGCTCTGTTTTGCAATTTTTCCAGCTGCCAAATGCATTTGCACAAATGTGAAACTTGGTCACATAAATAAAGTTAAATATCCTGTTGTGCCACAAAAAGTTTGAGCAAGATTGGAATTCATTTGGTATTTTTCAAAAATGAATAGGACATTTAAAGTGCTGTTTTGGTACTGGATTAAATGCTCTGGCCCATTTAGAGTTGATGGTGATGTTGTTTTCCTTAACAACCTTTGTTTTGGAATATTTGCTAGAAGGTGAACATTTTTCCAGCAAACTTTGAGCAACTTTATTTTGCACTTGAATTTGAATTTATTTCAGAGAGAAATTGAATTGATTTGTTTAAACATTATGATCAAGCATTGCAAATGAAGATGACTTGGCATAATTATCAGATGATCACAGTGCTTATTACAACAAGGGTGTTACAACTTCCCTCCCGTAGGGGGAAATCGAAGCCATCATCATCACCAACAACCCTGTCATCTTGGGGAGGGCAATCTCCACCAACATATTCAACAACACCAACTCCTCTCAAACCCTAGTTCATCTCTTGTGTTCAATCTTTGTACCGGAACCTCAGATTGGTACCTATGGGTGACTAGTAGTGTTGATTACATCTTGTAGTTGATTGCTATATGGTTTATTTGGTGGAAGATTATATGTTCAGGTCCATTATGCTATTTAATACCCCTATGATCTTGAGCATGATTATCATTTGTGAGTAGTTACTTTTGTTCTTGAGGTCACGGGAGAAGTCATGTTGCAAGTAATCATGTGAACTTGATATTTGTTCGATATTTTGATGATATGTATGTTGTGATTCCCTTAGTGGTGTCATGTGAACGTCGACTACATGGCACTTCACCATATTTGGGCCTAAGGGAATGCATTTTGGAGTAGTTATTAGATGATGGTTTGCTAGAGTGACAGAAGCTTAAACCCGAGTTTATGCGCTACTTCGTAAGGGACCGATTTGGATCCAAAAGTTTAATGCTATGGTTAGATTTTATCTTAATACTTTTCTCATAGTTGCGGAGGCTTGCGAGGGGGTTAATCATAAGTAGGAGGTTTGTTCAAGTAAGAACAGCACCTAAGCACCGGTCCACCCACATATCAAATTATCAAAGTAGCGAACACAAATCAGACCAACATGATGAAAGTGACATGGTGAAATTCCCGTGTACCCTCAAGAACGCTTTGCTTATGATAAGAGACCGTTTTGGCCTTTCGTTTGTCACAAAAGGATTGGGCTACCTTGCTGCACTTTATTTACCATTACCGTTACTTGTCCGTTACAAATTATCTTGCTATCAAACTACTTGTTACCGACTATTTCAGTGCTTGCAGAAAATACCTTGCTGAAAACCACTTGTCATTTCCTTCAGCTCCTCGTTGGGTTCGACACTCTTACTTATCGAAAGGACTACGATTGATCCCCTATACTTGTGGGTCATCAAGACTCTTTTCTGGTGCCGTTGCCGGGGAGTGAAGCGCTCTTGGTAAGTGGAAATTGGTAAGGAAAAATTATTACTACATGCTAAAATTTATTGTCACTTGTTACTATAGAGAACCATCCTTCGAGGGGTTTGTTAGGGGAATCTTCACCTCGACCGGAAGCACAATTAGTTGCTCCTCATCCTACTACACATACTGAAAATATTGGTTATGAAATTCCTTCGGGTATGATAGAACAACTGCTAGCTAATCCTTATGCAGGAGATGGAATTGAACATCCTGATATGCACTTGATATATGTGGATGAAATTTGTGGATTATTTAAGCTTGCAGGTTTATCAGGAGATGAAGCTAATAAGAAGGTTTTCCCTTTTTCTTTGAAGGGAAAAGCATTGACATAGTATAGGCTATGCGATGATATTAGATCTTGGAACTGGAATCGATTGAAATTGGATTTTCACCAAAAAATTATCCTATGCATCTAGTTCATCGTGATCGGAATTATATATATAATTTTTGGCCTCATGAAGGAGAAAGTATCGCTCTAGCTTGGGAGAGGCTTAAGTCAATTTTATATTCATGCCCCAATCATGATCTCTCGAGAGAAATTATTATTCAGAATTTTTATGCTCGGCTTTCTCATGATGATCGATCCATGCTCGACACTTCTTGTACTGGTTCTTTTATGAAGAAGACTATTGAATTCAGGTGGGATCTTTTAGAAAGAATTAAACGCAACTCTAAAGACTGGGAACTCGACGAAGGTAAAGAGTCAGGTATTAAGTTTGAATTTGATTGTGTTAAATCTTTTATGAATACCGATGCTTTTCACAAGTTTAGCACTAAATATGGACTTGACTCTGAGATAGTAGCCTCTTTTTGTGAATCATTTGCTACTCATGTTGATCTCCTTAAGGAGAAGTGGTTTAAATATCATCCCCCTATTAAATAAGAAATTAAAGAACCGGTCATAGTTAAAGATGAAACTATTATTTACAATGTTGATCCAGTTGTGCCTACTGCTTATATTGAAAAACCACCTTTCCCTGTTAAGATAAAGGAACATGCTAAGGTTTCAACTGTGGTTCGCAAAAGTAATATTAAAGCACCTAAACCTGCTGAACAAATTAAAGTAGAACCTAGTGTTGCTATGGTTAAAGATCTCTTGGTAGAAAATATTGATGGGCATGTTATTTACTTCTGCGATGAAGCTGCTAGAATTGCTAAACCTGATGAAGAAGATAAACATAGACCTGTTGTAGGCATGCCTGTTGTCTCAGTTAAAATAGGAGATCATTGTTATCATGGTTTATGTGATTTAGGTGCTAGCGTGAGTGCTATTCCTTTTACCTTATACCAAGAAATTATGAATGATATAGCACCCGTTGAAATAGAAGACATAGATGTTACTATTAAACTTGCTAATAGAGACACCATCACACCACTTGGGATTGTTAGAGATGTTGAAGTCTTGTGTGGGAAAATAAAATACCCTACTGATTTTCTAGTTCTTGGTTCCCCAAAAGATGATTTTTGTCCCATTTTCTTTGGTAGACCTTTCTTGAACACCGTGAATGCTAAAATAGATTGTGAAAAACAAATTGTCGGTGTTAGCTTTGGTGATGAGTCTCATGAGTTTAATTTCACCAAGTTTAGTAGACAACCTCATAAGAAAGAATTACCTAGTAAGGATGAAATAATTGGTCTTGCTTCTATTGCCGTGCCTACTACTGATCCACTAGAACAATATTTGTTAGACCATGAAAATGATATGCATATGCATGAAAGAAATGAAATAGATAAAAATTTCTTTGAACAACGACCTCTGCTCAAACACAATTTGCCTATTGAAACGCTAGGAGGTCCTCCTCCACCTAAAGGTGATCTTGTGTTTGAATTAAAACAATTGCCTGGCACTTTGAAATATGCTTATCTTGATGAGAAAAAGATATATTCTGTTATTATTAGTGCTAACCTTTCAGAACATGAAGAAGAAAGATTATTGAAAATTCTGAAGAAGCACCGTGCAGCCATTGGATATACTCTTGATGATCTTAAGGGCATTAGCCCCACTCTCTGTCAGCACAAGATCAATATGGAACCTGATGCTAAACCCGTTGTTGATCATCAGCGACATTTGAATCCTAAGATGAAAGAAGTGGTAAGAACTGAAATATTAAAGATTCTGGAAGCATGTATAATCTATCCCATAGCTGATAGTAGATGGGTAAGTCTTGTTCATTGTGTCCCTAAGAAGGGAGGTATTATTGTTGTTCCTAATGATAAAAATGAACTTATTCCACAAAGAATTATTACTGGCTATAGAATGGTAATTGATTTTTAGAAAATTAAATAAAGTAACTAGAAAAGATCATTACCCTTTTCCTTTTATCTAAGCACACACACTTTTGTTTTCTGGATGGATATTCTGGTTTTTCTCAAATACCTGTTTCACAACCTGATCAAGAGAAAACTACCTTTACTTGCCCATTTGGAACTTATGCTTATAGACGTATGCCTTTTGGTTTATGCAATGCATCTGCTACCTTTCAAAGATGTATGACTGCTATATTCTCTGATTTTTGTGAAAATATTGTTGAGGTTTTCATGGATGATTTTTTCTGTTTATGGAAGTTCTTTTGATGATTGCTTGAGCAACCTTGATCGAGTTTTGCAGAGATGTGAGCAAACTAATCTTGTCTTGAATTGGGAGAAGTGCCACTTTATGGTTAATGAAGGTATTGTCTTGGGGCATAAAATTGTTGAACGAGGTATTGAGGTGGATAAAGCTAAAGTTGATGCAATTGAGAAAACGCCATGTCCTAAAGATATTAAAGGAATTAGTAGTTTCCTTGGTCATGCTGGTTTCTATAGGAGGTTTATTAAAGAGTTCTCTAAAATTTCTAGGCCTCTTACAAATCTTTTACAAAAGAATGTTCCATTTGTTTTTTATGATGATTGTGTAGAAGCCTTTGAAACACTTAAGAAAGCCTTAAATTCTGCACCTATTGTTCAACCACCTGATTGGAACTTGCCTTTTGAAATTATGTGTGATGCTAGTGATTATGTTGTTGGTGCTGTTCTAGGACAAAGAGTTGATAAGAAATTAAATATTATTCATTATGCTAGCAAAACTCTAGACAGTGCCCAAAGAAATTCTGCTACTACTGAAAAAGAATTTTTAGCAGTTGTGTTTGCTTGTGACAAATTCAGATCTTATATTGTTGACTCCAAAGTGATTGTTCACACTGATCATGCTGCTATTAAATATCTTATGGAAAAGAAAGATGCTAAACCTAGACTCATTAGGTGGGTTCTTTTGCTACAAGAATTTGATTTACATATTACTGATAGAAAAGGAGCTGAGAACCCCGTAGCTGATAACTTGTCTAGGTTAGAGAATATTCTTTATGACCCACTACCTATTGATGATAGCTTTCCTGATGGAAAACTAGCTGCAATAAATGTTTCTCATAATACTCCTTGGTATGCTGACTATGCTAATTATATTGTTGCTAAATACATACCTCCTAGTTTCACTTATCAACAAAAGAAAAAAAATTCTTCTATGATTTAAGACATTACTTTTGGGATGACCCACATCTTTATAAAGAAGGAGTAGATGGTATTATTAGACGTTGTGTACCTGAGCATGAACATGAACAAATCCTATGGAAATGTCACTCCGAAGCTTATGGAGGGCATCATGCGGGAGATAGAACTGCTCACAAGGTATTGCAATCTGGTTTTTATTGGCCTACTCTCTTCAAGGATGCCCATAAGTTTGTTTTATCTTGTGATGAATGTCAAAGAATTGGTAATATCGGTAAGCGTCAAGAAATGCCTATGAATTATTCACTTGCTGTTGAACCATTTGATGTTTGGGGTTTTGATTATATGGGACCTTTTCCTTCTTCTAATGGGTATACACATATTTTGGTTGCTGTTGATTATGTTACTAAGTGGGTAGAAGTTATTCCTACAAAATCATATAGTATGGCTATGCTCCATCTTCATCACACAAAGTATTAAATCATGCACAACCTCGATGACAAGCCAAGCAATTGTTTCACACTTTTGATGTTCTCAAACTTTTTCAACTTTCACGCAATACATGATCATGAGCCATGGATATAGCACTATAGGTTGAATAGAATATGGTGGTTGTGGAGAAGACAAAAAGAAGGAGATATTCTCACACCAACTAGGCGTATCAACGGGCTATGGAGATGCCCATCAATAGATATCAATGTGAGTGAGTAGGGATTGCCATGCAACGGATGCACTAGAGCTATAAGTGTATGAAAGTTCAAAAAGAAACTAAGTGGGTGTGCATCCAACTCGCTTGCTCACGAAGACCTAGGGCAATTTGAGGAAGCCCATCATTGGAATATACAAGCCAAGTTCTATAATGAAAATTTCCCACTAGTATATGAAAGTGACAAAATAGGAGACTCTCTATCATGAAGATCATGGTGCTACTTTGAAGCACAAGTGTGGAAAAAGGATAGTAGCATTGTCCCTTTTCTCTTTTCTCTCTTTTTTTGGGCTCTTTGGCCTCTTTTTTCTCTTTTTTTTTATTTTTTGTCTGGAGTCTCATCCCGACTTGTGGGGGAATCATAGTCTCCATCATCCTTTCCTCACGTGGGACAATGCTCTAGTAATGATGATCATCACACTTTTATTTATTTACAACTCAAGAATTACAACTCGATACTAGAACAAAAGATATGACTCTATATGAATGCCTCCGGCAGTGTACCGGGATGTGCAATGATCAAGAGTGACATGTATAAAAAATATGAATGGTGGCTTTGCCACAAATACTATGCCAACTACATGATCATGCAAAGCAATATGACAATGATGGTATGTGTCATAATAAACGGAACGGTGGAAGTCGCATGGCAATATATCTCGGAATGGCTATGGAAATTCCATAATAGGTAGGTATGGTCGCTGTTTTGAGGAAGGGTATATGGTGGGTTTAATGCACCGGCGAAAGTTGCGTGGTACTAGAGAGGCTAGCAATGGTGGAAGGGTGAGAGTGCGTATAATCCATGGACTCAACATTAGTCATAAAGAACTCACATACTTATTGCAAAAATTTATTAGCCATCGAAACAAAGTACTACACGCATGCTCCTAGGGGGACAGATTGGTAGGAAAAGATCATCGCTCGTCCCCGACTGCCACTCATAAGGAAGACAATCAATAAATAAATCATGCTCCGACTTGATCACATAACGGTTCACCATATGTGCATGCTACGGGAATCACAAACTTTAACACAAGTATTTCTACCAATCCTCAATTACTCACTAGCATGACTTCAATATCACCATCTTTATATCTCAAAACAATCATAAGGAATCAAACTTCTCATAGTATTCAATGCACTTTATATGAAAGTTTTTATTATATCCCTCTTGGATGCCCATCATAATAGGACTAAATTCATAACCTAGGTTTCTTTCTGGGGGTTTCGGGATTTATTGGTATTTTTGGCGTCGGTCTCACATCAGGGGGACGCTTGAGGGGCCCACAAGCCATAGGAGTGCGCCCTGGGGGGTAGGGCGCGCCCCCTGGCTTGTGGCTTCCTCGTCCACTTCCTGGCCTAGCTCTTGTGCTTCGGGAATCTCTTTTGGTCCATAAAAAATCACCGTAAATTTTCAGCCCATTCCGAGAACTTTTATTTCTGCACAAAAAACGACACCATGGTAGTTCTGCTGAAAACAGCGTCAGTCCGGGTTAGTTCTAATCAAATCATACCAAAATCATATAAAATTGTTGTAAACATGGCATGAATACTTCATAAATTATTGATACATTGGAGATGTATCAGCATCCCCAAGCTTAATTCCTGCTCGTCCTCGAGTAGGTAAATGATAAAAGAAAGAATTTATGAAGTGTGAATGCTACCTAACATATTTATCAATGTAATCTTCTGTATTGTGGCAAGAATATTCAGATCCATAAGATTCAAAACAAAAGTTTAATATTGACATAAAAACAACAATACTTCAAGCATACTAATAAAGCAATCATGTCTTCTCAAAATATCATGGCCAAAGAAAGTTGTCCCTACAAAATCATATAGTCTGGCTATGCTCCATATTCATCACACAAAGTATTTCATCATGCACAACCCCGATGACAAGCCAAGCAATTGTTTCATACTTTTGATGTTCTCAAGCTTTTTCAACTTTCACGCAATACATGAGCGTGAGCCATGGATATAGCACTATAGGTGGAATAGAATATGGTGGTTGTGGAGAAGACAAAAAGAAGGAGAAAGTCTCACATCAACTAGGCGTATTAACGGGCTATGGAGATGCCCATCAATAGATATCAATGTGAGTGAGTAGGGATTGCCATGCAACGGATGCACTAGAGCTATAAGTGTATGAAAGCTCAAAAAAAACTAAGTGGGTGTGCATCCAACTCGCTTGCTCACGAAGACCTAGGGCAATTTGAGGAAGCCCATCATTGGAATATACAAGCCAAGTTCTATAATGAAAATTTCCCACTAGTATATGAAAGTGACAAAATAGGAGACTCTCTATCATGAAGATCATGGTGCTACTTTGAAGCACAAGTGTGGTAAAAGGATAGTAGCATCGCCCCTTCTCTCTTTTCTCTCATTTTTTCCTCTTTTTTTACTTGGTCCTCTTTGGCCTCTTTTATTTTTTTGTGGGCTTATTTGGCCTCTTTTATTTTTTTTATAAAGTCTGGAGACTCATCCCAACTTGTGAGGGAATCATAGCTTCCATCATCCTTTCCTCACATGGGACAATGCTCTAATAATGATGATCATCACACTTTTATTTACTTACAACTCAAGAATTACAACTCGATACTAGAACAAAAGATATGACTCTATATGAATGCCTCCGGCGGTGTACCGGGATGTGCAACGATCAAGAGTGACATGTATAAAAAAAATGAACGGTGGCTTTGCCACAAATACTATGCCAACTACATGATCATGCAAAGCAATATGACAATGATGGTATGTGTCATAATAAACGGAACGGTGGAAGTCGCATGGCAATATATCTGGGAATGGCTATGGAAATGCCATAATAGGTAGGTATGGTGGCTATTTTGAGAAAGGGTATATGGTGGATTTAATGCACCGGCGAAAGTTGCGCGATACTAGAGAGGCTAGCAATGGTGGAAGGGTGAGAGTGCGTATAATCCATGGACTCAACATTAGTCATAAAGAACTCACATACTTATTGAAAAAATTTATTAGCCATCGAAACAAAGTACTACACGCATGCTCCTAGGGGGATACATTGGTAGAAAAAGACCATCGCTCGTCCCCGACCGCCACTCATAAGGAAGACAATCAATAAATAAATCATGCTCCGACTTCATCACATAACGGTTCACCATACGTGCATGCTACGAGAATCACAAACTTTAACACAAGTATTTCTACCAATCCACAATTACTCACTAGCATGACTTTAATATCACCATCTTTATATTGCAAAACAATCATAAGGAATCAAACTTCTCATAGTATTCAATGCACTTTATATGAAAGTTTTTATTATATCCCTCTTGGATGCCCATCATAATAGGACTAAATTCATAACCTAAGCAAATTACCATGATGTTTAAAAACTCTCAAAGTAATATAAGTGAAGTATGAGAGTTCATCAATTTCTTCAAAATAAAACCTGCATCGTGCTCTAAAAAGATATAAATGAAGCACTAGAGCAACTGACAAACTACTCCAAAAAGATATAAGTGAAGATCAATGTGTAGTCAAATAATTATGTAGCTGTGTGAGGACTCTCTCTCATCTAAGAATTTCAGATCTTAAATATTTTATTCAAACGGCAAGCAAAATAAAATAAAATGACATTCTAAAAATAGCACATATCATGTGAAGAAGCAAAAACTTAGGCTCAACCGAGGCTAACCGATAATTCTTGATGAAGAAAGGTGGGATGCCTACCGGGGCATCCCCAAACTTAGATGCTTGATACTTCTTGAAATATTAACTAGGGATGCCTTGGGCATCCCCAAGCTTGAGCTTTTGTGTCTCCTTAATTCCTTTTATATCACGGCTTCCCTAAATCTTAAAAACTTCATGCACACAAAACTCAACAAGAACTTGTGAGAAAAGTTAGTACAAATCAAATGCAAAACCTTATCATTCTCTACTGTAGCAAATCACTAAAATTATTATTTAACATTGCATACTAAATGCCTCTGCATATTTAATACTCCTATCCTCAAATAGAATCATTAAACGAGCAAACATATGCAAACAATGCAAACATAACAGTAATCTGTCTAAACAGGACAGTCTGTAAAGAGTGCAATTGCAATCATACTTGCCTAACTCCAAAGATTCTAAAAAATTTCCACACTGTATATTTTTTTTTACTAATTGAGTAAAAATTTCAAGATTTTATCACGTTCTGACTTTCCAGAAGAATTCAGACAATGATAGATAACTTTCTGTTTTCAAAACAACAACATATAGACTTGCAAAATAAGCATGGTAAAGGCTATACTTGACATTTTTATTGAACTAAAAGATGAAAAACATTATTCTAAATAACAGAAAGCAAATACTAATAAAATAAAATGATGCTCCAAGCAAAACTCATATCATGTGACGAATAAAAATATAGCTCCAAGTAAGGTTACCGATAATGTTGAAGACGAAAGAGGGGATGCCTTCCGGGGCATCCCCAAGCTTAGTTGCTTGGATCTTCCTTGACTATTACCTTGGGGTTCCTTGGGCATACCCAAGCTTAGGGTCATGTCACTCCTTATTCTCCTAATATTGATATCTCACCCAAAACTTGAAAACTTCAATCACACAAAACTTAACGAAACTTCGTGAGATGTGTTAGTATGATAAAACAAATTATTCACTTTGGTACTGTCAATACAAGATTCAAATTTTTCTCACATGATACCTACTGTACCCTATCATTTCTACAATTTATATTGAGCAATATAAGCCATAGAAACTAGAAAACAAGCAAACTATGCACTGAAAACAGAATATATAAAAAACAGAACAGTCAGTAAAGATCTGAATTAAGCTCATACTTCTGTTACTCCAAAAATTCTGAAAATTAGGAAAACGTAGGAAATTTGTATATAAATCCTCTGTAAAAGCTTCAGAGTTTTTTCCTGTTCTAGTGAATTTTAACAATTCTGTTACTGGACGTAAAAGTTTCTGTTTTTGCACAGAATCAAATCAACTATCAACCACACTATCCCAATGGCTTTACTTGGCACTTTATTCAAACAAAAGCTATAAAACATGATTACTACAGTACCTTAATCATGTGAACACACAAAAACAGTAGGGGTAAATATTGGGTTGTCTCCCAACAAGCGCTTTTCTTTAATGCCTTTTTAGCTAGGGATGATGATTTCAATGATGCTCACATAAAATATAAGAATTGAAACATAACGGGAGCATCATGAAGAATATGACTAGCACATTTAAGCCTAACCCACTTCCTATGCATATGAATTTTGTGAGCAAATGATTTATGAGAACAAAAATCAACTACCATAGGAAGGCAAAACAAGCATAACTTCAAGATTTTCAACACATAGAGAGGAAGCTTGATATCACTGCAATTTGTAGAAGCATATGTTCCTCTGTCATAATAATTTTCAGTAGCATCATGAATGAATTCAACAATATAACCATCACATAAAGCATTCTTTTCATGATTCATAAGCATAGAAATTTTACTACTCTCCACATAAGCAAAATTATTCTCATGAATAGTAGTGGGAGCAAACTCAACAAAATAACTATCATGTGAAGCATAATCCAATTGAAAATTAAAATCATGATGACAAGTTTCATGGTTATCATTATTCTTTGTAGCATACAAGTCATCACAATAATCATCATAGATAGCAACTTTGTTCTCATAATCAATTGGAACCTCTTCCAAAATAGTGGATTCATCACTAAATAAAGTCATGACCTCTCCAAATCCACTTTCATCAATATTGTGAAAAGATTCAACACCCTCCAAAATAGTGGGATCATTAATACCCAGAGTTGACACTCTTCCAAACCCACTTTCTTCAATACAATAATAATAAATAGGAGGCATGCTTTCATCATAGTAAATTTGCACATCAAAACTTGGGGGACTAAAAATATCATCTTCATCAAACATAGCATCCCCAAGCTTATGGCTTTGCATATCATTAGCATCATGGATATTCAAAGAATTCATACTAACAACATTGCAATCATGCTCATCATTCAAATATTTAGTGCCAAACATTTTATTGACTTCTTCCTCTAACACTTGAGCACAATTTTTCTTTCCATCATTTTCACGAAAGACATTAAAAAGATGAAGCATATGAGGCAACCTCAATTCCATTTTTTTTGTAATTTTCTTTTATAGACTAAACTAGTGATAAAACAAGGAACTAAAAGATTCAATTGCAAGATCTAAAGATATACCTTCAAGCACTCACCTCCCCGGCAACGGCGCCAGAAAAGAGCTTGATGTCTACTACGCAACCTTCTTATTGTAGACTCGTGTTGGGCCTCCAAGCGCAGAGTTTTGTAGGACAGTAGCAAATTTCCCTCAAGTGGATGGCCTAAGGTTTATCAATCCGTGGGAGGCGTAGGATGAAGATGGTCTCTCTCAAACAACCCTGCAACCAAATAACAAAGAGTCTCTTGTGTCCCCAACACACCCAATACAATGTTAAATTGTATAGGTGCACTAGTTCGGCAAAGAGATGGTGATACAAGTGTAATATGGATAGTAGATATAGGTTTTTGTAATCTAAAAATATAAAAACAGCAAGGTAGCAAGTAACAAAAGTGAGCAAAAATGGTATTGCAATGCTTGGAAACAAGGCCTAGGGTTCATACTTTCACTAGTGCAAATTCTCTCAACAATGATAACATAATTGGATCATATAACAATCCCTCAACGTGCAACAAAGAATCACTCCAAAGTTTCTATCGGAGAACGTAGGAAAAAAATGTGCATCAACCCCTATGCATAGATTACCCCAATGTCACCTCGGGAATCTATGAGTTGAGTGCCAAAACATACATCAAGTGAATCAATAGAACATCACATTGTCACCACAGATATCCCATTGCAAGACATACATTAAGTGTTCTCAAATCCAATACTCAATCCAACATAATGAAACCTCAAAGAGCAAGACTCAATTCATCACAAGAAGGTAGAGGGGGAGAAACACCATATGATCCAACTATAATAACACAGCTCGCGGTACATCAAGATCGTGCCAAATCAAGAACACGAGAGAGAGATCAAACACATAGCTACTGGTACATACCCACAGCCCTGTGGGTGAACTACTCCCTCCTCATCATGGAGACCGTCGGGATGATGAAGATGGCCACCGGTGATGGTTTCCCCCTCCGGCAGGGTGCCGGAATGGGCTCCCGATTGGTTTTTCGTGGCTACAGAGGCTTGCGGCAGCGGAACTCCTGATCTAGGTTTCTTTTTGGGGGTTTCAGGATTTATAGGAATTTTTGGCGTTGGTCTCATGTCAGGGGGCGCTCGAGGGGCCCACAAGCCGTAGGAGCACGCCCTGAGGGTAGGGCGCGCCCTGGGGGGTAGGGCGCGCCCCCTGGCTTGTGGCTTCCTTGTCCACTTCCTGGCCCAGCTCTTGTGCTTCGGGGGTCTCTTTTGTTCCATAAAAAATCACCGTAAATTTTCAGCCCATTCTGAGAACTTCTATTTCTGCACAAAAAACGACACCACGGTAGTTCTGCTGAAAATAGCGTCAGTCCGGGTTAGTTCTAATCAAATCATACCAAAATCATATAAAATTGTTGTAAACATGGCATGAATACTTCATAAATTATTGATACGTTGGAGATGTATCAGCATCCCCAAGCCTAATTCCTGCTCGTCCTCGAGTAGGTAAATGATAAAAGAAAGAATTTATGAAGTGGAATGCTACCTAACATATTTATAAATGTAATGTTCTGTATTGTGGCAAGAATATTCAGATCCATAAGATTCAAAACAAAAGTTTAATATTGACATAAAAACAATAATACTTGAAGCATACTAATAAAGCAATCATGTCTTCTCAAAATATCATGGCCAAAGAAAGTTATCCCTACAAAATCATATAGTCTTGCTATGCTCCATCTTCATCACACAAAGTATTTCATCATCCACAAACCCGATGACAAGCCAAGCAATTGTTTCATACTTTTAATGTTCTCAAGCTTTTTCAACTTTTACGCAATACATGAGCGTGAGACATGGATATAGCACTATAGGTGGAATAGAATATGGTGGTTGTGGAGAAGACAAAAAGAAGGAGAAAGTCTCACATCAACTAGGCATATTAACGGGCTATGGAGATGCCCATCAATAGATATCAATGTGAGTGAGTAGGGATTGCCATGCAACGGATGCACTAGAGCTATAAGTGTATGAAAGCTCAAAAAGAAACTAAGTGGGTGTGCATCCAACTCGCTTGCTCACGAAGACCTAGGGCAATTTGAGGAAGCCCATCATTGGAATATACAAGCCAAGTTCTATAATGAAAATTTCCCACTAGTATATGAAAGTGACAAAATAGGAGACTCTCTATCATGAAGATCATGGTGCTACTTTGAAGCACAAGTGTGGTAAAAGGATAGTAGCATTGCCCCTTCTCTCCTTTCTCTCATTTTTTCTGTTTTTTATTTGGTCTTCTTTGGCCTCTTTTATTTTTTTGTGGTCTTATTTGGCCTCTTTTATTTTTTTTTATAAAGTTCGGAGGCTCATCCCAACTTGTGAGGGAATCATAGCTTCCATCATCCTTTCCTCACATGGGACAATGCTCTAATAATGATGATCATCACACTTTTATTTACTTACAACTCAAGAATTACAACTCGATACTAGAACAAAAGATATGACTCTATATGAATGCCTCCGGCGGTGTACCGGGATGTGCAATGATCAAGAGTGACATGTATAAAAAAAATGAACGATGGCTTTGCCACAAATACTATGCCAACTACATGATCATGCAAAGCAATATGACAATGATGGTATGTGTCATAATAAACGGAACGGTGGAAGTCGCATGGCAATATATCTCAGAATGGCTATGGAAATGCCATAATAGGTAGGTATGGTGGTTGTTTTGAGGAAGGGTATATGGTGGGTTTAATGCACCGGCGAAAGTTGCGCGGTACTAGAGAGGCTAGCAATGGTGGAAGGGTGAGAGTGCATATAATCCATGGACTCAACATTAGTCATGAAGAACTCACATACTTATTGCAAAAATTTATTAGCCATCGAAACAAAGTACTACACGCATGCTCCTAGGGGGACAGATTGGTAGGAAAAGACCATCGCTCATCCCCGACACCACTCATAAGGAAGATAATCAATAAATAAATCATGCTCCGACTTCATCACATAACGGTTCACCATACGTGCATGGTACGAGAATCACAAACTTTAACACAAGTATTTCTACCAATCCACAATTACTCACTAGCATGACTTTAATATCACCATCTTTATATCTCAAAACAATCATAAGGAATCAAACTTCTCATAGTATTCAATGCACTTTATATGAAAGTTTTTATCATATCCCTCTTGGATGCCCATCATAATAGGACTAAATTCATAACCTAGGTTTCTTTCTGGGGGTTTCGGGATTTATAGGAATTTTTGGTGTCGGTCTCACGTCAGGGGGACGCTCGAGGGGCCCACAGGCCGTAGGGGCGCGCCCTGGGGGGTAGGGCGCGCCCCCTGGCTTGTGGCTTCCTTGTCCACTTCCTGGCCCAGCTCTTGTGCTTCGGGGGTCTCTTTTGGTCCATAAAAAATCGCCGTAAATTTTCAGCCCATTTCGAGAACTTTTATTTCTGCACAAAAAACGACACCATGGTAGTTCTGCTGAAAACAACGTCAGTACGGGTTAGTTCTAATCAAATCATACCAAAGTCATATAATTTTTTTGTAAACATGGCATGAATACTTCATAAATTATTCATACGTTGGAGACGTATCAGGCAATTAAAGAACTCAACTATGATTTCAAACTTGCCGGTGAAAAGAGGTTATTTGATATTAGCTCTTCAGATGAATGGAGAACCCAAGCTTATGAAAATGCCAAATTATTTAAAGAAAAAGTTAAAAGATGGCATGACAAAAGAATCTAAAAGCATGAATTTAAAGTTGGAGAATATGTTCTTTTGTACAACTCTCATTTTAGATTCTTTGCAGGTAAACTTCTCTCTAAATGGGAAGGACCATATATTATCGAGGAAGTTTTTCGCTCTGGAGCTATTAAGATTAATAATGCCGAAGGTACTAACCCGAAGGTGGTCAATGGGAAAAGAATTAAGCACTATATCTCAGGTACGGCTATTAATGTTGAAAGCAATATTATTCAAACCATGACACCGGAGGAACACATAAAAGAAACCTTCTGGAGCACTCCAGAATCCTGAAAAAGAGGAGGTACATGATACGGTAAGTAAACGGACTCCGAAAAATCTGCAAAAATATTTCTGTCAGTTTTGGAATATTTTAAAAATTAGGAAAAAAAGAAACAACCAGGAAGGCAACCGAGAAGGGCACAAGACACCAGGGCACGCCTGCCTTGCCTGGCGCACCCAGGTGGGTTGTGCCCACCTCGGGAACCTTCTCGACTCCATTTTCCTCTCGCTTGCTTGTTTCCCAAGATAAAAAAATTCTTTATATACCCCCCGAACGTAGTGACCCCCGTATCATGAAGAAATCTTCTATTCTTATTTCTTGCTGCTTAATGACAGATCTAGATCGCCATGGCCGCTTCGAGCTCCTCCAAGGACAAGTTCTTCGAGAATGTCATCAACCCGTATTTGTGGAAGGTGATGCAGCACCCTCAAGCCATTGAGATGCGTGAGGGGGTGCTCCACATCCGGGACGTCCAGGGGCCCAAGAGGATGGGAACCATGGAGGCTAGGCTTGAAGCCATGGAGCAGGAGGTCTTTAAGTGCAAGGGGATGGTGGAACGTGAGCTCAGTGCCAATCACCTTATGATTACGGAATTCACCCATGATCACAAGGTGGATGGCCGGTCCATGAAGGACATCGTCTTCACCATCAACGAGCAAATCAATTTTCTGCAAAGCCAAATCTATGATCTCCAAAACCAAGTCTTTGAATATGAGGCGAGATTTAAAGGTATGAGTTTGGCTGCCAGTTGCAGGACTCGTGAGACTCACGCTTCTTCTTATGAGGTGAACCGCTGCCATGGAAGCAGGAGGATAAGCTCGCTACCACTTCATCACCACCACCATCATCATCTTCCCCAACAAAGGAGACTTGAGTTCATGGTATGGGTACTCCCCTTGGCTTGTGCCAAGTTTAGGGGAGGTGCCCCGGTATCGTATCACCACCACTATATTTGCCTTTATCTATTTTAGTTCGATCTTTAGTTATCCTATGATTTAGTTGAATAAAAGCTTAGTTCGATCCTTTCTTTTCAAGTGCTTGCTTAGTGATCTATCTATCTATGTAATCGTGTGCGAGATACATAATAAAGAGTAGTTTGAGTTTTGTTTCTTTACTCTTTTCTTTCAATAAACAGAAAGGAAAATAAATGAAAAAGATCATATGCTAATCTTATGGTAAGTAATGACATCAAATAAGGAAAATTATAAGTGGTAAATTTTTTTGGAGATTGACAAACATAGCATTGGTCAATAATGCAATTCATGAAAGAATTAATAAGGGAAGAGAAGATTCACATGCAAATACACTATCATGGACATCTTTTATGATTGTGAGCCCCCATTAAATATTATGTGTCAAAATTGTTGACGTTGGACAAGGAAGACAACGTAATGATTTATGTTTGTTCATATTCACATAAAAGTTATATTGTCATAGATCCTTCAACATGTGGTGCTTGCTCAATATCTTTGCTAGCCAAAAACTCCGCACTAAGTAGAGATACTACTTGTGCATCCAAAAACCCTTAAACCCAAAATCTTACTTTGAGAGTCCACCATACCTACCTATGGATTGAGTATGATCCTTCAAGTAATAAAGGTTGCTATCATAAGGGGCAATACAACATGACATTCTTTTGCATTAAGGGATTTGGCATACAAACAAAAAGTGCATGGCAACCTCTGCTTCCCTCTACGAAGGGCCTATCTTTTACTTTTCTGTATTTACTTTTATGCAAGAGTCAAAGTATTCTTCCCTATTCCTTTTATTTTTCTCTTTTTGCAAGCATCATGTGGTGAGGAAAGATCTAGGCACATATATCCAGTTGGATATGAGTGGGTATGAGTTATTATTGTTGACATCACCCTTGAGGTGAATGCGTTGGGAGGCAGAACTATAAGCCCCTATCTTTCTATGTGTCCGGTTGAAACTTTTTGTTCATGGGTATGCTGCGAGTGTTAGCGATCATAGAAGGTTAAATGATGGTTGAGTATGTGGACTTGCCTAAAAGCTTTGATACATGACCCTTCCTGAAAATATGATAAATTGTAGTTGCAAAGTTGACTGAGAACATAGTTTGTTGGCTTTCAATAAAGTTTATGCTTTATACTTCAATGTTGTGATGAATTGTTACTTGTTCATGAGAAGTTATATGATAAAAGTTTTGTGATAAAGTTTATATTAAAGTTCTTTGCTGTTATAATAATAAGCATGATGCTTCTATGTCTGTATTTTGTTTTTATCGACACCTCTCTCTCTAAGCATGTGGGCATGTTTTTCGATTTCGGTTTTTCGCTTGAGGACAAGCGAGGTCTAAGCTTGGGGGAGTTGATACGTCCATTTTGCATCATGTTTTCCTACTATTATTTATAATGTTTTTATGCATAATAATGCTTTATGGAGTAATTCTAATGCCTTTTCTCTCATAATATTCGAGGTTTACACAAAGAGGGAGAATGCCGGCAACTGGAATTCTGGACCTGAAAAAGCTACGTTAGAGTTACCTATTCTGCACATCTCCAAATGAGCTAAAAATTTATGAAGAATTACTTTGGAATATATAAAAAATACTGGAGCAAATAACTACCGGAGGGGGGCCACCTGGTGAGCACAAGACACCAGGGCGCGCCTGGTGGCGCGCCCTGGTGGGTTGTGCTCCGCCCGGCCCACCTCCGGTGCCCATCTTATGGTATATAGGTCATTTTGACCTAGAAAAAAATCAGGAGGGGACTTTTGAGATGAACCGTCGCCGTCTCGAGGCGGAACTTGGACAGGAGCACTTTTGCCCTCCGGCGGGCGATTCGGCTGGGGGAACTTCCCTCCCTGAGGGGGAAATCGAAGCCATCTTCGTCACCAACAACCCTCTCATCTTGGGGAGGGCAATCTCCACCAACATCTTCAATAGCACCAACTCCTCTCAAACCCTAGTTCATCAATTGTGTTCAATCTTTATACCGGAACCTCAGATTGGTACCTGTGGGTGACTAGTAGTGTTGATTACATCTTGTAGTTGATTACTATATGGTTTATTTGGTGGAAGATTATATGTTCAGATCCATTATGCTATTTAATACCCCTCTGATCTTGAGCATGATTATCATTTGTGAGTAGTTACTTTTGTTCTTGAGGTCACGGGAGAAGTCATGTTGCAACTAATCATGTGAACTTGATATGTGTTCGATATTTTGATGATATGTATGTTGTGATTCCCTTAGTGGTGTGCTACTTCTTGAGCTTGTGTTGGTTTTTCCCTTGAAGAGGAAAGGGTGATGCAGCAAAGTAGAGATAAGTATTTCCCTCAGTTTGAGAACCAAGGTATCAATCTAGTAGGAGACAACGCACAAATCACTGAATACCTACACAAACAATCAAACAACTTGCACCCAACGCGATAAAGGGGTTGTCAATCCCTTCACGGTTATTTGCAAAAGTGAGATCTGATAGAGATAGATAAACGATAAAGTTAATATTTTTGGTATTTTTGTTTAATAGATCGGAAAGTAAAAGATTGCAAAATAGTAGATCGGAAACTTGTATGATGAAAAGTAGAAAGTTATATGATAGAAAATAGACCCGGGGGCCATAGGTTTCACTAGAGGCTTCTCTCAAGATAGAAAATAATACGGTGGGTGAACAAATTACTGCCGAGCAATTGATAGAAAAGCGCAAAGTTATGACAATATCTAAGGCAATGATCATGAATATAGGCATCACGTCCGTGTCAAGTAGACCGAAACGATTCTGCATCTACTACTATTACTCCACACATCAATTGCTATCCAGCATGCATCTAGAGTATTAAGTTCATAAAGAACGGAGTAATGCATTAAGTAAGATGACATGATGTAGAGGAATTAACTCAAGCAATATGATGAAAACCCCATCTTTTTATCCTCGATGGCAACAATACAATACGTGCCTTGCTGCCCCTAGTGTCACTGGGAAAGGACACCGCAAGATTGAACCCAAAGCTAAGCACGTCTCCCATTGCAAGAAAAACCAATCTAGTTGGCCAAACCAAACCGATAATTCAAAGAGAATTGCAAAGATATCAAATCATGCATAAAAGAATCCAGAGAAGATTCAAATAATATTCATAGATAATCTGATCATAAATCCACAATTCATTGGATCTCGGCAAACACACCGCAAAAAAGTATTACATCGAATAGATCTCCAAGAACATCGAGGAGAACATGGTATTGAGAATCAAAGAGAGAGAAGAAGCCATCTAGCTACTAGCTATGGACCCGTAGGTCTGTGGTAAACTACTCACGCTTCATCGGAAGGGCAATGGTGTTGATGTAGAAGCCCTCCATGATCGAATCCCCCTCCGGCAGGGTGCCGGAAAAGGTCCCTAGATGGCATGTCACGGGTACAGAAGGTTGCGGCGGTGGAAAAGTCTTTTCGTGGATGCCTCTGTTGGTTTGGGGATATATGAGTATATATAGGCTAAATAATTAGGTCAGGAGGTGCACGAGGGGCCCACAAGGGTGGGGGGCATGCCCTACCCCCCTGGGCGCACCCTCTGTCCTTGTGGCCGCCTCATGGCTCCTCCGACTTCATCTCCAAGTCTCCTGGTTTCCTTCTGGTCCAAGAAAAATCATCGCGAAAGTTTTATTCCGTTTGGACTCCGTTTGGTATTCCTTTTCTGTGAAACTCGAAAACAAGGAAAAAACAGAAATTGGCTCTGGGCTCTAGGTTAATAGGTTAGTCCGAAAAATAATATAAAATAGCATATTAATGCATATAAAACATCCAAAACAGATAATATAATAGCATGGAACAATCAAAAATTATAGATACGTTGGAGACGTATCATGGTGTCATGTGAACATCGACTACATGGCACTTCACCATATTTGGGCCTAAGGGAATGCATTGTGGAGTAGTTATTAGATGATGGTTTGCTAGAGTGACAGAAGCTTAAACCCTAGTTTATGCGCTACTTCTTAAGGGACCGATTTGGATCCAAAAGTTTAATGCTATGGTTAGATTTTATCTTAATACTTTTCTCGTAGTTGCGGATGCTTGCGAGGGGGTTAATCATAAGTAGGAGGTTTGTTCAAGTAAGAACAACACCTAGCACCGGTCCACCCACATATCAAATTATCAAAGTAGCGAACACAAATCAAACCAACATGATGAAAGTGACATGGTGAAATTCCCGTGTACCCTCAAGAACGCTTTGCTTATCATAAGAGACCATTTTGTCCTGTCCTTTGCCACAAATGGATTGGGCTACCTTGCTGCACTTTATTTACCGTTACCGTTACTTGTCTGTTACAAATTATCTTGCTATCAAACTACTTGTTACCGACTATTTCAGTGCTTGCAGAAAATACCTTGCTGAAAACCACTTGTCATTTCCTTCTGTTCCGCGTTGGGTTCAACACTCTTACTTATCAAAAGGACTACGATTGATCCCCTATACTTGTGGGTCATCAGCTATGGACTTGTAGGTCTATGGTGAACTACCCACGCATCATCAGAATGCAACAAGGATAATGTAGAAGCCCTACGTGATCGATTACCCCTCCGGCAGAGTACCGGAAAATGCCTCCAGATGGGATCGTGGAAGAACAGAAACTTGCGGCGTCGAAAAAATTATTTTGGGTGGCTCTCTGCTAGTTTCCCGATTTTAGAAAATTTATAGAGGTGGAATTAGGTCAGGCGGAGCCACGAGGTGCCCACAAGGCATCAGGGCGCGCCTATCCCCTAGGCGCGCCCAATTGCCTTGTCATCTCCTTGTTACCTTGTGGTCTCCTCCCGAAACTTCTAGGGTCTCTCTTGTCCAGAAAAAATCGTCAAAAAGTTTTGTAGCATTTGGAATCCGTTTGGTACTGATTTCCTGGAAAACCAAAAATAGGCAAAAAAAACAACAACTAACACTAGGCACTGGGTTAATAGTTTAGTCCCAGAAAATGATATAAAATAGCATATAATTGCATATAAAACATCCAAGATTGATAATATAATAGCATGGAACAATAAAAAATTATAGATACGTTGGAGACGTTCAAGCATCCCCAAGCTTAATTCAAGCATCTGGAATGCTACCTAACATGTTTATCATGCAATCTTCTTTTAGGGTATGGATATTAAGATCTACATGGTTCAAGGCAATAGCAGGCATACCAACAAACAATCGTGCCTTTCAAAATAAAATTGTTAAAGAACGCTATCCCTACAAAATCATATAGCCTTGTCATGCTCCATCTTCTTAACACAAAATATAAATCATGTACAACCTCCATGTCAGCCGAGCAATTGGTTCATACTTTTTAACGCGCTTCAGCTTTTTAAACCCCACGCAATACATGAGCGTAAGCCATGGACATAACACTATGGGTGGAATAGAATGCGGTGGTAGAGATTAATACGGGGAAGACAAAAAAGGAAGATAGTCTCACATCAACGCGGCTAATCAACGGGTTATGGAGATGCCCATCAATTGATGTCAATGAGAGGAGTAGGGATTGCCATGCAACGGATGCACTAAGAGCTATAAGTGTATGAAAGCTCAAACTGAAAACTAACTGGGTGTGCATCCAACTTGCTTGCTCATGAAGACCTCGGGCATTTGAGGAAGGCCACCATCGGAATATACAAGGCAAGTTCTATAATAAAAAAATCCCACTAGTATATGAAAGTGACAATAGAGGAGACTCTCTATATGAAAAACATGGTGCTACTTTGAAGCACAATTGTGGAAAGGGATAGTAACATTGCCCCTTCTTTCTTTTTCTCTCATTTTTTTGTTGTGATCTTTTTTCTTTTATTTTTTTAATTTTATTTCCTCACTAGGACAATGCTCTAATAAAGATGATCATCACACTTCTATGTACTTACAACTCGATAAAACTGAAACATATGACTCTATATGAATGCCTCTGGCAGTGTACCGGGATGTGCAATGATGCTAGCATAACATGTATGATAATGATGAACAGTGGCTGTGCCAGAAATACTATGTTGGCTATATGATCATGCAAAGCAATATGACAATGAAGATGTATGTCATAATAACGGAACAGTGGAAGTTGCATGGCAATATATCTCAGAATGGCTATGGAAATGCCATGATAGGTAGGTATGGTGGCTGTTTTGAGGAAGATATAAGGAGGCTTATGTGTGATAGAGCGTATCATATCATGGGGTTTGGATGCACCGGTGAAGTTTGCACCGACTCTCGAGATGTGAAAGGGCAATGCACTATACGGAAGAGGCTAGCAAATTACGAAAAGGTGAGAGTGCGTATAATCTATGGACTCACATTAGTCATAAAGAACTCACATACTTATTACGGAAGTCTATTAGCCCTCAAAGCAAAGTACTACTATGCATGCCCCGAGGGGGGAGGTTGGTAGGATTTAACCATCGCGCACCCCCGACCTCCATGCAAAGGAAGACACTCAATAATAAATCATGCTCTCACTTCTTAGCATAACTAAAGACTATACGTGCATGCTTCGGGAATCACAAACCTTAACACCAATATTATTACTAAACTACAATTATTCACTAGTACCTCCCACATATTACCATCTCTATATCTTAAAAATATTGCAAGGAATCAAACTTATCATATTCAGTGATCTACATGAAAGTTTTTATTATATCCCTCTTGAATACCTATCATACCAGGACCAATTTCATAACCCCTACATATTGCCATTACTATTTATTATACTCTAAAAAAGATATAAGTGAAGCATGAGAGTGCAACTATTTCTTTAAAATATAATCACCACCGTGCTCTTAAAAGAAATAAGTGAAGCACTAGAGCAACTGCCTAGCTCAAAAGATATAAGTGAAGCACATAGAGTATTCTGACAAATCACGAATAAATGTGTGTCCCTCTCAAAAGGTGTGTGCAACAAACAATGATTGTGGCAAACTAAAAAGCAAACAAATCAAAGACCACTATAATACACGACGCTCCAAGCAAAACTCATATCATGTGATGAATAAAAAATAGCTCCAAGTAATATACCGATGGATTATAGACGAAAGAGGGGATGCCATCCGGGGCATCCCCAAGCTTAGATGCTTGGTTCTACTTGAATATTACCTTGGGGTGCCTTGGGCATCCCCAAGCTTAGGGTCTTGCTGATCCTTATTCCTCCATCCATCGTGATCTCACCGAAAACTTGAGAACTTCAGCACACAAAACTCAACAGAAACCTCGTGAGATCCGTTAGTATAACAAACAAATCATAAACTTTAGGTACTATTATAAACCCATCCATATTTTATTATTGCATAATAGCTACTTTATTCTAACTTCTCTATGACTTATACCCCTCGATATAATCCATAGATTCGTCAAAACAAGCAAACTATGCAACAAAAACAGAATCTATTAAAAACAGAACAGTCTGTCATGATCTAAACAAACACAATACTTTTGTAACTCCAAAAATTCTGAAAAATTAGGACAAGGTGAGAAATTTGTATATCAACTATGTGTCAAAAATTCAGAATTTTATCACATCCCAATGAATTTAAAAAATGCCAGTACTGGGTGCAAAAGTTTCTGTTTTTCACAGAATCAAATCAATTATCAACCAAATCATCGCAAAGGCTTTACTTAGCGCAAACACTAATTAAAACATAAAAAACACAATCATAATAGTAGAAAAATTGTATGGACACACAAAACAAAAAAGAAAACAAGAAAAATAAGATAACTATTGGGTTGCCTCCCGACAAGCGCTACTGTTTTACGCCCCTAGCTAGGCGTAATGCATAGTTTCAAGTATTGTCATCCTTAGTTTTCAACCCATAGGTGGCCCTCATAATAGATTCATATGGTGGCTTAATTCTCTTTCTAGGGAAGTGTTCCATTCCTTTCTTTAATGGGAGCTGGAACCTTATGTTTCCTTCTTTCATATCAATAATAACACCTATGGTTCGTAGGAAAGGCCTACCAAGTATTATAGGACAAGACATATTACATTCAATATCAAGCACAATAAATTCAATGGGCACATAACTTATATTAGCAAGAATAAGCACATCATTTATTCTACCCATTGGTTTCTTAATAGTTGAATCCGCTAAGTGCAAATTAAGGGAACATTCATCCATATCAACAAGGCCTAGCACATCACATAAGGATTTTGGTATAGTGGAAACACTAGAACCCAAATCACATAAAGCATTACATTCATAATCTTTAATTTTTACTTTAATAGTAGGTTCCCACTCATCATATAATTTCCTAGATACTGAAACCTCCAACTCTAGTTTTTCTTCAAAAGCTTTCATCATAGCTTCTGCAATATGTTTGGTAAAAGCTTTATTTTGCTCATAAGCATTGGGTGAATTTATCATGGATTGAAATAAGGAAATACACTCAATTAAAGAACAACTATTGTAATTAAAGTCCTTGTAATCCAAAGTAGTGGGCACATCACTAGTTAAAGTCTTGACCTCTCCGAACCCACTTTTATCATTTTTATCACTAAGATCATCACTCTCTGAACAATTGGGATGCCGTCTAGGTGAAGTTGATTCATCTCCAGTCCCTTTTTCATCAAGTTTTATATTACTAAATAAATATTCATTGGGTGAGACACCAATCATTTTAATATCTTCATCACGACTACAGTAAAAATCAGGCGGAATAGCCTTTTCTAGGAATTCTCGCTTAGCTCTCAACCTAGTAGTTCTTTATTTACTTTTATTAAAGGAGACATAGATAGCTTTAATGGACCCATTAACATCAATCTTAGGTAGCAAAATTATAGATTTGAGATTTTCCACATCATGAGCAATTATACCCATGTTCCTAGCCATATCATCTACTTTATTCAATTTTTCTTCAACCATAGCATTAAAAATCTTTTGAGAACTAATGAATTCTTTAATATTACTATCAAGATCAGTAGGTATCCTATTGTAATTATTATAAGAATTTCCATAATTATTTGAGGAATTTCTGAGATACCGTCTAGGATTAAAATTACATCTATAAGCATTGTTGTTGAAATTATTTCTAGAGACAAAATTCACATCAACACCATCATTATTTTTCTCAATCAAAGAAGATAATGTCACATCATTAGGATCAACATGAGATTTTTTATTACCAACCAATTTCATAAGAGCATCGATTTTATCACTCAACGTAGTAATTTCTTCAACAGAATTTACCTTCTTACCAGTTGGAGCTCTTTTGGTATGCCATTGAGAGTAATTTGCCATTATATTATCAAGGAGTTTTGTAGCTTCTTCGAATGTGATTTCCATAAAGGAACCACTTGTAGCAGAGTCTAGAAAATTTCTAGAAACAAAGTTTAGTCCCACATCGAGATTTTGTATAATCATCCATAAACTTAAACCATGAGTGGGACAATTTGTTATCAGTTTCATTATCTCCCAAGATTGTGCAACATGTTCATGCTCAAGTTGCTTAAAATTCATAATTTGATTTCTAAGAGAAATAATTTTAGCAGGAGGAAAATACTTGGCAATAAAAGCATCCTTACACTTATCCCATGAATCAATACTATTTTGAGGCAAGGATGAAAACCAAGTTTTAGCACGATCTCGTAGTGAGAATGGAAATAACTTAAATTTAATAATATCATTATCCACATCTTTTTTCTTCTGCATATCAAACAATTCAATGAAAGTGTTAAGATGGGATGCAACATCTTCATTAGGACTACCATAAAATTGTTCTTTCATAACAAGATTTAGCAAAGCGGCATTAATATCACATGACTCCACACTAGTGGTGGGAGGAGCAATTGGAGTACCAATAAAATCATTATTATTAGTATTTGAAAAGACACACAACTTAGTGTTTTCTTGAGACATAGCGATAAAGCAAGCAAAAGAGCAAACAAAAATATTTTTGTGTTTTTGTAAAAAAATAGAAGTGGGGGAGATGAAAATGAGAGGCAAAGGCAAATAAAAATAAGAGCAAGTCGATGATAGTTTGTGCGAAGGTACTTGATAGGTTTTGATGATGTCTCCCTGGCAGCTGTGCCAGAAATTCTTCCTGCTACTTGGGAGCTGCGTTGGGATTTCCTCAAAAAGGAGAGGACGATGCAGTACAGTAGAGATGACTATTTCCCCCAGTTAAGAACCAAGATTATCAATCTAGTAGGAGAATCACGCAAAGCCTCATGAACATCACCTACACACACAACAGCAAATACTTGCACCCAATGCAAACAACAGGGTTGTCAATCCCCTTGGCAGTTACTTGAGTGGATTAAATCTCGTAGTGGTAGATAATAAAGTAAATTGCAAAACACAATAAAGAAATAAAATTGCAGCAAGGTATTTTTGTGTTTTTATATAAAATGAAAGTAGACCCGGGGCCCATAGTTTTCACTAGAGGCTTCTCTCTCAAGCACATATCATACAGTGGGTGAACAAAGTAGTGTTGGGCAATTGATAGAAAAGCACATAGTTATGACGATATTCAAGGCAATGATCATGTATATAGGCATCACGTCCGAGACAACTAGGCCAACTCCTTCCTGCATCTACTACTATTACTCTACCAATCGACCGCTATCCAGCAAGCATCTATGGTATTAAGTATAAAATAGAGTAACGCCTTAAGCAAGATGGCATGATGTAGACAAAGTAAACCCAATCAATATGAATAAACCCCATCGTTTTACCCTTAATGGAAACAATACAAATACATGTCTTGTCCCTTTCTGTCACTGGGATATAGAGCATCGCAAGATTGAACCCATCACAAAGCACCTCTCCCACTGAAGACAAATCGATCTAGTGGGCCAAACCAAGTGGATAGATCGGAGAGAAATACAAAGCGATAACAATCATGCATAATAAAGTTCACAGAAGACTCAATTAATATTCATGAATAATCTGATTATAAACCCACAATTCATCGGATCCCATAAAACACACCACAAAAGAAGATTACATCTGATAGAACTCGAAGAACATCGAGGAGACCATTGTATTGAAGATCAAAGAGAGAGAAGAACCCATCTAGCTACTTGCTATGGACCCGTAGGCTGTGGTGAACTACTCACGCATGATCGGAAGGTAGCAAGGATGATGTAGAAGCCCTCTATGATCATTTGCCCTCTGGCAGAGTACCGGAAAAGGCCTCAGCGGCGACGGGAAAAGTATTTTGGGTGAATCTCTATTGGTTTCCAAATTTTAGAGAATTTATAGTGGTGGAATTAGGTCAAACGGAGCCACGAGGGGCCCACAAGGCATTAGGGCGCGCCCTGTTGTCTTGCCGTCTCCTTGTTTGCCTTCTGGTCTCCTCCCGAAGCTTCTAGGGTCTCTCTTGTCTAGAAAACAATCGTTAAAAAGTTTTGTAGCGTTTGGACTCCATTTGGTACCGATTTACTGGAAAACCAAAAACAGGCAAAAAAAAACAGCAACTGGCACTAGGCACTGGGTTAATAGGTTAGTCCCATAAAATGATATAAAATAGCATATAATTGCATATAAAACATCCAAGATTGATACTATAATAGCATGGAACAATAAAAAATTTATAGATAAGTTGGAGACGTATCATGGGCTTCCTCAAATGCCCGGGGTCTCCATGAGCAAGCAAGTTGGATGCACACCCACGTAGTTTTCATATTGAGCTTTCATACACTTATAGCTCTTAGTGCATCCGTTGCATGGCAATTCCTACTCTTCGCATTGACATCAATTGATGGGCATATCCATAGCCCGTTGATTAGCCGCATCGATGTGAGACTATCTTCCTTTTTTGA
Organism: Thinopyrum elongatum; assembly: GCA_011799875.1. Lineage (NCBI taxonomy): Eukaryota > Viridiplantae > Streptophyta > Magnoliopsida > Poales > Poaceae > Thinopyrum > Thinopyrum elongatum. The sequence continues at coordinate 210,253,252 of CM022299.1, forward strand.
CTTCCCCATATTAATCTCTATCACTGCATTCTATTCCACCCATAGTGCTATGTCCATGGCTTATGCTCATGTATTGCATGGGGGTTGAAAAAGCCGAAGCGCGTTAAAAAGGATGAACCAATTGCTCTGCTTGTCATCAGGGTTGTACATCATAAATACTTCATGTTAAGAAGATGGAGCATGACAAGACTATATGATTTTCTAGGTATAGCGTTCTTTACCATTTTTATTCTGAATGGCATGATTGTTTGTTCGTATGCCTAAGTATTGATGTCTTTATACCAAATTATAGACTATTGCTTTAAATCATTCAGATCTTAATATTATACCCTATAAGAAATATTACATGATGAACATGTTAGGTGGCATTCCACATCAAAAATTCTATTTTTATCATTTATCTACTCGAGGACGAGCAAGAATTAAGCTTGGGGAAGCTTGATACATCTCCAACGTATCTATAATTTTTGATTGTTCCATGCTATTATAGTATCAATCTTGGATGTTTTACATGCATCATTTTCTGGGACTAACCTATTAACCGTGATTAGTGCCAGTTGATTAATACGAACTGGAGTCCAAACGCTATGAAACTTTTTTACGATTTTTTCTGGACAAGAGAGACCCTAGAAGCTTTGGGAGGAGACCAGAAGGCAAACGAGGAGATGGCAAGACAACAGGGCGCGCCCTGGGGGGGGGGCATGTTACCTTGTTGGCCCCTCATGGCTCCGTCTGACCTAATTCCACCTCTATAAATTCTCTAAATTCGGGAAATCAATAAAGAACCACCCAAAACACTTTTTCCGCCACTGCAAGCTTCTACATCATCCTTGCTGCCTTCCAATGATGCGTGCGTAGTTCACCACAGACCTATGGGTCCATAGCTAGTAGCTAGATGACTTCTTCTCTCTCTTTGAACTTTAATACAATGTTCTCCTCGATGTTCTTGGAGTTCTATCCGATGTAATCTTCTTTTGCGGTGTGTTTGTTGGGATCCGATGAATTGTGGGTTTACGACCTGAATATTTACGAATATTAATGGAGTCTTTTCTGAACTTTATTATGCATGATTGTTATAGCTTTGTATTTCTCTCTGATCTATCCATTTGACTTGGCCAACTAGATTGATTTATCTTCAGTGGGAGAGGTGCTTTGTAACGGGTTCAAACTTGCGGTGCTCTATATCCCATTGACAAAGTAGGGGACAAGACACGTATTTGTATTTTTTACCATTAAGGGTAGATGTTGTGGGAAACCACGGCCACCTATGGGGCCATGAGCCCCTTTTGGTTCGGCGGGGGGAATGGGCATGTTGCACAAAGAGCGGAGAAGCGCAACACAGCACGGCAGAGATCACACGGGCAGTTTTTACCCAGGTTCGGGCCACCGTGAGGCGTAAAACCCTACTCATGCTTTGGTGGATTGATGGTGGATAATGGTGGAGAACGCAACGCTCTTGCCCGGCAGGGTTGCCTTGGGGCGAGAGTGGCTACGCGCGTATGAATGTGCGAGGGTCCGAATCCTCTCTACGGTTGCCATGGGCCTCCTTTTATAGATAAAGGGGTCACCACAGTGGCAAATCAGTCTTTTACACACTGATTAGATAGCAAACAGTGCTATCATACCTAACTCTACAGGCGGACAGAGTGCATTAAATGCGCCGCTCAATGTCACATCACAGTGCGCCCGGCAAGCCTTGCCAGGCTGTTTTGCCAGCTCCGCGCCTGCTTGCTTGACACGTCTCAGGACGGGTGTCATTTGGAGGTATTTTTCGTAGGAAGTGGCTGCCGTGTGGCAGGAAGCAGCCACTTAGTCACTTGGGGGCTTGACACCGCACTGATTGATGACTTGCGTTGTTGTGAGGTGGTGCGGTGGAGTAGTTTGCCTCCGCAAGCCCTGGCAGGCCTGCCGGGACAATCTGGAAGCTTGCTTCCAGGGCAACCCCAACCTTGCTAGGCTCGCCTGCCCGGCAAGGGAGGTTTTTTCCTTAGTGATATCTTGCTTCTCTGGCTCGTCTTGGTCTTCTTGATCTACACTTTGATCCTTCAAAGAACTGATCTCTTGAGCTTGGTCTGATCTTGGGTGCTACAATCTTGTCCTTAGGCCTGGTGGATTGCTGTCCGTGCATGAGTCAGGGGAAAACATACACCCCTGTTTGTGTACCCCGACAGAAGCCCCCAGGTCTGAGCCATACGTGTCGCTGGGTACATTGGGTTAGGCCCCAAACAGTGCACGGACACGTGGTAGAAGAAGGCTGCGTGCACGGTGGTTCGTCATGATGACCAGTCAATCCAACGTCCACTTCGCGTAATTACCGCGGGTCGTGGGGGCGTGGGACTGTAGCAGTTAATGTAAAAATGGTAACTTTTCTGAAGAGCCGCATCCTGTCCCACGCCGTTTCCCTTAAGAGGAGAAAACGCGGAAGGGTACTGATCATTCATCGTCTGCCCTGCCTCCCCATCATCTTCCTCCGCAAGCCAAGTAACTGATCCCCCGCCTTGTCCGTGCTTGCCACCGTTCCCCTGCCCAACTTCCTCCCCCATTCGCGTCAGAGCTGAAGGAATGGGGAAGAAAATTGCCGCCAAGGGGAAGCGGACGGCCGCCGTGAAGGAGGTGGCCACCGAGGGGAGCAAGAGAGCGACGGAGCTAGACCGGAAGCGAAAGGGAGACGTCGTCTTCTTCCCATCGAACCTGGACGGGGGATTGCTGCAGGCGAGGTATGGATATCTGTGGGGGAGGGAAGTCCCGAAAGGGCATGGCGCACCCAAGGTCTTGGCGGAGGGGGTAGAGGACCCGCCAGATTCATATCAGTTTTTTTGCGCATATTTCATCTGTGGTCTTTGCCCTCCCTTCTCGAATTTCCTTGGGGCGATTATGGTGATCTATGGATTCCATCTCCTGGATTTCACGCCAAATGCAATGGCGTGTATGGCGATCTTCTCCCATCTGTGCGAGAATTTTGTCGGGGTTGCCCCCAATGTTGATCTGTTCAGGCACTATTTCATCCCGCGGGTGGAGAATAAAGCTCACCGCTCCGGAACATAACCTGGATGCCACGAGTGCCGAGGAAGAATTGGGATTACATTCCTGGCATGTAGCTTGAGAGATGGGAGGAGTGGAGGGGAGATTGGTGTTGGATTCAGGACGAGAAGGCCCCAGATTTCTGCCAAGCACGGTCAGAGTGCGTTGAGCGCGGCAACGATTGGAGCGCAGCAGGCCTTTCTAACGACAGTCTCCGCCCGACAATAAACAGGATTACCCGCTTGAAGGCTTCCGGTCTAACCATTGAGCATGTGGGGGCCGACTTCCTTATTCGTCGCATTGCTCCTCTGCAGAAAAGGGACAAATTTGCCTGGGAGTATGGAGATGCGGCAGATAGGATGAGGTTGCTCCCTGGGTTGGCTAACAACTTGTCAGTCTATGGCCACGCTTGGTTATGCGAGCAACTTTTTGGCCGCTTTGGGCTGTTCAAGTTGCCGGCAACCGTCGTCCCAATGAACATCAACTCCGCCAGGGATCAAATCCTGAAGTGGATGCCGGATTGCAATGCTCATGGAGTTGCCGGTGACTGGAAGTTACCCACACTTGACGAAGAGCTTGAATGCTCATCCACTCTGGTGGAAAGAGCTACCAGAGCAGAGACCAAGATGTATAAACGCACCTCCAGGGTGGCGGAGCCGTTCATCAAGAAGAGGTTGGAGGAGGACAGGGCATTCCAAGCTGCTGAGATGGCGAAGGCCGGGAAGGCTGAGGATGAAGGTTTCTCCCATGGTGGCAGCGAGGCGCGGGCCATGGAAGAGGTTGCCGAGGAGGATCCTGCCGGGTCTGAACATGCCGGGGGCGGGCCTGCCGGAGATGAGCCCTCCAGGATTGAGGTTCTGGCCGCCGCGGCATCAGAGGTTCAGGAGGAGGAGGTTGAAGAGGCAGGGGAGCCTGAAGCGGAGTGGCTCGTGGCAGGCCCTCAAGCCCCCGAGCCAGTCTTGGACCAACGCCCTCGCAGGTATGCCGCCAATCGGGGAGCGGCGGTTCCTGACCCTGGGCCTGCTGCCAAGAAGGTGAAGAAGACCGTCACCAAGGGCAACAAGCAGGATGTGGTGCGCCGGCAATCTTCTCGCCTGGCTGGGGGTAAGACCCATCCTGCAAAGCGATCTGCGTCTGCGGGAGTTGATTCCAGCTCCGAGTCCAATACGAGTTCTCCGCAAAACTCGTCTTCATCAGAATCCCCTACGCCCCGGTAGGGCTTGAAGTTGCCGGAGAGCTCCGTCCCTCCATCCCAGAAGAGGAGCAGGGCACCCACGCCGCCTATGGAGTTCGAGTTGAACTCCATGTTCATTGATGAAGAGTAAGGGAGACCGCTCCACCCTTCTCTTCTTCTTTTGTAATATCTTCGGTATGCCTGCTTGTATCTGTTGACTGATCTCACTTGCTTGTTGTTAACAGGGAGGAGGAGGAGGATATGGAGACCCTCATCCACCAGACCAAGCGGCTCAGACGTGCGGAGCCATCGACGACAACGGGAGGGACGGGTCCGGCAGGGAGTGGCACGAGCGTCCCGACACCAAGCCCCTAGCTCAGCCCCCGGCCCGAAAGCGCAGAGGGGATTCCTCCTGTCGGGGACGATGGTGGAGAGCTCCCCTCCGTTGAGACCAAAGGAGGGGAGGGGACCTCTCAAGACGAGCCCCTCCAGGAGGGGCCCAACCCGCCCGTTGATAGAGTCGATGGATCCCCGCCAAGGGTTCCCACGGAAGAGTCCCCCCAGGGTGACGCCGTGGTTACCGAGGGAGGGAGCGGCAATCCTGACCCGGCAGCTGATGTTGCCGGGGAAACTGAACCTCCTGCCCGGCAAACCTCTCCGGGTAACTTATCTACTTTTCTTCTCCTGTTTTCTCTTATCATCTTGCTTTGTATTTTTGACTTGCCAATAGTTCTATATTCCTGCCATTGACTGCTGGATCTGCTTGCAACCCCTTTGAGCGAAGAGCCAGATTTGTTGGATGAGGTGACCTGCATAGGGAAGGATGCCACTGAGGAGGCCACCAAGATAGCTGCCGTAGAGGGGCAGGAACATGCTGTTGGGGGCGCCCTGGGTCCCCTGAAGGAGCCCGAGGAAATCCCCGATAGCATGTCTGGATCAGGGGTCATGGTCGAGGAGAAGATACCCCTCCAAACCATGGGCCCCTCCCCTTATTTGGCACCTCAGTGGAAGTCCCGCCACCATCTTCGAGTAACTTGGCACTGGTGCTCGCGCAGCCTGGACTTGGAGCCCCGGCTCGTTAATGGCGACGAGCACAGGGCTTGACGAAGAGCTTCAGTGCATCCTGGCATCGCTCTACCAAGGAGTCGAAGAGGTGGACGACTCCGTCGCCGTTGCCATGGACTTATCCTTCATGGAGTCCATGGTGGCGGGTCTCAAAGAGATGCGGGAGCAGCATAGCCGGAAGTGGCAGGAGCTCAGGGAGCAGCGCCAGTCCACCAACAAGGTGGACCAGAAGCTGAAGGAGAAAGGCGCCGAACTGCGTGACTGGCACGACAAGCAGTTCCAGGTCTTCTTGAGGCAGCAGGAGACAATCTCGATGACGAGGGAGGATGTCATCGCTCGGGAGGCGCGCCTGGCAGAGCGCAAGGCGCTCCTGGATGCCAGGGAGCGGGACATCGCCCTCCGGGAGGAGAAACTTGAAACCACTCTCCGCGCCAAGGATGATGATCTAGAGATCCTCGTGCAGCAGCACACCAAAGAGCTGGAGGACAAGCACAAGGCCACCCTGGATGCTCTTGCAACTGACTCTGCCGCTCGGCTGAAGAAGCTTGCTGATGATCTTGCCGCCGCCTCTTCTGCCAAGACTGACCTCGACCAATAGGTGGCCAAGTTAAAGGAAGTGCTTGCCTGGAGCACCAAGGAAGTCGAGACCTTCAAGGAGGAGGCGCGGAAGGCAGAGGCTCTCTTGAAAGATGTGCAATCGCAGCTCTCCTCCAAGAGTCAAGGCCTTGCAGACGCCAACGGCACCATTGAAGATCTGAAGGCCAGGATCGGCTCCTTGGAGGGTTCAGTGGAGTCCCTCGAGGCTCGTGAGAAGCAGCTGTCAAAGGATCTGGACACCACAAGGCGCTTCCGGAAGGATGTAGAGGACAACTAGAGAACCACTCTGGACAAGTCGACCTCTAGATCAAAAGCTTGATTGACATCGCCGATCGCCTTACTGCCCAGACTGCGGTGATGGGCATGGAGGGGCAAGTCTACTCGGCCAGCAAGCAGGAGGCCCCCAGCGCTAAGTTAGGGGTTTTCTTCAATGAGCTGACCGAGAAGCTGAAGACGCACGAAGAAGGAAGGGCCGACCGCTTCGCGAGCGAATCCTGGAAGTTCGCCCGCGACGCCCTCTTCATGGTCCTAAGCAACCTTGCCTGCCGTCACCCAGATCTCGACCTTGCCGACGGCTTCAGGAAGCCACCACCGGGCGCAGACGTTTCTATTGCCGAGGAGAAGGCCACCCCTCTCGCCGACAAGGTTCTTGGTGTACGAGCCCGGCAGGCCCGTCCTTGAATTATTCCCGCTACTGTGCTGTCCTGTAATCAAAACAATGATGCATGTCCTGTGTTTAGACTTCGTTCTGTTTATGCTTTATGTGGAGCTTGATACTTTTGCTTAATCTGAATCGCATGTTTATCCCTTTTGAGTTTTTATCCATGCAGTGTTCGCATGCTTAGTCTCTATGCACATTCAGGTTGCTTGCCGGTATCATATTGCCGCAATGGTCGTAAGGGCCTCACCCTTAACACTTATTTTGGCGTGGATGCGTCCCGACAGGTTTTTCCTCAGTAGTTTCCGATGCAGCCACCCGTTCCGCGAGCTGGCTTTGAACGGAACAAGGGTGCAGACAAGAATCTAGTAGAGGTACCATCTTGTGAAAGCTTTAATCATACGAACACTTCGGCACTTAAGGGATAAGCAAATATGCAAATCCGAAAATCCGTAATAACGCAAGGATAGCATGAACTTAGCTCTTATTTGTGTCCCCATCTATTCCTTTCAGCCGCGGCCGCCTGTTGGGCTCGTAAGCTTCGGGAAGGACGGTGCCGTATATGTATCGATTTCCGTCCCCCGGCAGGGGTCGGTCAAAATCATATATATCTTGCGGGCGATAGGATGCGATGTCGGGCACGGCGGGGTTCTCTCTCCTTCTCTTCACGTTTTCTGAACAATCCAACGGTGACTGGCACAAAAGTCACGCCAATGCGGATGGCCTTGTCGGAGCGTACTTGCCGGGGCATCGATCAACGGATTTGCACCGGCGCTCTACTCAGGATTTCCCTAAGCAGGGTAAATGCTGAACCGAGTGTCGCGCGGGCTCATCGACGCTGATGATGCTAAAACCCAAAGCAGCTCGATTGTCGAAAAGTGAAAGTGGCAGAGAGAGAAACCTTGTACCCTTGCGCATCGCCCTCTTCCCCGAACGGGGCTCGCGGTGTATCCACGCTGCCTGATCTGCCCGGGGTGGCCTTATCGCCCTGATTGTTGGCTTCCGCCGTTGCTGTGGCCGCGGCGGAAGGAGGTGATGGAGTTTGGACAGGGCCGGAGGGGGAGCGATGTTGCTCTCCCACTCCGTCCCTGCCCTTCTCCGCCTTCTCTCGGACACTGTTAAGTAATGACGCTGTTGATAGAGCAGGTGATGAAGATAATGCGCTGCTTACGCTCTCGGGTTCGCGCAAGCGATTCCCCCTACCTAGCGCGCCAAAGATGTCGTGGGAAACCATGGTCACCTATGGGGCCATGAGCCCCTTTTGGTTCGGCGGGGGGAATGGGCACATTGCACAAAGAGCGAGAAGCGCAACACAGCATGACAGAGATCACACGGGCAGTTTTTACCCAGGTTCGGGCCGCCGTGAGGCGTAAAACCCTACTCCTGCTTTGGTGGATTGATGGTGGATAATGGTGGAGAACGCAATGCTCTTGCCCGGCAGGGTTGCCTTGGGGCGAGAGTGGCTACGCGCGTATGAATGTGCGAGGGTCTGAATCCTCTCTACGGTTGCCATGGGCCTCCTTTTATAGATAAAGGGGTCACCACAGTGGCAAATCAGTCTTTTACACACTGATTAGATAGCAAACAGTGCAATCATACCTAACTCTGCAGGAAGACAGAGCGCATTAAATGCTCCGCTCAATGTCACTTCACAGTGCGCCCGGCAAGTTTTGCCAGCTTCACGCCTGCTTGCTTGACACGTCTCAGGACGGGTGTCATTTGGAGGTATTTTCCGTAGGAAGTGGCTGCCATGTGGCAGGAAGTAGCCACTTAGTCACTTGGGGGCTTGACACCGCACTGATTGATGACTTGCGTCATTGTGAGGTGGTGCGGTGGAGTTGTTTGCCTCCGCAAGCCCCAGCAGGCCTGCCGGGACGATCTGGAAGCTTGCTTCCGGGGCAACCCCAACCTTGCCAGGCTTGCCTGCCCGGCAAGGGAGGTTTTTTCCTTTTTGATTTCTTGCTTCTCTGGCTCGTCTTAGTCTTCTTGATCTGCACTTTGATCCTTCAAAGAACTGATCTCTTGTGCTTGGTCTGATCTTGGGTGCTGCAATCTTGTCCTTAGGCCTGGTGGATTGCTGTCCGTGCACGAGTCAGGGGAAAACACACACCTCTGTCTGTGTACCCCAACAGTAAAACGATGTTTTTTTTTCATATTGATTGGGTTTACTTTGTCTATGATAACCCACAAGTGTAGGGGATCAATTGTAACCTTTCTCGATAATTAGGAGTGTCGAACCTAATGATGAGCTAAAGGTAGAATTTATATTCCCTTCAAGTTCTATCGACCACCGATACAAATCTACACGCACTTAATGTTCGCTTTACCTAGAACAAGTATGAAACTATTTTGTAGGTGATAGGATAGGTTTGCAAGAATAAAACTAGAAGTACTTAGCGGAAATAGAACTACGAGTAATTTGCAAGATAATAAAAGTTAATTGTTTAGTAGGAAGATTTTGTAAGACAAGAAAGTTATTTGTCCCTAGGCAATCGATAACTAGACCGGTAATCATTATTGCAATTTTATATGAGGGAGAGGGATGAGCTAACATACTTTCCGTACTTGGATCATATGCACTTATGATTGGAACTCTAGCAAGAATCCTCAACTACCAAAGATCATTAAGGTAAAACCCATTAAGTATCAAGTCCTCTTTATCCCATACGCAACAACCCACCTACTCGGGTATGTGTTTTAGTCACTCACGCAACCCACCATAAGCGAATCATGAACATATTGCAACACCCTACAACGGGAATCCCTCATGCTTGCACTACACGGAGGGCACCATAGGACAGCACCAAAATAAAACATACAACTCAAACCAATCATGATCATCAATCAACCCATAGGACAAAACGAATCTACTCAAACATCATAAGATAGCCATACATCATTGGGAAATAATATATAGCGTTGAGCACCATGTTTAAGTAGAGATTACAGTAGGGAGAAGAGGTGTAACACCGCTTCATAGAGGGGGAGAGAATTGGTGATGACGGCGGCGAAGTTATTGGTGTAGATCGCCATCACGACGATTGCCCCGGCGGCACTCCGGCGCCACCGGGGGAGAGGGGGAGAGAGCCCCCCTCATTCTTCTTCTTGCTTGGCCTCCCCCCTAGATGGGAGGAGAGTTCCCCCTTTGGTCCATGGCCACCATGGCAGCAGAGGGGCGAGAGCCCCTCCGAGATCGGATCTCTCTCTCTGTTCTCTTCTGTTTCGCGTTCCCCTTTTCTGGCCGAAAACCGTTTCTTAAATTCTTGGAGATCCGTAACTCCGATTGCGCTGAAATCTTAACACAATTTTTTTGCCCGATATAAGCTTCCTTCCGGCTGAAGAAGAGCCCCAACCGACTTATGGTGTGTCCACTAGGCATCACCACGCGCCAGGGGTGTTGGCCGCGCCCTGGTGGGTAGTGCAGCCCGTGGGCCCCCGTTTGCGTTGATTCCACCTCCCAAGAATCACATATATTCCAAAATAAATCTCCGTAAATTTTTATCGTGTTTGGACTTTGTTTGATATGGATATTCTTCAAAACAAAAAACATGCAACAAACAGGAACTGGCACTGGGCACTGGATCAATATGTTAGTCCCAAAAATAATATAAAATGTTGCCAAAAGTACATGAAAGTTGTAGAATATTGGCATGAAACAATCAAAAATTATAGATAAGACGGAGACGTATCAGCATCCCCAAGCTTAATTCCTGCTCGTCCTCGAGTAGGTAAATGATAAAAAGATAAGTTTTGATGTGGAATGCTACCTAGCATAATCTTGATCATATAATCTAATCATGGAATGAATATTAAGACACGAGTGATTCAAATCAATTGTCTATAATTTGACATAAAGACATCAACACTCAGGCATCCCAACAAACAATCATGTCTTTCAAAATATCAATGCTAAAGAACGTTATCCTTAGCCCGTCATGCTCAATCATTGATCCATTCATGAAACACACTCAATATTAGCTACACCCAATGCATAAGTATGACAATAATGGTCTCTAGTTGGTGCTTATAAGAGAAGGTGAAGACCCAAAATAAAAAAAAATTGCATAAAAATAAATAGATAGGCCCTTCGCAGAGGGAAGCAGAGATATGCAGAGGTGCCAGAGCTCAAAGCTTGAATTAGAGATAAAATTATTTTGAGAGGCATGCTTTTCCTGTCAACGCTACGATCGAGAGTTCCCAACATCTTCCATGCTAGACACATTATAGGCGGTTCCCAAACAAAAAATAAAGTTCATTTCCTTTCCACCATTCTTTCACAATCCATGGCTAGACGTATCCACGGGTGCCTTCCATACCAACACTTTCCAAAGAATTTTGTTATTATTATTTTTGATTCATTGTGGGACTGGGCATCGCTATTACCTGCCACTTTCTCATGCAATGACAAGTGAATAAACACCCATCGTGATAATAACCCGCCTAACATGGAAGATATCGGCCACCCCCTGCCGCCAGATGAGCTGTCCGGGCACACAAAATGGAAAATTATTTTGAATAATTAGAGTTGGCACATGCAAATTTACTTGGGACGGCATGTAAATACCGCATATAGGTAGGTATGGTGGACTCATATGGCAATACTTTAGGTTTAAGGAATTGTATGTACAAGGAGCATTCCCACTTAGTACAAATGGAGGCTAGTAAATAGAGTGAGAAGCGACCAACCAATAAGCAAAAATGGTCATAAACATGCATTGAACATAACTAACACTGAATAATGCACCATAAGTAGGATATAACTTCGTTTCATAACTATGGACTTTACGTGCATGCATAGGGAATCACAAACCTTAACACCAATATTCTTACTAAACCACAATCATTCACTAGTACCTCCCACATATTACCATCTCTATATCCCAAAACTATTGCAAGGAATCAAACATATCATATTCAGTGATCTACAAGTTTCATGTAGGATTTTTTGACTAACCATGTGAATGACCAATTCCTGTTGGCTCTCTAAATAGATATAAGTGAAGCAAGAGAGTTTAATTCTTTTTACAAAAGACCATGTTCTAATAAATATAAGTGAAGCAAAAGAGCATTCTACAAATAACAATTTTCTATATGTAGAGAAATAGGCAATCCAAACTTCAAATGATATAAGTGAAGCACATGAAGCATTATATAAAGCCATACTCAAAAGATATAAGTGAAGTGCAAAAAGCATTCTATAAATCAACCAAGGACAATATCATACCAGCATGGTGCATAAAATAAAAGCAAAATAAACACAAAATACGCTCCAAGAATTTACACATATCATGTGACGAATAAAAATATAGCTCCAAGTAAAATTACCGATAGTCGTAAGAAGAAAGAGGGGATGCCTTCCGGGGCATCCCCAAGCTTAGTTGTTTGGGAGTCCTTGAATATTACCTTGGGGTGCCTAGGGCATCCCCAAGCTTACTTGTCGCTCCTTATTCCTTCATCCATCGTGATCTCTCCCAAAACTTGAAAAGTTCAATCACACAAAACTTAACAAAACCCTCGTGAGATCCGTTAGTATAATAAAGCAAATCACTACTTTAAGTACTGTTGAAAATCCATTCATATTTTATTTTTGAATTATACCTACTGTATTCTAACTTCTCCATGGCTGATACCACCAATACAGTCCATAGTTCCATCAAAACAAGCAAAACAATTCATCAAAAACAGAATCTGTCAAAAATAAGACAGTATGTAGCAATCTGAACATTGACCATACTTTTGTAACTCCAAAAATTCTGAAAAATTAGGACAAAATAAAAAAAATTGCATAGCAGTACTGTGTCAAAATTTCAGAAATTTTTGAAATTCCAGTAAAAAAATTAAATTCATGCACTACAACCAAAGTTTTTGTTTTTGCATCACACGTACCAAACAAGCAATCTAAACATCCTAAAGGAAAATCTTGGCATATTATTTTTATAATACAATGAATTTGTACAAGGGGATAATTATTTTTGTTGAAAGTTTCTATAATTCAAGATTTGTAAAGTTTCCATGGGCATGAACAAAGTTCAAGGAGCTCCCCCGCTTCAACGGTGCTCGTCTTTCTTACTTTAACTTTCCTTTTTAAAAAGTTTTAGGTTCCCCTCTATATTTTTTTGTTTTTAAACTTTTTAAAAGCACACAACAGAATAAAATGATTCTCTAAAACTTCCAGGTTGTCTCCCTGGCAGCGCTTTCTTTAAGGCCATTAAGCTAGGCATAAAGTGCTCAAGTAATTGATCCACCCGGATCCGAAGGTATATTAAAGCCAATTTTAATTAACAATGATTTGTAATTTAGTAGTGAGCACAAAGTAATATATCTCATGTAACAACAAAGTCTAACTCTCTTCCTATGCATCAGCATGTCATACAAGAACAATTCATGCACATCAAGTAAAGGCCAATGCATAGTATAAATAGTTTTGTCGGTGTTCTAGTACCGGGGGTACCCAGACTTGCCTGCCTGCGGCCCAGCACGCGGACTCATCAACGGCCTGGTACGGCCCAGCTGCAAGACCCCCAGGACAAGACCCTCACGAGGGCCCCGGCCTCGTGAGGCGAGTGATGCCAAGACCTCCAGAGGAGCAGCTCCCCGAGCCGGCCTCCCGAGGAGCGGAGAACTCTATGCAAGCCTCCCGCCTCATGAGGCCGCGATGACGTGAGCCATGACGACCAAGGCCAGGTGGGTGCCAGCGGGAGCAGAGGGGACAGTTTCCTCTTCGGTGCTAAGGGAGCAAGAACAGGCGCAAGTTCCCGAGGAAGGCCCCAAAGCTTTCCATTCCGGTGCAACAAGACCAAGACCACGAGCTCGGCAGGACGGATGTCATCGCCGAGCCCACCGCTGCGTCACGGCCAGAAGCTTTGCAGGCGAAGACCACCTTTCATCAGGATAAGATGTACTTCCTGTCCCCTTACAAAATTGGCCACTGTGGGATCCCTTCCCACCTAAGCTATGAGGGAAGAGGACCAAGGCCACTATAAATATGGGCTAGCCACCACCATAGAATGGGATCCCCGGACCGATCCATCCTCAACACCCGAGCCCTCGCGAGGCAGCTCGACCACTGTACTAGTTCATCCTCAACCTCCTCATGAGGCCAATCCACCAAAATCAGGAGTAGGGTTTTACACCGCAAGGTGGCCCGAACCTGGGTAAATCTCTGTGTTCATCCCTTCCTTACGATCCCGCGCACTCGGTGAGATCAAGGCGAGCTGAGCGTCGTTGTGAAGCGAGATCCTTCGTTCACACCCCAGAGTTCGAACCTTCTTGGGTCTGTGGCACCCTGATTCCGACATTTGGCGTGCCAGGTAGGGGCGTGTCGAAGCTTCACCTCTTCACTGACCACGCTCCGCCCTCGCTTCATTGTTCCCATGGCGGACGCTGTCTCACGGGCTTGGCCGCCCGAAGCCTATGGGAGCGCCGCGGGATGCCCGACCTTCACCCCTGGCCTGCGCCGGGTGCGGTGGCTGGTGGGGTTCAGGCCAGCGCTACCCCCATGATACGACGATGCTGCGGACCCCGAGGAGTTCCTCCAGCTATACACGCAGGCCATCCAAGCGGCGGGTGGCGTCGACAAGGCCATGGCGAACTAGCTCCCCCTGGCCCTCACGGAGGCCCCTCGATTTTGGCTCCGCAGCCTCCCGGATGCCTCGATCTCCTCTTGGGAGGAGCTCCACGGTCTGTTCGTCGCGCGCTTCGTGGCACCGGCGCCCTACGCAGTCGCTTGCATCATCGGCGGGTCGCAGGTGCCTGCCTCTGGCCGCCACATCAAGCAGTTTTTCCGTCAGGCAAGCACTACTCGGCCGCACCCTGAGGCCTTGCGGGGCCATGCAAGGCCTGAGGCCGACATCACCTTTGACTTCAGGGATCATTCCAAGACTGCGGTCGCTGCTAGTGCACTCCCCATGCTGTGCACACCCACCATCAGCATGTCGCGGTCACCAAGACCCTCATCGACGGTGGTGCCGGCCTCAACGTCCTCTCCGTGGAAGCCTTCGACATGCTCCAGGTGCCTTATGACCAGCTCGCGCCCACCAAGCCCTTCTCAGGGGAGACCAAAGGCTTCGCCACCCCCTTGCAGTAGGTGCGCCTCCCCGTCACCTTCGGCAAGCGTGACAATTAGCGCACCAAGCTGATCGACTTCGACGTGGCTCGCATCGGCCTCCCGTACAATGCCATCCTGGGGTACCCGGCCCTCGCCAAATTCATGGCGGCGACCCATCCGGGTTACAATGTCATTAAGATGCCAGGTAGGAGTGGCATTATCACGATGGCCAGAGACACAAAGGACGCGGTCCGGGCCCTCAAGCTCATCTACAAGGCCGCAACGGCCTCCCGCCCCAACGTCGGGGCACCCCGGAGGCTCTGGAGGCCGCGCCCGCGAAGAAAACCAGTTGTTCTCTCAGGACCGGGCCGAGACGAAGCAGGTGACTGTCGACAGCGGTTGCTCGGGCCCCACCTTCACCATAGTCACCGGCCTTCCCCCGGAACAGGAGGAGGCATTGATTGGCTTCCTCCAGGTAAACAAGGACGTATTTGCGTGGGAAGCGTCCGACTTGGTTGGTGTCCCAAGGGAGGTAATCGAGCACCACTTGGCGGTATGCCCCAGTGCGCGCCCGGTGAAGCAAAGGGCGCGACGGCAAGCACATGAGAAGCAAGTGTTCATCATCCAAGAGGTTTGCAAGTTGCAAGAAGCCGATGATATTGGAGAGGTACGGCACTCGGATTGGCTAGCCAACCCTGTGGTTGTCCCCAAAAAAGGGGGGGAAGGAGCGCATGTGCATCGACTTCACGAGCCTCAACAAGGCTTGCCCTCAGGACCCCTTCCCGCTCTCGTGCATTGACCAGATCATGGACTCCACCACCGAGTGCGATCTGCTGTGCTTTTTGGATGCATTCTCGGGTTATCACCAAATCAAGATGGTGACAGAGGACGTCGAGAAGACTGCCTTCATTTTCCCATGTGGTGTGTAATGCTACACATGCATGCCTTTCGGGCTGCGGAACGCCGGAGCAACCTTCCAACGGTTGATGCACATCGTTCTGGGGCCGCAGCTAGGGAGAAATGCGGAGGCGTATGTAGACGACATCGTGGTCAAGTCGCGAGAAGCAAGGACCCTAATTGGAGATCGAGAGGAGACATTTGCTAACCTGCGCCAAGTGACTTGAGGCTCAACCTAGAAAAGTGCGTGTTCGGGGTCCCGTCCGGCAAGCTGTTGGGCTTCCTTGTGTCACATCGAGGGATCGAGGCTAACCTCGAAAAGATCAAGGCGATTGAAAAGATGCGCCCTCCTCAGACCCTCAAAGAGATGCAGAAGCTTGCGGGCTGTGTGACCTCCCTGGGCGCTTCATCTCCAAGCTTGGGGAGCGCAGCCTCCCTTTCTTCAAGCCGATGAAGAGGAAGGGCCCTTTCGAGTGGAATCCGGAGGCAGAGACGGCCTTCGAGGACCTCAAGAGATACCTCACGAGCCCACCTGTTATGGTGGCGCCTCATCCTCGCAAGCCTCTGGTGCTCTACTTGCTGGCCACCCCCCACTCGGCCAGTGCAGCACTCGTGGAGGTTCGGGAGGAGTGCGCCAGCACAGGCGTGAGGCCAGGCGACCCGCAAGGGGTCGCGCAGCGTTCGCCATCTTAGGACAGCGCCCTTGAAGCCCTCGTCACTTCTCCAACCAACGGGGCTCCCGAGCCCCTCGTGCCCCATGCGAAGGATGGTGTCGTCGACACCTCGCCCCTCGTCGAGCACCCGGTGTACTTCGTTAGCACCATGTTGCGGGATGCGCGCGCTACCCTATGCAGCAAAAGCTCCTGCTCGCGCTCCTTGTTGCCTCAAGGAAGCTGCTCCATTATTTCCAGGGCCACCCCATCAAGGTCGTCTCCGCATACCCCCTGGAGAAGGTGCCATGCAGCCCCAATGATGCTGGGAGGGTTGCAGAGTGGAACATCGAGCTGCAAGCCTTCCAGCTGGAGTTCAGCACGACCAGGGTCATCAAGGGTGCGGCCCTCGCCAATTTCGTGGCAGAGTGGATGGACGCTCCCGACCTGGGGCTGGGCGAGGGCCAGTCCCTCGCGCCTAGCGATGAGGCGCCCTATGGCTGTGTCATGCACTTCGACGGTGCCTTTGTGTGGCAAGGCGCGGGGGCTGGAGTCGTACTCATCTCACCGACAAAGGACAAGCTCTACTATGCCGTGCAGCTTCGCTTCCAGCATGGCGAGAAGGTCTCCAACAACGTTGTGAAGTACGAGGGCTTGATCACCGGCCTCAGGGCCGTGGTCGCTCTAGGGGTCAAGCGCCTCACTATCAAGGGTGATTCCCAGCTCCTCGTCAACTTTTCCAACATGGAGTACAAACCGAAGGACGAGCACATGGAGGCATACCTGGAAGAGGTACGTAAAATTGAAAAGCATTTCCTAGGCTTGGAATTACAGCACGTCCTGCGCTGCGCGAACAAGGAAGCAGACGACATCGCCAAGAGGGCATCTCGCCGCGAGCCTTAGAAGCTTGGCGTATTCGAGGAGAGGCTCTTCAAGCCGTCGGCAGTGCCCCCGGCTACAGGCCCGACGCTGCTCCGGGAAGAGCTTCCACCGGCCCCGTCCTTGGGTGCCCACCTACTCCTGGCGTTGGAACCTCAAGCAGGCTGCTGGACCGAGGACTTCAAGTCATACTTACTCAACGACGCCTTACCAGATAAGGAGGAGGACGCAGAACATGTGGCTCGCCAGGCCACTACTTATTGCTTGCAGGATGGCGAGCTGTACCGCAGACGCCCCAACAACATCTCGCTGCGGTGCATATCCGAGGAGCAAGGGCGCGAGCTGTTGGCCGACATACACGGTGGAGATTGCGGACACCACTCCTCATCATGCACCCTCATGGGAAAGGTGTTCCGCAGCGGGTTCTACTGGCCTACGACGCTCCATGACGCCACCGAGCTGGTACGATCCTGCGAGGCCTGCCAGTTCCATGCCAAGCAGATTCATCAGCCCACACAAGGTCTCTAGACCATCCTGCTCTCGTGGCCCTTCGTGGTCTGGGGGCTAGATATCTTGGGCCCGTTCCCTCGGCGGCTGGCGGTTACCGCTACCTCTACGTCGCCATCGACAAGTTCACCAAGTGGACGGAGGTGGAGCCCATGCGCACCATCCCCGCCGGCTCGGCTGTCAAGTTCATCAAGGGCCTCGTGAGCCGGTTCGGTGTCCCCAACCGTATCATTACCAACAATGGCTCCCAATTCACAAGCAACCTCTTCAGGACATATTGTGCTAACCTTGGAATGCATATATGTTATGCTTCGGTGGTGCACCCGCGGAGCAACGGCCATGCTGAGCGCGCCAACACGGAGGTCCTGAGGGGCCTCAAGACAAGGAGCTTCAAGAATAAGCTTGAGGCTTGCGATAGGGGTTGGCTCGGTGAGCTTCAGTCCGTGTTGTGGCCCGTCTGCACCACTGCGACTAAGCCCACCGGCGAGACCCCGTTCTTCCTTGTCTACGGGGCCGAGGCGGTCCTCCTGCACGAGGTCAAGCATCGCTCCCCGCGAGTCTTGGCATTCGACGAGGCACGTCAGGATGACTCGCAGGGAACAGATGTCGTGCTCGGGGAGGAGGCCCGTCGCCAAGCCTCACTCCGCGCCGCGAGGTACCAACAGGCGCTGCGGCGCTACCATTGCCGCAACATCTGCCCCTGGACTCTCGAAGTCGGAGACCACGTCCTGAGGCGGGTCCTCTCCAGGGAGGGCCTCCACAAGCTCTCGCCCATGTGGGAGGGCCCGTTCAGGGTCGCCCGCATCTCCAGGCCCGGCGCCGCATGCCTGGAGACGGAGGACGGGGTCCCCATCCAGAATGCTTGGAACTTCCAGCATCTCTGCAAGTTCTACCCGTGACACTCTCACATAATAATGAGTGGGGCTGTACACGCCTCGGAGTCTCCCGGTGCGCCGCCCCACGGCCTCACGGGAGCTCCCACCCATGCCCAAGTGGAAGCCCCATGCTCTGCGCTGGCGGACGACACGGTCGAACAACGACTATGCCCACGCCAAGTGGAGGCCCCATGCTTCGCGCTGGTGGGAAGACTAGTATAGGCGCCGGACGCGGCTTTTTCATTCGCTCGCTCTTGTAACCAATTTGCCACTTCTTGGAATGAAGTTTGAAGTTCTTGCATCTTTATTCGAAAAGGGGTGGGGTTTTTTTCTCCTTGCAGTGATTTCCTTCTTGAATCTCATTTTTAAAGGAACCGGCGGTTGCCCGTTGCTCCCTCCCACGCGTCCCGCGAGCGGGGATTGGGTACAGTGCGTACGCTTGGGCCAGCCCCGATGGCGTTGAAGGCCCAGGCCACAACGGCCGCAGGTCCACCCGCCCGCACACCTTGCCAAGACCTTGGCGTGCGAATCCTCGCGCGACACTCTCGAGCGAGCCAACATGCACGTATTGCCTCGGCCCCTGGCCTCGGGAGCGCTCATCTCCTAGCCTTGCCGGGCATCGCTACCCGGCATACCAGCGACGATCGACCCTCGCTCGGGGGCTCTAGGCGCAAGATGGGCGCCAGGAAGGGTGGCTGAAGAAAAAGCAACCATGGACCGGCTCATTATTAAGGAATCCTACGTCAAGTGCTTTTTACATCTCCGCGAGGTCTGATGCCTGGCGGAGCCGTCTCCGGAGGCACTGAAACCTCGTGAGTCCCCCAGGGGCCTCGCGAGCCGCGATCCCCTCGAGACCCCGGAGCGATCTGGTCCGTAAGGAGGGAGCCTCCCCGACAAAACTCTCTCGGCGGCGCTCCAGCAGCATCGTTGCTGGAACGAGGGGTGTACTTAGGATCAAGGCTCTGGAGGAGTGCGCCCCTCGACGCAGGAACCCGCCAAGGGCCACGAGCACACCAAGCGAAGTTATCCTAATCGCGCCAGGCAGGAACCTTTCAATTAGTAATGATATAAATGGTAGAATATGAGCGGGAAACACTGATATAAAGGCACAAGCACCACAGTTCATTACACACCCCCGTGGGGCTCTTCATGACTCTTGATGCAGGAACCAAAAAAAACAGACAAAAGGAGCGGCCTCCCGAGGGCCCCTGTTCCTGAAGCCCGGCTCCAGCGCCGCCCTCGCTCAGTCGGAGTCCTCCTCCTCCTTGACAGGGGCACGACGGTGTGGCGGCTCGGCGTCCTCCTTGGCAGGGCACGACGACGTGGCGGCTCGCCGTCCTCCTTGGTCCGGGCACGGCGATGTGGCGGCTCGTCGTAGTCATCGTCACTCGAGCTCCCCCCGGGGGAGGCGCCGCTACTGTCGGAGGTGTCACGGTTGTTGCCAAGGGCAAGTTCACCACCGAGGACGCCGCCGCCGCGATGGCCGTCATCGTCGGAGAGGTGGTCATTGTCGCTGTCGTTGCCCTCTGGGCAGCACCCCAGGCGCCTGCCGTCTTCCCCGAAGACCTTGATGAAGAGCGTCGCCGCCCTGTCATACTTGAAGTAAAGGGTACACCTTCCCTGCAAGCCACGGGCGCGGGTGAATGTCTACCACCGTGGTTCAGGAACACATAGCCTGCGGGGGTAACCTCGACCTCCACCCACGAGGCCTTGTTGCGGCAGTCGTCGGGCTGCAGCCATAGGCCAGCGGGTCCTCCGGCTGGCAACTCTTCTGCGAAGAAGCGTGGGAGCTGGATCCAGGTGCCTACCGGCCTCTCCACCCACACCACAAACTCTCGGGCCACGTCGGCCGAGTGGGATCACGGGCGGGGTGGCCGGGCGGCCACCATGAGCTTTCCCCCTCGACCCCGGCCGCCACGGCTTTCGTAGCCGCTTTTGCGGGAGGGACCCTTCCCACAGCCACCGGAGGCAATGTAGCCCCCCATGGGAGTGCGCTCGCGCCCCCGGGGAACCGCTGTCGGCGTTGCGATGGACTTGCGGGGACGGCCACGCCCCTTCTTGGGTGGCAGTGACCCTGGTCCCTCCTGGAGGGCTTTCCCCTTTTCGGCGGCGGAGAACCTCCTCACTGGTACCATGGTCGCTGTGGCAGAGATTGGGGCGAACGGGCGAGAAGACGAAGATGGGATGGGGCACTCCCTCCTCGCCTTCTTATAGGCAATCGGAGGGGCCTAACCGACGCCCTCTCGCCTTTGTGCAATGATGGCCCCACGGCACGCGCCAGGCTTTCTGCTCAGCCTAGGCGGTTGCCGAGGCAACATGAGGAAGTGGAGGCGTCCGCATCCCGTCGTGCGCCATGCGTCGAGCCTAACCCGCAGGTGATTGGGGCCCGTGGCGCTTCGCTCTTCCTTCACTGCATTCGCTTCGAAGCCAGCCTGAGCGCGCCTTGGGTCCGGGGGCTACTGTCGGCGTTCTAGGACCGGGGGTACCTAGACTTGCCTGCCTGCGGCCCAGCACGCGGACTCATCGATGGCCCGGTACGGCCCAGCTGCAAGACCCCCAGTACAAGACCATCGAGAGGGCCCCGGCCTCGCAAGGCGAGCAACGCCAAGACCTCCAGAGGAGCAGCTCCCCCGAGCCTGCCTCCTGAGGAGCGGAGAACTCTATGCAAGCCTCCCGCTTCATGAGGCCACGATGACATGAGCCATGACGACCAAGGCAAGGCGAGCGCCAGCGGGCGCAAAGGGGTCAGTTTCCTCTTTGGTGCTAAGAGAGCAAGGACAGGCGCAGGTTCCCGAGGAAGGCCCCAAAGCTTTCCATTCCCGTGCAATGAGACCAAGACGACGAGCTCGGCAGGACGGATGTCATCACCGAGGCCACCGCTGTGTCACAGCCAGAAGCTTTGCAGGCGAAGACCACCTTTCGTCAGGATAAGATGTACTTCGTGTCCCCTTTCAAAACTGGCCACTGTGGGATCCCTTCCCGCCTAAGCTATGAGGGAAGAGGACCAAGGCCACTATAAATATGGGCTAGCCACCACCTTAGAATGGGATCCCCGGAACGATCCATCCGAGCCCTCGCGAGGCAGCTCGACCACTATACTAGTTCATCCTCAACCTCCTCGTGAGGCCAATCCGCCAAAAGCAGGAGTAGGGTTTTACACCGCAAGGTGGCCCGAACCTGGGTAAATCTCTATGTTCATCCCTTCCTTCTGATCCCGTGCACTCGGTGAGATCAAGCCCTGGGTATGGCGAGCTGAGCATCGTTGTGAAGCGAGATCCTTCATTCACGCCCCAGAGTTCAAACCTTCTTGGGTCTGCGGAGCCCTGATTCCGACAAGTTTCTTGTAATTTTATCATATTGGAAACATAGAGATGCGGAGATGTAGTTCCTCTCTCATAATAATTGCAAGTAGGAGCAGCAAGCACATGCATATTATATCCATCAAAATCATCATGTGTAGTAGTAAAACACAACACATAAATATAATCCTTAATAAGAGCAAACTTCTCCGATATAGTGTAGTTTAATATAAGGAACTATAGCAAGTTCATCTCCATAAGCATCATTCATATTGGCATCATGGCCACAAGCATAGCAAGCATCTATTTTGTCAAAAAGGTATATTTCAAACGAATTCAAGGGATCATAGCAATGATCATAGCATTCATCCTTCGGTAAGCATGAAGGGAAATTAAACAATGTATGAGTTGAAGAGTTACTCTCATTAGAACGTGGGCATGGGTAGCTAATCCGCTCTTCCTCCTTTTGTTCTTCGCTCTCCTCGTCATCTTTTTCATCCAATGAGCTCACAGTTCCATCAATTTCTTCTTCCATAGACTCCTACAAAATATTAGTTTCTTCTTGGACGACGGAGACTTTTTCAATAAGTGCATCAATATCGGCATTGTATTTATAATTATCATAGCAATATTTAAGTGTAGCAAAATTTTCAGGTCTATAAACAACATCATCAAAATCTTCATACTTTTCAAACAAAGATTCAATTTCATAAGCACCCTTAAAAGCAACAAATTCTTCTATTCGTTCCACATCATAGTAATCATATATACCATTAGCATAAGAAGCCAAGGTTTCATTATCATTAAATTCACATTTAAAGGGAAGGTATGGAGCCTTCATCCTAGAGCATCAAGTATAATCATATCTCAAGCATAAATCCCAAGCATACCATTGCAAACAATCAATTTGATCCCATAATAGTTTCCCTTTTTGAGTCAAGCGATAATCCCTAAAGTATTCGCGTTGATCCAACATGTCTCCCATTATCAAGTTGAATGAGGTTTTCTCAGGATTATCAAAGTAGTGTTTAATATTTTCCACATAACGAGCATCGAGGGTTTTAGGAGGTTCCCCATCTCCATTAGTAGCAAGTACAACTAATTTTTTTGGTATTTCGTGTTCCATATCCATAACTAAAGATATAAAACAACATAGAACACAAAATAAAATCTACTTAGTGATAAAGTAAACAAGCAGACACGAGAATATTCACCCCACGCTATTGCTTCCCGGCAACGGCGCCAGAAAATGGTCTTGATAACCCACAAGTATAGGGGATCAATTGTAGCCTTTCTCGGTTAGTAAGAGTGTCAAACCCAATGAGGAGCTAAAGGTAGAATTTATATTCCCTTCAATTTCTATCGACCACCTATACAACTCTATGCGCACTTAACGTTCGCTTTAGCTAGAACAAGTATGAAACTATTTTGTAGGTGATATGATAGGTTTGCAAGAATAAAACTAGAAGTACTTAGTAGAAATGAAACTACGTGTAATTTGCAAGATAATAAAAGTTAATTGTTTAGTAGAAAGATTTTGTAAGACAAGAAAGTTATTTGTCCCTAGGCAATCGATAACTAGACCGGGAACCATTATTGCAATTTTATATGAGGGAGAGGAATGAGCTAACATACTTTCCATACTTGGATCATATGCACTTATGAATGGAACTCTAGCAAGCATCTGCAACTACCAAAGATCATTAAGGTAAAACCCAACCATAGCATTAAGTACCAAGTCCTCTTTATCCCATACGCAACAACCCACCTACTCGGGTATGTGTTTCAGTCACTCACGCCACCCACCATAAGTGAATCATGAACGTATTGCAACACCCTACAGTGGGAATCCCTCACACTTGCGCTACACGGAGGGCACCATAGGACAAAATAAAACATACAACTCGAACCAATCACAATCATCAATCAACCCATAGGACAAAACGAATCTACTCAAACATCATAAGATAGCCATACATCATTGGGAAATAATATACAACGTTGAGCACCATGTTTAAGTAGAGACTATAGCGGGGAGAAGAGGTGTTACACCACTGCATAGAGGGGGAGAGAGTTGGTGATGTCGGTGTCGAAGTTGTTGGTGTAGATCGCCGTCACGACGATTGCCCCGGCGGCACTCCGACGCCACCAGGAGAGGGGGAGAGAGCCCCCCTCCTTCTTGCATGGCCTCCCCTCTAGATGGGAGGAGAGTTCCCCCTCTGGTCCATGGACGCCATGGCGGCGGAGGGGCGAGAGCCCCTCCGAGATTGGATCTCTCGCTCTCTCCGTTCTGTTCTGTTTTGCACTCCCGTTTTCTGGCCGAAAACCGTTTCTTAAATTCCCAGAGATCTGTAACTCCAATTGCGCTGAAAATTAACATGATTTTTTCTGGATATAAGCTTCCTTTTGGCCGAAGAAGAGCCCCAACAGACTTACGGTGTGCCAACTAGGCATCACCATGCGCCAGGGGGTAGGTCGCGCCCTGGTGGTTAGTGGAGCCCATGGTCCTCCGTTTGCATTGATTCCACCTACCAAAAATCACATATATTCCAAAATAAATCTCTGTACATTTTTATCGTGTTTGGACTTCGTTTGATATGGATATTTTGCGAAACAAAAAACATGCAACAAACAGGAACTGGCACTGGGCACTAGATCAATATGTTAGTCCCAAAAATAATATAAAATGTTGCCAAAAGTATATGAAAGTTGTAGAATATTGGCATGAAACAATCAAAAATTATAGATACGACGGAGATGTATCAGTCTACATCATGCCATCTTACTTAAGGTGTTACTCTGTTTTATACTTAATACCATAGATGCATGCTGGATAGTGGTCGATTGGTGGAGTAATAGTAGTAGATGCAGGCAGGAGTCAGTCTACTTGTCTCGGATGTGATGTGTATATACATGATCATTGCCTTGAATATCGTCATAACTATGCGCTTTTCTATCAATTGCCCAACAATAATTTGTTCACCCACCATATGCTATGTGCTCGAGAGATAAGCCTCTAGTGAAAACTATGGCCCCTGGGTCTACCTTTATCATATATAAAAACACAAAAATACTTTGCTGCAATTTTCTATTTTATTTTATTTTATCTTCAAAATTTATCTATCTAGCACTACGAGATTTAATCCTTGCAAGTAACCACCAAGGGGATTGACAACCCTCTTGACCGTGTTAGGTGCAAGTATTTGCTTTTGTGTGTGCATGTGTTGTTCATGATGCATTGTGTGATTCTCCTACTGATTGATAACCTTGGTTCTTAACTGAAGGAAATACTTATCTCTACTGTACTACATTCCTTCTCCTCTTGGAGGAAATCCCAACGCAGCTCACAAGTAGCAGAGTAGGGCGCGAAATGTTTGTGTTCATGGAACCACATGTGAATGTTGTTCCAAAAGGTTGTGCCATTTTGCTCCGTGCCATGGAGAAGATCGAGGCTAGTGGCCAACCATGTATCGCACAATAGCTCGTCCTCCCGCATGTTGAAGCTTTCTCCCCTACCCTTCTTCTTTGGATCATTGACTGTATCAGCCAGATCATCATCCTCGCCGTCCTCCCAATCCTCCTCCTCCCCCTCCGGCTGCTGCTTCTCGGTGGCCCAATGTTGTTGTTGCTGTGTGTCTGCACCGGTCTGGATGTAGGACTACTGTGTTGTGATTTGGGTGTAGGACTGCTGCCGGTAGTTGCCAGACTAGGTGGGATCCGAGTCTTCTACCTGCCCGTCCTCATGGCCTCCTCCTCCTCCGTCATGGATGATGTCGAGCATCTCCCTGTTCGGCTTGTAGTACGTCGGCTCCCCCACTTTAGGTTCTATAACAAACAGCGCGCGGGCACCCATTTGCTCCCCTCCCGCTGTCCGCGCCCGAACGAGCTGTGGCGAAGAATACTGGAGGAAGAGCGACGCCGCATTTACATTGACGATGTAAGGCACCTTACCGGCAGGAGTTCCAAGCTGCTTGGCGGCGTAGTATTACGGAGGCTTGTAAGGCTCCAGTCACAGTGTCGTATGTACTGTGGGCGTGATTGTCTCGCGATGTCCGGCACGTCTGCCACGGTCACCGCGGCCACCATGCCCAACGGAACCACCAGGCCCACCGGCAGCCAAATGCTTCTTGAGCTTCTCCTCCTTTGTGGCTTTCGCTTTGATACGTTGGTGTGTAACCGAGATGATCTTCCGGGCGAGCGTGATGCTTGGATCCTCTTGCATCGTGATACGTCTCCAACGTATCTATAATTTTTTATTTTTCCATGCTGTTATATTATCATTCTTGGATGTTTTACAATCATTTTATAGCAACTTTATATCATTTTTTGGGACTAACCTATTGACATAGTGCCCAGTGCCAGTTGCTGTTTTTTTGCTTGTTTTTTTACTTCACAGAAAATCAATACCAAATGGAGTCCAAATGCAGCGAAACTTTTTGGAGAAATTTTTTGGAGCAGAAGACACAAGATGGGCCGAAGAAGTACCAGAGGGGGTGCCCCGAGGGGGGCACAACCCACTTGGGCGCGCCTGGGGGCCCAGGCGCGCCCTGGTGGGTTGTGCCCACCTCGGTGGCCTCCCGCACCGCCACTTTGCTCTATAAATACCCCAATAATCAAGAAACCCTAGGGGAGTCGACGAAAATCAATTCCAGCCGCCGCAAGTTCCAGAACCACCAGATCCAATCTAGACACCATCACGAAGGGGTCCATCATCCTTATTGGTGCCTCTCCGATGATGCGTGAGTAGTTCATTGTAGACCTACGGGTCCGTAGTTAGTATCTAGATGGCTTCCTCTCTCTTTTTGATTATCAATACAATGGTCTCTAGGAGACCTATTTGATGTAACTCTTTTTGCGGTGTGTTTGTTGGGATCCGATGAACTTTGTGTTTATGATCAGATCTATGTTTTTATCCATGAAAGTTATTTGAGTTTCTTTGATCTCTTATATGCATGATTACTTATAGCCTCGTATTTCTTCTTCGACTCTTTGGTTTAGTTAGGCCAACTAGATCGATTTTTCTTGCCATGGGAAGAGGTGCTTTGTGATGGGTGCGATCTTACGGTGCTTGATCCCAGTGACAGAAGGGTAACCGACATGTATGTATCGTTGCTATTAAGGATAACAAGATGGGGTCTATTTCTACATAAATAGATCTTGTCTACATCATGTCATCGTTCTTATTGCATTACTCCATTTCTCCATGAACTTAATACACTAGATGCATGCTGGATGGCGGTCGATGTGTGGAGTAATAGTAGTAGATGCAGGCAGGAGTCAGTCTACTAATCTTGGACATGATGCCTATGTAATGATCATTGCCTGGATATCGTCATGATTATTTGAAGTTCTATCAATTGCCAACAGTAATTTGTTTACCCGCCGTATGCTATTTTCTCGAGAGAAGCCACTAGTGAAATCTACGGCCCCCGTGTCTCTTCTTTATTATATTTGCCTTCGCGATCTATTTTTATTTGCTTTTATTTTTAGATCTATTAATCCAAAAATACAAAAATAACTTGCTGCAATTTATTATTATTTATTTTATCTCGCGTTCCCGCGAGATCTATTTATCCAATCTACTACAATTTTACCTATCTTTTTACCCGTGAGGGATTGACAACCCCTCTCTTACGTCGGGTTGCAGGTATTTGTTCTTTGTGTGCAAGAGCTGTTTACGTGGTGTTGCGTGGTTCTCCTACTGGTTCGATAACCTTGGTCTCATCACTGAGGGAAATACGTACCGTAGCTGTGCTGCATCATCCCTTCCTCTTTGGGGAAATACCGACGTAGTTCAAGCCGCATCAAAAGGAATTTCCGGCGCTGTTGCTGGGGAGACATCATCAACATCCACCAGGTTCCTAATCACAAATCTTTTCTCCTTGCAATTCACATTATTTGCCATTTGCCTCTCGTTTTCCTCTCCCCCACTTCACAAAAATTTGCCGTTTTAGTCGCCCTCTTTTTCGTTCGTCGTTTTTCTCGCCAGATCTGTTTTGAGTCCAATCTTGTTGCGTAGTCACAATGACTCAAGAGAACACCAAGTTGTGTGATTTCTCCAATACCAACAACAATGATTTTATTAGCACTACGATTGCTCCTCCCACCACTAGTGCGGAGTCTTGTGATATTAATGCCGCTTTGTTGAATCTCGTTATGAAAGATAAATTTTCCGGTACTCCTAATGAGGATGCCGCATCCCATCTTAACACATTCGTGGAATTATGCGATATGCAAAAGAAAAAAGATCTGGACAATGATATTGTGAAGTTGAAATTATTTCCGTTTTCTTTGCGAGATCGTGCAAAAATTTGGTTTTCTTCTTTGCCTCGCAATAGTATCGATTCTTGGGATAAGTGCAAGGATGCTTTTATTACAAAGTATTTTCCGCCCACGAAAATTATTTCCCTTAGGACGCAAATCATGAATTTTAAGCAATTTGAGCATGAACATGTTGCGCAATCTTGGGAAAGAATGAAATTGATGCTAAGAAATTGCCCTACTCATGGTTTAAATCTTTGGATGATCATACAAAATTTTTATGCGGGATCGAATTTTGTTTCTGGAAATCATTTAGATTCCGCCGCGGGGGGTACTTTTATGGAAATTACTTTGGGTGAAGCTACTAAATTGCTTGATAATATTATGGCAAATTATTCTCAATGGCATACCAAAAGAGCTCCTACTAGTAAAAAGGTCAATTTGGTAGAAGAAATAAATTCTTTGAGTGAAAAAGTTGATGCTCTTATGAAGTTGGTTGCTAATAAAAATGCTCCTATTGATCTTAATGATGTGCCTTTGTCTACTTTGATTGAGCAAAATAATGATGCCGTAGATGTGAATTTTGTTTCACGAAACAATTTTAATAACAATGCTTATAGAGGTAATTTTAATCCTAGACCTTTTCCGGGAAATTCCTCTAATAATTATGGTAATTCCTATGGTAATCTATCTTATAATAATAATAGGAATATCTCTGATCTTGAAAATAATATTAAAGAATTTCTCAATGCTCAAAAGAATTTTAATACTATGATGGAAGAAAAGTTGAGTAAGATTGATGATATGTCTAGAAGCATTGATAGAATTTCTCATGATGTAGAAAATCTCAAGATGAAATTTTTTGTGCCTAAGGTTGAAGAATCAATTAAAGCTTTATATGTTTCTTTGGATGAAAGTAAAAAGAGAACCGCCATGCTTAGAGCTAGAAGAGAATCTTTAGAAAAGGCGTTTTCTAGTGATTGCTTTCACAAAAATGATGAAGATCTCAAAATGATTGGTGTTTCTTCTATTGATTCTTTATTTAGTAAAATTAAGATTGATGAAAAAGGGATTGAAGAAGAGTCAACTTTAGCTAGAAGGCGTCCCGATAATTCGGAGGGTGGAAATCTTGTTGAGAAAATTGATAAAAGTGGGTTTGAAGAGGTCAAAACTTTAACTATTGATGTGCCCACTCTTTTGGATTACAAAGACTTTAATTATGATAATTGCTCTTTGATTGATTGTATTTCTTTGTTGCAATCCATGATAAATTCACCCCATGCTTATGACCAAAATAAAGCTTTTACTAAACATATTGTTGATGCTATGATGAAGGCTTTGGAAGAAAAGTTGGAATTAGAGATTTCAATTCCTAGAAAATTACATGATGAAATGGAACCTACTATCAAAGTCAAGATTAAAAATTATGAGTGTTTTGCTTTATGTGACTTGGGTGCTAGTGTTTCTACAATTCCGTAATCTTTATGTGATGTGCTTGGTCTTACCGATATTGAAGAATGTTCTTTAAATTTGCACTTGGCGGATTCTACTATTAAAAAGCCTATGGGAAGAACTAATGATGTTCTTATTCTTGCAAATAGGAATTATGTGCCCACAGATTTTATTGTTCTTGATATTGATTGCAATCCATCTTGTCCAATTATTCTTGGTACACCATTTTTACGTACTATTGGTGCCGTGATTGACATGAAAGAAGGCAATATTAAATTTCAATTTCCACTAAGGAAGGGTATGAAACACTTCCCTAGAACAAGAATTAAGCCACCATATGAATCAATCATGAGGGCATCTTATGGATCTAGAAATAAAGATGACAACACTTAGATCCTTGCATTATGCCTAGCTAGGGGCGTAAAACGATAGCGCTTGTTGGGAGGCAACCCAATGAATAAAATTTATTTTTGTATTTTTCTTTCTGTTATTGAGTGTTTGCACAATTATGCTACTATAATGATTGTATTTTTTGTGTTTTAATTAGTGTTAGTGCCAAGTAAAGCCTTTGGGATAGCTTTGGTGATAGTTGATTTGATCTTGTTGGAAAACAGAAACTTTTGCGTCCAAACAAATAATTGTTTAGAATTGCAGAAGCGACGAAAAATTCTGAATTTTTACACAGTATTTATATAAAATTTTCCTATGTTGTCCCAATTTTTTAAAATTGTTGGAGTTAAAGAAGTATGAGAACAATTCGCATCTTTACGGACTGTTCTATTTTTGATAGATTCTGTTTTCTTTGCATTGTGTGCTTATTTTGATGAATCTATGGTTTGTATTGGAGGGTATAAGCCATGGTAAAGTTAGAATACAGTAGATATAATGAAATAACAAAATTTGAATGGGTTTTCTATAGTACTTAAAGTAAAGATTGGTTTTCTTATACTAACGGATCTCACGAAGGTTTTGTTGAGTTTTGTGTGATTGAAGTTTTCAAGTTTTGGGTGAGATTACGATGGATGAAGGAATAAGGAGTAAGAAGAGCCTAAGCTTGGGGATGCCCATGTCACCCCAAGCCATTATCCAAAGAGAAGCAAGCAACTAAGCTTGGGGATGCCCCGAGTGGCATCCCCTCTTTCTTCTAACGACCATCTGTATTTTACTTGGAGCTATATTTTTATTCGTCACATATCATGAGTTTTGCTTGGAGCGTCTTGTATGATTTGAGTCTTTGCTTGTTTTTATTTTTAGTCATGAATCCTTGCTGGACACACCTATTTGAGAGAGCCAAAATTATGCTATGACTTGTTAGAATTGCTCTCTATGCTTCACTTAAATCTTTTTGAGCTATGGAATTGCTCTAGTGCTTCACTTATATCTTTTTGAGCACGGTGTGCTTTAGTATTTTTGAAGAAATGCTCTCATGCTTCACTTAGATTTATTTGAGAGTAAGTAATTTTTTAAGAAATTATCTCATACTTCAATTATATTATTTTGAGAGAAGGAAATTTTTATGCTCATGTTCTTCACTTAGATTTGTTTGAGCTATCAAAAGCAACATATGAAATTAGTCCCAAAGTGATAGATATTCAAGAGGGATATAATAAAAACTTTCATGAAGATCATTGGACAAAATAAACTTGATTCCTTGTAATAGTTTTGCGATATGATGATATAATATGTGAGCCATGTTGATGAGTAATTATGCTTTAGTAAGAATATTGGTGTTAAGGTTTGTGATTCCCTATGCAAGCACGAAAGTCAATAGTTATGCAATGAAATTACATCCTGCTTGTGGTGCATTATTCAGTGTTAGTTATGCTTATTGCTCGCTTATGAGATTTTTCGTTTCTTGGTTTGATGCTTCTCAATCTTTTGCTAGCCTTCATTTGCACCAAGTATGATCACTACTTGTGCATCCAAAATCCTTTAAACCAGTTTTGCCACATGAGTCCACTATACCTACCTATATGCGGTATTCTTTTACCGTTCTAAGCAAATGTGCCATCTCTAATTTTCAAAATAAATTCCTCTTTTGTGTGCTCGTACCGCTCATGAAACGGTAGGGGGCGGCTGATATATTTCCATGCTAGATGTGTTATTCTCAAGATGAGTGTTTATTCACTTGTCATTGCACGAGAGTATGGCAAAGGTATTAGGGATGCCCAGTCCCGAAATGAAAAATGAATTTACTTTATGTTGTCAAATAATAAATTCCTTGGAAAGTGTTGGTATGGAAGGCACCCGTGGATACGGCTAGCCATGGAAAGTTAAAGTATGGTTGAAAAAGGAATAAACTTTATTTTCTATTTGGGAACCGCCTATGATATATCTAGCATGGAAAGTATTGGGAACTACTCGATCATTTTCGTTGACAGGAAAAGCATGCCACCCAAAATGTTTTTATCTCTATCTTTTTCGCTTTGAGCTCTGGCACCTCTACAAATCCCTACTTCCCTCCGCGAAGGGCCTTTCTATTTACTTTATGTTATTTTTATTTTTTATTTGAGTCTCCATCTTCTCTTATAAAGCACCAACTAAGGGGCACTATGATCGTACTTGAGCATTGGGTGTAGCAAATATGCGAGTGTGTTTTATGAATGGATCAATGATTGAGCATTGGGTGTAGCTAATATGCGAGTGTTTTTTATGAATGGATAAATGATTGAGCATAATGGGCTAGGCATAACTTGCTTTAGTGTTGATATTTTGAAAGACATGGTTGCTTGTTGATATGCTTGAGTATTGAAATCTTCATGTCAAAACTAGACTATTGCTTTGAATCATATAAAAGTCCAAATGTCCATGCTACAAAGAAAAGAATATGTGATGAACATGTTAGGCAGCATTCCACATCAAAAATTATGTTCTTATAATTTACCTACTTGAGGACGAGCAGGAATTAAGCTTGGGGATGCTGATACGTCTCCAACGTATCTATAATTTTTGTTTGTTCCATGCTGTTATATTATCATTCTTGGATGTTTTACAATCATTTTATAGCAACTTGATATCATTTTTTGGGACTAACCTATTGACATAGTGCCCAGTGCCAGTTGCTATTTTTTGCTTGTTTTTTACTTCACAGAAAATCAATACCAAACGGAGACCAAACACAGCGAAACTTTTTGGAGAATTTTTCTAGACCAGAAGACACAAGATGGGCCGAAGAAGTACCAGAGGGGTGCCCCGAGGGGGGCACAACCCACCTGGGCGCGCCTGGGGGCCCAGGCATGCCCTGGTGGGTTGTGCCCACCTCGGTGGCCTCCCGCACCGCCTCTTTGCTCTATAAATACCCCAATATTCCAGAAACCCTAGGGGAGTCGACGAAAATCAATTCCAGCCGCCGCAAGTTCCAGAACCACCAGATCCAATCTAGACACCATCACGGAGGGGTCCATCATTCTCATTAGTGCCTCTCCGATGATGCGTGAGTAGTTCATTGTAGACCTACGGGTCCGTAGTTAGTAGCTAGATGGCTTCCTCTCTCTCTTTTGATTCTCAATACAATGGTCTCTTGGAGATCTATTTGATGTAACTCTTTTTGCAGTGTGTTTGTTGGGATCCGATGAACTTTGAGTTTATGATCAGATCTATGTTTTTATCCATGAAAGTTATTTGAGTTTCTTTGATCTCTTATATGCATGATTACTTATAGCTTCATATTTCTTCTTCGAATCTTTGGTTTAGTTAGGCCAACTAGATCGATTTTTCTTGCCATGGGAAGAGGTGCTTTGTGATGGGTTCGATCTTACGGTGCTTGATCCCAGTGACAGAAGGGGAACCAACACGTATGTATCGTTGCTATTAAGGATAATAAGATGGGGTCTATTTCTACATAAATAGATCTTGTCTACATCATGTCATCATTCTTATTGCATTACTCCATTTCTCCATGAACTTAATACACTAGATGCATGCTGGATGGCGGTTCATGTGTGGAGTAATAGTAGTAGATGCAGGCAGGAGTCAGTCTACTAATCTTGGACATGATGCCTATGTAATGATCATTGCCTGGATATCGTCATGATTATTTGAAGTTCTATCAATTGCCCAACAGTAATTTGTTTACCCGCCGTATGCTATTTTCTCGAGAGAAGCCACTAGTGAAATCTACGGCCCCCGTGTCTCTTCTTTATTATATTTGCCTTCGCGATCTATTTTTATTTGCTTTTATTTTCAGATCTATTAATCCAAAAATACAAAAATACCTTGCTGCAATTTATTATTATTTATTTTATCTCGTGTTCCCGCGAGATCTATTTATCCAATCTACTACAATTTTACCTATCTTTTTACCCGTGAGGGATTGACAACCCCTCTCTTACGTCGGGTTGCAAGTATTTGTTCTTTGTGTGTAGGAGCTGTTTACGTGGTGTTGCGTGGTTCTCCTACTGGTTCAATAACCTTGGTCTCATCACTGAGGGAAATACCTACCGTAGCTGTGCTGCATCATCCCTTCCTCTTTGGGGAAATACCGACGTAGTTCAAGCCGCATCACATCACTGCCGCCTCCATCTCTGACAAGTTCTCCTTCGGTTCCATGCATCGGTGGAAGAAGGAAGGAGAGGGTGGGAGAAACAAGCGGGAATTGGGGGGAGAACGACGGGGCATGGAAGAAGATAGTGGGGGATTTTGGCACGGAAACAGTGCAGGTTGCTACAAAAGCGCGGGCTCCACGTTCCTTTTGAGTGTGCTAGGGGGCAGAGAGCGACATTTCACATTTTTGGACTCCTGCAAAATCCCCTCACGTTTGGTTCTGGCTCGCGGGAATAAACACGTCTCGACTGCTCGGCGGATCGATACAGGCCCACGTTGGATGGCTTCCATGGTTCGGACAGCACGGTTCGGACGGATGCGCTTACATGACTTATCTAGATTGAAAAGGGTGCACACGTGACAATGCATCCTGCAAAAAAGAAAGCCGACCGGTTACAACATCTACATCCGGACAGCTCAAACCGGTGTGAAACGCCCGACGGGTGATTCGATCACTAACTGTCAAAAAATCCGACCCATGCGGGAGCCTCAAACGCCCGGGCTGACCGGCACGCCTCATATTCAGCCCAAATCTAGGATAGGTATGGGTTGGCCCGGGCACGTCTACCACGATGAACTGACATTCAGGTCCCACACAAAATTGGGTGGAAACCCAACAGTCCGACGGACGCTTCTTGTCACATCCCTAGCTTCTGGTAATGCACTAGGCCAGCTTTGTGTTGCATCATGTTTAATTTTTTGGATGAAATTTGAAATGGGGATTGCATAAACCCTAGCACCACTTTAACAAACTAGGGTTTACTAAAATAAATTTCAATGAACACAAACTTTCCTTCAAAAAATGTTCATGATTTACGGAAAATGGTGAAAACCCTAACCATAAATGGTTCACATTTTTGCAGAACCAAATGGGTTTTGAATTAAATCAGACCATATTTGAATTGGGGCTATTTAAATGCTATAGATATTTAAATAACTCCAAATAATTTGAAATTTGGAGAGGGCCTCTGGAATATATCAATGTGTGCTCACAAAAAGTTTCAAATTATTCCTAAATGTTTTAGTGCTTTAACTAAAACAAAACAGAAAGAAAAAATACAGAAAGAAATGGAACAGAGAGAAAGAGAGAGAGAGAGTTACATGACGCTCACCTGGCCTTGCCCAGCACGGCCCAGCCCAGCTGGCCATTGCCAGTCATCGTCTCCACCGCGCCAGAAGGACGCCGAGCGCGTGCTCGCCGCACGCGCACATGCGCTCGTGCCACCTCCTGCCTGCTAGCCTGCGTGGCGCCGCGGATAGAGTCGCGGGAGCCGTCCTGATCGAGCCGACCGCCTCACCATTCTCGCCCTCGTCTCCCTCGCTCTCCCCCGCAATGGCCGAAGCCACCATGGTCGCGCCACCTTGAACCCTCGCGCCCACCGTGCTCCTCTCGCCCTCTAGTGCTGTCCCTGAGCTCCGCCGCCGTCCGCTACTTCGCCTCACCCGAGCCACGTGCGCTCTGACGCCCCGCATCACCGGCTTCATTGCCTTCTTCCTCCTCGGCCGCCAAAGGCCATGCTCGTCGATTCGCCGCCGTCTCCGCCTCCCCTAGCTCGCCGTCCGCCTCGTCCGACCGTTGTGAGCTCCTGCGTCGAACCCCCAAACCCTGTGGCTTGTTGCTCGCCTTAGCCGTCACCCCCTTGCTGACCATAGCATGCCATCGCACAAGCTCGTCGTCGACGACGCTCCGGTGACCAGTTGGTCACCCCGTGCCATCTAACATGCTCGCCGCACCCCGTAGCGTCGCTCTAGCGCGTTAGTTCGCTCGTTTGCGAGCTGCAAACGCGGTTCCGAGCATGCCCGAACGCCGGCAGATGCAACCGAGCTCGCCGTCGATGATTCCGGCCACAGCCACCATCCGACGCGCCGCGACGCCAGCTACCGGTAGAGCCGACCCATGCATCGAACGCCCCACCGTGGACGATTTTTGAGCCACCACGTGGCTTCGGTCCTCACCGGCGGGTTTAACCTGTTTTGACCAGATTTGTGGGGGGGTCAATGACATGTGGGCCCTGCCCCTGACAAATTTTATTTTAGGTTAAAATTAACACTAATTAGCTCTGTTAGTGAATGAGCCACTGACCAGTGGGCCCCACTGGTCAGATTTGACCAGAAACAGCTTAGTTGACTTTCTAACGCAATGTTAACCTCATGCTGATGTCATAATCATTTTCTAGTGATTTTATATTTCATAAATGATCTATAGAATCCAGAAAATTATTTAAACTTAAAAAATCCTTAGAAATCTAACCGTAGCTCAGAATGTAATAAATTATATATAAAAAATTATCAGAAAAATGCAAGGAATCCATTTGTGGCATTATCATGCATGAAAAACTAACTTATACTTGATGTATAAGTGAAAACGTCTAAATGGCATTTAAAATGCTTAAATTGGAGTTTGCATTTGAACCCTTGGTTCAAATGGACTTCATTGCACTTGTTGCTAGTTGCATTAGCACAATCCACATCATTCTTGACTTGTATTCATGCATCATATTGTTGCATTTGTTGTGTATTGATTGCCAGAACTGTCCTTCTCGATAGGTCCTGCTCCTGCGAGTGGCACCGAACCCCTGTCTGTGGAGTAGTACTACCCTGTCGATCCCCCAGGCAAGCAATCCCCCTTGATCATTTTGATACAACCCCACTCTCTTGCTCCTGCTCTCTTTTATTGCATTAGGACAACAACGATTCAACTGTTCCTTTATGTTGCGGTAGTTGAACCCATTCCTCTGCATGACCTGTCATTGTCACAGTAAATAGTTAAAACCTCCTAACATGATTAGGAGTTGCTTGAGCCATGATGTGATCTTATCCATGCCATGCTTGCTATTGCTTAGAGTTGTGTCAGGTCTGATTCATCTGGGATGGATTGGAGTTGTATGTTATGTCCTGATGTTGAGAGTTAAGTGTGTGAACCCTTTTTGGTAAAGGTAGCGATGAGAGGCCATGTAGGAGTACATGGCGGGTTGTCTCATTGGGACCGTCCTTAAGAACTGAGTTCCGTGTTTGTGATCCAAGAGCGGTTACTACCACATGCTGGGATACTTAATTGACCCTCTTGACTTATTAATCGCCTTAATCTCTGTTTAGGAGTTGCAGATAGTTTCTGGTGTTTGTAGGATGTGCTAGGGGCCGTGTGTAGCGTCGCCCGATGGGGTGAGCTTGTTGCGATAGGCACGGGGCACAGTGTACCAAGTGACACCCGGATGGTGCTCTTTGGAACCCTGCTCTCATCGTTTGGGGTCGTGATAGAAACCTCGACCAAACTTCCTTTACGGATATAACTTCAAATAGGCGATAAACCTGGACTAGAGTCTTGTGTGGTTAGTCAGGTCGTGGCCGACACCCTCACCAGGCCTCCGCTTGAAGGTTGCCGAGATATTTATTGTGTACATGGTGATAAGTGGTGAGAGCGCGTGTGAAGTACACCCCTGCAGGGTTAATGATCTATTCAAATAACCGCGCCCTCGGATATGGACTACTTGGAAAGCTACATTGTTCATAGACAACTTAAATGGATACTCTAAAATACGCAAGATAAGTTTGAGTGCTATGGATGGCCTTCTCATATGGATACGGGAATGGATCCATAGTTGAGTATTGTTGTGGTGATTAGCTAGTGGACTCGTGTGCGCTTTCTCACCTCAAAGAATTACTAGTACTCGTAGTACATGATAGCCACTGAGTCAAAGCTGGCTTGCTGCAGCTAAATCCCACAACCCCCCTTTATTGAAACCAATGCATACTAGATAGTTCTGATGTAAGTCTTGCTGAGTACCTTCGTACTCATGTTTTCTTAATTAACTGTTGCAGAGGAGTTCCCCGATACTTCAGGTGGGTTCTATCTAGACATCGATGATGATGAGTAGCTTGTCTTCCCAGTTACGATCTTGCACCCTTGGGAGGGTTGTAGATAGTCAGGATTGCTAGCCTTCTATATTTTTAATTGTCTGTACCCAGACAAGTTTTATGCTTCCACTTGGCTTGTATGACTTTGTGTGTAGGGTCATGAGACCCCTGCTTGTACTAACCTGCTATGTATGGCTCTTCAGAGCCTTCTAAATAAATACTTGAGTTTGTAGAGTTATGTTGTGATGTCACTGTTGTATCTACACATATCATGCATATTGTGCGTATGTTTGAAATGCATTGGTATGTGTGGGATCCGACACCTAGTTGTTTATTCTTGGTAGCCTTCCTTATGGGGAAATGTCTTCTAGTGCTTCCACTGAGCCATGGTAGTTCGCTACTGCTCCGGAACACTTAGGTTGGCTGGCATGTATCCTTCTTTGTTCCTGTGTCTGTCCCTTTAAGGAAATGTCACATGTTGTTCCTTTAAGTCCTTGTAGCTTGGTACAACTTGGGTTCATACGTTGATGACCGACACGTTCATTACTGGGTTACGTATGCCTGTCCCTGTAAGTTTGTGCCACCTTGGGTTTATGACTAGTCATGTCGGTTCGGGTTCTCTGTCATATGGATGCTAGCGACACAATCATATATGTGAGACAAAAGGTGCAAACGATCCCGGCCAAGGTAAGGCTACAACCGTGGGAATACCGTGCGTGAGGCTGCAAAGTGATATGATCTGTTACTTGCTAGACCGGTGTGACTTAGGATCAGGGTCCCGACACTTCCTAGGGATGGGAGGGTGAACGACGCTGCTGCCGCTCCAGCTTGCCGCCCGATGGCCAAAGTCCGGCTATTTAAGATGGACGATGACCCCTAGCCCAAGCCACATCCGCTTCTCCCCTCTTCGCTTCGCCAGCCCGAGTCGCATCCACTTCTCTTCCTCTCGGCCTCCCTCTTTGCTCTCCGTCCACGACAACCATGACCCTGCATAGGGTGAAGACCTATGCTATGCCGATGCCGGAGCGGTGCCTTCAACTGCTCGAGGAGATCTAGTCTAGGCGCACCAGCAGGATCGCAGTGGGCCTACCTTCGGACTTGCCAGGGACAGAGGAGGAGGAGCAACTAGAGGCGAAGCAGAACCCCCAACCCATGGAGGGGGCAGATTCGAAGGAGGAGGTTGCACGGGAACCGGAGGAGGAGGCGGACCGGCTGCGGGCTTTGCCATGAAGGACACCATGACGGAGTTCGAGGTCGCCTAAGCAGAGGAGATGGCAAAGCAAAACACCATTGATAGAGGCGAAAGGTGTCCCGTCTTTCGATGAGATGATAACTATCATTTTCGGTGGTGTAGACTCTGACGATCCAACTACAAATGTGCGAACAAGTCGCACCTTAGCAATCTCTACACCAACTCCGAGAGGTTATTTACCACACCGGAGCATGATCAACCTGACCACAAAGGTCTATTTCCTGCAAGCAAACAAAGAACAAGAAAGAAACTGAGATTGCAATGTGGATATTGCCAATTTAATAGGAAACCTTTATTGATCATAGTGGGGTTCTGAAATGTCTTGGCCTGGTCATTGCACACAAACAAAGTACGCGTGTTGCACTATGGCGAAATTTAATCTAAACAAAACCCAAGTCTAAATGATGCCTTAAGGGTTGTATTTATACAGGGAAAGAGAGGGGATTTTCTCCACCCTTGGCAAGGTGGGACTAAAACACCCCTAAGTCGTTTCCCCTAAATACGGACTCTAAAAACAGCCTACGAAAAGGTATTTGGAAATTACATGGCCTGGCCCAAAAATAAGCTGGAGCAGCACCTATAATAAGCTATGGACAAATTTTATAAAAGTCCATCTTGTATATTTCGTCCATGTCCTTGTATGTCATCATGGTGGCTTCAAAGTGCGGAAATGTCCACTGGAAACTCCATTATTGTTCCCTTAGCACACGCCTTCATCTCCGTGCTTGATCATGCTACAGTGTTCATCCTTCTTGTCCATGCTCTACCCTTCATTTGTACGCAACAAAAATGTATCTAAGTTAGGCAACATCATATTCTCATGAACATTATAAACATTACAAATAAATGAAAGTACCTGATAATTTAACTGGCGCGTGCTAGCTCTAGTAATTTTTCCAATAGGTATAGCAACAGGGGCTGTGGGTTTAATTGTGGTAACCACATCCTCCCCTTCATGAAAACAAAGCCGCCCTCAGAGTTGCTTAATCTGAAATGTGGCTAACAAAAGAGATAAGGTGTACATGTTGTATGTGTATATGCCATCCATTTTTAATGATCAGAGTTGTTGCACATATGACACATTTATACAAGAATACTCTTCAAATGTCGTGAAATATAAAGCCAAAAAATTATCCCAAGATTTCAAAGGCATGAAAATATTGCAACTCAGTTTGCACATATAAGTGAAGCTCTTATTTATATCAAAAAATTGGCAATGGTCGTCATTAAACCATCCCAACATTGGTGACTAAACTTTAATTGTTTCAACATTACATGCTACAACGTGCTTAAATAAGCAAACATGCAACAAGTCATTCGACACAGAATCATCATCAAGATTAGAGGTCATATCAAAATGATTAAATGTTGGCACAATTATTTTCATTTCTTGCAAGCTAGCATGATTATCACTGGTGATGCAAATCATATGCAAACAAATATCATTGTCTACACCATACTCTTCAATCAAGTTAAATGTAAAAGTAGTGGCTTGAACACTTTGCAATGATTCAAACATGTGATTTCAGATATTTTATTCCTCGCTTGTGACAAAGACATGGGTGGATTCAACATGAGAAAATACAAAGAAGTAGCATGCAAGGTTCTAGATAACACGTTGTTTTCTCTAATCAAATGTATTTGAGCCAAATCTGATTTAGTCAATGGTTCACATGGCTCTTTCTCATCAAAAGTTAATTCAATGGGTGCACTCAAAAGTGTTGCTATTGCAGTCGTTTGACCACAATGTAAAGTCAAATCATCAACATAGTTCTCTAAAATAGGTGGTGTGATCAAAGTAGTGGGTACCTCATCACATGGTGTATTTAAATTGACAAGGCATTCATCATACTCATGTGGAGGGGAAAGATTGGTACCTTTTTCATTACCTCTTATGGTCAACTCAGATGATGTAGGCACTCTTGGTGGCGGCAGATCA
The DNA here is from genome assembly GCA_011799875.1 of Thinopyrum elongatum. Lineage (NCBI taxonomy): Eukaryota > Viridiplantae > Streptophyta > Magnoliopsida > Poales > Poaceae > Thinopyrum > Thinopyrum elongatum. Next base: position 210,294,222 of record CM022299.1, read on the forward strand.
CATGATGGAGATGATGCACGATACGTCTCCAACGTATCTATAATTTATGAAGTATTCATGCTGTTATATTATCATTCTTGGATGTTTTACAATCATTTTATAGCAACTTTATATAATTTTTTGGGACTAACCTATTAACATAGTGCCCAGTGCCAGTTGCTGTTTTTTTGCTTGTTTTTTACATCGCAGAAAATCAATACCAAATGGAGTCCAAACGCAGTGAAACTTTTTGAAGATTTTTTCTGGACCAGAAGACACCCGGTGGGCCAAAGAAGTACCCGAGGGGAGCTCCAAGGAGAGCACAACCCACCAGGGCGCGCCTGGGGGCCCAGGCGCGCCCAGGTGGGTTGTGCCCACCTCGGTGGCCTCCCGCACCGCCTCTTCGCCCTATAAATTCCCAAATATTTGAAAAACCCTCGGGGTAACCCTAGATCAGAAGTTCCGCCGCCGCAAGGCTCTGTAGCCACGAAAAACCAATCTAGACCCCGTTCCGGCACCCTGCCGGAGGGGGAAATCATCATCGGTGGCCATCTTCATCATCCCGGCGGCCACCATGATGAGGAGGGAGTAGTCCACCCTCGGGGCTGAGGGTTTGTACCAGTAGCTATGTGTTTAATCTCTCTCTCTCTCTCTCGTGTTCTTGAGATGGCACGATCTTGATGTATCGCGGGCTTTGTTAATATAGTTGGATCATATGGTGTTTTCCCCTATCTATCTTGTTGTGATGAATTGAGTTTTCCCTTTGAGATTTCATTCTTATCGGATTTAATACTTTTATGGATTTGAGAACACTTGATGTATGTCTTGCTATGAATACCCGTGGTGACAATGGGGTATCATATTGATTCACTTGATATGTGTTTTGGCACTCAACTCGCGGATTCCCGAGGTGACATTGGGGTAATCTATGCATAGGGGTTGATGCACGTTCTCGTCTTTGTTTTTCTGATAGAAATCTTGGGGCACTCTTTGAAGTTCTTTGTGTTGGATTGAGTATTATGAATCTGAAATTGTTCGATGCATATCGTATAATCAACTCACGGATACTCGCGGTGACATTGGAGTATCTAGGTGACATTAGAGTTGGTTGATGTGTATCATATGGTGTTATTTTAGTACAAACTCTTGGTTAGATCGATCGGAAAGAATAGCTTGGTGTTATTTCAGTACGAACTCTAGGATAGATTGATCGGAAAGAATAGCTTTGAGGTGGTTTCGAACCCTACAAACAATTTCTTCTTATGTTCTCCGCTAGATAAGAACTTTGGAGTGATTCTTCATCGCACATTGAGGGATGGTTATATGATCCAATTAGATTAGCATTGTTGAGAGATTGCACTAGCGAAAGTACGGACCCTAGGCCTCATTTTCAAGCATTGCAATACCGTTTGTGCTCCATTTTATCAATTGCTACCTTGTTGTTTTTTATTGTTCCTATTACAAAAATCAATATCTACTATCATTACTACACTTTTATCACCATCTCTTCGCCGAACTAGTGCACCTATACAAATTTCCATTGTATTTGGTGTGTTGGGGACACAAGAGACTTTTTGTTATTTGGTTGCAGGGTTGTTTGAGAGAGACCATCTTCATCCTACACCTCCCACGGATTGATAAACCTTAGGTCATCCACTTGATGGAAAATTGCTACTGTCCTACAAAACTCTGCACTTGGAGGCCCAACATGAGTCTACAAGAACAAGTTGTGTAGTAGACATCAAGCTCTTTTCTGGCGCCGTTGCCGGGGAGGTGAGTGCATGAAGGTATATCTTTAGATCTTGCAATTGAATCTTTTAGTTTCTTGTTTTATCACTAGTTTGGTTTATAAAAAAAAACTACAAAAAATGGAATTGAGGTGGTCTCATATTGTTCATCTTTATCATGTATTTCTTGAAAATGATGGAAAGGAAAATTTGCTCAATTGATAAAAGGGGAATTCAATAAAATGTTTGGCATAAATGATGAGCATGATTGCAATGTTGTTGGTATGAACTCTTTGAATATCCAAGATGCTAGTGATATGCAAAACCATAAGCTTGGGGATGCTATGTTTGATGAAGATGATATTTTTAGTCCCCCAAGTTTTGATGAGAAAATTTATTATGATGAAAGCATGCCTCCTATTTATGATGATTATATTGATGAAAGTGGATTTGGAGAGGTCATGACTTTATTTAGTGATGAATCCACTATTTTGGGAGAGGTTTCAATTGATTATGATGAGAACAAAGTTGCTATATATGATGATTATTGTGATGACATGTATGTTATAAATATTTATGATAACCATAAAACTTGTCATCATGATTTTAATTTTCAATCTCATGATAGTTATTTTGTTGAGTTGGCTCCCACTACTATTCATGAGAATAAATTTGCTTATGTGGAGAGTAAGAACATTTCTATGCTTGTTGATCATGAAAAGAATGCTTTATGTGATAGTTATATTATTGAATTCATTCATGATGCTACTGAAAATTATTATGAGATAGGAACACATGCTTCTACATATTGCAATAATATCAAGTTTCCTCTCTATGTGTTGAAAATCTTGAAGTTTTGCTTGTTTTGCCTTCCTATGCTAGTTGATTCTTGCTCCCATAAAATGTTTGATCACAAAATCCCCATGCATAGGAAGTGGGTTAGACTTAAATGTGCTAGTCTTATGCTTCATGATGCTCTTGTTATGTTTCAATTCTTATCTTTTATGCGAGCATCATTGAAATCATCATGCCTAGCTAAAAGGCATTAAAGTAAAGCGCTTGTTGGGAGACAACCCAACATTTACCCCTACTATTTTTGTATGTTCACATGATTAGGCTACTTTAGTAATCATGTTTTATAGCTTTTGTTTCAATAAAGTGCCAAGTAAAGCCTTTGGGATAGTGTGGATGATAGTTGACTTGATTCTGTGCAAAAACAGAAACTTTTGCGTCAAGTACAGAAATTCCTATCTTTTACTAGGACGTGTAAAAATTATTAATTTTTTAAATTTGATGTATATACAAATTTTATACTTTTTCCTAATTTTTCCGAATTTTTGGAGTTACATAGGTATGAAATTAATTCATATCTTTACGTACTATTCTGTTTTTGACAGATTCTGTTTTCAATGCATAGTTTGCTTGTTTTATGGTTTCTATGGCTTATATTGCTTGATATAAATTGTGTTAATTGTATAGTACAGTAGGCATTGTGTGATAACAATTATGAATCTTGTCTTTGATAGTACCAAAGTGAATGATTTGTCTTTATCATACTAACCCATCTCACGAAGTTCCGTTAAGTTTTGTGTGATTGAAGTTTTCAAGTTTTGGGTGAGATATCGATATGAGGAGAATAAGGAGTGACAAGACCCTAAGCTTGGGGATTCCCAAGGCATCCCCAAGGTAATATTCAAGGAATATCCAAGCAACTAAGCTTGGGGATGCCCCGTAAGGCATCCCCTCTTTCGTCTCCAACATTATCGGTAGCCTTACTTGGGGCTATATTTTTATTCGTCACATGATATGTGTTTTGCTTGGAGCATCATTTTATTTTATTAGTATTTTATTGCTGTTATTTATAATAATGTTTTGCATCTTTCATTTCAACAAAAATGTCAAGGATAGCCTTTACCATGCTTATTTTGCAAGTCTACATGTTGCTGTTTCAAAACAGAAAGTTTAGCGCTGTTGTAAAACTTACAGAGAAAAGTCAGAATGTGATAAAATGTTGAAACTTTTTGCACAATAATATATGATAAATTTTCTACAGTGTGGTAAATTTTCATAATTTTTGGAGTAAGGGAAGTATGAGTACAATTGCACTCTTTACAGACTGTCCTGTTTAGACAGATTGCTGTTATGTTTGCATATGTTTGCTTGTTTAATGATTCTGTTTGAGGATAGGAGTATTAAATATGAAGAGGCATTTAGTATGCAATGTTGAATAATAATTTTAGTGATTTGCTACAGTAGATAATGATAATGTTTTTGCATTGATTTATACTAACTTATCTCACGAGTTCTTGTTGAGTTTTGTGTGGATGAAGTTTTTAAGAATTAGGGAAACCGTGATATAAAAGGAATTAAGGAGACACAAAAGCTCAAGCTTGGGGATGCCCAAGGCATCCCAAGATAATATTTCAAGAAGTCTCAAGCATCTAAGCTTGGGGATGCCCCGGTAGGCATCCCACCTTTCTTCATCAACAATTATCGGTTAGCCTCGGTTGAGCCTAAGTTTTTGCTTCTTCACATGATGTGTACTATTCTTGGAATGTAATTTTATTTTGTTTTGCTTGATGGTTTAATAAAATACTTAGATCTGAAAGTTTTTAAATAAGAGAGAGTCCTCAAATAGCTACCCATTTACTTAACTACTCGCTTGATCTTCACTTTTATCTTTTTGGAGTAGCTTGTCATTTACTCTTGTGCTTCACTTATATCCTATGAGTAAATTGTTGAATGAATTGAATTTCACGAAGTTTAAATTATATGTTCATATCATGCCTAGTGATAGCTTCACATTGGGTTTAGGAAGTGAAATCTTTTGAAGCTTGACAATCAAAATATTGGTCATACAAGCAATTCATGAATGATTAGTATAAGGAAGAGAACTATCACATGCAAATATATTATCTTGGACATATTCTATGATTGTGAATACCCATTAATTATTTTCAAACTTGAGCAAATTGGTTGAAGTTGGACAAGGAAGACAACGTAATGAGTTATGTTTGGGTATATTTGCATAGAAGTTATATTGTTATGGATCCTCCAATATGTGGTGTTTGCCTAGGATCTTTTGCTAGCCAAAAATTCGTACTAAGTAGAGATACTACTTGTGCATCCAAAATCCCTTAAACCCAGTTTCTTGCCATGAGTGTCCACCATACCTACCTATGGATTGAATAAGATCCTTCAAGTAAGTTGTCATCGGTGCATAAAGCAATAAAATTTGCTCCTAAATATGTTTGATCTTTTATTGTAAGGGAAAATTGAGCGTTGTACGAACTTGTGATGGCAAAGTAATAAAAGCGACGGACTGCATAATAAAGGTTGCTATCATAAGGGGCAATATAATGTGACGTTCCTTTGCATTAAGAGCTTGGGCATCCAAATAAAAAGCGCATGACAACCTCTCTTCCCTCTGCGAAGGGAATATCTTTTACTTTTCAGTATTTACTTTTATGCAAAGAGTCAATAGTATGAAATCTCATTTCAACCTCAACTATTCTCTAGTTGGCAAGCATCATGTGGTGGGGAAAGATCTAGGCACATATGACCAGTCAAATATATTTGATCATGATTTATTATTATTGACAATTATCTCTATGATAAATGGGTTGGGAGGTGAAATATTAATCCCCTATCTTTCTCTGTGTTTGATGGATGCCATTTGTTCTAAGAATATGCTTTGAGTACTAGCAATCATAGAAGACTATATGATGATTGAGTATGTGGAGCTCTTACTTAGATTTTGTTGAATAAGTTGAATTGCAATTGTTTGGTGACTAAGAACATAGGTTGTTGAGTTTCAAGAGAATTCATTGTTCGAACCTTAACATGTGAATTGGTTGCTACTTTAACATGAGAAATTGTATGAGAAAGAGTTGCTGTTATGGTGCTAGGAAAAGTGATTGAAATTATCATTGATCAAACTTATGCACTTTGCTAGCATTCACACTTCATAAATTATTTCTTTTATCATTTACCTACTCGAGGACGAGTAGGAATTAAGCTTGGGGATGCTGATACGTATCCAATGTATCTATAATTTATGAAGTATTCATGCTGTTATATTATCATTCTTGGATGTTTTACAATCATTTTATAGCAACTTTATATCATTTTTTGGGACTAACCTATTAACATAGTGCCCAGTGCCAGTTGCTGTTTTTTTGCTTGTTTTTTACATCGCAGAAAATCAATACCAAACGGAGTCCAAACGCAACGAAACTTTTTGGAGATTTTTTCTGGACGAGAAGACACCCGGTGGGCCAAAAAAGTCTAGTACAACACATACTCCCCCTCCAGTTTCATCCAACAATGTGCACGTAAATGGCCGTCCCTTTATCCTATGGTACACCACGGCAGCGCGTGCAGGCTACATATAATGTGTAGACCAACATTAAGTGAATGAATCAATTAACAAGTTGAGCAAGAGGAAGTAAATCTTATGATCTTATCCTTTGCCGCGTGCAATGGCCACCTTACCTCGAGCTGATGAACCACCTCGCAAAACTTGGTGACGCTGATCTGGATAGCGTGCCAGCGATACGACAACGACCTCACGTTGTGTGGTTGAATGATGTACATATCATAGGGCGCAATGTGCTTTCGTGTGTGAAACTTTTCATGTACTTGCTCCCAGAAGGGCTCCCCTCTGCTCCTGCCTACGAAATCCGTGGTTACGGCCAGCCACGCATCGCACAACAACTCATCCTCCACGGTCGAGTAGGTCACCATCTTTCATACTCTAAAAAACGACATAGCATTTGGAAATAAGCTCAATGGCATTTGACCGAACACTTGCCGGGCGTGGTGTCCGCCATGGAGGTTGTTGACAGGGGCCGGAGTGTACCTGGGTACAAACGGCTCCAGGGCAGACAGCTCCGTCAAGCGCACGTCGGTGCTGGTTGCGGACATCCGACAACGCCTCTGTGGCGGCGGGAAACGTACAACAGCGGCGACGGAGTTGGAGGGTGCGGATGCAAAGCAAGGGGGAGTAGGGGCGGAGTGGAAGGAAATGGAACTAGGAGGGGGGATTGGATGGGCTGGGGGTGTCGGAGTTCTACGTTTCTGGTGTCCAGACTCCTGCACCCCCCACCCCCCCACACACACACAGACACACTTTGTCTCCAATTCGCGGGAGAAAACCCGTTCGGACTGTGCCACAGACCGATACAGACCTGCGTTGGATGGCTTCCGCGGTCCGAATGGATGCAGGCTGTTTGCGGGTCCACATTGGAGATGCCCTTAAGGCAACTCTAACGCAGATCACCAAACGAAACAACATCAAATGTCATAAGAACTTAGTGAGCTTCACTATCTAGCCATCCGACCGTAGGCACCAAATGTCCAGACAGTTTTCAAACGGTAGGAGCATAAAAATAGATGAAACTTATGCAAAACAGACGAAAAATTGTCAAATTTTGATATATGTACAACCAAACCTACAAAATTTAACAAAGTTCTAATTGAATTTAAACTAAACTAATTAAACTACGTGAGGTATCAAACGGTGACCTTGTAGGCATGACCTCCGAGGCCACCGGCACCAAATGTCTAGACCATTTCAAAAGGTGGTAGCACAAAAATAGATGAAATTGATGCAAAACAAACAGAATTAATTGATGGGTAATTCCCAAGCAGGTATACCCGCGGCAACTTAAGGTCAAGCCCAGCTAGAGACCCAACCTGCCCCAGGCCCACAAACATAGAGGGGCTGGTCAAGATCAGCGACAGGGTACGCAATCGGTCAGAGTGGAGGCCAGTCGGGGAACCAATCAGTATTCTTATCAGCCTGGATTCTCACCAGCCTGCTAGAGCACCAGTCGGGTTTTACTATAGCCCAATTGTGAGGAGAATTAAAGGAGGCGTTATAATGGGAGCGTCACTATGCCGTAAAGTCCATGTGTTACTAGTAACCTCCACTAGCTATTTAGTGATTTTGTTACTCCTATAATAGACAAGAAACTACATGTAATAACCATGCCGTTATACAGAGCACTAATAACCAGCCTTAAAAGCCATGGCACATGGAACGCTCTATATATGTCAATCCCGGACGTTACGCTAAGGGTACCTTTTGTAATACAACTGTACGCAAGAACACTCACACACAATACTAGGGCTATTACCTCCACCACCGAGGGGGCTGAACCTATATAATCTCTTGTGTCATCCATCTCTGCATGCCTTGATAGATCTAAGCTCTATACACAATTCTATACCATTGTCAGGTTTATCACCACGACGGTTAGAGCTCACCATGGGGCCAAGCGTCTATGGTGCTGGTGGTTTGTTCTTCGCCGACTACTGGCGGCAAGCTGGTGCCTGGGAAGGTCATTCTCTTTGGCGCCCTCAGTTTCGCGACTGATGACACGGCGTGGCATCCTGATGCCCCGTTGATGGAGGTCACGCTACCAGCATGCAAGAGCATGCACTTCCACGTCAACAACTCAGGCATCATGTGCCTACAGGAGCCGGTTACGTACGATCAGCTGGGCGGATGCTTATTCATCGTCGGAGGAGCTCCCTAAAGTCCCACCCCTACAAGCCAGCCACACAGCTTGTTCAGATGTTGCACTCCGACTCGTTGTACAACCTTCCGTAGTCCGGCTCCGAGGAGGAGGAAAGTTGTGGGAGTTATACTTCCATGGTAGAGGTTTACATGGCTGACATGCCGCCGCCAAATTCGACAGCTGACGCCAATCTTAACGCCGCCCCAGGTGGTGGTGTTGGCACATGGATTCAGACTACAGAGAATGCGACAGCGGCCTGAGAGGCCGAAAAGCTGCTAATACAATGATCCCCGCCGACACGCTGGAGGGAAGGAAACTAGTGGCTGCACGCTTGGTCACTATGGCTGAGCATGACCGACTGGTTTGTTTGGAGCACACTAATGACCCACAAGTATAGGGTATCAATCGTAGTCCTTTCGATAAGTAAGAGTGTTGAACCCAACGAGGAGCAGAAGGAAATGCCAAGTGGTTCTCAACAAGGTATTCTCTGCAAGTACTGAAAGTAGCGGTAACAGATAGTTTTGTAGCAAGATAATTCATAACAAGTAACAAGTAGCAATAGTAACCAAGGTGCAGCAAGGTGGCACAATCCTTTTTATAGCAAATGAAAAGTCGGAAAGTTCTCTTATAGTAAGCAAAGCGTTCTCGAGGACACATGGGAATTCTCGTCTAGTCACATTCATCATGTTTAGTTGATTCGCGTTCGCTACTTTGATAATTTGATATGTGGGTGGACCGTTGCTAGGATGCTGTTCTTACTTGAACGAGCAACTCTCTTATGATTACCCCCTCTCGCAAGCATCCACAACTATGAAAGAAGAATTAAGATAAATCTAACCATAGCATGAAACATATGGATCCAAATCAGCCCCTTACGAAATAACGCACAAAATAGGGTTTAAACTTCTGTCACTCTCGCAACCCATCATCTACTTATTACTCCACAATGCCTTCCCTTAGGCCCAAGTATGGTGAAGTGTCATGTAGTCGACGTTCACATAACACTACTAAAGGAAGAACAACATACATATCATCAAAATATCGAACGAATACCAACTTCACATGATTACTTACAACAAGACTTCTCCCATGTCCTCAAGAACAAAAGTAACTACTCACAAGTAATATTCATGTTCAAGATCAGAGGTGTATTGAATATGCTGAAGGATCTGAACATATAATATTCCACCAAATAAACCAACTAGCATCAACTACAAGATGCAATCAACACTACTAGCAACCCACAGGTACCAATCTAAGGTTTTTGGACAAAGATTGAATACAGAGATGAAATAGGGTTTAAGAGGAGATGGTGCGGGTGAATATGTTGATGAAGATTAGCCCTCCCATGATGAGAGGGTCATTGGTGATGTCGCTTCGATTTCCCCCTCCCGGAGGGAAGTATACCCGGCGGAATCGCTCTGCCAGAGAGCAAAAGTGCTCCTGCCTAGGTTTCGCCTCGAGACGGCGACGCTTCGTCCCAAAAGCCGCCCTCTTAATTTTTTAGGGCAAAAGGCTTCATATACCATAAGGAGGGGGTCGAAGGCCAGCTATGGGCCCCACAAGGCATCAGGGCGCGCCCTGGGCGGTAGGCGCGCCCTGTTGCCTTGTCGACAGTAGGTGGCCCCTCTCTGGTATTTCTTCGTTCAAATATTTTTATATATTCAATAAAAAATCACTGTGAAGTTCCAGGTCATTTGGAGCTTTGTAGGATAGCTATCTCGAATGTAGCTCTTTTAGGATAGCTATCTCGAATAGCTATCTCGAATGTAGCTCATTTGGAGCTTCGTAGGATAGTTATCTCGGATGTAGCTCTTTTAGGTCTAGAATTCTAGCTGCTGGTAATTTCCCTCTCCATGTAGATCTTACAAATTAAGAGAGAAAAGGCATTAAATTGCATTATAAGGTGAAATAATGGCCAAAAACATTATAAATAACAGTAGGAAAACATGATGCAAAATGGACGTATCAACTCCCCCAAGTTTAGACCTCGCTTGTCCTCAAGCGAAAGCTGAACTCAATAATCATGACCACATGTTGAGAGAGAGAGAGAGAGAGAGAGGTGTCGATAAAACAAAATACGGACATGGTAGCATCATGATCATTATCATAGCAACAACTATTCATCATATAACTTCTCATTATCAAGTAATAATTCATTCACAATATTTAAGTATGAAGCACAAACTTTCTTGAAAATGAACAAACTGTGTTCTCAGTCATTGAAACAATTATAATTCATCATATTTCTAGGAAGAGTCTATGTAAGAGCTTTTGTTTTAGCAAGTCCACATACTCAACTATCATATAGTCTTCTATGATTGCTAACACTCAAGGCATATTTTTGGGAACAAACATTTCCGTCAGACACATAGGAAGATGGGGGTTTATTGTTTTCACCTCCCAACCTGTTTCCCTCAAGGATAATGTCAACAATAATAACTCATAATTACCTATATCCAACTGGATATATATGCCTAGATCTTTCCCTACCACATGATGCTTGCCAAATGGAGAATAAATAAGGATGGAATAGGGGTGATCACTATTGACTCTTGCATAAAAGTACATACCAAAAAGTAGAAGATAGGCCCTTCGCAGAGGGAAGCAGAGGTTGCCATGCATTATTTTTGGATGTGCAAGCTCTTAATGTAAAGGAACGTCACTTTATATTGCCCCTTGTGATAGCATCCTTTATTATGCAATCCGTCGCTTTTATTTCTTTGCCATCACAAGATCGTACAAAGTTTATTTTCCCTTACAATGAAAGATCATACATATTTAGGAGCATTTTTATTGCTTTTTGCACCGATGACAACTTACTTGAAGGATCTTATTCAATCCATAGGTAGATGTGATGGACTCTCAAGGCGAGAAACTGGGTTAAGGGAATTTGGATGCACAAGTAGTATCTCTACTTAGTCCAAATTTTGGCTAGCAAAAGATTATGATCAAGCACCACATGTTAGAGGATCCATGACAACATAAATTCTATGTGAATATAGACAAACATAACTTATTACGTTGTCTTTCTTGTCCAACATCAACTATTTGACCAAGTAGAAAAAATTTGATGGGGGTTCACAATCATAAAAGATGTGCATGATAGTGTATTTATATGTGAATCCTATATCCCTTTATTAATCTTGCTCTTGCATGAATTGCATCAATTACCAATACTATGTTTGTTAATTTCCAACAAATTTTATCAACCATACTCTTTTTATGTAAAGCTATTACTCCCCATGGGATTAGCATATGATCTTTCATTCTTTTTATTGGTAAGATTGAAACATGAATGTAAAGAAGCAAAACTCAAATTACTCTTTATTATATAACTCTCACACACGATTACATAGATAGATAGGTCATGAAGCAAGCACTCAAAACTAAATCATACGAAACTTTTATTCTTCTAAATCACGAAATAACTAAGGATCGAACTAAGATAGATTATGAAAAGGAATGGTGATATGACACCGGGGCACCTCCCCAAGCTTGGAACAAGCCAAGGGTGGTGCCCATACCTGTGTACTCGAGATTCTTTCGTTGGCAATGGTGGTGATGAAGTAGTGGGGGTTGTTTTCCACAATATTAAGCAAGATAGCCTTCAAGCTCTGAATCTCTCGAAGCAAATTTTGGATCATGGTGGCATTCTTTTGCACCTCCACCATAATATGTTTGTTCTCCGACCACCACGAGCCCTTTCCTGCATCACTCTCACTTGTACGTGAGATGTCCCAAGTGGAAGGTATGTGCATATGAGGGGTGTTTTCAACCCCATAATTGTGAATCAAATTATGAAAGTTATTCCCATGTAACTTGTTTAGGGGCCTCCTAGGAGTAGGACCCTATTGCACCTCTTGACTTTCTTGGCTTCATGTCGTCCTCATAGGTTGATGGGGATTTGAAGTGGTGGAGATGCCAGCTAGGGTGCCCCTGTCGGAAGCCAGAGGGTGGACCTCTAATGAGTCTCCTGAGTCCTCCTCCATGATGAATTCCTCATATCCCTCTCTTTTGAGTTCATCTACAACAACCAAGCATCGTTTCCCACGTTGTTGGAGGAAGAAGAAGACATGATGCTTGGCCTTAGAAATCTGACAGAAAATAGTCCAAAACAAGAACAGAGGAGAAACTTGCGATACGGTGGTCAAAACATCCAGGAGTATATATAATGATTTTTTATCTTGCAAAACAAGCATTCAGGAAGAAAACGGAGTTGGGAAGGCACACAAGGGGCCCACAAGGCAACCCGACGCGCCGTGGGGGCTAGGGCGCGCCCTGTTGCCTTGACCTCCTTATGGGTCCTCTTGGTTGTTTCTTATCTTTGTATATTTTCTAATATTCCAAAATGGAAAGAAATATTTTTTTTTAGAATTTTTGGGGTCAGTTTACTTACCGTATCACATACCTACTCCTTTTCAGGGTTCTGGAGCATTCCAGAAGGTCTCTTTTATGTGTTCCTCCGGTGTCAATGTTTGAATAATATTAGTTTCAACATTTTTGAATAATATTAGTTTCAACATTACTTGGCGTACGGCGTACCTAAGATATAATGTTTAATTCTTTGCCCATTAACCACTCTCGAATTAGTGCCATCGACATTGTTGATATTGATAGCTCCGGAAGGATAGACTTGTTCAACGATATATGGTCCTTCCCATTTAGAGAGAAGTTTTCCTGCAAAGAATCTGAAATGAGAGTTGTACAATAGAACTTGATCACCTACTTTAAATTCCACTTTTTGAATTCCTTTGTCATGCCATCTTTTAACTTTTTCTTTAAACAACTTCGCATTTTCATATGCTTTGGTCCTCCATTCATCTAGAGAGCTAATATCAAAGAACCTCTTTTCATCGACAAGTTCAAAACCATAGTTAAGTTCTTTAATTGCCCAATAAGCTTTATGTTCTTATTCAAGAGGCAAATGAAATGCTTTTCCATAGACTTTATAAGGAGACATACCCATAGGATTTTTATAAGAAGTTCTATATGCCCATAATGCATCATCAAGTTTCTTAGACCAATTCTTCCTGGATCTATTAACAGTCTTTTGCAAAATTAATTTTATTTCTCTATTGCTCAATTCAGCTTGACCACTAGACTGGGGATGATAAGGTGATGCAATTCTATGTTTGATATCTTATTTAGCTAGAAGTTTACGGAATGCACCATGAATAAAATGTGAACCACCATCAGTCATTAAATATATAGGCACTCCAAAGCTCGGAAAGATAACTCCTTTAAGCATTTTAATAGATGTGTTGTGATCAGCACTACTCGTTGGAATAGCTTCTACCCACTTAGTAACATAATCAACAACAACTAAAATATGAGTGTACCCATTAAAGGAAGGAAAAGGCCCGATATAATCAAAGCCCCAAACATAAAATGGTTCAGTAACATGTGAATAATTCATAGGCATTTCCTGACATTCATCACATGAAAGGACAAACTTACCTGCATCTTTGAGGAGAGTAGGCCAATAAAAACCAGACTGTAATACCTTATGTGCAGTTCTGTCTCCCGCATGTTGTCCTCCGTATGCTTCGGAATGACATTTCTGTAGGATTTGTTCCTATTCATGCTCAGGTACACATCGTCTAATAACACCATCTACTCCCTTATATAAATGTGGGTCATCCCAAAAGTTATGTCTTAAATCAAATAAGAACTTTTTCATTTGTTGGTATGTAAAGCTAGGTGGTATATATTTAGCAACAATGTAATTGGCATAGTCTGCGTACCAAGGATTATTACGAGAAGTGGAAACATTTATAAAAACTAATTGCTCATCAGGAAAACTATCATCAATAGGTAGTGGGTCTTCAAGAACATTTTCCATCCTAGACAAATTATCTACTACATGATTCTCAGCTCCTTTTCTATCAATAATATGCAAATCAAACTCTTGTAATAGTAGAACCCATCTAATTAGCCTAGGTTTAGCATCTTTCTTTTCCATAAGATATTTGATATCAGCATGATCGGTGTGAATGGTTACTTTAGAATCAACAATATAGGGTCTGAATTTATCACATGCAAACACAACTGCTAAAAATCATTTCTCGGTAGTAGCGTAATTCTTTTGAGCAATATCTAGAGTCTTACTGGCATAATGAATAACATTCAATTTCTTATCAACTCTTTGACCTAGAACAACACCAATAGCATAATTGCTAGCGTCACACATAATTTGAAAGGGTAGGTTCCAATCAGGTGGTTGAACAATGGGTGCAGAAATTAAGGCTTTCTTAAGTATTGCGAAGGCTTCAACACAATCATCATCAAAAACAAATGGAACATATTTTTGCCAAAGATTAGTAAGAGACCTAGAAATTTTAGAGAAGTCTTTAATGAACCCCCTATAGAAACCATCATGACCAAGGAAACTTCTTATACCTTTGATATCTTTAGGACATGTCATTTTCTCAATTGCATATACTTTAGCTTTATCTACCTCAATACCTCTTTCAGAAATTTTATGCCCAAGGACTATACCTTCGTTCACCATGAAGTGGCACTTCTCCCAATTCAAGACTAGATTAGTCTCTTCACATCTCTGCAAAACTTGGTCAAGGTTGCTTAAGCAATCATCGAAAGAGATCCCATAAACGAAAAAATCATGCACGAATACCTCAACGATCTTTCCACAAAAATTAGAAAATATAGCAGTCATACATCTTTGAAAAGTAGCAGGTGCATTTCATAAACCAAAAGGCATATGTCTATAAGCATGAGTTCCAAAAGGACAAGTAAAGATGGTTTTCTCTTGATCTTCTTGTGATACAGGTATATGAGAAAAACCGGAATATCCATGTAGGAAGCAAAATGTGTATGCTTAGACAATCTTTCTATAATTTGATCGATAAAGGGCAAAGGGTAATGATATTTTCTAGCAGACTTATTTAATTTCCTGAAATCAATTACCATCCTATGACCAGTTACAATTCTCTGTGGGATAAGTTCATTTTTATCATGAGGAACAACGGTAATGCCTCCTTTCTTAGGGACACAATCAACAGGCTTACCCATCTACTATCAACTATAGGATCAATTATACCTCCTTCCAGAAGCTTTAGTATTTCAGTTCTTACCACATCCTTCATTTTGGGATTCACACGACGTTGATGATCAACAACTGGTTTAGCTTCTGGCTCTGGTTCCATATTAATCTTATGTTGACATAAAGTGGGACTAATGCCTTTAAGATCATCAAGAGTGTATCCAATTGCAGCACGGTGCTTCCTCAGAGTTTTAAGTAATCTATTTTCTTCATGCTCTTAAAGTTTAGCATTGATAATAATAGGATATATTCTTTTAATCAAGATAAGCATATTTTAGTGTATCAAGTAGTTTCTTTAATTCAAACACAGGGTCACTCATTGGTACAGCGAGCTGCTATACAAACGGTTTTTAACCCCTTTCCGTGAAGGCATTTTAAACCGTCGCCAAGCGAGTGTGGGCGATAGGGGGGGGGGGGCTTCCTACACGACCCAGAAACCGTCGGGGATAGGGAGTAGGAATGCATATGTTTTCTAGAACAAAGCGTATGCGATGCCCACACCTATCCCAAACGCGATTCTTCACACAACTGTTTGGGATATATCTAATATCCCAAATGGTCCATCCTTGCTACTCGTGTGTGCTGGCATTACCATCGCAGTCGGACTTCTGTGGTTTTACCTAAAACCAGGTGCAGTCCATGCAGATTCCAGGCACGTACCAAACTGGCTCTACGTTTACGATGCCCAACACATCACAAATAGTTCATGATTGTAAACCATGTACGATAGGTCGACAATCACACACACTTAGTTTTCCCACACCATTTGTGATATTGTCTGACATCACACACGCTTTGCAAACGGCAACTGTGTGCATGGTTACACATGTTTCCTCTCCGTGAACCATGTCGGATTATGATGTATATCACACACACTGTGCTTTATAGACCGTGTGCGCCGTAATGACCTACAGAGCGTAATTTCACCCTAATTTAATTGCTGCTATTTAAAATTGTACCTAATTTGAATTTGAAAGTAGGCTATAGCTTTATTCATATCCATCAAGTTCAAACAACCAATGCATTATTCGATTCACAGATACATATGTTCAAGAATTACATCAAAGAAAAGAATTACATAAGCACTAAATAAAGAATGATGAACCAGGGTTGTATATTTGTACTATTAAATATGGTAAAGAAAGAGGCGAGAGACCATCTGGTTGCTGAACAAGGTGAAGCGGAATGGCCCTATTGTGCTCTCCTCGATGCAGAAGGCACGCACGACTCTAGTCCAACCCCTTGTGATGGCCGGCCACCAATCATGTAGTTTGAGAGGTAATCTTGAGTAAACTGCTTCAGGATCCACTGCAAAGGAAAAAGATTCAGACATTGTCATCTAACACAACTCATTATGGGCAGTAAAAAGAAGGCTACAGAGTTCTTACTTACCATCCTGCAGTTCACTGTGGTCTTGCATAAAGTGTAAACAAATAGTTTGATTGACATCTTTTGACCCATTTTAATAACAATCTTTATCAATTTCCTCACTTGATGCTAGTTCATGAATATCTCATTGCCCCATACGCAGAAAGGGTCGAAGTGTGGATCTTTGGCAATGACATATGTACCTAAAAGCACCAAGTTAATATTAGAAGCTAAACAACAATTGCAAAATAATGTAGTACAACACTCCCTCCATCCCATTATATAAGATCTTATTACATGTATATCTAGACATCATCAGAACATTAAGGTAACACTCTTCCTTGTTGCTATGTAGCCTGGGATTGCATATTTAGTCATTCAGTACAATGCATGTTGCTATGTAGCCTCAAATATATTAAATATGGCCCTAGTTAACCTACAGATAAATGGGTTACAGATATATTTAGTGAAATGTATGATTCGATGATTAATCCCTTATCAGCCCCCAGGCTATATGGTACCAGCTACCGATATCCTGAACAGTGAGTATATATAAGCAATGCGATGCAACTAACCTCGATGGAAAACAACAGTTGTTCTCAATATTGTCCTGCATGAGTACATATAAAGGCATGTTAAGCACAACAGGCTAAACATCAACCAAATATATCCATGGTAGACAACATAATCTACAAATGATAGCTTCAATGTGCAGGTTTAAGCATGCTAGTTAACCAAAACAAGAAAAGGAAAGGTGTGTTAACTGCAACAGGCATAACATTTAAAAACAAGCAAATATAATCATTCAAACTGGTATTGTGCAGGTCTAAAGTACACTGGTTATTGTTAAAAAAATGAAAAGGCGTGTTAACTGCAACATCCTTAACAGCAACTAAATATCGTAATTCATAGTGGTATTGTTGAAACTGTTATTGATGAAATTGAACTGCACGGCAAATAGTTGCACATATAGAGCATCACATTGTGAATAACTGAAATAAACAAGGCATAAGGCCATCTCTAGCCGATCCCCTAGAAGTTAACGAACTAAAACCCTTAGTGGAGTATATATATACTCCAACATTTTTTGGCCGTTTCTAGTGATCCCCTAAACTTAACGTTGTAAACTTGAATTTGATCAAGTTCAAAGCAGGTTCAACCGAAAGTAGCATGCATTGAAACATAAAACATAGATAATTTTGCATAACCAAACATAAAACATAAATTTAAACTAAAGTAAACTACTTTCGGTCGAAGTGGAGGTCGAGCCAATCCTTCCTCGTCAGGTACGGTGTGCCGCGAGCCGGGTCCGAGCCGGTGACGTCGTCGGGGTCGTTGGGGAAGACATCCTCCACTCGTCGATGTTGATCTCCTCGTCCTTGCCACCCACCTCGACGCCCTTCGCGTTGCCGTCCTCGCTGCCTTTGACCTCGTCATCGGAGGAGAGCATGATAACCTCGCCGCCTTCAACCTCGTCATCGGAGGAGAGCACGATAACCTCGCCGCCCTCCACGCCGGCAAAGATCATCTGCTCCGCCTCCACAAGCTCCAGGTGCTGCCAGTGGAGCTCTTGCATGTAGGCCTCGTCAGCGGCCTCAGCCTCGAGGCACTCCCATGCCTCGCGGTCCTCCCGCGCCATAGCCGAGCTCACCATCCCTGGCTCCGGCGGGATGAGGTCAACCGAACATGTGCCGAAGGGGAAATTGAGCCTAGCCACCGCGCCATGGTAGTGGACCTGGCAGCAGTCGTACTCCATGGCCGCGAGCTCGGCCGTGTGGAAGCTACCGAGCCACCGGCGGGTGTGGGTCTCCCGATCCGTAATCTCGGTGACCCACGTCCCCCATCGCCGCTGCCGGATCCCGAGGTAGGACCTCGTCGGCGACCGGGCCCGAGGGAGGACGAGGAAGTCCTCGAACTGGCGTAGGGGTGCGACAGCGGGTAGATCGGGCCACCGATGACGGCGGATCGATAAAGAGCCCACGGAGGACGACGGGGACACCTCGGCGGCCACCTCGCCGGTGTCGGGCGAAGAGGCCGCGATAAACCTCTTTTGGGCCATTGGCTCCTCTAGCTCCCCGGCACACCGGCAGAGGTTGAGGATGGAGGCGGCGGCAGCGATGATGGTGGCGACCTACCAATGGTTTCAAGCGAGGGACACTGGTACAGCGAGGTGCTATACAAACGGTTTTTAACCCCTTTCCGCGACGGCGTTCGGAACCGTCGCCAAGTGAGTGTGGGCGATAGGGGGGGTCCTTCCCACATGACCCAGAAACCGTCGGGGATAGGGAGCCTCGATACATATACAGTACCCCCTACTCGTTTGTGCTCGCATTGCCATCGCAGTCGGTATTTTGTGGTGCTACGTTTACGATGCGCGACCCATCACAAATAGTTCACGATTGTAGAAGTAGACAATCACACACATTTACTTTTCCTCGACTGTGTGCAATTCGATGTAAGAGCGCACACAGTTGTCGCTATAAAACTGTATGCGAAGCTTGAATACATCCCACATGATTCATCCGTCGTACCCGTGTCGAATGATCAACCTATCGCACGCGTTCTTCTATGACCAAACATTTGTGATGCGCACAACATCACAAACAGTCCATAATTTCGAAGCGTGTGTGATAAGGTCACTATCGCAAACATTTAATAAGAAAGAACTGTGTGCGATGCTATTGTTAATCGCACACGTTTTTTCTTGGCTGATCGTGTGTGTAGTGGAGATTGATCGCACACGTAGTGGATCCTAGAAACGTGTCTGATCTCGACGTCTATCGCAGACGTTTCTCTTTCGCAAACCGTGTGCAGTGTAATCCCTAATTAATCCCAAATTTAAAAATCACATGTTTTCAATTTGAAAGTAGGCAATCACTTATTTCATATCCAACCATGTTTATTACAAATATAGGTTCAACCACGAATGCATAATTCGATGCACAGGTACATATAATGAAGAACTACAGAAGCACCAAGTAAAGAATGATGAACCACAGTTGTACTAAAGACTGTAAAGAGAGAGGCGAAAGACATTCTGGTTGCTGGAGAAGGTGAAGCGGAATGCCCATATTGTGCCCTCCTCCATGCGTAATGCGCGCACGACTCTAGGCCAACCCCTTGTGATCGCTGCCCATCCATCCTTCACTATCTTCATTATGACTTCTCGATGCTCATTGTAGTCTAGATGAAATACTTTAACCTTCATTGTGTGTCCACCAATCATGTACTTTGCGAGGTAATCTTGAGTGAACTGCTTCGGGAACCACTGCGAACGAAAAAGAGTCAGACATTGTTGTCTAACAACTCAGTATGGGCAGTAAAAAGAGAAGGCTGCAGAGTTTTAGTTACCATCCTACAGCTCACTGTTGTGTTGGATAGAGCATAAAAAAATAATTTGCTTGCTACCATTCATATCTTTTTGCTAATAATACTTATCAGTTTCCTCACTTGATGCTTGTTCATGAATATCTCATTGCCCCATACGCAAAAAGGGTCGATGCATGGATCCTTGCCAAGGGCATATGTACCTACAAGCAACAAGTCAATATTAGAAGCTAACAAGTGTCCAGGCCTAGATCTATATGCACTACATTATAGAACGACGGGGGGAGTACAAGCCGAGGGATGAACCTAACCTCGGCGGAAAATGGTGGCCACTCCCGTTGTTGTCCTGTATAAGTAGTGGAAAGGCATGATAAGTACAGCAACCTTAACATCAAACAAATATAGCAAAGGTAAACAACATCATCTCCAAATGATAGCTTGAATGTGTTGGTTTCAGCATGCTGTTAAAGCAGATATAAAATGGAAGGCAATGTTACCGACAGTAGGCTTAACAGCCATCAAATATTGCAATTCAAACTGGTATTGTTGAAAATGAATAGAACGTAGGTAATGCTTAAACATCACACTAGATAAATGTGTAAAACTGAAATAAAGGGCATGTGTTAACTACACCAGGCATAACTGGAACCAAATATAGCCGTTCAAACTGGTATTGATGCAGTCGAGCGGCACAGTTTCGACTTGCACATAATGAACAACACATTGTGAATGACTGAAATAAACAAGGCATAAATGATCAGTATAACAACCAAATATAGCCATTGAAAACTGGACAGAGTCTCACTGCAACCAACCTAACAAGCAAATACAGATAAACAGGGCATATGCTTGAAAACCGGACAAATGCTCACTGCAACCAACCTAACAAGCAAATACAGATAAACAAGGCATCTGCTTGAAAACTAGACAAATGCTCACTGCAACCAACCTAACAACCAAATACAGATAAACAAGGCATCTGCTTGATAACTGGACAAATGCTCACTGCAACCAACCTAAGAACCAAAACATATAAACAAGGCATCTGCTCGATAATTGAAAAAATGCTCACTGCAACTGGCCTAACAACCAAATAAAGATAAACAAGGCATCTACTCACTATAAACAACCAAATATAGCCATTCTTGAAACTGAAGTGGACAATTCATACTTAAACATCACATAGCCCTATTGAACAATACATTTTTGCATAATTGAAATAATTAAACACAGCACAGTTAAAGCACCGCACGACAAATGCTACTACAACAAAGGGTATGGGTTGGCAAGCTAGAAAAGGTAAGATTTGCTGATAGGATGTTGCCTCACATGTCATGGACGGGATCCTTCCAGTTGGAAGAGCACAGACCCATGGTGCACTCTCTGATGTCACAGATGGGCTGTTTCACCTTGGAAGAACCTTTGTGGGTGCCCTCCTCATGGTCGTGGTCGTGGTCGATGAGATCTGACTTGGCAATTGAGGATCCCAAGCCGCCGTCGTAGAACGTGTCCTTCAGAAATGACAAAATGGGCTCGATGGCGTACAAGGATCGCAAATCCTTGACCGCTTGGCTGAGGAGATCAGCGGCAGGGCCGTTGAAGAGATCGATGGCGGTTGAACCAGAGGGGTTGGGGATGGACCACTTAACCTGTGACATGGCCCGCGTGAAGCCATCGCTGTCGACGAGCTTGATGTCGTAGCCAGCTTTCCCGAGATACAGTAATACGCTAGCCCACTGACATGAAGCCTTCGGCATGGCAACGCAGTCAATGTCTTCGCCGGTTTCCGTGGCGACGTGTTGCTCCGGGATTGACAGGTCGGGGCGAACGGCGGCCACCTTGCCAACGTCCGCCGGAGAGGCCATGATAAACCTCTTCTTGGCCGAACGCTCGTCGGGCTCCCCGGGATACGTGGTCGAGCTTAGGCTGCGACATTCTGGAGTAGGGGATGTGGATCTGGCGGAGAGGGACACCGCAGGCCTCATCTAAAAACTCAGGGGAGTGGGGCGACGGTATGGGAATCACTGGGTAACCTGCTCTTTATTATCTAAGCTAGGAGGAACGGGCAAACCGGCAGGGGTTGGTGGCGGTGCCAGCGGCGGTTGTGAGCTAGGGTTCGAGGGGGGAGGGGGCCCGGGTGGGGGGACTATGGACGGGGGGGGTGCTGTTTGAGGATACGCCGCGGCTACTGAAAATTTACTAATTGTGGGTGGAGATGGTGGTGGACGAGGGAGGGCGACGGTTCAAATGCCTCGGCTACAGCAATTTTACTATAAGGTTGGTGCTGGAGGAGTGTGGGCGATGGTTGAAGTATAGCGGCTACTAAAATTTGGGTAAAGGAATTGATGCGGGGCGGGAGTGCCCAAGGTCGCGCACGGTCCAATAAGAATATGCGTGTATGATAATAAGGAAAAGTGGCGGAACCGCTGATTTTTGCAACGCTCAAGGCGGGTAGTTTGTTTTTATATTTCTAGCTAGCTGGTCTATCGCACACGGTTCGTCCTAATTTCTAAATAAACTACCCGCCATTAGCTTGCACAGGTGGTGATTTTATAGCGCACTTGCATCGCACATGGTTAAGCCAGTACCTCCACCCTTTGCTCGCGCTTGCGCAGTCGTGGTGATTTTATAGCGCACTTGCATCGCACACGGTTGAGCCAGTACCTCCACCTTTTCTCGCGCTTGCGCAGTCGTCGTGATTCATAGCACACTTGCATCGCACACGGTTAAGACATTATACCCGTGTCTGTTGAGCGTCATCAGAGTCTTTGCAGCAAAAAAAATGTTAGAGAGGGTCAGAAGATAGCCACACCAGCATGTGGCCCAAATATATATGAGTGAAAAGGGTGGTCTGTGATGTTCAAAATTCTAATGCACAACTTTGACCACGCGGGCCCACGGTTGGGCGCGTCGTCGAAGATCGATGAGAGGGGCTAGAAGTCAAGAACCACCTGGAAGTGGCCAAATATATGTAGGAATATTGGGTGTGATGTTTAAAACTTTAAATACACAATGCACAACTTTGGTGGCACCTGCCTCGCAAACCTGAAAGCACCCTTGGATATATCTATAATGACATAATGTCGTAGCTAGCTAGGGTGCTTGACCCACCACCTCCCACTTCGTGTCAGCGGGGCGGATGCACGTAATGATACTTTGGTCATACATGCATGTCGCCATGACCTACCATAAGACAGACCGGTGAATCTATCGTTTGGTCAAACGACAACTGTTGTTGTCGATAAACCGCTTGGGCCAATAGATTGAACTATCATAAAAATTGCAAGAGAGGGACCACAAAACCAGCACCTCTTGCATGCGGCCCAAAATGATGTACGTTGGAAGGGGTGATGTGGGTTTTCAATATAGAATAATGTACAATTTAGATGTGGTGCCTACCTCTCGATACAGACAACAACCATGAAGGCCAGGTAGTTAAGGACAAGATACGCAGGGTACGATGTAGGTCGAACCCAGCAATCTGAGCATGTGGGAGGGAATCCTGACAACGCTTGAGCTCGAGCTTTGGTTGAACAACATGTGACGGTGACCGGCCCTAACACGAACTAGGAGGAATCCATTGATGGCCAACACATACCCCTCGTTATCGGTCAAAGGGATGATATATATACACTCGGGGAGCCCACAGATATGCGTGTCATCACAAAAAACCGCACAAGGGTGACATGGTCGATCAGAAGACCCTGTATACACTGCATGCGGCCCGAAAATATGTATGGGTACGGTGGTGTGTGATGTGTTTAAATCCCGAATGCACAACTTCGATGGGCCACCAACTATATTACAAACCGAACACCGTCCCCGACTCCAAGCCTGGTTCAATACGTATGATGTCGGTTTCCCAACTTCGAGGCGGCGGGGTCGTCCGACGCATGCGCTCAAACTTTATTTGGTCTAACATGGCACACATAGCAATAGGAAACCATCATGGTCAAACCCTTCTCGTTGTTGGGTCAAAGGGATAGATTGTGTGGGGCCCCCTCATTGTCGGTAAAGGATAATATATATACCTCGGGGAGCCCACAGATATGTGCAGCGTCTATAAACCACACAAGGGAGACATGCTCGATCAGAACACCCTGCCCCCTATACCCTGCATGCGACCTGAAAAAGGTTTATATAATCGCCATGACAGGTCACTATAGAGTCAATCATTCTTTAATTTTTTTAGAGCAAAAAATAATCAATAAAAACATAGTCTACAAATTAGCAAAACAAGGATCCCAAGATTTATATAATTGCCATGACACGGTCATTATAGAGATAAATGAAGCTTGAGATATGCAACTTCCCATCGGGTCACCCATCCTTGGACTACTCCAGCCCGAGCATGCTTAACTTATGCGTTCTATTTGACTAGGCTAGCGGATGGGAAGCAGCCCCTTGCTGATAGGAATTGCCTCCTTGCCTTTAAGGCGTTTCACGCTGGTCACCCTATGGGACCTACTCCCTCCTATCACGTACATTTGTGCTTTTAGAAACTGTGTGCATATTTACATGGCCGGTGTGTAGCTGCCTAGCCTTCAATGAACACTAACACTGGTAGTGGGAAAATGATGGGAGAAGAGGAGGGAAACCGATGAGAGGAGTGGCAGGAAACAGTAGCCTGTTTAGAAAACTTAGTAGAGAAGGAAGCGTGAGCTAGCACGACGCATGCGCACAGTGCTTACCCATGTACTGCATGTGCTATCGAAAGGGGCTGACGATTGCCGTTCGATCTGGGAGCATCCAACGGTGCAAACGCACGATCCGTGGGGTTTGGGTTCTGGCCAATCAGAACGCACGACTCAGATCGCGCGCGCAGCAGGGGGGAGGGGGGCATCGGCCACGGTTTGGTAGGCACACGGCTTTCGTGAGTGAACCGTGTGCTATTTGAAAACATTTCGTGAGAAGAATCTCGGTTTTTAAATCCCTGTAAATCCAAAACTCACCCAAAAATCATTACACTTGGCATGGTGTCACGACATGGCACATATATGTCGAGGAATTTTTTTTGTCCATTTTGGCGCAAGTTTTATTACAAGCCTCTTACAAACCGGAGCTTCTCTCAAAGAAGCCTCGTGGTTCCGATAGGGAAACGTGTCCCCCTTGTGGGCGAAATGATAATCACTGCCTCTTTTCGCCTTGTATTTTCTTCTACGGGCAACATGGAACGACAGGATATCCGTGCGGAAATTTAAACTTATTCAGGGTTCGTTTGGCCTTTTTATACACTAATTGAGTTTCCTAGACATTTAATGTCCATAATTCAAATATGAACTTCAAATACATGCTCCAGTTCACTAAAAAGGCTAGAAAAATTATACATGTGTCCTTGGGTGCATGTTTAGTTCCCATGCTAGGAATGGGGACGAATTAAAACCGTACCGGCATCCTGGCTCATCCTCAAACATTTGGAATCTCGATTTTTAAATCCCCGTAAATCCTAAACTCACCAGAAAGTCATGAAAGTTGGCATGGTGTCACGTCATGGCACATATATGTCGTGGTAAAAACATTGTCCAATTTGGGCCAAGCTTTATTACAAACCTCTTACAAACCGGAGCTTCTCTCAAAGAAGCCTCGTGGTTCCGATAGGGAAACATGTTCCCCTTGTGGGCGAAACAATAATCACTGCCTCTTTTCGCCTTGTATTTTCTTCTACGGGCAACATGGAACGACAGGATATCCGTGCTGAAATTTAAACTTATTCAGGATTAGTTTGGCCTTTTTATACACTAATTGAGTTTCCTTGGCATTTAATGTCCATAATTCAAATCTGAACTTCAAATAACTGCTCCAGTTCACCAAAATGGCTAGAAAAATTATACATGTGTCCTTGGGTGCATGTTTAGGTCCCATGCCAGGAATGGGGACGAATTACAACCGTACCGACGTCATGGCTCGTCCTCAAACATTTGGAATCTCGGTTTTTAAATCCCCGTAAATCCTAAACTCACCAGAAAGTCATGAAAGTTGGCATGGTCTCACGGCATGGCACATATATGTTGTGGTAAAAACATTGTCCAATTTGGGCCAAGCTTTATTACAAACCTCTTACAAACTGGAGCTTCTCTCAAAGAAGCCTCGTGGTTCCGATAGGGAAACGTGTTCCCCTTGTGGGCGAAACGTAATCACTGCCTCTTTTCACCTTGTATTTTCTTCTACGGGAACATGGAACGACAGGATATCCGTGCCGAAATTTAAACTTATTCAGGGTTCGTTTGGCCTTTTTATACACTAATTGAGTTTCCTAGACATTTAATGTCCATAATTCAAATATGAACTTCAAATACAAGCTCCAGTTCACCAAAATGGCTAGAAAAATTATACATGTGTCCTTGGGTGCATGTTTAGGTCCCATGCCAGGAATGGGGACGAATTACAACCGTACCAGCGTCCTGGCTCATCCTCAAACATTTGGAATCTCGATTTTTTAAATCCTCGTAAATCTTAAACTCACCAGAAAGTCATGAAAGTTGGCATGGTGTCACGTCATGGCACATATATGTCGTGGTAAAAACATTATCCAATTTGGGCCAAGCTTCATTACAAACCTCTTACAAACCGGAGCTTCTCTCAAAGAAGCCTCGTGGTTCCGATAGGGAAACATGTTCCCCTTGTGGGCGAAACGATAATCACTGCCTCTTTTCGCCTTGTATTTTCTTCTATGGGCAACATGGAATGGCAGGATATCCGTGCTGAAATTTAAACTTATTCGGGATAAGTTTGGCATTTTTATACACTAATTGAGTTTCCTTGGCATTTAATGTCCATAATTCAAATCTGAACTTCAAATAACTGCTCCAGTTCACCAAAATGGCTAGAAAAATTATACATGTGTCCTTGGGTGCATGTTTAGGTCCCATGCCAGGAATGGGGACAAATTACAACCGTACCAGCGTCATGGCTCGTCCTCAAACATTTGGAATCTCGGTTTTTAAATCCCCGTAAATCCTAAACTCACCAGAAAGTCATGAAAGTTGGCATGGTGTCACGTCATGGCACATATATGTCGTGGTAAAAACATTGTCCAATTTGGGCCAAGCTTTATTACAAACCTCTTACAAACTGGAGCTTCTCTCAAAGAAGCCTCGTGGTTCCGATAGGGAAACGTGTTCCCCTTGTGGGCGAAACGTAATCACTGCCTCTTTTCACCTTGTATTTTCTTCTACGGGCAACATGGAACGACAGGATATCCGTGCTGAAATTTAAACTTATTCAGGGTTCGTTTGGCCTTTTTATACACTAATTGAGTTTCCTAGGCATTTAATGTCCATAATTCAAATCTGAACTTCAAATAAATGCTCCACTTCACCAAAATGGCTAGAAAAATTATACATGTGTCCTTGGGTGCATGTTTAGGTCCCATGACAGGAATGGGGACGAATTACAACCGTACCGACGTCCTGGCTCATCCTCAAACATTTGGAATCTCGGTTTTTAAATCCCCGTAAATCCTAAACTCACCAGAAGGTCATGAAATTTGGCATGGTTTCACGTCATGGCACATATATGTCGTGGTAAAAACATTGTCCAATTTGGGCCAAGCTTTATTACAAACCTCTTACAAAATGGAGCCTGTCGCAAGAACCCTCGTGGTTTCGATAGGGAAACGTGTCCCCTTGTGGGCGAAACGATAATCGCTCCCTCTTCTGGCCTTGTATTTTCTTCTACACGCAACACGGAACAATGGGAGATTCGCGCTGAACTTTGAAATTATTTAGGGGTTGTTTGACCTTTTTTATTCATTAATTGAGTTGTCTAGGCATTTAATGTCCATAATTCAAATCTGAACTACAAATACATGCTCCAGTGCACCAAAATGGCTAGAAAAAACATACATGTGTCCTTGGGGTGCATGTTTAGGTCCCATGGAATGAATGGGAATGAATTCAACCGTCTCGCCATCCTGGCTTGGCCACAAACATTGCGAATCTCGGTTTTTAAATCTCCGTAAATCCAAAACTCACCAGGAAATCATGAAACTTGGCATGGTGTCACTACATGGTACATATAATTGTCCAATTTGGGCAAAGCTATATTACAAGCCTCTTACAAACCGAAGCTTCTCGCAACCCTCGTGGTTCCGGTAGGGAAACATGCCCCTCTTGTGGGCGAAACGATAATCGCTGCCTCTTCTCGCCTTGAACGTTGTTTTCTACATGCAACATAGAATAACAGGAGTGTCGTGCTGAAATTTGAAAATGTTCAGGGTTCGTTTGGCCATTGTATATATTAATTAAGTTTTCTAGGCATTTAATGTAGTCCATAATTCAAATTTGAACTACAAGCACATGCTCCAGTGAAGCAAAATGGGTGGGAAATCGTACATGTGTCATTGGGTGCATGTTTAAGTCTCATTTAAGGAATGGGAATGAATTACAAACTTCTCGTCGTCCTGAAACATTGAGAATCTTGGTTTTTAAATCCCAGTAATTCGAAAACTCACCCAAAAAACATGAAACTTGGCATGGTTTCACGACATGGCACATATATGCCGTGGTAAAAAAAATCGTCCAGTTTGAGACAAGGCGCACACATTAATAGCCAACGAAGTCCTTTTTGAAACAAATAGTTGACACCTTAATATCGCAAACGGTTGTATTATATGAATCGTGTCAAAATTTAACCATACTCGGTGGCATGCGTGCAGCTATTTGATTAGACGGGACGAGCGCGAGAAGTCTGCCGTGCAGGCTCGGCGGGACGCGTGCGAGCAGTCTGCCGCGCAGGCTCGACGGGACACGTGCATCCTGTCCACCTCGCAGGCTCGACGGGACACGTGCGTGCAGCAAGGCCGCCCATGCTCACCGGGAAGCGAGCTCTTTGACCTCCATCCACCAGCCGCCGCCCGCCTCACTCATAACTTCGCCATTAATGGGTTAATTAAAGCACCTGGACGGAGGGTGTTTGCTTGTGATCCCATGGTAGCATTTGCTTTGTTCGTGTTTTCAACTCGTATTCCGACCTAATTTAAATTGCCACATAGGGCAACGGATAATACGACGACAAATAAAATGGCAACAGATAATACGACGACAAATTTACAATGGCACAGATAATAATTGTCTTACATATTCCAGATAATTTAAAATGCCACATGCGGCAAAGCTCGGAAGACACGGGGGCAAGAGAAGAAGGAAATCGCAGACAACGATCTGGGTCGCTACTGTCTCTACTTGTCGATGGATCGCCGAGCGACAACATCCTCCAGCTCCTTCAATTCCTCACGACTTTGCTTGAAAGCAGCCACAGATTCCTCCACCTCCTGCTCGTGCTTGATCCGGAGCTTCCTCAAGTCACCCATCAGTTCCTCGATGACCGCTGTCAGCGTCATCCCCGAGGCACTGCTCTGCTCATGCAGCATCTTCCAGCTGGCGGCCTCCTCCTCCTTCTCGGCGAGCGCCTTGAGAAGCTTCGCATTGTCACCCATGAGTTACTCGTCGAGGCCGGTCGCCTTGTCAACCGAGGCATCGCTGATCTCGAGCAGCTTCATCAAGCCGTCGACCAGCTCTTGCTGCTTAATGAGGCCAGCGAGAATGTCGTCGTCGCCGGCCAAGGACTTCAGCAACACCAGCTCATCACGATTGCCGGCGCGGTGAGTGCGCTTGTGAGAGCCCTCACGTGCCCGTGAGAGCTCGTTTGAGGGCTCCGCGGCGCGCCGGGACATCTCTGCTGCGGCTGCCGCTTCGCGGCGGGACCTCTCTAGTGCTTCCGCGGTCTTGGTCTTTGCTGCCTGGTTATATGTCCACCCGAAACTCCTCCTACCGGTCATGGCGGAGCGACTTGACAGGAAAGACCAGTTTTGTGGGTGATGAGGAGAGGAACTGTGAAGTAATTTTCGAGTGGGTAGTTTTTATAGCCCGGTGCTATGTGTGAACACATATTAGTTTGATAGGTGTGAACACATATTAGTTTGATAGGTGTGAACAGATTTGCAATTACTTATTGCATTGTAATCTGCAATGTGACGAGAAACAAGGTCAAAATTTATTGATGGTTCGGATCTCAAAAAAAAATTATTGATGGTTCTGGGCCACGTGTTATTTATCACACACGTGTTAACATCAGGAAACGTATGTGCAACTTACTAATCATCGCACATGAGTACTCGCAGATGCATCGTGTGCGATACTCCTAGCCACCGCAAGCAACTAGTTTGCATTTTTCTAAGTTTTTTGTATGAACAGAATCGCACACGAACTAACTATAGTAATCGTCTGTGTTTTAATTTCTCATCGCAAACAGTTCATCCGAGTGGGCTGTTTGCTGCGTATCACTCACATCTTGATTACACGAATCATTTGTGTTCTTTTGGCTCATCGCAAACAGTTCATCTATGTGAACTGTATGCCGCATATCACACACATCTTGTTAAGTTGAACCGTTTCTGTTCTCTTCCCTAATCGAAAATAGTTCCTCTGAGTGAACCGTATGCCGTATATCACACACACCTTGATCTGGCTGACCGTTTCTGTTGCATTCCCTAATAGCACACAGTTCATCGGAGCGAACTGTATGCCGTATATTGCACACACATTGATATGGCTGCCCGTTTCTGTTGTTCTACCTCATCGCAAATAGTTCTTCTGGATCAACCGTATGCCCCGCATCTCACACGCAACTAAAATCTGAACCGTGTTTGATGTATCCTTCATCGCAAACGTTTTGCATCTTTTTTGACGGTTATTTTACATCATCGTTTGTGATTAATGCATCGCACACAGTTTCATCAAAGGGTCTCTGATCGTAGTGTCTCGTTAGCAGCATCCTGCATTAGTCGGAGGGTGGTGCGTGTTTGTGTGAGCGAAGGTTTTGGGGTGTGTGCAGTGTGTGTGGAGGGGGGGCAAGGTGGTGTTTGAGGAAATACCACGGCAACTGAAAATTTTACTAGGCGGGAGTAAAATGCCAAGCTACTGAAAATTTGGATCAAGGGCGAGCAGATGTTTTTTAGATTATGAGGGATGCAGAGGCAGGAGTAACAAACCTGGGCTACTAAAAATTTGAATCAAGGGCGAGCAGATATTTTTGAGATTGCGAGGGATGCAGAGGCGGGAGTAACAAGCCGGGGCTACCGAAAATTTGAATCAAGGGGAGCAGATATTTTTGAGATTGCGAGGGATGCAGAGGCGGGAGTAAAATGTCGGGGCTACTGAAAATTTGAGGCTACTGAAAATTTCAATCAAGGGATTGAAGTAGAGCGGGAGTAACAGACATCGCACACGGTCCGCACATACTAATCGTGTGGTATCAAACATAAAAACCTTCCAGGCGGTAGATATTTTCGACATTAGGAGGTAGTAGATATTTTCGAGAGCGGGAGGCAAGCCTCATGGAGCCCAATCTACTGTTCTGAGTGAGTGACTGCAGGGGCACGGGTGTGGCACATGGGTAGTTTGACCGAACCGTGTCTGTTGCGTCCCCAATCGCAGACGGTTGCTGCATCCAACTTGTGTGCTATTTATAAATTTGCAAAAAGAATAATGCGGGAAAGGGTCAAAACACGAACACACTTGCATGTGGACCAAATATATGTATGAAAAGGGTGGTTTGATGTTCAAATACCCAATGCACAACTTTGATGTGGCACCTGTCGCACAAAGCACACATTATTGCTAGTCAGCCACCCCCTACGAACCTCACTTCGTGTCGGCGGTAAGGGAATCCTAGCTACGAATGCATGGCCCCAAATAGCTAGGTTTGAAATCTCACCCTACCGTAACACAAAACCTATAGGAGTCCATCATATATATGGTCCAACTTCCCCTTTCGCTTCCAGACAAAGGTGGACCGTGTGTCGACCCACAAATGTGTGCTTGTGGTGCGAGATGGGCGTGACCACATACGAACCACCTGTGGGTGGCCCTACTATATGTATGAAAAGGGTGTGGTGTGATATTTAACTACCATTAACAACTTTGATGTGGCACATGTGCCTCACAAATTAACCAGACTTCCCCGACCCCACGGAGGTTGGAGGTAGTGCGAAGTAGCCCCCCCACCCCCCCACACACACACGTCGAGGGGGAGGGCATCTCACCAAGATGTACTGTAACACGGACCAGCCAGAATCCAACTTGGTCGTATAACCTCTCTCGCACGTTGTTGGTCAAAGTGATGGACGTCCACACGGCCCCGCAAAATGGGCAAGCTTGTCGCCGATAACCTCGCGAGGGAGTACTGTCTGAAGACAAACCCACTCTGTGCATGTGGCCCAATTATGTATATCTTTATGGAAGTGGTGTGTGTGGTGTTTGAATATCCAATGCGCAAATTTGATGTGGCACCATGCTTTGGAACCATAAAATCCCCACACTAAGCAAGGGTTCAAGACGCGTAGCATGTGCTCAAACTTAATTAGGCCTGGAGTGATCGACCTACTATACGGTAACTCGAACCAAAGAAGAAGAATCCACCCTGGTAACCTTTCTCGTCGTCGGTCGAAATGATGGACGTCCACGCGGGCCCACGAATATATATAGGCTTGCCACCCATAACCAAGCGAGTGAGAGTGTGTCCAAAGACGACCATTGCATGCATGTGTCCCGGACATATTTATGGAGGTGTGTGATGCATGCATATGTATTGAATACCCAATGCACAACATTGATATGGTGCATGCATTGAAAATCGCAGAGGTCCCCACACAGAGCAAGAGGTTCATGATGTGTCGTGTGCTCGCCCCCCTTCGATCCAGCGGGATGGATTCATGTGTACACATGCGCTATTATATATGTAATCTCACATCATGACCTATATCATGAGACAAACAAAAAATTAATCCCCTCCTAAGTCAAATTAATTAACCTCTCTCGCTGTCGGTGAAAGTGATGGACCAAGCGGGCCGACAGATGGAAGCATCGCCGATAACCGCGCCAGTGAGTGCCAGAGGACAACCACCATCGCTTGCATGTGTGCTAAAACATATATATGGAGAGGTGTGTGGTTGTGATGTTTTGAATACCTAATGCACAACTTTGATGTGGCATTTGCCTCAAAAACCGCAAAGTCCCCACAAGGAGTGAGGTTCATGTGACACCTAGTATATGCTGGTCCCACCCCCCCCCCCCTCGACACGTACTATACTCCTACCGTAACACAGCCCTAAAAGAATTAATCCTCCTTGTTCGTCAAATGTACCTCTTTCTCGTTGGGTCAAAGTGATGGACGACGAGCTCGCGGGCCCACAGGAGCGAAGCGTATGTCGCACGCGAGTGAGCATCCTATATAGGACTACGTACCACCGTATGCATGTGGCCCAAAGAGGTTTTTGTGTGATGTTTGAATACGCAAAGCGCAACTTTGACGTGGCACATGCTTCACAAAATGGAAACACACTACACCACGATGCGTAGCCCCCTCACCTCGAGCCGGTGGGAGGGCCTCATGTCTAAGCACGTGCCCGAACTTTGATATGGAATCTCACCATGATCCACACCGTAACACACATGCCAAGATGAATCCACCTTTGGTCAAATGCCTCTTGTTGTTGGTGGAAACTGAAAACCTTTGCAGGCTACCGAATGGGCATGTCACTGATAACCGCACGAGGGAGTGTCCGAGAGGACCACCAATGCATGCATGTGGCCCAAACATGTATGTATGAAAGGGTTCTGTAATGCTTTAAATAACCAATTCACGACTTTGATGTGGCATATATGACTCACAAAATGATCAATAATCCCACACGGAGGCTCACGACTCATATTGTAATCGTAAACCCGCCGGAACCCCCCCCCCCCCCCCCCCCCCCCCCGCCCCCACACAGACACACACATCCCGCACCACCACCGCCACTCTGAGGCATGTCAAACTTTTTCTGCAGTGAACATGTGACCAAAGAGTGTCGTGTTAAAATTTGAAAAAAAAGAGATCATTCGACCCATTTTATACATTGATTGATTTCCTAGGGATTTAATGTGCAAAAATCAAATTTGAGCTACGTGTGCACCAAAATGGATTGCAAAATCATATGTGTGTCCCTGGGTGCATGTTTCCCCGTGAAAGAGATTTCAAAACATTGAGAATATTGATTTCTGAAATTCAGTAAATCCAAAACTTAGTTGAAATTCATCAAACTTATCGTGGTGTCATATATGGACACCAGTAGACTGTGATATTGTAGTTTTTCGTCAAATTTGAGGCAAGTTTTGATATAATCTTCTTACAAACAGGAGATTGTTAATAACTGGTAACGAATATCTCATATAGATTACTTATTCAGACTGTGTGTGTTAGACCGTGCCATGCTTCGGTTAAGCAGTAAAGCAGCATAATGAATCATCAAAAAACAAAAAATATATACGTGCCGACACGCGTCCTGTGTGCTGTGCGAGCAGGCGTGAGTTGACGGGACGCATGCGAGCAGTCTGCTGCGCAGGCAGACCGGGAGGCGTGCGTGCAGGTGTGTGAATTGACGGGAGGCGTTTTCGCTGCGCAGTGTCACCGGGAGGCGTGGGAGTAGCTGTGTGAATTGATGGTAGGAATGCCAGAAGTCCGCCGCTCAGGCTCACCGGGATGCGAGACAGCCTTTGACTGCCGCCCGCCTCGCTCCCACTGGTCCGTATTAATGACGCGCCAGAGCCGCTGGCCATAATAGGCGGCCACACCCCCGGTCCACAGTGGTCACCAACATCTGGACTCTGTTGTGTATGAGGATGCCGCCGAAGCGCACCATCGGAGGGAGTGGTGACGCCGGGGCTGGTGAAGCATCCGCGCAATGCGTGAAACTGGGCATAGAGGTTGCCGTCGCCGCCGACGAGGTCTCGCGCGGGCAGTAGCACGACCTTGACTTCGTCGGCGCCGTCATGCCCCCCAGCCGGAGCCGAAGGTCAACAGCAACTCTGGCAACGACTGCGACTCCGACAGAAAACCGGTTAATCATCTATATACCCATTTGTGCGGCAAACATATCATGTGTTTTCTCTGGTTACTCCCCCCCTCTCTAATTTTTTTGGAATACAAATCCTATGGTTATGTTCTCTTAGTCCATGAAATCCGAGTAATTAAGATATGTTAGATGCATGTAGTGTATTGATTGTTTGAATGGTATCCGTATAGGGTTAGTGATTAATTGTTTGTTCTGTACAAATGATTTTTGCTAATAATCCGACTAGGGTTAGCGTGTGTGCTAATAATTCGTGGCTAGATCTTAGAATTGATTTTGAATGTCCTACATATATGTTTGTGCCTTTTTTTCTTCCAGATCTTGAGAATTGATTTTGAATGTCCTACATGTATGTTTCTGCCATTTTTTTCTTCAGATTGGTATGTACACAGATGAGGCTCCAGACAGTGGCACTGCCGGTTGTAGATCTTGCACCCGGCAGCGCGGTCATAAGCGGCCATGGCCCCCTGGACCTAAGGAACCCGTAGAATCTCCGGTGGACCGCATCAGCGATCTCCCAGACGCTATCCTTGGGGAGATTATCTCCCTTCTCCCCACCAAGGATGGCTGCCGCACACAAGTCATCGTATCTTGGTGGCGCACTCAGTGGCGCGCCGTGCCTCTTAATCTCGACTGTCGTCAGCTATCTGTCGATGATGATTCTGAACTCCCCGGAGCCATCATCTTCTCCCACCAGGGCTCCGTTCAACGCATTCACATCCCGGCATGCTACCTGCTGGACATACCCTGCATGGTGGGCGCCTGGCTGACATCCCGTCAATTCAAAAAACTCGAGCAGCTTGAGTTCTACCATGACTATGTATGTAACATACCATGAACCGATGTATCTATGCCCTCACCACCGATGTCCATCTCGTGGTTTTCCTCCTCTCTCCACACTGCCACCTTCGCCCCGTGCCATCTAGCAGACAATCTGGTACAAATGCTTCGACTCCCATTGCTAAAAAAACTTGTGCTTGTGGTGGTTGATCTATCGGAGGCCGCACTGCACAGCATCATCCACTCCAGTTGCCCTGCCTTGGAGCCCTTGCTGCTTGTTTTTGGAATAGAAATTCGTATCCGTTGTCTCAAAATAAAGTTGCCTCACCTTGTAAGCATGGGAATTTGTTTTTTGGAGATGATCTCATAATCAAAGATGCCCCTTCACTTCAAAGGTTGCTCCTTGACTCTACTATAGTACCTTCACAAATAACTGTGGTCTCTGCGCCTAAACTGGAGACCTTGGGTGCAATTCGTGATCCATTTAGATGGTTCAAGATGGTGTTTGGCTCCACAACTATTGAGGTACTATATATTATTCACGTAAACTTTTGTAATCTGCATTTTTCATTTGTGCGCATAAGTTAAGTATCATCTTGGAGTACACTTTTGGTACTAATATTATGTTCTATGCTCAATGAAGAGCTTGTCCATCCTATCAGTGGTGGTGGATTCTATCAAGACCTTACATATCAGTATGTGGTGTTTTGATCTGAACACGATTATTGGCTTGCTGCAATGCTTTCCATATCTGGAGAATTTGTATATAAAGGTGATGATTTCACGCACATTGAAAGCCCATATATAATGTACTATAATTAATCGTTCAGCTATCTCTCTTTCAACACTCCTTTTTAGACATTAACTGTTTTCAGTCTTCATCTCTATTTAGGCACTAACACAAGGAGAAAAAGGTTTAACCAATCGATGGTTCAAGAAGCACCGGGATTTTCTCAGATCTCATGACATTCGTTTGACGACAGTAACGCTGGAAGGATATGCATCCAACCCTTCGAACACTAGCTTTGTCACATTCTTCATGTTGAATGCGAGGGCACTATTGTCCGTGTGGATTAAGTTTTGTAACAAAAAATTTCTCATGGCTGCAAGTGTTGAACAACATAAAAAGAAGTTTTAGGTGGACAAAAGGGCTTCTGAACGTGCTCGGCTTCTATTTACAACAACTTGTACTCATGTACCAGTAGAATTTCTGGCCCGAGATCTTGATTTTATGGATCAGACCGATCCATTTGATTGTGGCTGCCCAAAACTTTGGTATAGTTAGATGTTATTGCCCTGTTTAATCTAGGTTTTGTAAAACTGATGAACAATTAATCCTCGTGCTTTTGGACCGTTTGTAAGCTGGAGTTAGATATTGTTGCCCTTTTCTACCCGGCTTTGACCCATATTTTCTTTCATACTGAGCCAAAGGCTTGACATTTCTTTAATTAAGACATAAATATTATGAGCAATCACAACATAGGGAAAGAACATCACTCTCGCCAGATCCTTGAGATCATTGTTCATTACAGAGCCCGCAAGTTCTTAGCGCCCGTTGCACCCACAAACTTATTTTCAGCTAGCACACCAAATGGGCTGTAATTCTTAATAAGAAAAGCTGCATGGTAGTGACATATTTCGATTCTGACATTTAGGACCCACGAGGAAAAAGCCTATCCAAGGCGGTGTCGACTCGACAGTAAACATTGAGAAACCTGGTTTTAAAATTACTATAAATCCAAAACTTGCCTGAAAATCATGAAACTTGGCATGGTATTATGACATGGCACAAACATGCTGTGGTCAAAAATTAGTCCAATTTGGGACAAGTTTGGGTATAAACTTCTTACAAACCGGAGCTTCTCTCAAAAAGGCTCATGGTTCCGAGAGGGAACTTGTCACCTATGTGTGCGAAACGACATACGTTGTCTCTTCCC
Organism: Thinopyrum elongatum; assembly: GCA_011799875.1. Taxonomy (NCBI): domain Eukaryota; kingdom Viridiplantae; phylum Streptophyta; class Magnoliopsida; order Poales; family Poaceae; genus Thinopyrum; species Thinopyrum elongatum. Next base: position 210,331,820 of record CM022299.1, read on the forward strand.
GCCTTGATTTATTTTATAGAGGAAACATGCAACTATAGGAGCGTCGTCCTAAAAATATGAAATTATTTAGGGTTCGTTTTGCCTTTTTATACATTATTTGAGTTTTCTAGGCATTTTGGAACATACTTTGGTATGTGCAAAGGTCATGTGTGTACTAACCACCTATGTAATTGGATGTTCAATCTATTTATGGAATCAAGTCCTTATAAGTTATAAGTACATATGTTGTTGTTCTGTGTGCAATGACATCGCACACAGACCATATTAGGGAACACATTGGTGATGATTTCATTAATCGCTGACAATTGTATACCAGCAAGCGTTTGCCCACAACACACACGGCTTATTAGCAGCAATCATCTGTGTTATTATCAGTCTTCGCACACATTTCTAATTGCGGACCTGTTTGCTATGTATCACACACATCTTGTTAAATTGAACCATTTCTGTTCTCTTGACTGAACGCAAATAGTTCATCGAAATGAATTGTATGTCCTCTATCGCACACACCTTGATCTGGCTAAGCATTTCTGTTGTGTTGCCTAATCGAAAATAGTTCATCCGAGTGAACTGTATGCCGTATATCGCACACACCTTGATCAAGCAGACCATTTCTGTTGTCTTTGCTCATCATAAATAGTTCATCGGGGTGAACAGTATGCCGTATATCACGCACACCTTCATCTGGGTGCCCGTTTCTGTTGTTAAGCTCATCGCAAACAGTTCATTTGAGTGAACTGTATGCCCCGCATCGCACACACAACTAAAATCTGAACCGTGTTTGATGTATCTGCCATCATAAATGTTTTGCATCTTTTTTGATGGTTTTTTTACATCACCGTTTGCGATTAATGCATCACACACAGTTTCGTTGACGGGTCTCTAATTGAAGTGTCATGTTAGCAGCATCCTGCAGTAGTGACTCTTAGGTGGGAGAGGATCTCCCAAGGTTTCAACAGGCAAATTATGCTTAAGGATAGGTGATTGTTTAAAGAATATCTCATCTATTTCATTTCTTTCATTCATATGCATATCATTTTCATGGTCCAGCAAGTACTGTTCTAATGGATCAGAATGAGGTACAACAATAGAAGCAGGACCAATAATTTCATCTGTACTAGATAATTCTTTATCATGTGGCTGCTTACTAAACTTGTAGAAATTAAACTCATGAGATACATCATCGAACTTAACTCTAACCTTTTCTTTAACGCAATCAATTTTAGCATTAACTGTATTCAAGAAAGGTCTACCGAATATAATGGGAGAAAAAAATATCTTGTTGTGATCCAAGTACTCAGAAATCGTTAGGGTATTTGATCTTACCACACAAGACTTCAACATCTCTAACAATCCCAAGTGGCGAAATAGTATATAATGGGAGAAAAATATATCTTGTTGTGATCCAAGTACTCAGAAATCGTTAGGGTATTTGATCTTACCACACAAGACTTCAACATCTCTAACAATCCCAAGTGGCGAAATAGTATCTCTGTTTGCAAGCTTAATAGTAACATAATATCTTCAATCTCAGCAGGTGCAATTTCATGCATAACTTCTTGATATAGAGAAAACTGAAAAGCACTTACACTAGCACCCATATCACATAAACCATGATAGCAATGATCTCCAATTTTAACAGAAACAACAGGCATGTCAATTACATGCTTATTCTTATCTAACATATCTTTTTCATTTCTAGGAGGTTTAGCAATTCTAGCAGCCTCAGAACAAAAATAAATAACATGCCCATCAATATAATCGACAAGGAGATCTTTGACCATTGCAATATTAGGTTCCATCTGAATTTGTTTAGAGGGTTTAGGTGTTCTAATATTACTCTTATGAACCATAGTTTGTAGCTTTAGCATGTTCCTTAATCCTAACAGGGAAAGGAGGTTTCTCAATATAACCAATAGGCACAATTGGATCAACATTATAAATGATTGTTTCATCTTTAGCTATATCAGGTTCTTCATAATTTTCTTCACCAATTCTCCTTAGGTAGACCAACATGAGCAGCAAATGATTCACAAAAAGTAGCTACTATCTGAGAATCAAGAATATATTTTGCACTAAACTTATGAAAAACATATGTTTCCATAAAAAGATTTAACACAATCAAACTCAAGATTTATACCCGACTCATTACCTTTGTCGACTTCCCAATCTTCAGAGTTGCGTTTAATTCCTTCTAGAAGATCCCATTTGAATTCAATAGTTTTCTTCATAAAGGAACCAGTAGAAGAAGTGTCGAGCATTGATTGATCATTATGAGAAAGCCGAGCATAAAAGTATTGTATAATTATCTCTCTTGAGAGCTCATGATTGGGGCATGTGTGCATCATATATTTAAGCCTCCCCCATGCTTGAGCAATACTTTCTCCTTCACGAGGCCAAAAATTATATATATATAATTTCGATCACGATGAACCATATGCATAGGATAAAACTTCTGGTGAAATTCCAGTTTTAATCTATATAGATCAAATGCATATCAAGATGTAGTGTTCCATATCCTGCATACGGATTAGCTAGCAGTTTCTCTAACATACCCGAGGGAATTTCATAGTAAATATTTGCAGTAGGTTTAGTAGGTTGAGGGGCAACTCTTATTGCTTCCGGTCGAGGTGAAGATACCCCGAACAAGCCCCTTGATACATCTCCGACGTATCTATAGTTTTTGATTGTTTCATGCTATTATATTATCAATATTGGATACTTTATATGTCTTTTGTGCTATTATATATCATTTTTTGGGGCTAACCTAATAACCCAGTGCCTAGTGCTAGTTGTTGTTTTCTGCTTGTATTTGGTTTTCCAGAAAATCAGTACCAAAGGGAGTCCAAACACTATGAAACTTTTTGATGATTTTTTTCCCGACAAGAGAGACCTAGAAGCTTCGCAAGGAGACCAGATGACAAACGAGGAGACGGCAAGGCAACAAGGCGCCCCTAAGGGGGTACCCTGTTATCTTGTGGGCCCCACAAGGCTCCGTCTGACCTGATTCCACTTTTGTAAATTCTCAAATATTGGGAAACCCCAGGGAGGCCCCTGTAACACTTTTTCCACCGCTGCAAGTTTCTGTTCTTTCGCGATCCCATCTGGAGGCCTTTTCTGGTACTCTGCCGGAGGGGGAATCGATCATGGAGGGCTTCTACATCATCATTGCTGCCTTCCGATGAGGCGTGCGTATTTCATCACAGACCTACGGGTCCATAGCTAGTAGCTATATGGCTTCTTCTATCTCTTTGATCTTCAATACCATGTGCTCCTCGATCTTCTTGGAGTTCTATCCGATGTAATCTTCTTTTGCAATGTGTTTGTTGGGATCCGATGAATTGTGGGTTTATGATTAGATTATTCATTGAAAGTAATTGAGTCTTTTCTGAACTTTATATGAATGATTGTTATAGCTTTGTATTTCGCTCTGATCTATCCGTTTGATTTGGCCAACTAGATTGATTTATCTTCAGTGGGAGAGGTGCTTTGAAATGGGTTCAATCTTACGGTGCTCTATATCCCAATGACATAGTAGGGGACAAGACAAGTATTTGTATAGTTTCCATTAAGATTAAAACGACGGGGTTTATTCATATTGATTGGGTTTACTTTGTCAAGATCATGTCATCTTGCTTAAGGCATTACTCCGATTTTCATGAACTTAATACCATAGATGCATGCTGGATAGCGGTTGATTGGTGGAGTAATAGTAGTAGATGCAGGTAGGTGTCGGTCTACTTCTCTTAGACGTGATGCAAATATACATGATCATCATCGTGAATACATCATAACTATGCGCTTTTCTATCAATTACCCAATAGTAATTTGTTCACCCACCGTATGCTATGTGTTCGAGAGAGAAGCCTCTAGTGAAAACTATGGCCCCGGGTCTACCTTTACCATATCATAAAATCCAAAAATACCTTGCTGCAATTTATTTACTTTTTATTTTGTTTTGCAATTAGTTTTCTATCTATCTCTATCAGAATTAACCCTTGCAATTAACGAGTCCAAGGGGATTGACAACCCTCTTGCCTGCGTTGGGTGCAAGTATTTTCTTTTGTGTGTGTAGGTGCTTCCTAGGGGAGTTTTCTTGGTTCTCCTATTGGTTCGATAACCTTAGTTCTCACCGAGGGAAATACTTACCTCTACTGTACTGCATCTCCCCTCCTCTTCGAGAAAATCCCAACACAGTTTACATGTAGCAGGAAGAATTTCTGGCTCCGTTGCCGGGGAGACAGCGTTAGATTTTTATCAAGTACCTTCACACAAAGTATCATTTACTTGCTCTACTTTTTATTTGCCTAGGTATGTTATCCTTATTGTCATCACACCAAAACAGAAAGGAAAAGTAGAGACATATGGATCCTTATCCACTTGCTAATCTTTCCAAACTTGCTGCATGTTGTAAAACAATAGCTAAAAATGAAGAAGTGATAAAAGAAAATGCTATTGGGATACATCTATTGAATGAAAATCATGATTGCAATTGTGTTAGTGTAAATTCTATGAATGTCAATTGTGCTAATGATCATGATTGGGGTGATAATTATGATGCTTCTGATGATGTTGAAAATTTATTTAAGCTTCATGATGAATATGTCATTGATAATAAAGTTTGCAATAATATTGAAAGTGGGTTTGGAAGAGTGTCAACTTTAGGTAAAAAGAATCCCACATGTTCGGAGAGTGCTCAATCTTATTAAATTTTTGATAAATGTGGGTTTGGAGAGGTCATGACTTTAGGTGATGTTAATCCCACTATCTTGGAAGATTATAAAACTTTTATACATGTGGATCATGGAGAGAATTTTATATGATAGCTATATTGTTGATTTTGATTATGATCCTACATGTAATGAGAGAGGCAAATATGATTACAGAAATTTTCATGTTATTCAATTACCTCTCTTGATGTTCAAATTAATAATGTTTCCTCTTTCTTCTTTGCATATGCCAAATGTTGCTTGTCTTGACAATTTGTTTTCCTATAAAATTCCTATGCATAGGAAGTAAGTTAGACTTAAATGTGTTTGTCACGTGTTTTATGATGCTCTCTTTGTGCTTCAATTCTTGTCTTTCATGTTAGCATCATTGAAATCTCAAAGCCTATCTTAATGGCTATAAAGGAAGAGCTTGTTGG